>SNRZ01000011.1:0-1200000 GCA_008729115.1 Dirofilaria repens
GTGATCTTTTCCAGTAATTTAATGCAATAATGCAGCGCTTTTAAACAAGATTGCAGTGAGAACAAATAATCAATAAACTGAAGTCTTGATTTTAGGAACTCATGATTCGAAAAAAAATCGGAGATCAAACATCCGGAAAATATAGCTGCAACAGCTGCATCCATATATGTTCAGTCTCTATCCAATTAAATATGCTGCTAATCTCTTACTGAGCGGAGCAAATTAAACAGGAAACTCAATTTAATGGAACAAATCATTTAGTGAAAGGAACTCGATCGATCGATCGATCGACCAACAAACCAACCACGACCATCAACGACGCATACTATTAACCTCTGCAAATGTAGCAACCAATGCCATTTCTGTTATCCTGAAGCGGATGTGTGTGCGGTGCATCAGTGTAGTAGAGATCGCTGTAATTCTGAACAAGAATAGGCATGTCGTCTACTGTTATCTATGAATAACTGACAAATTTCAGTTACAACACCACTATAACGATGCAATATCGATGTTGCAGCGTCTGAGTACACACCCCTAAGGAACTGGTTGAAGATATTATCAATTCTTGAAATCCCAATCTTATTATTACTATAAAAATTATTTCGAGAGGCTCATTACGCCATAATTGGCCTGTTTCGTTTAAAGAACTATCAAATGATAGGAACAATTAATCTATGTCAAATGACTCAGCCACAGCATCAACTGGTAACTTGCGATTAAATTTTTAAATGTATATTCAACAGAATTTCAACTCTGCTCATGATAGACGAAAATTAGTGAATAAAATGAGTAAAAACGGTCCAATTTGAGGAAAACATTCATAAATAATTAAGCATCTTACTGAGAATTATTTCAATTTTATTCAAGCATCGTTTACCTATAAAATGACATGCAGCATATATACAAACAAATTCTAATAAAATCTTCCTTATAGTGAACTATATACAAAATATAACATATTAGAAGAAATCAGCTGCAGATGGTCGGACTTTTTTCATAGCAGTAGTATTCAACAGTCCGAAACTGAGCAAATTATCGGTTATAGATGAATTGACAATTGTATGAGAGCCAACACTTCCCACATCTGTTTTTGGTGTTTTTCTTAATAATTGCAATGAACTTGGAGAATCAACCGAACATTTGGAATGCGATATCCTAAAATGATAATCTAAACGTCTTTTTATCAATATTATGACTGATTTTACATGAAAATATACTGTTTCCATAAATGAAAGAATTCCTTGGATATTAATATAACGAATAAATAATTTGAAACTTGGAATCCTCCTAACAGAAAATCGAATATGTAAATGAAATATGAAACGAATCAAGCAAATAATACCAAACATGTGCCAAAATTCAAAAAAAAAAAAAACAATTATCCGCTTATTCATATTTTTTTTCGAAAATGGAATGAACTAGCATATCCATTTAATCTATTTACAAACTATGCTTTCTTCCAAATTACTTAATATATTCGATTATAAATATATGTTGAACCAAATTATAAAATATAATCCAAGTTATTTATATCTATGCATATCTAAACAACTGAAATATGCAGTAAATTGACTTTGCCCTACCTTGACTGTCCAGATGTACAACTGATAGAACCAATCTTTAACTTCTTATCTGAACTCAACCGAATTCCAAGTCCATGTGCTGCAAGACGCCTCGCGGCAGGGGACATCGTTGCAAGTTTTTCAGACGTGCGAATAGAGCCAAAGCTAGGTGTTTTACTAAATTTATCAGAGTCAGATAGCAGACTTTTCAAATGATAACAATAATGAAGATATCAGAAAGCTAATCACGAATTCCAATTAATTAATTTATTTAAAGTTACCTACATATTAAAAACAATGGACGAGTGAATTCCAAATTTGTCACAGCATCATTTTGATATAATAGTTAAAGAACGGTAAAACAGAAACTGACACATGATGCTTCTCTACTTGTCGCATCGCTACTTTCCGTTTGTCATGATAACGTTTCGCAATTGTTTCAGTTATACTTTGAGCTATTTTTTCTCGAACCGGTATTTCAGGAATCTAAAAAGATCGCATTAAGAAGCAAAATCATACATAAAAATAGTAAAAAATTGAGTTTTTTTCGAAGTCTATTAATGGTTACATTTAGATACCTTAAAGGCAGGAGCTGAAGTTAGAGCAATCATATCTGACGCATCAAGTCGGAATGGTGTTCCCTCGATTTCACCCCATGTCATAAATGGCGATTCATCGACACCTCAAATCAAGTGTTTTAAAATTAGCTCAGAGTAAATAAATGGTATGAATCAAAACTAAACAATAGAAAATAGAATTCATTTTAAACTCAAACAAGCAGAAAACATTGAAAACTGTCCAATTATGTCTAAAAAAAAAACATTTGATTAGTTTTCGAGAAGATAATTAGAAAAGAGAAATCTAAGATAAAAAAGCAACCACAATTACTTAGTATCAAAATATCTGAATTGTTGAAAACTTCTTATAAATCTCAACGATAAAGTGCGAAAAAACCTGGAGTTGGAGATGGAGTAGCAACTAATTCCATTGTACCAGTTTTACAAAAACCTGCCTCACGTCCCGTTATATCCACCTTTCCTGTATTCAATTATTGCCTGTTGCAACACTCCTTTAATTGCAGTGGTCTGCAACTGATCGTTTATCTTTATTCAAAAGATTTTAGGATTCACTAGCTGAAAAGGATTCTACAAAAAAGAAAAAAAAAACCTGTTTTTTCTCCTTGTTGATCTCCTCCGGAAAACGGGTAGCACTTTTGTTTATAATTCGTTGTTTTGCTTTTTGTCTTTGAAGATGCTCATCCAATGTCAATGGTGCCTCTTCCGGATGAAAATGTACAATATTTCGCGCCTTGTAGGACCAGTTATCAAGCTCTTTAGGTCTTACTGAAATGAATAACTTTCATTTAACAATAAAAATAACGGAAATATTTGTTAACCAATTTCTTTTAAAGCTTTTTTTAAAAGCAAGAAAAAAAAAAGTTTTTCAGAGTACTGAAACGTACACCACATTTTTTATGATACCTTCAGCAGTTCCAGGAGCCAAAGAGATCGTGATTTGCTCATCAGCAGCCTTCACTAATTCGTTTCCTCGAATAACGAATTCTTTGTTGTGCTTCCTTTCCGCTTCGTACATCCATGCGTTACGGATTTGTTCCTTTTTTTTATGTAATAATGCAAGCTCTTCGAAAGATGCATTATCTTCCGAGGTGAATTTATTCAAATAAGTGTCAACCGTAAGATTTTCATACGTTTTTTCCCTCTAAAAAATAATGTTATAATAACAAACTGTCAAACAATTTCGTTAGTTTGCAACACATAAGTTAATTAAAATATTAATTCCAAAGTTAATACTTTCTCCAGTAGCTCTTTCAAAAATTACCTGGTATACGACAACGAATAAAGTAAAATTTCTATTGCTCATAAAAATAAGAATGAAGGTACAATTTTTTTATTACCTTCGTTAAAACTAAATGCATTTCGTTCTAACATATATTACCAAAATCATCGAACCTTTGCAAAAGTTCCTCCTTCACTTTTTGCAACTTTTGATTCTGCATAAGAAGAGTTAGTTTCAGGTATGTTGGAATCAAATATAGCCGGGCTGTTAATTGCACTCATAGGTGAGGTACGTCGAACAGTACGCTTCGAGCTATAACGTAATTGTAATTCACGGATTTTGGTCAAATCATTAGCCGCAAGTGCATCCAAATATTCCTTCTGAGCCTAGAAAAAAAATTATTTTGAATAAATTCAAAAGAATAATACGAGTTCCACAAGTCTTATTTCTTACAAAATAATCAAAAGAAGAATTATATACTTTCAATTTTGGCAGTTCAGGGAAATAATCCTTCACAATAATTTTTTGAAGGCGTCCAAGGTATTTTTCTTCTGGCAGCACAATACGAACTTCTTTCCCTGTTTCTAACTTCTTCGCTCCAAGAACTACTACCTAAAAAATCGCTGCTGATTATCAGAAATACTAGCATAGCGAGATACGTACAAAACACCCTTCTATAAATTCTCACGTTAATTTTTTTAAAAAACTAAAATGAAAAAAATTTTGAATTAAATAACCAAAAAGTTCTGCAATACGAGTAATATGATACAGATAACCTTTGAGCTCTGCAACTTTTGTGCTGAAACAGATACTGCTCTGTCGACATCATCAAACGAAGTCGGTGTCCCAAACTCCGGAGTAATCATCCTCAAATTATAAATTGCAATGTTGACAAATTATAATTTGCCAGCAACGGAAAACCACTCCAAACCCAGTCTAATCCAAACATGTAGCACTACGAAATTTTCTTATCCCATATCATGTATTCTGCTGCATGAATTTATTGGCCATTAATAGAATAGTTGTAGCAGAGTATTCCGAGAACATGCGATTTAAGGGACTGCACTAAAGTATATTTCCAATATAACTTCACTGCAATTTTTTTCCTTCTGAATCTATTTGCAGATGTGTGATAAATGGCAGAGAAGTATATGAGTAGATAAATAATAAACGAATCATTTAATGGTAGCATACTATGAATGATATTCCTATCTTAAAATGATTAACAATAATCGATAGTATGACTAAACAAAATTCAGTTATAGCCATATTAGCAACTGCTACAGATAATATCATGATAAGAGAAATAATGTTTTGTATAGTCTATATGACTATACAAAATCGTTCATTTTAATAATAGGGAGATATTTTGTATGCCCACATATTTAGCAAAAATATTGATAAGAGAAATTGAAAGTACTGATTTTTGATTGGCTAATGTAAATAAACACTTTCTAAATAAAAATACAATCAGTTGGGAATATCAGGTGGTATAATAGATTTATGACACAAACCGAGATTAAACTAATAGATCCAAACATCATTTGTGCTAAAAGGAAAATTAATTCAAATGCGAAGCATACTGATATTATCTCGTTTACTTATATATAATTTAATGTTTTCTGATCAATGCTATCAAACTTATGATAATAAATCATTTAGAAATGCTGCATGGAAAAGGTTGCTACTTCCCTTTGTATATATACATATGAATTACAGCTAAACAGAACTATCATATATTCATTTAACATTAACAATCATTTTAATATTTAAAGCTATGCGTCTATATATATATATATATTTATTTCAGGTTATTTCTAACATTTAACTTCTGAATAAATATATTGTCAGATAAATGCTTATAATAATGAAAAACATACGATTTCAAATAGAAATTAGTTAATGATACAGAAGAATTGTTCTTGATTTATATAAGTAAACAAGATAATATCAGTATGCTTCGCATTTGAATTAATTTTCCTTTTAGCACAAATGATGTTTGGATCTATTAGTTCAATCTCGGTTTGTGTCATAAATCTATTATACCACCTGATATTCCCAACTGAATGTATTTTTATTTAGAAGGTGTTTATTTACACTAGCCAATCAAAAATCAGTACTTTCAATTTCTCTTATCAATATTTTTGCTAAATATGTGGGCATACAAAATATCTCCCTATTATTAAAATGAACGGTTTGAAATAAAAAAAATATTTACACAGCAGACAATGACACACCCTCCCAGATGAATAAAAAACAATCGCTAAGTTGATTTTCAAATGTATTCTACTAAAGTTTAATGCTTGCGTTGTTATGAATCATTTTTCAATGATTCATTCAAATTAATCGCAAAAAAAATTCTCAAATCTCCTATCACCATAAATTGCTATAATTAATGTTCAAAAATCTCAACTTTATAATCGAATGCAAACAGTTCTGTCGACAAGTAACTTATACAGTTATTTTTTGGTCATGACAATGTATTTGAGTAATTATGTAGAATGACAGGCTTGATAATATAAATCTCTTTTAGGAAATCAAAATATGATTATGTCCTACAACTTAGACATCTCCACGGCATCTATATTTGCATTCCTCAAATTGCTATTTCGCTGGAAAGCCAGTATATGGAAAATTGTGTTGAAGGAATTGTTTGTCTGGACTATTTTATATTTACTCGTCACTTGTTACTATAAATCGGGCTGGTTTATGAGTCAGCAAGTCGAAAGGTCATTTTTTCTAATATCTCTATACTTGTATATGAACAGTCTTGTATATGAAAACTCTCCGCTGTGTCAGTAATTGTAATTTAAATTACTATCTTCATTATTTCTTTCTTCTTCATGTTACTTTTGATAAAATATAACGTTTGTTATATTTGGCTAACTAAAATAAAAACGTTCATGAACCGCCAAAATTAAGATAACCTAGTGATCTTCTATATAACATCTTTCGACGGTAATGTTGGTGTATCACCAGACGCTTGGCATTGGCCAGGATGAAGATATACTTGAAGATACAGTTCGGTACTATCCAATATAAAATAAACATATGTTCTATTCAATTCAACCTTCATCAAATACCGAGTACTTCAGTGTATTTAAACGAACTGCAATATATTTCGGAAAATATTTAAATCGCAGCAATTTAATATTTATATTGGGTTTTTTCGTCTCCTCTGTTGCCACTCGATGGAATGTTTTACTTCAAAATATTGGTTTTATAGAAAGGTTTGCAGTACTTTAAGCTCGATGAATAGAATCTTACAAATGGAATTTCTATTTTCTCAAAAAAATCTTATGACATGAGTGTGGTAATTTCTTAACCAAAAGCATATTTCCTCGCTTTCATCTTAATTGTTCGGTGATGTTTTATTACTGAATAAAATTAATTCAGCTTGGCTCTATTCGTCAGCACATGCATACATGGTGAGGATGAAAAATCCCGAATGTTTCGTCGAACTATTGTGCGCAATGCCTGCTTGGCGCAATGTTTGGTACTTCGAGATATTAGTGTACGCATTCGGAAGCGTTTCCCTACAATGGATAGTTTAGTGAAAGCTGGTATTCGTATTTTTATTTTTGGAACGAATCGGAACTGAAAGAGATTTATCACTTTATGATAAGCGTACCTATCTTTTCACATCCGTAATCGCTGAAGTATAAGACCAGATGTGATTATAGAAAGAAGAATACGAGAAAGTAAATCAAATAGTTCAGATTTTTTTACAACTTGCATTATCGAGTAAACTCTTCTTCTTCTACAAACCATCAATGGTATCTTACAAAAAAGTTAATTTTGTAGGATTTATGACGAAGAAAGAATTAGAGAAATTCGAATGCTTTGAAGTGCAGTACGATAAGTATTGGATGCCAATAACTTGGTCAGTGACACATGTGTTGAACGCTAGAAGGAGTGGCAAAGTGATGAACGATTTAGAAACGAGTAAACTTGTCGATGTCCGCATTGCTTCGTACTTCTACTTTGTATTTTTATTTCTCATTCTGAACTTTTCATTTTTTCAGGAATTAAAAGTCTTCAGAAACTGCCTCCAGACATTAACAAATTACGATTGGGTACCTCTACCTTTGGTCTATCCTCAGGTATTCTGACAGATTATCCTTCTCTTTGTTTCAATAAGAAATTGATAAAATATTTCTTTACTAGTTTATAATTATTCAATACA
Source organism: Dirofilaria repens (assembly GCA_008729115.1). Classification (NCBI taxonomy): domain Eukaryota; kingdom Metazoa; phylum Nematoda; class Chromadorea; order Rhabditida; family Onchocercidae; genus Dirofilaria; species Dirofilaria repens. The sequence goes on from SNRZ01000011.1 coordinate 7,546, forward strand.
AATAAATTATTAAAAATCAGAATCAAAAGTTTTGAAAGTTTGGACTAAAAGTTGTGTTCTATTAGACTACCGTGCCAATTATTTGATCTTATGTTGATTATTCATCATCCAAAAAATCTTGAAGCTATCATTAAACCAGTTTTTTTTTAAATCACACGCTACCGGTGAGATAGGCTCTCTTTGCCACCCTTATATGACAATAAGATATCCGGTAATTTTTATAATTCATTGAAATGAATTAGACATTGAAAATTTTCAGCTAATAACCATATCCGTCTACTTCTATTTTATCATATGCCTCTTCGCAAGACAACACTTCCTACCAGTTACTAAAAACGACTTCGAATTTCATGTAAGTCATAATCACAAACTTTCATCAGATTAGACACATTGACTACCCATCTTTTGTCAGCTATAATTTCTCTCATTAATAACTGGCATTATATGTCAAGATAATAGCGAAATTATTGAAAGTGAAGAGTATTCTACTGTTAACAAAAACTATAGTGATATAATTTTTATAGTTCGATATTGTGTTACCCGTGATGACAATGGTCGAATTTTTATTTTATGTCGGATGGATGAAAGTAGCGATGAATTTACTCAATTCATTTGGTGAAGATGATGATGATTTGGAATGTAACTTTTTCATCGACAAGAATCTTGCTGTCTGTTCTCTCTTCAATATTTATTACTAGAATGCATGATCAGAAATATAAAGTTATATAAACAAAATCCATGACCTCATATCTCATTTTAAGAAGTGGCAATAGTTAGGTTAATGAGAAGATACCATAGAGCGTAATCTCGAAAGCTCCATGCAAATGAATAGAAGTTAAACGGAATAATCAGAAAAGTGCGGTCCTTTCAGACGACGACAGTGATGGCCATACTATCAGAAAACACTATTATAAATGGTAGTAGAGTCCTGACGATTTGGATGATGCATTCATGCAATGCACGATAAAATTTAATTACAATTTAAAAAGTTCAAAGTTTTATAAACTTTGTTTTTCCAGACGGGTCTATGCATCGTCGATATATGTCGTAATATTGTGCCGAACTTGTGCTCACCATCGTGTGACAATTTTTCGGGATCTTTTGAAAAGATGTGATTCGATTTGAATGGGAGGTACTGATAACGAACTACATTTTAAAACAGCTGTTAATTTCATTATTAGGTCGAAATTAACATTAAATTATTTGAACTTAAAGATCAAGCAGTTGTCACTTGTTTTATACGGACTATTCAGAATTTATTAATTGAAACAATCAGTGTCATATAAAGACCTGAAGGAATAATAAAAACGCTGCTTATTTAATCACTTTATAAAAATTTCAAAAAAAGATGTAAATGATTGATATTATTTGAGATGACATAAAACTAACAATTTATAATATGATCGATGCATTACATGCAAATATTTTTGAACAATTTAGAAGAACTTTTTTGTATAATATTCTTATCATTATTTGATTTATGATATTATTGATATAAGCTAGCAAAAATAATTTACTTTTCAGTTGCAATTTTATTTCCACAGTGTTTTATATTTCTGGGAAATCAGCACTTTTCTATTTTTCTAGAATTTCCAAGTACTAGAAATGAACAAAATTTGATTATCGCTCAGTATTTCTTCATCTTGATCCCTTATAAAGCTACTAGATTGTGCATTGAAAATTTGAGTGTAATTATGATTGATTTCGTATTAATTATCTCATGAGAGATTTCATTTTTGCGCTATATTTTGTAAATCCGATTTATTTACATTAAATAATGTATGAATAAATAACAAATACGAATAAATATACCGTTGGATTGTAATAGGAGAAGTCTTGTTTGTTAGCAGAAGTTAGCAGACGAAAACGAAAAGTTTAAGAAAGGACAACTGATTAAGTAGTCTTCTTACATAAGAATTAAGAATTGTTACTATTATTTAAGAGTCAATTTACTTATGAAACGGAACTTAACTTATATATATATATTGAAATCTACGTATATATAGAAAAGATGAACAAATTTATCAGTAAAACAACAAATCACGAAAACAAAAAATTTTGCGTGTAAGAATATTATGTAGCTTTCAAGGAAAATTTGCTATTTGCATTTACATTAAAATCAAAACTTGTGCTTGCTGAATCTCAACTATTATAAATTTAATTTTATAAGCAACTCATAACACTCAACATTTCAGAGCAGATCGAAACTCTCGAAAAGGAAAAAGAACAATAATAAATATTAGAAGCTTTTATACTACTACTTACACAATCGGTTAAGTATAGTTAATAAACAGTACCCATATTATTAAGCTTCAATTTCCACCTTCAGCATCTCCATAAAACACCTCATCGTTATATTCCGCCTAATTGTGATTATCATTGGAATCGAAATGTTCTTGATAATGTATTCCACTCTTCCTTCATAAGAGACACACACGCCTTATGATGTATAAGAAAGTTTAAGGAAAATAGATCAAAACATAGATCATAAGTTAAAATAGCTTTCTAAAATTTAATTGCTAATGTGCATCGGATTTGTTATTCCATATTTTTGCTGTATATATAATATATATATATCAGATACATAAATATATCATATCATTTTATATATTATAACATAGGAATAGAGCTGCTACAACTTCTATTTTTAACAGCTTCTCTATTTTTCAACATTTCATATATCATATAATTTTGCAAGATAATCCTGAATGGATTTTAGGAATTGGCTTAATTCAATATCAGCGTGTTATAAGCAGTGGTAGAGTTCTAACAATAGCGACGAATGGATTGAGTAGCTAACTACTACTTTCGAAGATTTGGAAAACTTAAAAAGACTGGAAATCAAACAAAGGTCATGATATATTGAAGGTCACGATATATTGATGCAACACATTTAAAAAATTCTTCGTTTATGCATAACCGGCCAGCAATATTGTTATCCAAACTGCAGTCTGCAACAATTTTATGTCAAGAAACGTGGTCATTCATTAGGTTCCCAAGCCAAGACCAAATATCACTATAATCTATCATTTTTGTCTTTTTTAAATTATCAGTGGAAATATTTTTTGTTCCTCGATGCATCAAGATGTTAAATACTGAAAAAGAAAACCTAAAATTACAATACAGATTCCAATACAGATTATGTAGTTCTGTCGATTAACACTTTCCTTACAGATAAAATAATATCTACATCAACCAATTATTCATTACTATAAATATGAAGTTAAGTATGATAAATATAGAAATTGTAGAAAATATGTTTTGCATGGCTTTGGAAATCAAAATATATGTTGCCAGGGAAAGTTGCAGTAAAATTTACAGTTGATAATAATACTAAAAAAATGTAGCTGACAGTTATATCCATTATCAGAAGTGAAAATCTAGTAGAAATGCTCAGTATAAGACCTATTAAAATATTTAGAGCTTTATGAGTCTGATACAAAATTTAAACTATTAAGAACTTAAAATCTCTAACTCTAAGGTAAATTCATCTAATACTGAATATGAAATAGAAGAAGGTGGTAAGCTTAGTACAAGATGATGTTGGCAATGGCAATAGCGTGATTATACTTTTTGCTATGCTCAAAATAATATGCAAGCAACTCTAATGGCACAAACCACTATCTTGGCAAGCAACATTATCAGTGGATCGAAAAAACTTTATCTTGCACTGATACAAAGACTGCTCTGCTTACTGGCAAGACTATACTCAATAAAAGAAAGATTATCATGAACGAACTTGCAAATAGTATTTTAAATATAATGATTGGCATTAACGCACTATTTTAACCAACGTCACATTTAAAAATTTAGGACTTGCAGTTATAGCTGAACAATAACGATATGAAGTGATACAGAGAAATCATATTGATTTACTTTTCGTTACTGCAATCTCCAATTCCAAGAACTTTGCAACAAGCCATGTATGGCGATACTGAATGTTTGGCTTTAAGGGAAAAATCAAAATCCAGATTGCTAATAAAAATTGTCACTATGAATATTAAGAAAATACCACCATCACTGAAAGGCTTAAGGATACTATAAACAGGTGAAAAAGCATATTGGATTTGTTCATATATATATAATAGGAAACGAAGAGCTAAATATCGTTGCAGCAGAGATGCGTTTTCAGGAATTACAAAAAACATTCTTTGATAGAGTTGCGATAATAAATGGAAGGAAAATATGGAAGTTAGTACTTATGTAAGAAGATACATTAGCTCTGAATTAACTGGAAATGTCATAAATCTCTGCCCTGTAGGGGTCCTAACTTTAAAACCTTATTTGTTTAAGACACTAATTCCATATGGCGAATCTTTTTTTAAGCTTTGCGTCATATTTATTATCTAAAAGCTCAGCAGCCTTTTTTACCAATTTCAACAATATATTAACTCCAACAATCATTCCGCGACCACAATATCGGAATCTTAGCAACGTATTCTTTTAAATTAACGTTTTCTACTCCTGTTGTTCCAATAATCAAAGCTTTTTAATGGTTATAATGTAGATTACTGTACTGTTGGTTTTTTGTTTTGTTTTTGGAAGCGTATGGTAATTTGTTGTATCTTAGTTGTTTGGTATTTGGTTTGTTTTTTAGTATAAGTTTCTTTATCTTATTGTTTTTCTCATAAGTCCTATCTGCGTTTTCGTTTTGATATATTAATGTTTTTACGTTGATTTTTTTTTTCCCCTTCGGGTTTTTATTTTTTTGGTTTGTCTTTTATTATTTTTTTGATGTGCTATTCTTGCAAACAAGTTTTTTGGAAGAATTCGTGATGTTCAGATTAAATCTTCGAATTGATAAATTAGATATTATAGCAGTGCTAATAATCTACTTATATTGAATGTTTCTATTGACATTATCGGCTTATCAATTGATGAAATCACTAATCTAAAAATTATGTTGTTGACCGTAAAAAAGCAAAATTTAGTATTATTCAACATAAAAAAAAAGTTTAAGTAAAGAAGATGACGGTCAGAATCATTTCAAATAGCCTCGATATCAAATTTAGCAAATACAGATACTTGACTATGTTAATTACTATTAATTCTAATCATTTTTTCAATATTCACCGTCATGTCACGTGGAGTAAATTTAGGCATAGACTTCAGGGGAGGAATTTTGATGGAGATAAAGTCTTCAAACGGAGATCAAAAAGTTATTCTTAATATATTAAAAGAAAACAATCTTATGGCGCAGAATTCAAAAGCAGGTGATAATTTAATCATGTGCTTTAAAAGGAGAGGAATGAATGAAAATAAAATTAAAAAGATAAAAACATACTGGAAAAAAACTAGGTAGTTCAATATTCAACGTCCTCGACATTTCAGCGTTTTCGATATTCAATGTCTTTCATATATACTGAACGTCTTTCATATATTCAACGTCCTTCATATATAGAGCATATATGTGTTTCCAGGAATTATCCCGATATTACTAGGTAGATTCCTCGTCTACCACCAGGTTACACTATGGCACAAGCTATAACATAATCCCGTTCGACTTGCCTGTATTTTAGGCTTGCCGCCAGCGTTCATTTTGAGCCAGTATTAAACTGTCAAATTTACACTTCAACCTAAAATGTTGAAGGTAAAAATAATCCGGTAAAGGATAATTTAGCTTTATATTGCTCTCTTCATTTCTACTTTAGAAATATTTTAATCTTCAATTACTCAAAAAATTTGAAGCTATTATCATGTGATATAAAAATATGTTAATATGTTTTTGCTGAAGAATTAATATCTAATCACCCTGCAAGATGCATAGGTTGATTTGCAAAATACCAGAAGTATTCCCTTCAAGTCTATCAAAACCAATTAAAGCATTATGAAGAAAATCAGACTTCAGTTCAAAGAACTTTCTTTCATCACTTACTTTCTCAACAAGTTCATACATATCATACAGAGTATTAGAATTGTAAGTAACTAGGTGTTTAAAAATTCATCGACATCATCAACATCACTGGAGGTCGGTACAAAATTTGAAGGCTTTTGATTATTCGCTGATAAAAAGCATCAATAGAAAGAAGTGATAAAGATGACAATTCACCAGATATGAAAAAAGTAACAGAGTCAGCTATTGGTATCTCTGCTTCAATATCAAATAGTAAAAATGATTCAGGTGTAGAAAGCACACCGCTATAGTATACCTTCTAGCAATAGTGATAGACCTAAATTTTCAGTTAACATTTGTGGAAGTGTAGATGTTAGACAAAATAATAAAAGCTTGATTACAGAAAAATCTCATATGTGGCAAAGAATCTGATAAAAAAGAAAAGAATTTTTTAATTTGTTATTTGTCTTCTATTTTAGAAACGCCACTCTTAAGGCTTTCATCCAGCGAACATATGGTGGACAGATATGTTGCTCTTTTCTTGCAACATCAATAATTAAAGTATTGGAAATGATCGTGACTGAATTCACAATAACATGATGCTGTTATTATTATGTCCTTTGTATTATTGGCTTAAAAAACTAAAGACTCATAAATTACTTTATCATAATCAGTCAGCCATTGTTTGTCGAAGTTTTTATCATTGCGTAATCACTGCTTACTTGATAAGCAAAAATTGGGAAATCAAACTTGTCGCTTGCTGTTTTGATTATGTCGAAGTATGGCATACCTGGTTTTATCATAATAAAATCTGCGCCTTCGTTTATATCCATTTCAATTCACAAATTGTCTTTCTTGCATTTCTATGGTCTATTTGATAAATTAGAAGAAAAATGCTTCTTCTCAAATATTGAAACCCATACTTGCCTTTTATTTGTAGAAAAATTAAATTTGTTGAAAATCAAAACTGTGATAGAACTAAGATAGAATGTTAACAATTATTACCAAAAAGATGTTATCCAAATAGTTGACGTATAGTTGTATAGGTATTGTAATTTTATAGTAATCTCCACCAGAATGTTGTTCCAGTACTTGATATTGAGATGATATTGAGATCCAGCTTCCCACTCAATCTTGTCAAAAACATTTGTTTGAGCATAAACAACTACTTCTAATCTTATCAAATGAGTGCGCTTACTTCAGCCAAATTTCTGGATTTGAGTACCTGAACACTATTAATGACAATAACAAATAGAGCTTGGACTTACTTAAGAATTTGTGGCTTTGCAGAATGATGAAACAGATTCACTTTATCCTATCATCGATATTCAAGGCTGTAAAAAATTCCAGCGAATAATTAACCTTAAAGTAGCCATTTGGTAAGATATCACTACATACAGCTGTGAGAATTGATAAGGGAAGCAAAGAAACTTTGAGTAAGTTTGTACTACCTGGTTCATCTATGAGTGACCTAGTTACTAAATTTTATTTAGATCTTAAATAATATTTCTACAAATAGACTGTCAGCAATCATGCAGCTTTTGGAATTAGTGAATATGCTATGATAGAAATTTTATTTATAGCCATAAACAGGTAGAAAAAAATATAAATAAAATGTTAATATTTATTTATATAAAAAGAATAATCATTAGGTCGTTAGTTATACATAATGAAAATCTTACTTTTTTTATAAACTCTCTAAATCAAAGAAGTAAATGCTACTTAGATGACTACATATTTTCTTTAGAGAAGAAAAGCGGTATTGTTCTCGATTAGTATTTAAAAAAGAAGCTATTAGTTAGGTACTGGAATTTAGAATTTGATCATACAGGTAATAAGAAGACATTCAGAAGTGCTGAACATTTGTTTCAAAAAATGTAAGGATTATTATAAAGATAATCTTAATAAAATTCGGCGACAATTAAACAAAAATTGATATGTCGTATTAAATTAGAAGCTTCGTTATGAAGAAGGCCAATCTTAATTTTGAAGCCTTCCAGTTATAATATCTTTTCTATGGCAAATACATTTTCTATCTAACAATCTGTTATCACCCTTTTTTGTTTTCTTATTTCTTTCTTTTCGCGTTTAATTCCCTCTCTAAAATCATTTAATCTTCTTGGATCTATTTTACTTAAATCAAACCCTCCTCCTCCTGATTAGATCATTATCACCTCTGAATTCAAGCATTTTTTTTATATTTTTTCCAAAGTATTTCGTTTATTCTTTTGTTTTATAGACTTGGTTTTGAGATTTCAGCTTACGTGCTGAAATAGAGTTCTTCGTTTTGCCATATAACTTCTTTGCTTTATATATCATATCTTATTCAGCGAGAAATCTCGGCTGTTTTTCCATTTTTATACTTTATTAATTTTTACACCGGCAACTTCTGACAAAACTTTTTCTTGGGCAATAATACCAATAGAATCTTTTACAGAGGTTCATGATTAGCACTAGTGTCACATTTTCCACTCCAAGTAATCTTAATGGAACTCGCCTTTGCGAATTACTAACTAAATAATCACATTCAGGTAAAAAACTTCTAGCAGATATCTCTTTTTTCGGATCGAGATCGAGGATTATTATCCAAGCTTAATTTGCATAAATCATATCATATATTGCCAAGGTAAACCTAATGAAATCGTGACGAATAAAACTTTAGGCAAGATTTTTAGCAGTTATGTAGCAAAATGATTCGTAATATTCTGCTCCTTTTGTATATAACTGCAGTACTACTACTAACTCGTTACAGCATATCATATATTTACTCTCTCCTTCAAAGAAGTCAATAAAATACATAGCTATAAGTTAAATGTGCTCTTGAAAAGTTAGGTCTAGTGTTTATTAAATTTGGACAGTCCACTCATCAAGTACTGATATTTTAAATAAAGATATAACAGACAAGTTATTATCTGTAATATGTGATAGATTGCCATCCTTCTCATATAAGATAACAGTTAGAACTATAGATAGAAAATTCCATTGTAAGTTAAGTGAGATTATATTTTTACCAATCTCTGTAGAAGATTCGTAATCTGGCTTTTCCGTAGCTTTCTTTATTTTTTAAGCTTTTTATTTTATTAAGATATTATAGTTAACTTCATTTTTTCTCTGTTTGTTTTAATCTTGTTTGTCATGCTCTTTCCCTGCTTTTTCATTGTACTTGCTTTTATCATAACTCTGCTTTCAATGTGTCTCTTTAATATTGCAGAATCAAAGCTGAAAAAGTTTCTAATTTCATGTATTAAGTAATTATTATCATTTGGATAACTAAATTCTACATTTCGTTAAATCGGCTTATGATCTTAAGCATGCAATAATGCACCGCCATTTCCAACAATAATCTGATCTGGAACACTGTCCATTAATAATCTCTGAACTATATGAATGTGTCCGGCCACTATAGTAATTAAGCATTTTATAAATCAACCTAATAAAAATACTTCAACATATTTTCAAATATGAGCATCCCATACACCATACTTTGGCACAGTGGACTTTAGGCGCTTGTACTTTACTTTTTCAAGTGCCTAGTTATTCTGCTGAGTAAAAAACTCCTTCAGGCATTAAAGCTAACATCTTACCATTTCCATCTGGTAAAGCTACTAAGTTATATATGGATCCAGTTCAATCATAAGGAAACTGATTATAGATTATCATCAGTCAAGTTATTGATTTTACCACTGAAACTTATAACTATATTTACAATATTTCCATCAATATTATAGCAATATTATTTTTAAAATTTACTATTCACTATATTATCTGGTACATAAGTACATAAATCCCTTGCAGAAAGTCTATTGATTATTCGCCCTGAGTAGAGTATTATTTCTGCTAATTTTATCCCCATTAAAGAGAGAGATATATATCATATAAATTAAAACAGAAGTTTTTTACACTAATTATCCCATTATATATGTTAAACTTATGTTTACATTAGCTTCAATTATTTCCTATATCCAACACGTATATATTTCATCTACAACTTTATGTTTTGCAACTCCTTCGATTACCTTCCAACTTAGGTTCATTCCATCAAAATCAGCATGTTTTTGTTCAAGATGAGTTAAAATTCTTAGTTATGATCAAATTCATATTTTTCATTATCAAGATTTAAATCTTGAACTGATTTTTGTAGAGCGTTTTTACCTATGTGACCAAATGGAGGATGACCAAGATCATGTGCAAGCGCTATGCATTCAATGATATTTTCGTCTAAACCAAGCCTATGTACAATAATCTCTCAGTGGAATACCAGATAATAAGCTTATCCAAGAAGTAAAAAGTGTACTAGATAAAGGTTATGATAAACTAAAGTTGGGTAAAAGATAAAAAGCATTAGATACAGGAAAATTGGTAGTAGGTAAGATGAAAACTTTTAAGGAAGAAGTTGAAATAAAAAAGCTAATTAGCAGAATAAGGATTCCAATTAAAGAAGTTGTATTGAAACGCTGAAATCAAACAATAATATTATTCCACTCTTTATGAATGATTTCGTTAATCCTTTGCTGCAGAATTTGCTTTTGATTACTATTTAACTATTAATAGATGCACTTAACAGCTATGTAGAATGAAACATAGCAAACTGTGTAAAAATTACTAAATGTTTTAAAATGTATTTAATTGATTAAATTGCATTTTTAATCTGTTACTCATTATTTTATCTACAACCTTTACAGCGTTGACTGCTCCATCTTTTTTCTCTTTCCCTGTCTCTCCATTATCAGTCATTGCTTTGCCTATTTCGCTCATCACTCCTCCTATATCAGCAAAGTCAAGGATAGTCAACGCAGTGTAAATCAATGAAAAATTGAGTGTAATAATTGAGGCAGCAATTAATTTGGCTAAAAAAGAATTGAAGAAAATAGCAATAAGCTCTGTATCTAATAAGATCGATCAAAACAAAGTTCGAAGCATATATATACTGTATCAAACAAGATAGTAAACATAGTTGTGTAGAAAACTTGGGTAGCGCATGTTGCGGACTTTTTTTGAAAGGTTAATTTGTGGTCAAAGACGAGAATTTATTCTTTATTTGTTGAAAATAAAGTCACAAACGATACGAGCTAATAGATAATAGCGATTAATGTAGGATGGACGTGAATAAATTTGTGAGGTAAGGTCGATTGGTAAGAGTGATGTAATTGCTACAAAGGTTTGGAGTGATAGGAACGAAATCTAGTAATAGGAGCAATCTCGTAACAAGAGTGATTTGTTTAATACGGCATGATCTATATAGGGGAGAAAATGGGAGTGGTATTTCACCAGCTATTTCGGAAGAAGGAAGAAGTTTGGGAAAAAGAAACTGATATGATTAATTACAACTTCCGGTCACATTGAAATATTTGATAGTAAATTAAGAAGAGTTACAACATTATTTCCTAACAGATTTGCTAAAGATCAATCCAAGTAACCCTGACTAATACATTAAGGAATTACAACTTGCTGGAATTAACAGTTGGTGATATCTTATGAAATTTTAGATTTACGAAATACGATCAGATAAAAATTTAAATAACTTCTTATACTTTGCTCTTTCGCAAAATTGAAATTCGCGACAGCGCACCTTTGATTCCGTAATTATATTTTTTAAAACATTATATATATATATATACTCGGCATTGTATATATTTCCTCCTATAAAGAGTTATAAAAAAATTAAAGAGATTATGCATGTTGTTCATCTTATCTTTAGCGAGTGTAGCTCACAATAGTCCTTCTCGTACTCACATTTCCCACTTTTATCATCTAGACCAAAATCACTGCATAGTCAATAAATAATAACCCTTTAATAATAATATAATTATATAATTTTAGTAGTGGAAAGTTCACTTGTTGTGTTAAGTTGAAATAATTTTTACCTCCTAAACTTACACTTTTCTTTCATTTCTCTTGGTCCAGTGCCAGATAGGTAAAACCCTCCAATTCCATTACCACCCTTAAAAAAGTGCTGGTCAATATTTAGAACAAAAAAGTAGTAAAGAGCAAAATTAGTAATGATAAAATAGAATGGAGTTTCAGGACAAACCCAAGCTTTTGTAAGTTAAGGCATAACATTTGATATTGATGGAATATCACTCAAATCTTCACATGGTATGGAGTCAGTGAAATATGACATGGCAGGTTCTGTTGCTGTAGTTGGGATAATGTATGCTGTAGTAATTGCAATTGGCTATTTGCGCTTGCAGAAAATGCAGTGGCAGTAATGCTCAAAGATCAAGCGATGTAGTCACTTTACTAGAAGGTAGAGCCATCCTTTCTCTTTCACCAGTATTACTAATCATACTACATACTTTATCATATGTTGTACCCAGAATTAACATATCACCAACCTTATGCAATATTTATCACTTACTGCTTTAGTAAAGATTATTGATTTTCCAGTGTTATCCAATATAATAGTCATAGAATTAAATTTTTTTGACTCTCATAGTAAGAGATTAATTAGAGAAGTTCTGCCAGAAATTGGAACTCCAAGTATTATAGTGTGGCCGTTGTTTTTCTTTCCATGAAAATTAAAAAAAATAAGGGTTTTTTTTTTTTGAAAACAAAGATCGTTACTGCTTCTTTCCAAATTTTTCCTTTCATAGCAAAATTTATTAGATGTGATGATTAACAACGATGACGACTATATCGAAATGTACCTTTGAATTAAGGGAAAAGATGATTTAATGGAAAATTATTTAATACATTATTAATAGATTGTAATAAATTAGAAAAGTTGTTGAACAAATGTAAGAATAATCAGTACTTTAAAAAAGTGCTTGCCTTTTCAATCGTGAAGAAAAATCGAAGATTTCTGAAAATGCTATGGAAGTTTTGTGCAAGAATAGAATCCTTTGCAAAAAGTAGAGAGCTTTTCTAAGCAGACAATTGCTCCAGTACATAGATTTAGAAGAAAACTAGAAGCCTAAAATGCTTTTCTTCTGCTCTTAAGCAAAATTTGCTACTGTTAGAAAACCAGAACTTTTCAATGCTTCAATTACTATAACATCAGCGATAGCTAGATAGATTTAATTTCTTTAAGGAAACAATATTGAAGTTCTTGCTTAATAGCGAATAGAAAGCTCATAATTCTTCTGTATAGATCAAAATTTTCCCTTGAGAGTATCACTCGTTCGCAACTGCAGCATCAATTAGCGGGCTTACCCATAATTCAAGCGATGAGTTCATAGTTGAAACAATACCTGACCTTTCTTTACCATCTTTTAGCAAAAATGCTGCAATGTTCATATACGTATAATCTTATCTATTGTATCCAAAACAACAGCAAGGTTATATACCAATCGTATAATTTGCTATAGGATTATTTCTTTATATGAAGTCTACTTCATGTACTATCGCATAATTGAAACCTTGTTGAACCATATCTTCTTGAGAAAATTTCATATTGTTCCGAAGGTAATCGAAAGCAAGGTCTTGTTGAATACACAATATCTGCACTATAAACTTCTTACCTCTCTGCATCTGTTAAATCATTTGTAATAAATGCAATAGAAATCCCAAGGTAGTCGTTAATAGTTTAGCAGATATTGTCCAACCAACAGTAAAATCCAAAAACTTTGATCGGGAAGCTCGTGATATCAATATTTGCTTCATTCAAACGACTAAAAAGTTCTACGATTAACCAAAGTAACTGCAAGCTTTTGAATCGTGTTTTTTTTATTAGTTCCTCAAAGTAATCAGCAATTTCTTCATCAGAAATGATAACGTCATAACCTTAAGCATAAAATATAATCTAGCAAAATCACTGAAACTTCTCTGAAGCCAGATATCTTTTTTCTCTTTACAATTATCAAATAATTTATCGGCACTATCAAATCTTTGAAAAAAAAAAACGTATTGTTTTTAAAAACACTAATGTCAATAACATGAAATAAAATTATAATCATATAGACGCTTTTGGATAAATATTACATACAGAAGAATTGTTTGCAGCTTACAGATTATTCAACACAACTTTGTTGAATCACTTGAGAAATAACATTTTGTCCAATCTTTCATTGTATTTAATGATAAGCACAGTTATAGAATCCAAACGAATAATGATGTACAATAGGCAACTATGTATGCAAATGCAATTATAAATGATCAATCCAAAATGTTGAATTACAACATAAGCAAACTTATATATTCATTTTCAAACATTTCTTTACCCTTACAACGTTATAACCAATATTTCCAACATTTTACAATAGTTTCATGGGGAATGTCAATATTTTTTAAAATATTAGTTATAACGCTCTCAAACTATCACTGCATTTGCAAAGCAGCTATCATTTCATCGCTTCAAAATTTTTTGCATGCATAGCAAAAAACTGAAATCCACAACACTATACTGAATTGAAATCCATTTATTCATTACAGCATATGTTTACTACCTGATCGATAAAACTCAGATATACAACTGATCAAGCACATCTTTTTTGTCTTTGTAACTTATACGCCATTTTTAGCGCTTTTTTCCGACGAACAAAAAAGTACATGATCTGCTTTACTCATCATCTTCTTCTTCCAAGCCTAACTGGCCATATTTGGATTTCTTAGACGGCGGTGGCTGATTGGAATCGAAGGCACGCGATGCAGCAGCCAATGCTAGTACCGCTAATCCATCTTCTGTACTTTCATCACTTGATTGTCTTAAAAGCCAGGCAGCTGATTTCTTATTGCTGATTCCCGATACATTTAATATATCATCTCTGTAAAATATATGCTTATCAACAAAGTTCAGCTTAAATTCATATTATGTCCGTTCAGAGAATTTTTTCAACCATGAAGTATTCGAGTATTCAATACAGTAGTATGAGATATTTGATTCTATTCTTATTATTACAATGATCAAAGAACAGATATTTCTATTAAAACAAATATGCATATTATTTGAAGTCGTAGTTTATGTCACATTTTTAATGAAAACCTACGATTACTTCGGAGAACATATATCAGTTTGAAAAACGAAAATAGTTATTGTCTTCGAATTGGAGACTATGATTATTATTTTAATTCAGGATGATTTTTGAAGAATATTACTTTTTTCTGTTCTTTTCTTTTAAATATTGTTACTAATTTTCATGTAGAGTGGTATTTTATGAGGTTGGTTTAGATTGTTGAGCTTTTAATACATCAATATATATGATTGCGAATTGCTTATACCTTTTTTTATTTTTATCAACTGATCTAGCAGTTGTAAATTGTTCAGAACTCAATTTCCGACCCACTGATGGCTTTCCGATGGTTTGCCAAGAAGTTTCGAGTCTTCCAGCTGTTTCTGAAAAATTTTTTGAAGCACTAATAGTATTTATTTATAGTAGTAAAATACAGTTATTCATACAGCCTTCACTTCTCAAGCGTTAGAGATTTTAAAATACCACTTTACTTGAGCAATCTTATAACATACTGCTCCTTTTTTCTAACTAAATTATAGGAACGCAATAATTATTACCATGTTTTCTAGGTAATCTTTAAATTCTAAAAACGTTAATTATCGAAAATTTTCAATTTTAATTACTGGAAAATCAGAAAAAAATTCTGCATATTTGACCGAAATTGTAAATCTTATAAATCATTCGCTAATTTACCATCAACTTCATCTTCCCTATCCACAGGTGCTTCTAAATCAGCAGCTATGCTAGCTACTGCTGCTGCTGTTTCCAGATTCTCGACTGTTGATTGTGTTTTCGGTTCAGTTGTTATACGGGGTCGACAAATTACCGGTCTCGAAATCTCCTGAATAAAGATTACGTTAAAGTCATAGATATTTTTTAAATAATATTGAAAAAAAAAATTAATGTAATGAAAATGCGACCTGTCGAAATGTCGGGAATGGAAAAGAAGAATGTGATTGAATCGTGGAGCAGTGTAAGATAATGAATCAACAGCAACAAGTCGAGACCGTGCATTTTATTCCTGAAAATATTAAAGTTATAAATTTATGCTACGAGAAATGATGAAGACACTCAAAAGAATTATACTGCATTAAAGTGTAAAAAATTTTTAAATCTTAATAAAAAAAGAAATTACTCACCTCAAAGAACAATCAGGAGTAAAAGTGCTTGCTTATACTCCAAAACATCACAAAAATCTACGGAAGTCAAGATAAATGCAGGACCGAAGAATTTTAAAAAAGGACTTATATCAACTTTTTAATGTAAAATGACAATGAGTGTATAGTGTTAGTAGGGGATCATCGTCAAATTAAACTAAATAAAAAAAAGAATTAATTTAAATTTGCTTAATAGAACAAATGAACATTCAGTAGATAAAGTCATGAATCTCCTACAAACAATTTTTTTGGCCTGAAATAGCGAAAGCTAAAAAATAATTAGCACAAAGAAAAAGAAATAATTTAAAAGAAATTCACCACTGATGAATTGTCGTTCATCACGTCGTCGAAAATAGGGCCCAATTCTGGGTGCTACTGCATTAGCAGGTCTGCAGTTACTTAAATAATAACCAAAATTTAATTTACATATTGTAAATAATCTCCTATGATTTACTTGCCTTACATATACTTATTCTTTTTTTTAAAAATATGCAGTATTTCTCACGGTAATTGAATTCAAATTTGGAAAGGCAATGAAATATTAAAGCAATCTGGTAAACACCTTTCCTCTAATTAATTAAATCCTTCAATAGGAATTATGCAACGGTTGTCCGAATCTCATTTGAGATAAAAAAGTAAAGGCAAAAGAAAAATCAAAAAAAAAATTATCTGCTTTTCTTCATTCCACAATCACAGATTTCTAATTAAGAAGAAAAAATACCGATTAGAATAATCCATAGGTAAAACGACATTTAGCGGTGCTCGTCTTATTCTGTTGTCCAATGAAACGGTACTTCGGTTACGCCAATTTGGTAATGGCCGAGAAGCACCTGATAAATATTATTTTTTAAGACAAAGTAAATAACAGTATAATTACCAATTAATAAGACAGGTAAAAATTTAGATTTCAAACTATGCATTAAATAATTTCTTGAGATAATGACTTTAACTTACCCACGGTGGCAATATAACGTGGAGGTAAGCATACTGGCTGATTAGGGACAGGAGATGATGTACCAATACGACTTCGCAATACGATCTGTAAAATTATTTTTAACACTGAAGAGGCAAAACAACTTATTATTAAAGAAGGGAGAAAATTACTGGTTTTTGTATGACAGGCCTAGAAGACACAGATGTTGAATTCATCGATGGTGAAGCAATAGATACACTGCTTGCTGGTTCCAGTGATATCACTTCAGGAGCTTCAATAGTCGATCTGCTTACTATTGTATTATAAACAGGTCTGAAAGATCTGCGTGACAGCTTACTGCTTGATAAGAAGAGTGAAAACTGGTTGGAAAATACTAATATAAATGCATTTAACTTTTTCATAATGCAAAATTTTTTTTTGAACACTAACTTAGGTTTAATTGTACCCTAATTTCTGACCCAATCTAAAAACAAAGTGTAATACTGACTTTGCACATCAACTAAATATATGTTGAATTTGAAAACAATCGAAATAAATGAAAATATGCCAATAAACATCACTAAAAGTACAACATTTGCATGAATTTATTGTTAGCATATAAAAGATAAGATTTCTGAAATGTTAGACATATTTACGTTTTCTAATAAGGAATCTTCTAGAAATCCATTAATGTCTGCATATCTATCTGAAAGAAATATGTTTATCCAAACTAATTATAAAAACTTGTCTAAATTAATATTACCTTCTGAATCCAATCTTGGAAGTAAAAGTGGTAATTGGGGTTGCCATTCTTCTAGAAATTAATTGTGATGCTGATGCTGCAGCTCTAATTGGTCCACCGTTCAAAAGATCCTGCACCATTGATTTCGACAACTGTTCTTGTGAACGATATATGGAAGGGTTTAACAAATTACCTGGGGAAAAAAAATACATTCTGTCTAAATGGAACTTATGTACAACAAAGTATATTAGAAAGAAATCAATGCTATAAAATCTGATTTCAATACAATAATGGAAGATGTAGGCAAAATATATTCATAAACGATTTAAATAAGCAATGCGAAAAATACAATTAGTTGATTGAGGACAAGCAATCTAAATTATCGATGTCTAGTTAATTGATTAAATGACTTAAACTTGAAATGCATCGAAACTAACCTCCCAAATAATCCCTGACATTTGACAGCGAATACCGAGTCCCAGCAGTTCGTCTGGAAATTAAATTTCATTATTTGATATATTAATGTCCCAATAAAGCAAAAAATATTTTTGATAAATCCAGCTTGATTTAGACGCTTTTAATAAAAATCCATAGATTTTGCAAAAATTGTGCAATCTAAATACCTCATTTTGGTTTTGGGAAAATTTTCAGTCATAAATGGTCTAGTTCGAGCACAGGAATGGTAATCCTCTTCTTGCCATGATCTGTGTACTGATACGTGTTGCAGTAATCCATCTCCAGAGTTTCTGGAACAGAAAAAAAGATTGCTGAAATACAATTCAACGCTTATTGAAATTCAGAAATGTAAATTAATAAGAATCAGAGATAGTTTACTGTTCGAAAACATTCTGCTGCTACTGCATATTTAAGTTCTAGAGAAGAGATAATAAATTCAAAGTTATAAAGACTTAAAATAAAAACTGAAGTTACGCAATACTGAAAAAAGAATCTCACATCTGAACAAACATATATATATGTAATCATACAAACCTCACAATTCCTTTAGGGGGCGTATTTATTTTTACATCAATACCACTTTTCTCATCTTTTCTTTCATCAATGACAGCAAATTTTATCGGAAAATTCTTATTTCTTTCATCGATATTTCCTGTAAGTTATAAATATATCTTTTACAAGGAAAATTCAAAGATGATGACTTGACGTTATGCACATTACGCATACGAAAAAAAAAGTGGAAAATAAAAATAATAACAAAGAGAAAAAAACACTGAATGAATATATAAAAATATTTAAACAAACTAAATTTAAAAGAGAGAATAAAAGAGAAGAAAATTTTTAACTATGTCGATAATAATATTCTACCAATTGGTAAAATTCAACATCACGGATGAATAAATCTATAAGAAAAGAATAATATGATAAGCTTTATATTCGAAAGATTTCTGATGTTAATGGAATGCTCCACCTGTTTGCAGTAAATCATCAGTACGTAAATAATTAAACAAAAGAAATGAAATTGACTGACCTTCACCATTAGTAGCAACAATAGAACAGTCTGCCAATGGTTTCGAATCACATCTTACATCACTTTGTGTCTAGAAGTCACTTCAATGGCATAAGAAGGCCTAGATGATTCGAACACTAATTAAGATAAAATACTAAAGGTTTAGATTTTCATCGGAAGCGGTGATTTGGAGAAAACAAAACTACATATAAAAAAAAGAATTGTGATGGTACTAAGAATTATAAGAATTATATTTATATTTGATAGAGCACAGAATTAAGTACTCCACATTAATAGCAAAATCACCATATCAAGTAAAATAAATGGTATTCTATATTTCGTATTATTTCTAATGAAGTTCTCAGACAAACAAAAATAAATACCGTACCTGTCCAACAGGTAATGCGTCGCGGACATCCGATATACTGCTCATTGAAACTATTCTCTCTTGCATGGTAATTGTTTTCCAGTGCTCCATATTTTCGACTGAAGCCTGATTTCTTCTACCTGAAAAAAAAACTCATTTTTAATAACTGCAGAATAAACCAAACAGTACAAGCTATAAAATTAAACAAATAGGCCATGTAAAAAGTATCACTGCAAGAGAAAAGCATGTATAAAAAGAACTTGATACAAGTTGTTGAAATTAAGGATACACTCTTAAAATAGATAAAAGACTTCCGAAATACTATTTGCAGGAAAAGACAATCAGCTATTTCTTAAAAAGTGATGGTTGAATAGAATAGAATATAGGACCAAAAATAAAAAGCTTTAAGAAATCATCTCAAAAACAGTAAGAAAAATGTGCTAACCAATATGTTGTAAACAGAAATTCAATCCGTCACCAAAATCCAAACCTAAGGAGCCACATTCTGCACATGGTGCAAAAAGACATTGACGACGATCATTACAAATATCTTAAACCACAAAAATGAATAAAAATATTTCAAATAAAAAGTATCAAGGAATTTAACCAATGTATTAAATTAAAGACAAACATAACAGATAAGTAGATTTCAAGTATATGAAGTATATTGATTTGCAAACTTACGTACAACACAATGATTCAATTTTGGAAGTGTCCAATTCGAACAACGATATTTTTTCTTTATTTCTGTTTCACTTTTATTCTCCGGAGAAATGCTTATCAGGTCATTTTTGGAATCCAAAGCTTGCTCGATTTGTTCACATAATTTGTTTAATAGACTTTGGATAGTAACATAAGAATCATGCTCCACATCCTTTTCATTTGCCTCTTCGTTTCTTTTAGAAATTGGTCTAGGAAGTGCTTCGTAATATTTATCACTTGACACACCGCTGTTCTAAAAAATATAAAACTATCTAGAAGTAGAATTATGTTCAGAATCTGGTGCATATTAGATAATGAGCAGATTCAAGTCCCAAACGCCTATAAGTAGCTAAATACTTGATAAAATTAACTGGAAAATTAGTTTTTGTAACATAAGTTTTGAATTTTCTACAAACGAAATAGAAATTACTTCAGGAATGAAAAAGATGCATCGTGTGGCTTTCATATCATCTGTTTTAAGATAATCTAATTTGTGTTCCTCAGAACCATCCCATTCAAGCCTTGCTTTTAACCTTCTCAACATATATTGATCCTTTGCTGAATGATACGTGTGATATTTCTTATTAGCAAGTTGAATTTCTTGTGAGCGGCTGTCTTCCACTTTTGCCTTTCCTAAAAAGTTTGATTCCATTTCATATACATTCATTTATTTAAATAATTTTATCCTCAAATATTAAGTTTAAATGCTGACCCACCTGTCCCAAAATATCTAATGCAACATCCAAAAATGAAAAAGAGTGGAATCCACACGAAATATGATATAATAAGCCATGGAAACTTATGTGTCATAAGCTACCTTTCTTTTCGTCTTCTTCCATAGCTTTTGCGTAAGAAACAGTGAGACGACGCACTTTTTCGGCTATCAATTTCCGAAAATCACGAGTGACAGCTAATTTCCGTTCAAGAGCAATTAGCTGACAGCGAATTATTTCTTCATCAGTCCAAACTTCGGCATTTCTGTTTAAAGTTTCAGGTGTTAGTCAATAAATTTATATAACCAAGAATGGAATTACAAACCAAGCTTTTTCTTTTGTCTAAGTTTTTTTAAGAAAATTTTCAAAGTTATCTACAATATATAATTGCATTTCAGCAGAAAACACATGCTAATAAATGGACAAATTGCCCCATAAAAAATCATATATCACTTCAAAGGATTTTCATCATCGTCATCCAAAAGAAGATCATTGAACAAATCTTGTTCTGCATAAGCCCATTCATCCACCGTCATCAGTGTTTCATCGTCCGTGCTAAAAATTTGATTACTTTTTTTACTTTAATATAAGCTGTCATTTTTGAATTTGAAAGAATATTTTCATTTCTGTTTATCAACACACCAAAGTAAGGCTTTTGAGTCACCTTATAAAGTTTTTTTCAAAAATCAAGAAGCAAATCACCAAACTTATCAAATAACAAGCTTCATAACCAAAAAGGTACAAAAACTCACATTGCGCATATACTCTTCGGTTTATTAAGCAGAGTTCTTTCAATACAACGTTGCTCCATCACGGCATGCTGTGCCAGTTGTTGGAAGAAATGCGTATGCTTAAAAAATAATCGGGGTTGGGAGCTTTCTTAAATCATATATGTATTGTTACAAAATAATGATATTCCTAAAATCTCGATAAAATCGTTAAAAAAATTTATCATTGTATCTCCGAATGCTGCATAGCTGTCTTAACAATATAAGCAAATCTCTTTAAGGGATATCAAAAAAGATCATTAATAAATAATTTTACCACTTCACAGAAACCTTCCACTGTTAGCTCTGAAGATCGGCGATAATTTTTACACGCCAACTGCGTTCGACGACTAACATATGCACAGCGTTGCATGTGAGCTTCTTTTTCACTCTCATCATCATCGACCCGATATTTCCACGCACGTCGACTTAAACGAACTCTCCGGTTCCCTTCGCTCTCTTTTTGTTTTATTTTCTAAAACGATTCGCAGGATTATGAAATGTTCAAGACCACGTATTCACATGGTAATCATGATACAATTATTAAAGTGAAAAGTAAAAAAATTGAATTTGCACAACTAACCTTGCAAATTGCAGATAAAGTGAGATCATCATGTAGCGCATGTCCAAACTTTTCATCACCTGTTTTCGTTCCCATCGTACAGTTTCTACCAAACAAAACAATTCATACAGAATCTACAACGAAATAAATACAGTTAACTGCTTCGAAGGCAGCTTGTTTTTGGTAATCAGGAACACTAATGCAGATAATGAAAAACGAGAGGAAGGAAATTACGTTCAGCCAAATCCTTCGTAACCTGGATTTAAGGTTTCTAAAATTATTAAATAATGAAAGCATATTATAATAACTTTTATCTCGTTTTTTTTTTTTTTTTCACATCTCTCTATTCATTCTCTTTCTTTCTGTACATAATAATTAATAATTAGGTAAGCACATAACAGGCAAAGCAACTTTTACCGTACGCGAACAACTCTTATCACTTTAGATATTTATTTCGTAAAAATTCACGAGAAAATACAAATTTACAGAGATAGTAACAAAAATACGAACAAAGAAAAATTGTACATTTATATTAACAATTAAGCAGCATCAATTAAAAAATATTATTCGTTTATAGCACTACCAAATCCTTTTAAAGCTTTAGCCATTCCCAAGAAGACACACACTTTATGCTGAAGCCAAGTTTGATTAGCGCCATGTTCGAATGAGTTGTTACAATTACTATATTTAACAATCAATGCCAATTTTCTATTCTCACCTTCAGTTGCGTATACATTAAATCTTATGCCAATATGATGTCGCCGTCTGAATACAATCAAACTGAAAAATAAATAAATCCTTAGCTTCAACAAGCTTTATTTCTCGTTGAAAACATATTCCGTCTTTTCTATTATTGTGAAAAACACTGTACAAATACGAATCGAAATCATATATTTATTTGACAGTTTGACAGTGCAAAGAAAACAGCAAAGTAACCAAACCCTTCAGTTTCATTAGCAGATTTTTCAAATGTTTCATCCCACTCGATCGCTTCATCCCTGTTTGGCAGAGACAATTCAATAGCGGAAGAATCGCACTATAAGATATAACATTGACATAAACATTTTTCATATATTATGAACTACGTCGCTCACTCATGTTATTTAAATGTAATATGTCAAAAAGCATGTCTAACATTTTAAAATTCAAAATAGAAAACCAGATTATTTACCTTAACATACGATTCATCCTCACTTATACAGGGAGTAATTATAACGTTTGCAAGACTCGTAGAGAAATTGGACACAGTGAGAAAAAGTGGGCACCACCGATTACCTACAAGAGTTATTTGACGTGACAAACGAATATCGGGCACATGATTCTCAGCCAAGACCTAAAATAATCCAAGACGACTTTATAAAGTTATAATAAAACGATAATAATTCCAACCTAAATAAATCGAGCGATTTATTGGGTATGATGTCTAAAATCAATTGATTGTTTAATCCGAATCCGCTAGTAACTTTTATCTAATTTAAAAATGAACTATTTAATAAGTACCTGAATCTTGAATTTAATCGAAGTGGGACTGTATTCTCCCTTGCACAAACTGTGATCACACTGTTTGCAACGTATTGAATGACGTCCAGCCAGAGGTGTTCGGATCGGTAAAAGAGATCTTCCATCGGCAAGAGGTTGTTTTGCATCTTGCATCAAAGTTGCAGTTCTTATTAAGCCTAGAACAGAAACTTTTATTCACACCACCTAGATCATATGGTGTGAATAAAAGTTTCAACATGAAACAAAATATATTTAAAATATAAGAAATAATCAGTAAAAGATTTTCCTTAATTTGTGAGAATTAACTTTCTATTGGTGATTCTTTGACAATACTGTGTAGCACTATCTTTAACTGGCAAAAATTTTTTTACTGCTATAAAACGAGAATGATAAAAATCTTTAAAACAAGAATAAAATAGAGGTTACGTCTCAACTATATTCTTAATCGGACAGTGATAAAAAAATGAATGAAAATTCTATACAAAATGTGATACAAATAAGCACTTATTTCATGCTCATTAAAAATAGAATCATCCAATGGTGTTATATCATCTGTAGATTCTAATACAGGAAATTTCTTTTCTGTCCGTTCAGCTAATGCTGCTTTTCGTCGATTGTACATTGTCTGAAGACCAAAACGATCCGAAAGAACAACACCGAGATTTGATCTTCTACAACACATTATCTCATAGAAATGTTGGAAAGAGTTATAAAATTGCCTTCCAGTACTCAGTTTTTAAACTGTAGAAGAAATATTAGAAAATTTAATTTTAAATTTTCCTACCTTTTAGAATATTTGTGTCGTTCGCGATCAGCCCTTTCGATAGCTGCATAATTCCTCATTCTTTCTAACAATGCAGATAGCAGTTGCTCATCTTCAAACTGATATTGTGGCCAAGTTGTTGATGAAGTAGAATCAGGTATATTCGAATCTATCGTAGTCCAATGACACGTATTGCATGATAAATGATATGTTTCGTTGGATGCACGTATAACAGCGCTCACACATGTAATATTGATAAATATTATAAGTTATAAAATTTGGACACTAATTCTTGTTATATATTTCCGGCATGGACTCGTATCATACTTAGTTATATGCAGCATAAAGTACTCACCACAAATTGGACACTGATAGCAATTGGAGCATCGATTTTTCTTTTGTCGTGCTTCACCGGTCGATACGTTGTCGAGACACGAAGGACAGAACGACGTGTCCATTTCTTGGCTTATGCATAGCATACATCGAATGTTGGAACAGTGTCGACAAAAATACAAGCGATTCAAACTTTCCCACTCACCACAGCTACATTCATATTTCACTTGATCGATAGAAAATAGTGCTGTCATTCTTCCCTTCTTGGAACATTAACACCACTCCTTTATTAATTAATGAATATATTCTATCCTTTTTCCCTTACCTGAAATACCAACATCACTTCATCCATTAGTTAGTAGTAAATATACTCTGTTCTTCCCTCTTCTCCACATATCATTGAACTTAAAAACAGACGAAGTGAACAGTAATGAATTGGAAAAATTTTTTTGTTGTTTATTCAACAAAAAGAGACACATAAATATAATGAAAGATTGAAAAAGGAAGAAGAAAATGGAAGAAAAGCGGAAAGGAATAATGTATCGACAGCTAAACATCCGCTTATTCTGGCACTTTATCAACCCAATATCTTTTAAATCACATCCGCCCTGTCATATTTGATGATATTATCGCATACGGTTCCTACCTTCATTGTCCCATCATCGTTAAATCTTGCTATCAGTCGAGGTGAGAATTTTGATATTGTTATGCGGGAATGTCTGTTAAAGATTTCCGTTAATAAGATTGCTTTTAGAAAGGCTAATTTCGAGAAATAATATCTTAAGACATAGTTCTGGAAGAAATTAGGAACGACTGAAATTAAAATCATGGACAAGTCTGTTATATGAAGCCTTCTTACACTTTTCGTTTTATGACGTTAGTTAGAAAGTCTTAACATAGCTGCGTAAATGCAACTGACAATGCAACAGCAAGTATTATGTTGCAAATGACAAGCATGCGAGACAACGACAAGGAATTGAATCCTGCAAAAAATGTTACTGAAAGAAAATGAAACATCCAGATCATGCGGATCATAATACGCCAATGAAATATGAACTGACATTTTTAGGAGTTTGCTTCTGTCGAATGTAATGATATAGTCTCTTTTACATTCTAACATTTTCCTGGTTTTTTGATACTCAAATTGTATCAAAACATATTCATTCCTGATATTCAACTGTGTAGCATCTATCTGCTTGTCGCTTTCCTTATTCTCAGAAATTTCCTGTCACTTATGTTTTCCAAAAAGTTCTATCAAAAAAGTAAATGAAGCGCTGTCGCACCTGTATAATTTTATATTCCGATTATCTGTTCCTGTTTACCATCTCGATTAGTGAGTTGTTCATTTCATTAGTGCTCTCTGTTGAGAACAAAAAATATCATTTGTTACATATTCTTTTGTTTACTGGTCTCTTTTTACTGAAATTTAGTTACATAGTATCTGAACAAACATTGCAAAATATTTTCCATAGAATATTTTCCATAGTATTTGTTGAACAACAACAAAAAAATTAGAAGAAAAAGTTTTCATATTATTTTTTATATATGATTTTTAGCAAACTTTTGACTTTAATACACGTTGTCTCTAAAGCATTTCACATTTGCATGAATTTAAGCATGAATATTAACTCAAGTTGGGCACAAAAATGAATAACTTTTTAAACGGACTGCTTAACATTAGTCTAATAATGTCTACTGGTAGTTGACATAGCGTTATTAAAATTTTTACATAAATTTATATTGAAAAAAAATTCTACTGTTTAATTTACATGTTTTATTTCGCTTTTTCCAAGACATAGTTCTTATGGAACACGAATTATTCTTGCGGTTTATGAACAAAAGTAAAGATCGAAAAAAAAAAATCTATTGATTTTCATAGTTCATATGACTTTTTGAAGCTTATTAACTTTTTTTCCTTGCTGCAGTTGATTCAGAGGTGAATATCAAATAGGAATTTAGAGATGTGAAAGCTGTCCAAAATGAACTTTTTTTGTTCCTAATAATTTTTTTTCTTTTTTCTGAGGTCGTATTTATAATAATTTGTTGATATTTAGAATCCTTTAATTGAAAAATTTTGTGTCATATTGAATTTTGAAAGTAATAATTCATGAAACGGTTCTTCAGTTCCTAGGACGAGATCAAAATTCCCCATATTATTGACTTTACTAATCGTTTGAGTGTGATTGATTTTTACATAAATTGTTTATTTCATTGAATATTTTGTGTAATTTTCAAATTTTATTTAGAGATTTTACAATACATATTTAACATTCCTTCATTGAAATATATTCCGGAAATAAACTGTGTTTAAGTAAACAATTCCAAACAGTGTCTAATATTATTGAGATTATGAAACAAAATTTTTCTAAAGTTTTGTCGTGAAATATAGCATAGTTACTTCGAGCAGAAAATTCATTTTCATTTGCTTTAATATTTACTAATATTGAAGAACAAGAAATGGAATTGGATGACTCAACGAAGAATGCATTGAAAGCCATTCCACTAATGAGGACAAAGGCTGGGCCACGGGACGGCGATTTATGGGTTCAGGTATGACTTTTTTTTTAAATTTGGAAAAGTGAAGTCAGTGACGGTGTTCTCTTGGTGATTGAAATTTGATGTGTGACTGCTAGTTGGAAAATGGTAACCATTGCCAAGGTTAATGTAAAGGTAATGGTTATAAATAATATCTTTAAAAAATTGAAATTTGTACTTTCAGAGATTGAAGGAAGAATATGAAGCCCTGATAGCTTTTATCAACAGTAACAAGATTGCAGATATGGATTGGTTCCGTTTGGAAAGTAACAACGATGGAACAAGATGGTTCGGTAAATGTTGGCATTATCATAACATGCTCAGGTGTGATAATTCATCATCCATCAGTTAGAAATTTTTTTATTCTCCTTATTTCCCGAAATATTAAATATTTGAAAGGTCAATCTTCTTTTAATTGCAGATATGAATTCGATGTTGAATTTGACATTCCTATAACATATCCTACTACTGCACCGGAAATTGCATTACCAGAACTGGATGGTAAAACTGCGAAAATGTACAGGTAGTAATCCTCTAATTTCCTATTTCCTTGCTTTCATTTTGAATCGCTTGTATTATTATTGTTTCGATAGGTTATTGCTGATAAGTACGAGATTGAAAAAAGTAAAATTAAAATTCATACATGTCTAATTTTATTTCCATTTACTTCCTTGCCATTATTTTAAAAATGACCCATGAGATGTTTTATTTTAGTGATAATGAATACATTATTGAATTTAGTGAAGTGACTCGAATATAAGTAACGTAATATTTTCTTGCATTTGCTATTAACTTATTATTTATCATCCAGTTATAAGTCATAAATATTTTAAAAACTCGACATAATTCGGTGCAAAGCATAATGTGATTTTTTCTTTTTTTTTTTTTAATTTTAAAGTGCTTCAGAGGAGGACGAATTTGTCTATCAGATCACTTCAAACCATTATGGGCTCGAAATGTACCGAAATTTGGAATTGCACAAGCTTTCTCATTAGGATTAGGACCTTGGTTAGCAGTGGAAGTTCCAGATCTAGTTGCACGTGGCATGATACAACCAAAAACTACATGAATTTTATTGTCAAATGCGATATTTTAGATCGGATATTTGCAATTTTTTTGATTTTCAAATCATTGTTAGCTAGAAAATTAAAATGCTGTTTTAAAGATGGATTCGTGTAAAGATCAGGTAGCTGGCACCTGATCTTCCTATTTATTTAATTCTTTGTGTTTTTATTTCTCTTTTTAGAAAGAGAGGGAGTCCCTTTAAAATTTTTTTAGGGAAAGTTTTAATTCTTTATTATTTCTATAGGTTTTAATGTTCCTATTATCTCACGGATGATTATTCACTGAAGATTGATTTCAAGTATTTGAATACTTTTACTTCTTTTAAAAAAATTTCTGGCACTTATAGTTTTAAAGATATGTGATTTGCACAGTATATTCCTGTTTTTTGTTATAAGTGACTACAAATTTATTCTTATTGGTAATGCATAATATAATTGTGTGGAAAAATTTATAATGGTCATAGTTTTTTCAGTGGAGTTTACGGATGTTCATATCTGAGAACAGCAAAATCTTCATGTAAAAAGAAGGAAATCTTTGCAAAATCATTAGTTTTTTTTCTTTTTTTTTTTTGTTTTGAATTAAAGGTATCAATCAATTCGAGATATATAACTGTTCTGAATTTTGATCAGCTGGATATTCGTGCAGTATTGGTGATGTGATGGAGTATCATTATTGTGCGGCCATATTTCTAATTCTACCAAATTTAGACTTTTAAAAGAAATCAAAATTATCATGCTAATCATTATTTTACTTAAAACATCCAAGAGCAATTGCTCATTATTCAACAATTTCAAACCATCAATAAAGCATAATTAACCCTATTAAAAGAAAGTGTTGTTCTAATAAATTCGAAGAAACAATAATTCGCAAAATAAAAATTAACAAAGCCAAAGAAAATAACGGAAGTAGATCCTAAGAATTAAAATATATCTAAAAGTAAATTAACAAATCTTTCTTTCAAAGTGGAAAGACATTTGACGCTCAAAGAATATTCTTTGCATTTTTTGTGCTGCCATTTATGACAATTAAAATTTTAATTGTTAATTTGCATCTGAGAATTGTAATAATGGAGAGACGAATAACCATGGAGAGACGAGACGTGGTATTCTGACAGAGGCATTGTAATTGTCTTTAACAAATTCAATAAAATCTTGCTGATGTTCCGGCATATTTGCGGGTTTTATTTAATGCTAAATTTTTTACGCTAATCTAATTCTGCAATCACCAAAGACTACTGTATTCAGCAATTGCTTATTTCTGTATTATGTTGGAAAGTTTAGGTTTGGCGCTGCAGTATCTCGAGTATTAGAGCAAGAGGTCAAGAAGCGTTTTTATGGGTCATCTTGTGCTCATCATCGGTCAAAAGATTATGCAGTAAGTCGTTCCATCCAATGCTGCGGAAATTTGTGATTATTGAATATCAGATTTCGTTTCTTCATATGCTGAACAGAACTAAAATTAGTTATAAAACGGTGGAATTGTGTCTTATCGTTTAGAAGCATATTACTTGATTTAGATTTATCTACTCAAACATTCCGTCTTGCCCTTAGGGACGTACGATTCCCAGATATCAGAGATCTGTGGCGCAATGTGACCGATCCGATGAAAGTTGCTGAATCATCAGAAAATATATAACATTTAATACCGCAAGAAATCATTTATGTAAGTAAAGTTTGTATATTCACTAACACTGGAATTTTCAATCTTATTTTTTTTGATTCAACCACCACTTCTATATTCACTAACACTGGAATTTTCAATCTTATTTTTTTTATCTTCAGATTCAACCACCACTTTCAAGGACATGCCCTTAATACCAATTTTTGATTCCAAAATCCATTTTTTTCTCCTTTTACAGTTACATTTATCTATTCATGACTACGAAGCTGATTTAGAATGTTGCTTATTTCAAAATATACCTGGAGATCAACTCGCGCTCGGCACAACACAAATTAATTTGAATGAAATACCTAAAGGACAAGTTTATATTCCCGGGAAATTTCTAAGAATAGTGAAAAGACAAAAAGGAGGCAAAAAAAATGTGATACAGAAATTAACTAGGGCAGTCTTTAGTGATATCATCAAGAAAATTGATAAAATCTGTACAATTCATAGACATGTGAAAAAGTTGAAAAATTTTTGATACGATATAATTATTTTGCAGTGTAAAAAGTTCAAATGGCATAGCAAACCATTGTTCTTGAAATATCATACAGAGGAGGAAATGAAACAAGCAAGACATGTGAAACTAAGTGAAGAAGATTCAGCACGTGTACAGCGCCCGGAATGACTCATCCTGACTGGAATATGTCCACGTTTGGGGTGTGTCCCCATACGTATATGGTTATTTTTTTTCATTTTCTCAACTTCTCATCTGTTTATTTCGTTTTTTTTTTTTCATTCCTCATTTAGTGAATCTGCAATTTGAGTTTTTTTTGGATTTTTTTCCGCCGAAAAATACATGTCCTGAATTTTCAGAAAACAGAAAAAATGGGGCAAAAATGAATGAATGAAATGTGGTGCTTTGAGAATTAGTTGCAAACTTATTTCAGAAGACTCATAATCAAAGGCCTCTCCAAATCATTGTGTCCTCACAGCACCGTATACCATATGGAATATCCGATCTATAGTAATTCATAAAATATCTTTAAATCTTTCAAGATTTTTTGAATGTATTTGTAGATGGAAAGGATGAATACAGTGCGTGGTTAAGCCGCTGTCACAATTCAATATTCGATGTGAGGTCTCTACGGTTAGGACCATTACCGAGCAATCTCGAAGTACTGTCTTATAAATTTTACCACCACCAAACTGTAGTAATCGATCAAGCATGAGATTCACGCATTTGTGCGCCTTTAAAAAATAGTGTCAGAACTGAAAAATAAAGGAAGTAGTGATATTATTTTATTTCGAAAAAAATTTTGTTTTTACTGTAGCATAATTTTGTATGCTTGAAGTTGTGAATACAGAATGATATTTGTTATCACTATATGTCTCTAAAGTTTAGAAAGTTTAGAAAATATTCAAGAGTTTTTAAATTTATTTTTGGTTTTTTCAAAATTCCATTTTTTGTGTTTTAGTTTCGCTTCATAAGATTGGCTTTCTATATAATGCTAATAATCTGGTCTCATTGTGTTCTCTTCGAATGAACTTTTTGTCGTTTCATAAATGAAAACATAATACAGCTTAGAATTTTTTTGTCATTTGTGGATTATAATTCATACCTCAACATAGCATTTCCTTCATTGATCGGCAGTAGAAATATACAACTCATTACAAAAATACAGTCTGAAAAAAAGCTAAGTCAATTATCCATATGTTATGTAATATAATACAACTATAGCGCTGATAATAATTAATTACAATTCTTGGATTTAGGATTTAGTCAGACAAAAGTTTCGAAAAATAGAATCTACTGGTCCTGGAGATAACTATAATGTTCTTCCTCTTTTTCTTCTTTTTCTTTTATTTTTTGTATAGCATCTCATTTTCTTTTGCTTTTCCATTATTTGTTTGCTAAAAGAATGCTTTTGCTAAACTGAGATGGTGAGGTATTATTAGATTCATCAAAATCCATATATGCTCTGTGCAGGATACGAATCTGATGTTATCTCTGCTTGTTATTCTCCTTGTCATAACAAAATAATTTTAGTGACAGTGGCTGCAGTTACATAAGGACCAAATTATTCCTTCAATATATCATTATAGAAAGTCATTTAATCGAATATTCGGTGATTCGAAGTTTGGATCATATAAATTACATCTGTGCCAGAGAATCCAAGAAAATAAGTAGATCTGGCGATTCAAGTATAGTGAAGTATTTGATGATAAGACTAGAAATCAAAAAAAGCTTGAGTTGTTTGCTTTGAACTTTATGACAATATGATCTATAATCCATTAACTTTTAAGCGACACTTTTTGGAGGATGAGTTCACTTATTGCTTTAAATCTCCTTGTTATTTTCAAAAATTATTAAAATCAAAAACGTAAATTGCTATAATAAATTGAATTGAGATAAGGTTATTCGATGGAGAATTTAGATTTGGAGTTTCACACTTACCAGTTTCATTTTAATCATCTAAAGGTAATAAAGCTAGAGGAAAACGATAATCATCAGGATAATTTTTTATGTGCTGTATGATTCAGTTTTCCTTATCTTCGGCCTTTTATCAATATTTGTAGATCTCAACTAACATCGTGAAATTTCTGATTTTTCATAAAATTATTTCAAAAGTGGGAATTCATTTGAAAAACTGAAGCATATGGAATTTATATTGAACAAAACTACCTTTTTTGGAGAAAGAACTATAAATTTGTGAAGTACCACTTCGATTTAATATCAACTAGATCAAATTACATACTTTATAAGGTCGTCTGCTGTCGTGTGTTGAAGGTGAAAGTACTTATTTTATTTATTAGTAATTCGAAGTATGTTCTATCTAAAAGGAAAATTTAATCAAACTGAATATCATTTCAAAACCGAGGCATAGCTCGAACTTCGGCAAGTGTTCTGTCAATTTTCTCCAAAAAACTGTTTTTGGTCGTGATGTTATTTGAACGAAATTTGAGCCAACAATACGAGAGTCCTGGCTGCGAACAAACGGATGTTCAGCGTACATGTATGGAGTCAGAGGAGTCCTAAAATTGGATACAAAATCATTAAATCTTTACAACTTGTGGCAGAATTCTCTCTTCCTATTCGTGCTTTTATTAGATAAATCTTGCAAGTTAATAAATTGTTAAAAGCACTTAGATCCAACTGATCATGCAATACGAATCAAAAATTTAGATTGGAACTGAAAAAAAAAATAATATAAATTAAATTGTTGAAAAATCACATGTCGCATCCTTTATAATCAATAATCATTTGTTTGTTGTTCCGTTCCCAATCGTCATTGGTTTTTTTCCGGTAGGACGTATAGTCATCCTAAACAATTTTTATATTTTCGTTAATTTTCTCATATTATGCCGTCAATATTTTATTCGCTATTCTCATTATTAAACCAGAGAAACTAATTTTTAATGTGTCGTGACGTTAAAACATTCAAATATTACTGAAACAGGATCATATCGCATATTTATGTAATGATGCCTTAAATCTCTGTAAGCTTATTTTATCCATCTACTAAATAAGGAATCAAATTAATAAACCAAACAGAATGATAATTCTCAAAACTTTCAGAATTAGTTAAATAATTATCAATTACTCATCAAACTGATCTGTAAATTTTCCCTGAAGAATTCATCACTTTCATTTAAAAAAATATTTCTCATTTCCAAAGCATAATGTTTGTTAGGAAATTCCGAATCAAGTTTAAGCAATTTTTTCAATGTTGTCTTTTCTTTTCCTTTTCCATTTTATTTTTTGTATTGATTTATGTAGCAGGTGCCAGTATTCAATTTCTTATTGTACCATAATCCAACCTGTATTTGTATGGTCTGCAAGTAGAGCTAATTTTGTCACTATCCGCTTTATCATTTTTACTACTGTAGGCCTCCTTTCCTTTAAGTCCAGCTCCCAAGTTCATACGCCCATCCTGGAACAGTCAGTTTATGGGCACTATGGTAAAGATAATCTTCATCAATCGGTGGAATGCTTGGCTCACCGCTTCACCTAGCTCTTCAACCCACTTTTTGTTGTGATCTTCGCTTCGCGTTAATTCTTTACTGAATTTATTTTACTTCAATAAGCTGTTTGATCCAAAAAAAGTGTTGCACAATGTTGAAATGAGGTTAACGAAGAGGATAATTCAAGAGTGTTTTAATTAATCAACTTCTGTATATTTAGTCCTTAAGAAAGTGGTACCGACAAAATAAAGTAATACAGATGGAAATATGAAATATTACAAAGTTCTGAGACCGCTTATAAAGTTTATTAGTAATGGCACTGTCACAGAAAACTTTTCGAAAAGATGTCAATATAATTAGGGCAGAAATTAATAGTTTCCTTTCCAAAAAATGAATCTTAATATACAGTGCAATATTAGCTCTCTGCCTTGTTGTCCCTTTTCAAAGGATCGATCAAAGTTAGGAAAAATTTGTTGTAATGAAAAAGAGACCATACCTTATTTTGAGAAGACGATAGTACAGTTGAGCCATAAGCAGAGTTGGCACTCTTTGTTGGATAGTAGGAGGAGTAGGACAGGTAATCTTTATCATCTATTAGACCATATTCAATGAATATTTTCTCCAGTGGTGTTTTCATAATGTCTTCATCAACTTAAATAATATTTTTTTTAATGTCTAATGCTAACAATCCCTTCTACATGATTCATTTGGGATCATTAAAAGATAAAATGGAACAAGCTGATTAATTTTAAATGATTGGAAAAAGAAAGTTCAGCCAAATGTCGGATATAACTTGCAAGTCTCATTCAAAGCAGCAGAACCGAGTAAATCCTGAATTCGAAGCATGCTGCGAGCACTTATCGAAGTAGCAGAGATTTTTGGTAATTTATTTCCGGGATGGAATACATTACGCACATAATTCTCAAAACTTATCGCCATTGGCCCGTCTGGGAAAATACTACGGTCGTATTTATTCTCAACACTTGATACTGCACTTGGAACCCAGGTTGACTTCGTCAAATCATTTTTAATTTTTCTACTCGAATTGTCATCATAAATGATTGCGCCTCTATCGTTATGATTATGTATCCCTATGATACTACTGTTGTTGTTTCCATCTGCGTATTCTAACATATTAAAATAAAATTTTCAGCAATCACAGAATACCTGGAAATTATTCAAAATAATATAAAGAGAACTGACATTTGCGAACTTAACAAAAACACATAAAATTTCAACGTTAAGTAAAAGAAAATAACGAATAACCAGCAAATAGAAGTATAATATTGATTAAATCAATTCATTTTTTTCCAAACTTTAATCAAAATTTATATTAAATCAAAATAATCGAACTGATTTATACTCAATCTTATTATCCACTTAACCCAACAATTTTTAAGTATTAAATGCCCAGGAAATTTGTTTGAAATTAAAAAATTGAACAATATTTGAAATATAATAGCTTAAATTTTTCCGTTCTTTTTTAGATTTTCTAAGATGGAGCATTAGTTTAACTTCTTTTCTGTCCTGATGGTACAGCACAATGAGAAAAAGCGATATGAGACACAATTGCTTCCAACAATATAAATTGCAACCAACTGAACTTCGTTAAGATCGATTTATCGGATCTCATGATTAGCTCATATCTCGAAACATTTCCATCACAGTTCCCTCGAATTCTTTTCCAAATTAATATTTCGAAATTCCTTCTCTTTTTAAAGAACTTCTTCATCTGCCTACGTAAAAGACTCAATAATTGCACTTCATAAAGCAGAAAAAAAGTGGAACAAAGCAAATTTTAGACAAACAACCTTCTAGTCTATCACTGATTTTATGACTTCGATGAAACTTTTGCTGAAACTGAAAAGCAATGTCAAACAGCACTGACTAATTTCATCTATTTACTGCTATCTCAAAATTTTTTTAAAAATTTAAGAGTTAATAAAATTTATGATCATCTTGTCTTCTTTTTCGTTGGTTAAATGGACAAGGAATTGTATTTGTCCGTCCAAATATTAATCGGTCCCGTTTTCCATTTCTCATGTTCTAATAATTTTCCATCAACAGGTAAGTAAAACTTCTATTAGCAACGGATAAATAAATTAAGCTAAAAATAGTTGAAAACTAAACTGACAAGTGCAAATTAAGCTGACAACATTGCAGTAAAATGATGCAGTTCAGAGAGATAAGTTTGTTAATTTTTATCAATTTGTTTCTTCCCATCCTCCTTCCTAATTCTCGATTATAGCACAGTTGCTTTAACCCTCTTCCCTGTCAGCTGTCTCGCCATCTGGGCACTTTATAATGCATATAACACGCAGCTGGCATACATACCACCTTCAATTTGTAGCTAGAATTGAGCATAACGAGATTCCATGAATCTCGCAATGCTGCATACTGCACTACAGATTTCCTCATCGTCTTTTTTAATTTATTGCAAAAACACTTCGAATTTCTCGATCTTTTGCATTCAACTCTATGCAAATTCTCAATTACTTCACAAAAATTACTATTAATCACAATGATTTCAAAAAATTCACTTAAAAATTTCACAAAGATTGAAAAGAAAATTGGCATTAAGAATGATTTATTCAGTGGATATCAGTCTCTATTTAGTGATTAGAATTCCTTCATAGTTCAGCAGACCTTGAGCGCTTTTGTAAATGATCATTACCTTCTCGCAATGTCTTCCGTTGAAAATGATTCTGAAATGAGTTTATTGTAAGTAATTGCGCTTATAGCTTGTGGATGAAATAATTTTCAATAAAAATAGTCAAATTACAAAAGAGATGGATGAATCAGCCGAAGTAACCTTTTTTACGACTTCACATCGCTCTAACTTGCGACGATATATAAACTCGATAAATGCAGTTGCCATAGACAGTATCATGCCACCACATAAAATGTAAAATATTCCAGCAACTTTGCTTAAAGTTAAACTGGCACTATTGCCACTTTCCTGAAATAGAGCAAATGAAACCTCAAAGCTATAAACATCTAATTAAGAAAAGAAAATGGTGCTGATAATGCATTGCAATTAATATCACTATTCCAAATGATTATCAATATTTGAATATGCTTATGGATTGTCCATGGGAAATGGAAAATAAAGCGCATGTCAATTTCTAAAATGAAAGAAAACGAGAAATAAGAAAAACAAGACAGAAGGAGGAATATATATATTGTTTGCGCAGCTTACCAGATAGTTTGACTACACATGGATTTTCAAATTCTAAATATGAAACAAAATTGAAAAACTTGTAAGCTAATTTTTCTCTTCTACTCCGATCAGTATCATCACTCATTTCTAAAGAACACAATAATGGTGACCGGAGACATCGACATTCCTTGGTCGCACTGCCCTCGATCATACCACCATTTATTTTCCAGTCGTTTTAATTCACCTTTCTCATGTAAATATAGTATTGCAAAATTAATGCTTTCTCTGCAAAAACTTTATTAATTCTAAAATGTAATGAAAACGAGAAATCTTTCGAAACTAGCATATTTTTTTCATTACCAGTACAGCTACCGAATACCGAGGTTTGATTTCCATTTGAGGAAATACCAAAAGAATGGTTCAAGTTATCATTTTACAAAGTGTATAGATCCATCATCGAATGTTTTGCTAATTACTGAAGGTGATATTAAGCTTCAAAATGTTTGAGGATATTACGGATTATTAGTGCCTCATCAAAACGATAAGGCATCCTGCAAAGAATATATTCAATTGTCCTATCTATAAGGTAGGTAAAAAAAGAAAGAATATTAGCTCTAAATATACAAAATTTTATCAAAACTGCTTAATATGAAAGAGTACTTCAAATAACATTTAACAATTTTGTCACATGAAAAAAATTACCTCAGAGGATTACCGATTTTGGTCGCAACTCCATATCCCAAAGAGTTCAAATTAGCACCAACTTTCATCGTATCACATGGTTTCCGAGTGTTTTCATATTCATTGGCAGTTTCTTCCAGCAAGAATGCATATTGTCCCTATAACTATACAGTGCAATTTTCAATCAAAAACAAGCGATATGATGAAATTATTTACAGTAAACTAATCAGTTGTAACCCAAAAAGATTATTTCAAATTATAATTTTTTTCCTAATTGTTCCAAGATAAACTTCTAGAATTTATATAGCAAATTAAATTATGGATACAGTATGGTTGCGATATATCTTCTCTTCCTATACTGATAAAACATTACGAAAAAATTTTTCTCACTTCAAAATAATGTATGGAAGTGTGGATGCATAGATCAGATGATATTATTTGAATATTATTCGATTTATAATATTTACAAGCATAGCAATTGAAGAAACTTTGGATTCAATACATTAGATAACATAACCTTGCTCCGTCGAACTTTGTCAATTCCTTCAGCATATGTATTTGCCATTACAGTATCTGAAGCATTAAGATGTTGTTGTGTATGAAGTTGTTGAGTGTATGTATCATACATGAAGCTCCACATTTTTTTATAAATGGGCACTGCTGATTCCTCAAAATATATACATTAAATAAGTGAAATGTGATGAAGATGGTAAGCTTAAAATTAAAGTAGGAATTCATAACAGACGACAAGATTGAGATGGATGGTTTTTAATAAGATTTTGAAATGTCGGGAAAGAGCGAAAAGGGCAAAATATAGCAGTGGAAACATGATCAATTTTAACATTAATAGTAATGAATGCTATTCACAGTAAGTTGAAAACTTTATATACCTTGAAAAATTCTTCGGTTGATCCACCTTTAACGATTCCGTAAAGGATTCTTTTCTGAGCAGCCAGATCATCGACTGACTCAATTGGTGGGGTCATCTTCTCTAAGGTCAAGAATGCCGCTAAATTTGCAGTATATGAAGAAACAATGATGAGCGTGAAGAACCACCATGCACTACTAGCAATCCGTCCAGATGGTGCTCTGCAACAAATTCAGAAAGTAGGCAGGTAAAAACATAAGTATTATTCACTGATAATACAAAGTTGAATATTTTTTTCAATGAAGATAATATGAAGTAATAATTCAAGACAATTTTAGAGCATTCGTCACTGCATTGAAGAAATTATTGTGAATCATGGGAATACAACAAACCATGTCAACTTAATTCTTTAATGTCAACTATCCAGCAAAATTCATCGCTTCAGTCCATCGGTGTTCGTTCACAACATAGTGAAATATAAAGTGAAGTTAAAAACTTTAAACTATGTCATATTTCACCATATAGTAAGTCTGATATGATTTTCTAGGATTACTAACTTTAGTCCCCTCGTAGACTTCAGAATTTTGAAATGGATAGAGTGTACTAAAGGATTTGAAAATCATTACATTTCAGTTCATGACTTCCTGAGAAGTTTCATGAATTTTTTTTCGATTTGATTGATTTATTTAAATAAAGAAGGTTAATTTAAAGAAATCAACTTCTTTGATGACTATCTAATAGATAATTAAGTCCTTATATATAATTAAACTTGTTTAACAAAAACTGAGAGTTATTTGTTTAAAAAAATAAAAATCTGAGATATCTGAATAGGTGATACGAGCTTCTAAATATGGAAAATCAGCAGATTCCTGATTTAGGTTTCTTTCATGATTTTTTTGATTCGTTTTTTTGAATGCGCAATTTTTTCATGAAGCCTGATTGATGATTGCAATTTTATTCTCAGAGTTTGATTTTGAAAAGTCCAGTGCTTTTAACATTACTTATTTTTAGATGCGTCTGAAAAATAGCGAATTTCCAATTAAATATTCCCGGAAAACTTACGTGCTTTTCTCTAATATTCCATCTGGCTATGCTAGTCGTTTCTTTTATGATATTATAATATATACAAATAATTCATTATGAGCAGAGTATTGTCGTCTCAAATTAGAGTACTCTGATCCAAACAAAATTTTTGAGCAAATTTTCAAGTTCATTCACTTTTATCATCCAGCGATTCTATGTCTGCTTGGCTGGTAATTAAATACTTATTCAAGTGATTTCGAGTTATAAAAATTGGTACCCGACTATTATGATTTTCATTTTATAAACTTTTTGACATTTCTTTTTATCTTTTTTTTCGGGCAGATTTTTTTACATTACTATTGGATACTCATGCAGTTCTTTTTTTCCCAAAGTTAAATTAATCTTTATGAAATGAATTGCGTCTTAGTTTCTGTATTCATATGTCTAGGCTGTTTTAGAAAAATGTATGACTTTTGATAGAAATTTAGCAGGGTTTTATTGATTTCTTTG
Source organism: Dirofilaria repens (assembly GCA_008729115.1). Taxonomy (NCBI): domain Eukaryota; kingdom Metazoa; phylum Nematoda; class Chromadorea; order Rhabditida; family Onchocercidae; genus Dirofilaria; species Dirofilaria repens. Next base: position 47,661 of record SNRZ01000011.1, read on the forward strand.
CTCAGTTCGCCAAAACGCATAGGACGAGAATAACTGGAAGGGAGAAAACTAATATCTTTTCTTCTGCTGCTACGCTGAGAGTTTTATAAATTTTTTAATTAGAATAAATGAGTTCGTTAACATGGTAGAGATGAAGGATCGAGATTTATATCAGAAATAAGACATAATAATAGAAAGATATGAGATCTTGCTTGATTTCATAAAGTTTAGAATGAAATGCTGATACACTTTTTGACATTTTTTTGACACTTTTTGATAGCAAAATCCACTAACACGTTAATTAGTGGATTTTGCTGATACGGAAAGTGCATAAAAACTTTTGTAATTAAAAACTTTGGCAAACTTACCTGGGCAATATATCGGTACCTTGCTGCATAAACGATGATAACGTGAACCATAAGCTATTGTACAACGAGAGTTGTGTCGGAAATTCGGCTTCTGTACGTGTTTCATATGGACTGAAGGAGCTCACTAGAAATATAGTAAGTGATACCTGAAATTGATTAATCTATAATGTCGTTTGAAAATTTAGGAAAAACGAAAGCTGTAAGAGATTAAAATTTACCCACTAATCATGGTAAACAAATTTTAATCTAAAATAGTTTGCTGGATAAAAATGTGAAAGTGGCACTATAGGACATGAGAGAAATTCAGAATTCACAGATTTAATTTATAGATACTTGAAGCTAAAGGTGATAGAACATCGTGAATATAAGCTAAACGTTATAGAACATCGTGAATATACATAATGCTTCTAATATATTTATTATATACTTAAAATCGATCGATCAGCCCTGATCTGAAATAATTATTAAAATCAATTCCAGCATTACTAACTATCATCTATTAGCCAAACTAAGTAAGGATTTTCTAAATGATTCAAGCAGCAGTATAATAATTTTGATATTTATGGAAATACATGCTATATATATCAGCAACCAATCGATTGTGAACTGATCATTGTTAGATATTAAATTGACAATTTCTTTGCCTTACTTAACAAAATATGGAATTTTCAGCTTCTTCCCACTTATACTCAAAGTTTTCTATACACAAAATATTTTATTGTTAGTAATCACAACCAATTAATTATATTTCATCTAAATGACAAAAAACTTACCCCAGCATATGAGCATAGTATAAGAAACCAAATATTCGTTCCTAAAGGTTGCATGAATGAGAAGACATTGAATTCCTGTTTCTCCGGTTTCTTAATCATGATACTGATTCCGGTAGTCATGAATGGTTTCGAAAAATCAACGACGCGCTCCCGAGCTTGATTGATGGTCAATGGTGCCACAGCAACATCCGCTGTCTGCATGTCTGTTAGCATTTGCATAATTTTCACAATTTTGTCTAAGTACAAACTCTTTTTGGTATCTTTTCTGTCTTATCATTTCGTCTTATCAATCAATGGATTTCTGAATTCCTATATTGCTACTGTATCACTTTTAAGAATTCATCCCACTTTATAATTTGACCATTTGAACTTTCGAGCAATCTTAATCTTAACTATTTAGCTCAAATTTGTCAATTTAATCTCTTTAGCTGTTCCTTCTGTATGCTCAGCCGTTGAAGAAAAGTATTTTGTCATAAAATTTACAACAATTTACCTATTTAGCATAAAGCATCCTTACTCAACAATTACCGGGAAAAATTGAAAAGTCCTACTAGATTTTTCCAGAAAATCATACATGATTCTAGATACAAAATTAATACGGCCGATTATTTCTCGAATTCTATCAATATTAATACAAGTCTCTTTTTTATCAATATAATATAAGTCCGCTGCTTAATATGTTTTTTCGCTAACAGTTATCATACATTTCTATCAAGTTTTTAGCAATATCTTTAATTCCATATTGTGGAGAGAGAAGAGCTGCGAATGTCAAAAAGCTGAAAAAATTGGATATTTGTATAACGAGATGGGGAAGGGGACAAGAGGACAGTTTAGTTCAAATGAAAACAGTCCACTTGGAGTCTATTTTCCCGAGTATGCTCGAAGAAAAATCTTTTTAAGTCGACTGGAAATTAAGTCCAATTGTTGAATTGTGAAATGTTGCGAGTGTATTTGCAATTACTTTGAAAAAGTATGAGAAGCTAGGAAAAACATATTATTTTCTTCAAAAAATTCAGAGCATAAGATTTCTACAACATCATAGTCTCTCTTTCTACGAATGAGTAATTACTTTCATTCCGTTTAACTATGAATATTTATATCGAATTAGTTTGTATAGAAATAAAACAGCCTGAATGATTTGTGTTTTTAAAGTTCGTGGCAAGAAATATGTTAATACATGCTTCGTTGAGCAGATATCCGATCATTCCATCCCAAGAACCGTCATCTTGCCGTTGACCATATTTATTTCCTTCAGCAATGAATATTTCATATGAATTAAAACCGCTGATGTTCATTGCCAACAACTTGATCAAATCAATACAGTATCCTTCAAAACGATCATTACCTACATGTGATGGCTCACCAGGAATTGTTCGCTTTAGCATCACGAACGGTTTTACCTGCAATTTCTCTATTCAGTCAGTTATAAATGTTGGAAAAATGAAATGATATCATGACATGGAATGATTTTCCTATAGAGAGTAACCTTAAATGACCTTTATTCTGGTATATGCAAAATGCAAAAAAATATATAAATAAATGGCTGAGTGAAGTTTGAAAGATTTGAATGAAATTGAATATCATTTTTTTAATTAAACGAGAGAATCAAGCCGTTAAAGATAATAACTGTTATAACTAAGTGAGTTCAGTTTCAATCAACGTACCAAGACTGTCACAATGTGTAGTATGACAGGACGGTGACGTAGGCGAGTGATAGTTTCTTCTTTCAGTAAATTCTGTTTGCTTCCCACACTTACCATAAACCCCTCACCTTGTCTCCATTCATACATCTTAAATCAGATAATCTTCCCAAGAACTTGAAAACTTTATTATGCAGTATTTCCATAAAATCTTTGTTACACTGTACAACAAATTGTTACTAGAAACAGGAGTTAGTTACGTTTCGAATGCTGTATAGGCTTCTTTCACTCGAATTGATTTCAACTACTTTCGCTGAGAAATTTGTTCTGCTCAGCGACTTAGTGAATTGTATTTGACCAGTAAGTGAACCATCAGTTTCGTCTAGTTTTACCTACAATTCGAAAAATCAAGAAATTTTCAATGGATATTTATTTCAGCTTATTGAGCCCGCATTTTTCGTAACTATCATATCGCTTTTTTCTCGAGTAGCTCGAGAATACAGTTCTTATTGCCACATACTTCATAGCAATTTGTAACTGCACAACCATTGTTCAATTTTTTGAATTTAAATTTTCAAATAAAAATATTTACCTCTAAAAGAATCGTTTTTTTAATTTGCTATAGCTGAAGTTAAAAAAGCATATTCTGCAAAAATTCAGAAAAATTTCTTTAGCCTGATCCCAGCTTCAGAACTGTGATATGAGTTTTCTATTATATGGTCAGATCGATTCGCTTTTTTGAGTGATTTTAAAACAATATAATGCTGATGGGGTATAATTAGAAATCAAAATATTTGGTATTTTCATATGATTTGAATGTTCAGGAAACTTTTCGGATAAATTTCAAAGGAAAAGGACGAAAATTGAAATCGGCACTTGATTTAATTTATAAACAAACGGTTGCTTCTATTTTTCATATTTATAGAAAAAAGCGAATATTCATGCTATTATAAATTACAAAAAATGGTGAATTTCTTCTTTACTGCCATCACTACAATTTTTTTCTTGAGAACAATAATCAGACTTGATTTCTGATTTGAAATTTTTTTTCTAAATTTGGAATTCTTTATTCTGTTAAAGGATTATTTGAAAAAGGACAATTTTTAAAAATCAATATAATTGATAATAACTTATTAATTTTTTCTTTTCATATTCATAAAGAATAAAGAATACCGAAATGAAATTGTACCTCTCTAATAGCTTCAATAATTTTATCACCGAATTCGAATGGCATCAAATGTAAGTTAACATGTTGCAGATCATGCCTGCATTGGATTCCTGGTTGACCAGCATTATATAACTGATTTTGACTGAATGCATTAGCGAACAAATCACGGCCATACTTTTTCAAAACAATGTCAATTGCATTGCTTGCAACAAGCAATGCATCGTGTGCAAACAACGCACTCATCTTTAAATAATTTGCTTGATGTGTTGTGATTAAAATTAAAATTACTTCTTAAGGTTGAGTGTTTATTGAAGGAAGCAGTTAACATCCTCTTTCACTTTAAATTCGATCGAGACTTAGCTTGCTCATTAATAAATTCAATAAAGATTCTATTTAATCCATCAACAATTATTTACTTAGTTCAAGGGAATAACTCTAACTTAAAAAATTGATTAATTCTCATCCTTTTCTAAATTTCAATCTCTTTTCAGACATGGCGAGTGTTAGCCAGGTGCTTTAAATTATCTAGTAAATGAAAACAAATTAACAGACTTACAGGTATCGGCACATCATTTATGATGGAACGATTACCGTAATGATGCGTAAACAATTTTCTTTCCTTCCTGAAATAAAATGGCAATCGTTCTATGTAAAACGAACTTCTCTAAAATAACTTGCAAGTGGAATCAAATATCAGCATAATGTTTATTTCATGAAAGCACTATTAAGAAAATATTTTACTTTTAGGTTTCGAACTTTTGCTCTAATCGATAAATTGATAAAGTGGGCTGAAATGAACTCTGTTATCATCATTTCTTTAGATAGAATGACTTGCGCAATGTTCAAATCAGACATTAAATAATTTAAATAATTAATGTAATTTTCCATAAGCATTCAAAAATGCTTGAGATTTCACTTAGTTTTTATTTATTATTGATGCTGTGATACTGTAATTATTACTGATATGATTAGCTTTTGTAACCCTGCTGTCTTCTGAATAAGTTTAAACTAAAAGCAGCTTAAGGTATCGAAACTTACTTTAAATGTTGATTGTATCTATCACATATTAAAAAAGCTGTAATATTGATAAGAGTATAGTGGAAGGAATCCAAATCATTCTCATCCAATTCCTGTCAAAATTCATAGGCTTGTAAATTTATTGAAAAAAAACAGGCTTGTAAATTTATTGAAAAAAAATGGCAAAAATTCAAATCCGACTAAATTTAATATACTTACGAAATTAGTAAACACATAATTATACTGTTTTTTGACAAGTATGCTTTCTTTCAATGACTGCAAAAATGCTCGGATACGATAACTATTCGAAATATCCACTACAACATTCAGGGATCTGGAAAATCAAGTAAAGCAATGACGCATGATCTTTTTAGTTAAATTAATACCAAAAAAATTGTCGATTATATCTATTTTACTATCAAAAAGAAATTATTATGGAATTCATCATTTTAATAGAATCATATCAGCATCTTGCTTTTGATGATTCTATATGTGTTACGGTTTCAATTTTTTAACTCATACCTTGAATCAACGAAATTAAAATTTTGCATATGGAAATTATTGAGAAATTCTCGAAAATACTCCTCATCTTCGGGTATACGATAGCTATCGATTTGTAGGACATAGAATGGATTACTTTTTTTCATGTATTTGTATATTGCAGTTAGACTTCGTTCCGCTGAAAAAATATTCATTCGCAATTCAAATCATTAGTATTTTTGCATTTTTTCAACGCTTTCATTTTAAATTTCAAGAATTAAAAATTTTATAATCATCATTCAAGTTTCAAGCGTTATATTTTTTGAATCATAACGAATTTAAGTGCACATTGGGATGAAAATTAGGTCATAATCTGTCATTTGAAGGATATTAAAATAATCCAAATTCAAAAAAGGAAAAAAAAAATAATTTAATCATAGTTTACCATTAGCACCATCATGTAAATAGATAATTTCATGCCACTGCTTAATTTTGATATAATCCACCAATAATTCATCAGCGGGAGGCCTTACAGATGCTGTAAAAGTTGATGCCGAATCGGAGCTCAAATCGGAAATCTCCCAGTCAATCAGTGGTATCTAAATAAAAGAAGTCGAAAAATTTGAAAGACTTATGCTAGAAGATGGTTCAGTCAAATTTTTAACTCAGGCTTTTATTATTTCATGAAGACTAACTAATAGTGTATAATATCAGCCACATTCTTATTTCAGCAATATCATGCGCTAGAAAGTTGCCTTGGTGTTAATGGTGATTCATTTAGCACAAAAGAAATAACATGAGCGGAATATCTGAAACGGTAACAGCTGGAAAATTTTAATTTAAATTTGCCTGAAACCAACTTTGACTCGTTTTGCCAATGAACTGTAGAGGCCAAATGATACGGGTGAACTACCAGCTAACATAATCATAAAACCGATTTTTAGTTCATCGCATACTAAAATTAAAGACGGTGAGTTATCATATATATCACTATAGAATTATAATAAATGATAATTTTGATTAATCTGTGAAATATAAACATGAAGGACTAATGTATTAAGCAATTAAACAGGAATAAGAAACCAAAATCGGCTAAATGCCAAAGAAGCGTAGTGGAATGCATTGCCGGAAGATAACGCACACCAAGTGCCACATCTACAGTATTTTTTTCTTCCAAATTAAACCAAAATTCCGCCAATCGAAGCATCTCTTGGATTATCGCTGCAGTAGTATTGTCCAGCTCGCTGGTGTTTATGAAAGCACCTCAAACTTTTGGAATGTTTTATTAAAATTATAAACCTGTCGTGTATTTTAGAATTTGTTACATTTTTAAAATTTGTAGGGGACAGTCCACAGACAAAAGCTATAAGTTCAAATTATTCTATTCTTTTGTTTGTACTATCTTTTCAAATGAAAAGTCTTAATGAAGATAGAAAAAGGAGTTTCTAAGTGTTATTTCAGACTTTTTTTGTTTGAACCACTCCACGGTATTTTATGTTTCTGAAGATTATTTCAGACTTTTTATTTAAATCACTTCATTTAATACTATTACGATTGAATAGCATAATTAATGTAATACTGGCATCAAAAAATTTTCAACAAATTTCAAATAATATTTGAAACTTACGTAATGGCACCTTCCGAATGAAACAATAAATTTGCTGAAGTGAAAAAGCAAGCAGTATGAATAAAATGCTTTTTCTACATGCGAAGATCATTGGAAGATGTAATCCCGAAGATTCAAAACAAATTCCAAACAGAAGAATGATAACAAGAAAAGTAGTTGACGACAGAAAAAGCAAGCTTACTTACTTCAGCATAAAAGTAAAAAGAGGCTGCAGAAGAGTAGGATGAACGAATCTATGGCATCCACTATGTCCAACACAAATTATGACATTCAAAAAATTCGCTACGAAAACAATAATAAATCTTTCATTCTTTTTATCACAAATATTGGCGATAAATTGGAAATTTCCAAAATGTTGTAGTTTATGGGGAAGAGTAAATAAAGCGAGATGTATTATTCGCTATATGTGCAACTTTCTCTCCTCCCTTGCTGTCTTCATGTCCCTTTCTATAAGGGATGTTGTCATTAAAATGCAAATCCAATTTGCTTAACAGCTATTTTCCAACCAACAATGATGAGAGAATAACAAGAAGAGTCCTGGCTGTTCATCACTGCATGCGACACGATAGGACTGATGATATGATTCCATATTTACTTGCAACAATATCATCGCACATTTTATGGAGTTTGCTTATTTTGTCCACATTTACAATTACTACTTTCATCTCTCTAGAATGCTGCAAAATGATTAGCGAATTCCCATATATTTTAATAGCATGTTAAAGTTACCGATCTGATCACCTGCAGGGACAAAGTTTATTTACTCCATTTTTATATAATCATCAACTCTACGACAGACTGAAAACGAAGACTTACTTTAAATTTATTATCCAATCTCATGGGACGAATTCGATATCACAGAGCCTCTCGTTAGACTTCATTCCCTACTTAATCATGTTCCCCACCTATTGATTATATCAGCATATAATTTTATCAATCAAGATTGCATGCAATTCTTGAAAATTTTTCTCGTCACCTACTCCAACTGTTATCATCTATTTACCGAGATAAAGATGAAATTTAGGACGTAAAGCGAGGATAATAATCTTGTGTTTCCAGAGACAGCATTCGTTCAAATGAGATTGTGTTCAATCTTATCATAATTATTAGATCCATTCTACGATATGTATCGATCACATGCTTCAACGCGTTCCTCGAGAATGGAACGTAAAAGAAAAAACAGTAAATTGAAATGATAACTTATACAATGATTCATATAAAGTGCTGCATTATTTTTTGTTTTTCTATTATTCAAAAAAACATTCTCGACACTTATACCTCACTATCATCTCGGTATGGTCTCTTATTGAGAAACGCTGCAAAATTGATTTGTTGCTTTATCAAATTTGATTAGTAATTTATGTAATGCTATAGGTTGCTCACGTATATTAGTTCACACTGAGACATCCCCGTACAATACAGCAAAAAATGATCCAAAATATCATCGAACTTGACCTGAGTATTGTGAGTTCCACAGTCATCCGTTGGAAGTTCGTTTCAAGGCTCCATCGTCTTTTGCAGCAATATTGCCCATATCTTACAAATAAGTCGAATTAGCAAAGGGGACGATAAACGGAAGGACTCAGTCATTTTAAATGACTCAGTCAACATAAAGGGCGCAGTCTCGCCTAATTCAGCTTTACTAACTTTAGTTCAAAATAACAGGCCGATAGAATTCCACTAGCTTTCGGTCGAAAAAAAAATAATGGATCGATAAATGCAGTTTGTGATAGTGTTGAATTTCACAAAATTTTTTCAAATTTAGTAAATCGCTGTAGGATTAAGGACCGTATTCTTTCGGATGTCCAGAATTGTGTCATCATTTCAAACAATTTTTTATCTCTAGATCTGTTCAAAAACAGATATGTTATTTCATAATAAACTCACTACGTAATTCATTAATTAGACATCGTCTTGTGTATTTAATGAAATAAGAGAAATAAGAATGAACAGAAAAGTCAGTCAAATAGAATAAGGATGGCAACACTTCCTGGTGGATCAGTATGCTGAAACCAGGACATCCCTTGTTCATATTCGAATTTTCATTAAGTTAATCATGAAAGTAATACCATCTTCTTTGCTTTTATTACAGGTGATGTTGCAGAAGGCATATAGTTGTTTGCAGCGTCTAATCTTTCCAGTTTTCATCGCTCCAGCTGGCCCTGTGTTGATTCCTTTTTGTTATGTTCACCATCACAGAGAACGTTATAACTTACGACTCTTTCTCGGTATTCAGCGTTCGAACAAGCACAAAGCTAATCGCAACACACACATGAATGAAAGGAAATTTGCTAGGGTAAATTCTTTTTTAATGGTAATAAGACAATAGAGAAAGACAGAGATAAGACAAGGACAAACTTCGACATATCATTTCCAACAGAAAAACATTTAAATCTGAAATTAGCAGAAATTATTATTGTTATATTTTTCATATTTTCATTCATTCCACGGTTATTGATAAATTAATATTATAAATTACAGCTTCGCGCAAAAAAGAATTTCAATATCGAATTGCCGGATGATGATATGCAAGAAAAGAGAAAGAAGATGAGTCCGCTAGATTTGCGACTAATTTTATTAAAGAGAGGAATTAATCCGTATAGAGACGTTACACCTCAGACATGGAAAGAGTTTCAAATGACTTTTAGCTCGTGTTGTTAGTTTTTCCAAGATTTCCTTTATTAAATGAATGCTATATCTATATATTTTGTTTTCGTGATGAATAGCACTAAACAGGTTGCGAAAAGGCAGTTGGAGTTTCTTGTTTACTATAATATTTTTCTGAAGTTTTTTCGAAACTTGAGACGTCATTCAGATCAAGTAATGGATCCTTTTGTTCCGAGAGAAGGACCGTCAGCGGATAATCCTTACACTATTTTTCGAAAAAATCCATTGAAACTATTAGGTTTTCCTTTCTTGCTTCCTCCCGAATTCCATCGAAAAAAAGAATCTTTGGAATATGCGCTACTTAGAGCAGAAGAAGGACATTTCACAGCATACCAGCATAAGTTTGCCATTTTTTGGCTTATTATTAGCTTATGTAATATAACATATTGTAATAAATTTTAATATGAGATTTATACTGCTTTTTAACTCCGAATATTCATTAACCGACTCGATTTTTCAATTTTTTAAATTTCTTGTTATTTTTAGATATTTTAACCACAAACATGGTCTAAGAAGAATACGTAAAAGAAAGGGATTTGAAAATTTCAGTATTAAGGTAAGTCTGAATTTAGAAAAAGTTGGGAATTTATTTGCAACCCTTTTAATTTCATAAATAGTATATTTAAGAACTAAATAAGATAGATATCCTCATTGTTGAAAGTTATTGTATTTTTCAGACTTTCCCAGCCATTGCTGATGAAGTTTATGTTGAAGCTCATAGAGCTTTGATGGCTCGTGTATAAAACTGCTTTACAAAAATATGTAACAGAAGCTGCGTTTGGGGTAAGCGATTTGGTTATTTATCACCTTTCATTTGTCTCTGTGTGCAAATTTTATTAATACAAGTTTTATTTTCCTCATTTTTATTTCTTTTATTTTGCACTCTGACATCTCCACTTTTGTTGCCTAGCAGTTTTCATTTTCATTTATTATCTGATCTCAAAATTTTTGTCTTTTGTCGAAGCACACTTTAACGGCCCATAGTCCAGTCATATTTATATTTACTTGCTTTTTCTATACTTTTCTAATATTTGCTTTTTCATGTAGCAGACAGTATATCATTGTTTATATGAGAGATTTATCTGTATTCCAAAAGTTATGTCAAGCAAAAGATTTTAAAGGAAAGGATATTTATTTATTTATTTATTTCTGAAGTTTTTGATTTATCTGCATACTCATGTGCATATACTGTCTTCCTGTTGCAGAAAATGTGGCCGGATGTGGAAACTGGTTCAGTAATATGGGAACTAATGAAATATATCGAACCATCACGTGTCGTATCTATTCGTTGTGCTGATTTCCCACATCAATCTGGAAATGATATTGCTCAAATTATTGTTCGAATGCATACAATGCAGGTATTTATTTAGTTGTCATTAATATTGTTTTTTTTTTTGTGCTCCTGACTCTTTTCTTTAAAAAGAGAAAAAAATGAGTTATTCCAGCTGAAAAGTCGAATCAGAACTCATATTGCAGAAAATTGCGCTTTACGATCGTTTTGGTAGATTGATACTTGGAACAGAACATGAAACAAAATCAGTAATGGAATATGTAGTGTTCGAGAATCATATTGCTAGCTTTGATGGTATTTGGAGGTTACATGACAAAGTTTATCCAGAATGGATAAAACCCAAGCAGGATTTACCTAGGTAACATCCATATGGATTTGCAGATAATTAAATTATTATCACAACTGGACAGTTAAAATGCTTATTTTGCACAAAATCAAAAAGCAATAAACATCATTTGCAGACAAACGAAAATCTTTCAAGAGCATTTACAAATCCAGACTAGACAACCGCTCAAATTAGGTGGTGGACGACAGTTGCCAACACCTGAAGAAAAGTGATAAGTCTACTATCGCCTGCTAAGTAACTGCTACAATATTGCGTGGATGAAGTATCCAGAAAGAAGTTCGGCTTCTGAATGTCTCATATTTTTATATTTCTGATATGATGTAAAAAAAATACCAAAGTTAATATTATTAATACTTTTGGGACAATGTGATTTGTCAAAATTGTCTTGTTAAATGAAATAAAGTTTTTTAATTCATCTTATGAAGACTTGTCTTTTGTAAAATGCTATTTAATAGTCGTTCCGTGGACTTCTTCCACTGTTTATTTATTTTTGATATTTATTTTTATTACGTTTCAATTCCCTTGTCCTAGCATCTATGGTAAATTGTATTTTCTCCCTCTGGATGCGGAAAAAAAAATGTGTTTAGTAATGTAGAAGCAACTCAGCACTTTTATTTTCTTAGTAAATGGTCACCAATAAAATTTCTTGGTTTAGGAATTCACACTTAAATATTTTTGTATGTATTTCTGAAGCTCTTTTTGACTTGGAAATACAATTTATTATCAAATTTTATTATTGGAGTTGTTTACAGGTTCGAAATTGAACAGTGTGCCGCAAAGAAACAATGACAGAAGGTAAAAACAAAAGCAAACCAGAAGACAGTCAACAGAAAATGGAAACACATATTGAAGAGGATGATGAATTTGAAGAATTCCCTCAGCAAGACTGGCAAGCTAAAGAGGGCGCGGATGAAGAGGTTTGGAAGAATTGCATGTTTTGAATGTATGCGTTTGCCGTCAGCAAGCTACTGATTTGTGTTGTATAACTGATGAGCTCGAGCTTGTTTCTGCTTGCGACGCCTCTACTTTTTTCCTTCAATGTGATTATGTAAGATAATTCTATAAGACGTTTCATGTTCGACTGTTGACAGTTGATGCATTCATATCACGAAGGAAACATTTTTCTATGTTTTTAACTGCAAAATATGAATAGATATTTAATATAATTACTGATCACAAAATATGGATATATGCATAGCGATTGATATCATATCCGAATTCTACTTATAAAAAAAGTTTAGGAATTTTTATTTACTTTCTGCGATATTTTTATTCTGAGTGAAATTGAGAATTTTCTGCAAATCATCGCTAGTTATAGGAACTGAATGTCTGGGAAGATAACTGGGATGATGAAGCAAACGAGAATGACTTCGCCAAACAATTAAGGTTTGCTTCTTGCAATATGTTTTTTCCAATGTTTTATTAATTTCTGAAGTTATTTTTTTTAACGCTCAGTATAATACACAAAAGTGTTCAAAATTCATTTTTCATCTACTTTATTTCAGAGATGAACTTGCTAAGCACGGTCACCGCACTGCAACATGATTGATATTATAATATCGGTGTTCCATTAATTTTCAATCCCCAAATAAATTTTTTTCTTACTTTGTGGCATGAATCTCTTTTTTCTAACCCAAAAAACCGCAAAATTTAATGCATAGATAAAAGCAGTTATTATTAAAAACTATATTTAACGAAAAATTTCATTTATCAGAATGTATTAAATATGATTCTATAACTGTATTAAATTTAAAATGAACTTGCATCTTATCTCCACATTCACTCAATGTTATCTTCGCGAGTATGTTGTATTTCATAGTGGTCGTAAGTTAATTCAGAATCAACTTCGAAAGTGTGCGGGGTAGGCTGCGGTTCTCCGAATTTGACTCCACTTTCTGTTAAGGCAACAAAAAATGCAGATGTCTATAAAATTTTATACTGAAAGAAATAGTGAGCTTCATTCGTGTGCATTATTATCTGACATAAAAAACAAAAAAAAAAAAAAAATTAGAAATTAAGCAGTTTTCCGCAAAGCGACTTACATGTGTACTTCTTTCGATATCTTTTACATCAATAGCTTGCAAGAAATGTATTCCAGCCATGGCACATCTTAAGCCGAGTATACGGCCGATGCTTGCACAAGCAGAAACGTCAGACAGACTGAAATAATTTTGAGCCATAGATAACAAATCTTCTAAAAGACGACTAGAAAAATGAGATCTTTTGAATCGAAAAGGATTCTTGGTAAATTCAGTTTATATTTATAAGCTAATTAACGAACTTATAAAGCTGTGCAGAAATTTGTTTTTCACGTGAAGATGCTGTTAACACAGTGCCCTCCTTATAATGTTCAATGTAACCTTCAACATACTGTCGATGTCGTTCGAAATTTGCCCTGAAAACTTGAGAATTTAAAAGAACTCAGGGAATTGATCATTTACAATGCTTATTTAAATGGACTTGCTTGAGGAAATTTATATAATGAGAAATATGGGTTCACCTATATATAAATGAATATTTTTGTCGATCAACATTCAATCCATAGCCTGCCGGATAGGGTTGGAGGCTGAGCTGTTCAATATTTCGGGGATTTCTATTGATAAATTTCGCCAACAGTCGTAAATGTGTCATTCTGAAATATTTAAGACGTTGAACAAGAAAGCTGTGCAGCAAGCATGCCACTTAGCATACGAATTTCAAGCAAATAAAAAGATAAAAAATAAAGGCAAGTAAACTCTCTTCTTTCCAGAGCCATCCCGAAGAAATCATTGAAAAGAATAAGTGAAATGATGACTTAATAAAGAACTCTTCTAGAAGCTTTATGAAACTCAAAATGTATTCTGCATGACTTACCAGACACCATGCCACAATAGCATAAAACTGACAAAGATCTAGTTTTTTGCAAAAATCCCAAAATTTCTGCTTTACTTATGTATTTCTTCTCACCTCATAAAACTTCAAATGTCTAACAACGCACAAAGAAATAACTATCACTACATGTGATCATAACTTCAACAATTACGTCAAATGACAAGTAACCGGTAGTTCAATATAGTTATGGTATAGTTGTCCAAAAAAGTATTCATAATTAAATGCGCTTATTTATTATAGTGAGAAAACTGCAGTAACTTGAACAATTATACAAATGAACGACCCATCTTTAAAAAAAAAGAAAAAAAACAACAAAGCAATCATATTATAAATATACCGTATTTAAAAGAATCCGTATTTTGAGCATAGACTAGAAATCTATTAAAAGACGAAAAAGCATACTTTGTAAAAATCGAAATTGAAACATATATGATGAAAGCTCTCCCATCCTTTAATATTCTAACAAATATAGAAGTATTTATCCAACAATCAGATAAATAGATTAAAATGATTTAGTAGTAATCAGTAGGACAGGATAACTTTCGATGTGTATTGTATATATTGAATAGTCTTCAAACAAAGATCATTTTAACAAAAAAGAAGTGCAGTTAAATTGTTCACACAACATTCTTTTTAATGATTTAAATACAAACTATTATTTAGAATCTTACATATACAAAAAGTCTTTCAGCCAGTATGTATATACCAACAAAAGATTAGCATGCCAGAAAAAGAATACCCACACCAGAAGGAAAATACGAACCTTTTTTTATTTCGATGACAGGAAATTTTATAAGAAAATCAAATATCACAAATATCAATTATGTTTTTTCCAAAAAAATGAACAAATATAAGCTCAACCAAGCTCAAATGTACAACTATTCATAATTATTACATCGTATCAACCTCTCACTTTCCTCGTTGATTATCTTTCGAATCAAAATTCTGCAGATCAATAGAAAGATTTAATATTTCTCGAAAGCACGTAAAATATTTCGCAATATTATCAGTTTATATGAAATGTTATTTATTTGTTAATTCTCTTCTTAACATCAAAATTCGAATACCCAAAACGCAGCAGTAAGATAGTTAAGTTTTCTCAATCATAGAATAGATAATGAAACATTTAACAACAAAACTTACCATAATAGATCACTTATAAAAAATATGGACGATTTTCAATACAGAAATAATAAATAATCACATTGCTTTTTTTTTAATTTTAAAAAATACTGATGACAGTTTAAGGGACAGGAAAATAATAAAAGAAAAAAATTATAAATTTATTAGCAGTTGATTATATTCATGTCTTTAGAATTAATCCTTAACGCTTCAGTACATAGGATTAATTGCTGATGGTGAAATTTTTGATACTGAACAACTTAAAACCTTCCGGTCAAGTAGAAAAAACTTCATATCTATACTTTAATTTAATGATACGAAAAAGAAATCACTCCATGACAAAATCTCAAAAAATTAGAAAGCATCAATTAATTTGAAACATTTTCATTCTCCGTTACCGTAGTAGAACCTTCAAACATCGGTTCACTCTTCGCACTTCTAATTGCATCCACAAGACATTCTTGTTGTATGTTGCCACATTCATAACTTGAAACAGGGTATTGCGCAATGGAAACTGGATAAGTATCTTGTACATCTGTTATATTCGGAACTGCAATGATGCAGTCATGAAAATTATAAGGATTGTTTGTCCATTCAGTATATTGTAAATGTTAATTTAATTTCGCATGTTAATTCAATAGCGAACCAGGTAAATTTTATATTAGTTTTCAAACGAAGCTCGTGATTCGCTGAGAAATTAGATTATTCAGTTTATTTATCAATGTTTTGCCTATTAAGATTTGTTTTCAAGAATCTCTGAAAAGAAAATCAAAAATTGGTTTTGGCTATGAAAAAATTCAAAAAAGTACCATAATTTCTTTGCATAACCGGTAGAAAATAAGGCTGCGGTGAATATATGCTGCTAATCTGAAATAAAATCAGAATTACTTTCAAAGAAAATAATGAATTGAAAATTTTAATATCATTAGCTCAAATAGTATTTTTAGAAATTACACCTAACTTATATCACATTCAAATATTCATAGTAAATCACTACATGACAACAATGCACTGCAGAAAACATCATTGATCCTAGTAACTGATTTCAACTAATTCATTGTCACAAAGCGATAAATAAATTGTGCACTTGCCAAATCTAATAAAACAATGAAAAAATCACCTGCTGCGGATGTATAGTGTGTGCTGTAACAGGTGAAATCAAATAAGATTGTGGAGAAGGTGGAACTATTTCTGGATAGCCCGTGTTGCATACGGATTCCATCTGTTGAGTTAATTTTAGCTAAAATCAAAACATTTAAAATCATATTTCAATTCTCTAAATGATAATTAAAGAAAGGACGAGAGATCTATTAGCCTTTTTATACTTGTCAGCTATTTTCCTCTTCAGTACACAGAAATACCACAATAAAGAAACTTACGACTGATAAAGTCGGTGCAGGATAATGAAGATATGGTGGTATAACAGTACACGTTGTTTGCTCTGTAAACGATAGTCAGAAAATAAATTGACTGAAAGCTACAATTTAAAAAGAAAGCCGAAATCAGTAGTCTACATCCAAGCAGTACTGGACTGCGCACTAAACAAGCCTACGCATGGGGTTTCAGAAATAAACCGTAAAGCAAATTTTGTTAATCCATACGTTTATTAAAATATTGGAGATTTCTACATCTACATTAGTTCTTTTTCGAAATAGATTTTCATACCATATTCATCGACAAAATATACATTGTCAGCAACAGATTTTCCGACATTGAAGCTTTCTTTTTTTAAAAAAAGCTTCTAAAAAAAATATCAATATATGATAATTTTTTTAGTTCTTGAACTCACGAAAATAGCCCCTCTTAAATTTCGCATATTTTAGCTACTGCAGTCTTATGTCTCAGCAAGTGGGCAAGTATATGATAGGTATATGACAAAGTACAACTATTTAAAAATACTTGCTAATGAATTACTTTAAGAAATGTGAAGAACAAGAAATCACACCTTGCACTGGATTAATGATATACTGGTTTGAGATAAAATCAGCAGGCAGAGACGGACGGATATACAGAGGCTGTGTCTGCTGCTGCGAAGTAGCAATTTCCATACCATATTCATCGGTAAAATGCACATTCTCAGGAAGTAGATTTTCCGGTTTTGAAACTTCTTTCGAATAAACTGTTTCCCGCCAATAGCAATCTATGATATCCATAATCAATTATAGCAAATTTCTGGTAACTGCAATAACTAGTAATAAAAAAAATTGACAAGTTTAAATACTATGACATCAGAAAAAAAAAACTATTTAAAATTTTTTTTTTTCATCTACTAATCATACCTGGATTAATGGGCTTGCTTACAGGCATTCGCTGTTCAGAAAAAGATGAATGAGTATTGAGAGTTCTATGCAGCGGTGCACATGTATCGATATTTAATTCTCTCTATAAGTAGTCAAAAGCAGAACAAACGGTAAAAAATGCATCAAAACTGCCAATCAAAAGAATTATTCTTCAGCACATAATCTAATATACGAGACGTTCATCCAACTCTATTTTTTCGAGTTGGATTTCCAATGCTAGTTCCATTCGCTGAACTATTTATTACCCGAGAATGTCAAGATCACTCTTTCTAAGGCATTCGAGAGAAAGTAAATTTACGGCCAAACTATTTCACTATTTCAATTCCAAATTCAGTTTTGCAAGAAATAAGAATTTATTTCCAAATAACAATTGTAATAAATCATAATATGCCTATTAAAATATAATTCATCTGCAATACAAATAAATGTTAAACTTCCGACTAGCAATTTGAAATTCAGTTGATATTTATATTATAATAAAAGATGTTCTAAATCTATATACCGTTAACACTGGAGTTCGTGGGTGGTTATGCACGATAGGAGAGATTAAGCTTGAAGGATAATCAGTTGACAAGCTTGTATAGCTTTCCGAACTGCTCCATGGGAACATGTGCGCAACACTGCTAAATGATGGGCTGCTTTCTGATGTTGAATAGACGCCCATAACCGGCATATCACTGTAGGAATAACAGCTTCCCGGTGATTCAAGAAGCTAGAAAACATTTTCAATCAAAGTCAAAAAGAATCATCTCACATAAAAGACTACATCGCTGATAAAGAAATTTGTCACATAAAACAAACGTGAGTGCTGCTAGCATCAGTAGAAGAAGTTGATCCTTGCTGATGCAATAAATGCATGTGAAGAGATGCAGTAGCTGGAAGAGCACAACCAATGGTAACGGTTGTTGGATCACCTGATAAGCAATCATTCACTTCGAAGGAATGTGCACGACGTTCGAAGATTACACCTGCGTCCAAAGACTGCCCAACCTGTAACTTGATATCAAACTTAAGTTCAGCTGTTTTTATAAATTTAATCAATAAACGCACCTGTTAGCAGTTTTCTAAAATATATTTCCATTTGGTACTAATATAATAGATGACAAAAATATAAGGATTTAATTATATGATCATTTCTAAATTTTTATGATCGCAGAAATCAAAAGAAATAAGAATTTATAAATCATGCCATAAGTTGAAAAATCAAACTTAAATTTATAATCGAACTTCACAATTGCTTTTCAATAGAAAACTGAAACCACGAAAATTTTTGAAAACGTTTAAACAACTTCCAATCAAAAACAGATAAACACCAAAATGAATACAAACTTCTTCATAGCTTTGAACATCCCTACGCAGAAGTCGACGAGGTTCATCAGTATATACATCATTCTGTATAAGTGACATAAAATCGACATCAGGCCTAGAATTGCGTTTTTTAGAAAGTTCCGAATGACAAAATTTTAAGGTTGCAAAAAAAAAATAAAAGTGAATTAGAATACATTCTTAGAGATGATTACAAAAATGATTCAGAGAACCAAAAAAAACTTGCAATCTAGTATGTGATGTCTTATTCACCACAACAGCAGTACCATTTTGATCAACATTGTGATCTAAACCGAAAAAAGCAGCTACTCGGTGTACTAACATACGATTGTATGAACTCATAGCTGGAAACTTTTGAGAATTGCGTCTGAAACGAAATTTTAATATTATTGAAAATAAAACAAACGCTATGAAATGTTTTCATTTTTAATTTTACTTCTCAGAACCAGGAATTCAAAATCAAACTCTTTTATAAGCCAGTTATAACGAAGAAAATTTTTGATATAATTAATATATGCCAATAAATAAAGTCTTATTCACAACTTCAGTAGTACCAATAACAGAGATTCAATTTTAACTTTCCTGGAAGAATTAACGATCTTTTTAATATAAGAAATAATTCCTGTTCACTCACGTTGAATCTTTAATAAGTTTTGTCATATGTTGTTCAAGTTGTAATAACATAAGCCGATCTTTTGAATTCTTATGAAGTGTACAAGTAATAAATGAAAGCAAATTAATCCCAGTTGAATCCGTATAATCGTGACCACGGCCAGAATCTACAATTCATTTGAAAAAAAAATACAATTTTATGCAAAAGTATTCATTTAAAGCAATTTTATAATATTAAAACGAACCGAATGAAGCAGAAGAAAAAGTAGAACGAGAAGTAGGGAAGCGTGATGTTGGAGTATGTCTGGCAGAAACACCAGAATCATCATCACCCGAAAATGCATGACTGCGAACAAGTAGTTTGGATTTTGTTGATACAGTTACATTCAGGCTGATATGAGATGGCTGAAATTTATCAGAACTGTTCAACATTTCTTTTTTTATAATTGCTAAATGTTAAACGCATTCTGCAGAGAGAAATAAATCTCTTATGGTTTGTTTAAAATGCTTAAGTAAACGAGGCAAAATGTTAACTTTGCTTTATAGAAACTATTTTTCCTTCGACCTATGATTAGCATATTAGAAGATGGAGAGTGAAGCTTATGGAAAAATAATTAACACTGTGAAATCGCAAAAAGAACATAGCTATCCTATAATCAGAAATTAATAAAAAACCTGAAATAAGTATAAGAATTGATTAAACATTTGACAATTACTTAACATTCAGCAATTATAAAAAAAGCAAATAGTGCTATGAAGCTCAATGAAAATCCAAGCACATAGGAAAAAATTTGGCCATACAAACAACTTCTGACTTTCTGTGCACTAAGAATAAGAGGTAGCTATGACCATCAAGACTGTCTCGTGCATATTGCTGTCACTCATTTCTTGAACTCGGACAGTGGTGGATTCCTTAACTTCTTCATTATTTGCTTTAAACTTATTACTGCATTCTTCTATATCCTGCAAAGTTATATTGTTAACAGTGCATGCTGCTGAAAATAAAATAAGAAGATCGTTATATTGCAATATGAGTCTCAAAAAGGAAGTACAATTATAGAAAACGTCAAAATTTCATAGAACATACTTCCTTATCTATTCCATTTTGTTTAGCAAGTTTTGTTGGCTTATTTGATATGGCAACATTACGTATATCATGTAAATCGTTCGCTGAAGTTCCATTCTCACTAGTTCTCTTCTTTTCCGACATTACGCATCCTCAAGTAACGTTTACAATGACCTTTAGATTTTTTTTTCGCTAAAAGCTTATTTGAGAAAGTTGTTAAATTGAATGAAGGTGATTATAAATTAACGTTTTGCAACGGTTTAGGCAATGAATTTTTCGAATATAAAAAATATGATCCACAATATTCTGGTGTTTTCGATGAATATAAATTTGTGGATTTTGGTATTAGAGATATATGAAATAAATAGAACTTAAGTTTATTTGGAAACCATATAAAGACTGGGATGAATGTTTATAATTAAGGAAAGTCAATAGTGAAAAAAAAACTACCTTTAATATTATTTTCTAGTAAATACAAATATTAATTAAATAAAGAATATGTCAATTTTAAATTGTGATCTTAAAAAGCATCATAAAAACAACATATAAACTATTTAAACAAACATATAAATACGCATCATTAAATATCATAAACGACAAATCCGAAGCAGCGTTTTCTTGAAGTTGCTTGCTTTCTTATCTAACTTCGACAAGTCATTAAATCAATTACATAAGATATTTAAGGAAAAATAAAAAATAACCATAAAGATGACGATCCAGACCGTATCAGGTCTCACAGACACCTTTAGCATCTAGTTTTGCCAATACGGGCAATCTGAAAAATTAATTTACAGTATGTAATTGTACTGATAGGAATAGACAATGCAATCTAATCAATCCAATAATATTTAGTAAAAAGAATGGGCATTACCAGGCTGAGCTAAAAACTGAACAACTTTACGGCTCAAATTATTTAACTGCTAATAACTGCGCTACAAAATATATGACGTTAGTACATAATTTTCTAAACGTCTAAGAGTTCAATAATTATAAATACATTATGAAATAAATCATCTTATATCAATATTAAACACCATAGATAGAGGTATAATATAAGTCATGAATATGTATATATATATATAAACATATCTTTATACATTTATAAATTCATGCACCTAATTCTAAGACGTCAGTTATGTTCAGGAAAGTTGATGATCAGAATTACATTATTGTGACAACTTTGACTACGGAAGAATCTTGGAGGAAATGGTTTCCAGTTCTCAATTTTTAAGAGGAGTTAAGATTTCCGTCAATCTATCATTTACATATATTTGTAAATTTTTTTCTGGTTAACAATTCAGATTTTCCTAGAGGAACTTTTGAAAATAAAAAGATTTCAACAATTTTCGCATTTATTCAATGCTGTATTCTTGCTAGATCACACTTGAATTTTCAAGCTAATAAATTTCTGTACTCATTGACCTCTCGCCACAATCTATATACATATATGTAGGAAATCCAGAAGAGAAAAACGGTACAAAAGTGATACTATCCAAAAATAGATTTCTTTCTACATCAGTATATGTTTTGGATGTAAGATAATACAGAATATGCTTCGAAACAAGGATAATATGCGAGAGAGATGTGAAGTCGGAGGAAATACAACAGAACAAAGCATTTCTTAAATTAATTTAACTGATTGAAATGCAGTGATGCTGGAATTGCTAACGCAGCAAGTCTGTATGTTATATGAATATTTTTGCTAACACCTCAAGCTTTTAAGATTCCTTTAGTGAGCACTCCTCAACTAAAATCTGAAACGCCGGACATTTAATCTAATCCTCAATTTTTCTGCCTCCATCAGTACATACACTACACCGCTCAATATATTCCGAATTCACAAGACCTTTAAAATACTCGTCACGCTGATGCAATAAAATGTTAGGAATTCATGAATAAGCAACGAATGCTACAAACTCATCTATGTCAAATGTGTGGTGAGATGACTTACAGCAAAAATTAAGTAAGCACTAGCTAGCATTTTCATTATAAAATTGCCGAATAGCAGGACCCAACTAGTGAATATATTACCAACAAGATTTCAGAGTAGGAGCAAACAACCTAAAATGAATAAACGACAAAAGAAATCGATGTTAACAGATGACATATGATGCCAGTGAAAAGCGAATCCAATTGGTACTTAAACAATATCATCGCCAACATCAGTGCATTCCATTGTACAGAACACAATCTCTCGTCTGAACATTACATGATATGAAATTCTTTAGAGACACGATGCCACTGAATTGCAATGGCGTTGCAACCAAACTTTTTATCTCTTCACTAGCAGAAACAAGTTTTAACCAAACACAACGAGCAGATGAACTTCTTTTCCGTAGAACAATGTGAAACAATAAGTTATCATTGACCACTTTATGCAAATTATCCATCTCTAACTATTTAAGAGGACTGATATGCACCGACATCCTACACAGATAACGGGAAGAAAATTACACTGTGAAATTGATAGACTAACAAAATACCATATAAAACTAATCTAATTACGATTGGGAATTTTTAGTACAATTAAGATACAAACCAGATGCAATAACGAATGGTGTAGCATAGAAGTAACTATTGCGATTAGCAGTTTTATGAAAATGTATGTGTGAGGCCAGGTCATCTGAATATAAAACTGAAAAAGAAACGGACGAATTAAGCACATAAAGAGATATGCTAAACCACTAAGATTGATAATACACAAACAGTACTAACACAGAACTTTCTTTATCCTCTATTCAAAAATTTCATTATCCTTTCAAAATCTTGCGGCTATGAAAACACAAATTCTTAAAAGAAACAACAAGACTTTATTCGTGTAGTTCTGAGCTCTTCCCGATATATCAATCGCCCACAATTAATTTGTTGCTATCAGTGATTTGGTAAGGTGGCACTTCAAGATTATTTGGAGCGGGCCCCAGACGTATACGACCAGAAGTATCAAATGTAGAACCATGACAAGGGCAATAATAACCACCGAAATCTCCTTTTCCTGCTGCAAGCAAAAGTGATTACTTAATAATAATTCACTTCTTTCTTATATATTCTTTTTATTTTTTAAATAGATCGGAGATCTGCTTGCACATTTGCTAAGACACCACATTGTTCATCGCAACATGGCACGATGGCAATACGACTAAATAAATTATGGCATGCATCTAATGAAGTTACACAATCATTTTCATTACCAAGTATATTTAATTCGTTAGCTGAAAGTGATCATTTCTTCTTTAAAAATAAACTAATTATAGTATTGCAAATGCTCGAACCTAGCGGGACACATCCAAGATGTGGACAAACACCTATAGTTACAAGCCATTCATCTTTCTTTACTCGTTCGTCGTCAGTCTGTGGATCACGCAAATCGCTTAAACTGACATTTTTCGCTTTTCCGATATCATCTTGAGTACGATGAGCTACAAACAACGGTTTTCCGCGCCAAGTATACGTTTTGCACTAAAAATTGAAAAAGAATCTTAATGAGGATATTTATAAAAAAGAACATCATTAATACAGTTATATTCAAGATATGTTCTTGGTGAAGAATGATAATTGTATAAATTGTATTAATTCTTATTTTATCATTTCAAATAGGTTGTAACACTCAGAAAACATAGAATTTTTTCGAACCTATCACGATGGATAATGTTTAAATGAGATTTATCAAGCGCAATAATATGTTCACAAAGTTTCAAATTCGATCCTACCTGTCCTTCAGGAATTTCGTTCAGATCAATTTCCGTATTTGCCATAGCTAATTGATCGGCTGGCATACTTTTGTAAGTCACAAGTGATTGTACAAACTTCGTAGCCATATAGAGGTAAACTGCTCCGTTTACTGTAAATTATCACTAAAGAATATTACAAAAAGCTTATGAAAAGAAGAAATTTTAGAAACATCCGCAAAATTCTAATGAGCTGAAAATAACTTGACCTCCGAACAGCAATCCCTGGGCTGTTGCGCGGCGATAATCCTCGGTGTGCCTTGCTAATTTTGTCGAGTCATCAGCTGCTTTAGATCGCTCATTCTTACCGTATTTCGGGAACGATACATTGGTGTGAATTGAACGATGTGATGTTACTGGAGAAAAGCGAAAATATATTAATAAAGTAATCCGCATCCACTGAACACAAAATTCACGAAATTTTATATGTTCCTATATGTTTAAAATATAGTTTGTCATTTGGAAGAGTTTTGAATTATGGCATGAGTATTCTTTGGATTTAAGGATAATAAAAAATTCCACAATATTCACTTAGAACTATTGCATTACACTCACACAAAACATAAATTAATCAAGACTTTTCACTAACCTACAATTGGTTTAACGGATATAGCAGACAGCATGTAACTTGAAGCTGACATATCTAATCTTGAATTTGGGTTAGATAATATCACTGGAACTGCATCAGTTTTATTCTTTGTGGGGACTGGTATTTGCAAACATCCATTTGCTTGACCACCACATACCTGAAGACAATTCAAATTATAAGAAAATATGTTTAATGTTTCTTCAGTTAAACTTCGACACAATATTTAAAGAATATTCCTATGCACTAGAAATAACAATCTTATCGAAGTCAAGACTGACAAAAAAAGTATGCAATTATAAAACATTACCCTTTTTAAAGCTACATGATGAGTCCTCACCAAAGTCGTCATAATTTTTTTGTAGCAACTGAAATGCAATTTTAGATGATTACTGCACACAAAAAATAAATTATGAAAAAACAAAAAATATAAACAACGTATTTGTTTTTAAACAAATATTTTTTAAACAACGTATTTTTTTTCAACGTATTTTAAAAAAATTTTAAAAATAACAATGGTAGCAAACAAATTAAATCAAAAAACCCTTCAAAGTCTGATAAACATTTATACGCTTCTTTTATAGCGAGCGAAAAATACGATACAGAATCTATAACAGTAAGCATAAAATTACAAAGTTTATTCTCGTTACAATAAAAAATTTCTGTGACAAAGAGATAATAAAGAACTGCAACTACATTATAACCGCCAAGAACTCATGCCTATTCTCATTTGGTAGTAATCTGGCCATGCTTCTGTGCGTCCTGTAAAAAAGTAAACCTGAAGCTTCCAAAGTTTTCGAAGGATATCAAAAAAATTCAAAATTTACATTATATAAATTTGATTTACAATAATTTACGAAAAAAAAAATACTCTACACACCAATGCCTGCAACTGCAAGGTCTCGATCATAGACATGTTCGTTCATAGCTTCACTTATTACTTCCTTATTTACACTTTCAATAGCATTTTCAAGATCGGACAACGATTGTACCGTACCAGAATAAAGGACCTACAAAGGATATTCTGTTCATTTGAAAAACGAATTTTATGACATAATTCTGATCATTAACTTTCCTGGACATAAACTGATATCTTGGGATTAAATGTATGAATTTATAAAATGTGTAAAATACATATATCATTACATTTATTTAAACATCAGTCTTGATGGTCTTATTTTTGTGATTTGGCTATTCACTTAATTCCACAAATATGAAAATTGGTGATTAAAACAACAAATGTCACAAGACTTTTAAATATGATAGAACTTATAATTCAATTACACATGCTTTACATACTTGTTTAGCAATATCGTCAGCACGTGTAACGCTTGATTCCAATGTCGAAAATACAATTGTTTTATACATATTCCTACCTCGTTCAACCTCTTCTTCAGATACTCCTACTGCCAATTTTTTCCTTAAAATTTCTAAATAGTCTTCACTTTGGAAGACAATGAAAAATCCAACATTTTTCTATGTTTTTACATTCAATTCAATTTTTTTAAGCCATAAAAGTGCACGTGTCTTCAAACGTCATCTTAAATGAATCATAGAAATTTGTTCATTTAAGATAAACATCTTCATTAAGACTTTAAGCATTTAATTAAATTTTGTTGACCAGACTCAATATGGCACAATCTAGTTAGAAACTGCTAACCCAAATCAAATAATAACTCACCAACCCCGAATAATTTCCTTCATACCGAATGTCGTAGATGCTACATCAACACCATTCATAACGATATAGAATCCAAATAAACCACAATCGCCGTAATTAATGGAAAACGATTTCAATTGATGCACACCATAGCCTGTCGAAATTTTTTGCACAACAGCAGTGGCAGCATTAGTTGATGACAACTGTGTACAGTTCCAATCACCAATCATCTGAAATGTATTTAAAAAAAAAAATTTGCTATGTTTTTTTTTGACATAAAAATCTTTTTCTTGCATTAACAGCAATATTTGCCTACTGATACTGAGAGCTTCTACAATCTTAATTCTCTTTAAAAAAACGGATAGATGACAGAAATCCGTTGCACATGACTACTGTGCCTTACCGTGCTTGCAACTTTTAATGGTATAGCATCGAGATGATTGAAACCAACACCTTCAACTGCCAGTGCGCCATACATAAAAGGAATATCATCATTTCGATACAGAAACTAAAACAATAATATTAATTAAATAAGTGGAACCTAACGAATAATCGTGCCAAAATTATACATCTATAAATTATAAAAAATTTTCCAGAATAAGAAGTGCTATTCTGATGTCTAATATTTAAAATATATAAGAAACTCATTATTCATTCACTGAGGTTAAAAATTACCTCGCTTCCCGTAAAACGAACTCCTTTTAAATCAAGAGCACTTCCTGACTGACCAGCTGTAATGTTACCGAAATATCGTTCAGCAAGATCTACAATCTTAGAATGTTCAATATTACCAACTGCACTCAGCACCATCCGAGATGGTCTATACTGAACATCTATATATTTCGCAAATCATTTTGTGTCAAATTCTAAAAATATGGATTATTGGTATGTAAACAAACTGATAAAGATATTTTTGATTTTATTTTGTTTTGTCTTTAATTTTATTTTTCTTAATCATTTTCTTCTTGCTGATTAGGAACAATCTCGTGAACATACTATGATAATTTAGAAACAAATTCACTTTCCTTATCATATGAGATTGATAAAAAAATGATTGAAAAGTTCTCAATAGCAAAAGCACATATCTGTAACATATCAAACTTACCTAACTGTCTTCTCCGTACCGTAGATAGATTTAGCCATAGGTGTTCCCTGGAAAGCAGCATCGTGAAGATAATCAAAAACTATTTCACTAGGATCTTCGGCAGCTTTATTTATTTGATACAAAATTCGACTACGTTCCGTTTCCAAAGCCGCTTGATCTAATTTAGCGTTCCGTAGCACATCGGCCAACAATTCTACTACTGAAATGTGCAAAAATATTTCTTAAATAGATAAAAAATGTTTAATCTATCCTTCGTATATTGCAAAGAATTTTCATTTTTTCCCATATTTTTAAACTACCATTTTCTATATCTTTAGCAATGCACTGTATATAAAACGCATTATGCTCTCTGGACGTATATGAATCAAATCTTGCACCAATCTTCTCCAATTCTGTCTCTAGCTCTGTTTGTGATCGTTTTCCTGTGCCCTATAAAAATATTCAATTCAAAATGAAAACTTTTTTTAAGCTGCAGTAATATTCAAGAATATTAAATCAAACATACACGGTACATCATGTGTTCCAAGAAATTTGCAATTCCATTGTTCATCTCATTTTCAAAACGACTTCCGGAATCGATCCAAACGCCAATCTATAACTCATTCCAAATATATTCTATTTTTTGGAATTATGCTGCTGTAATAATAAGCAACTGCTGCGATAAATAAAACATAAATATTGTGATATAGAAATCAATAATTATATTAATGGTGATACGGAAATCGATAATTGTATCAACATTATGGTAAAACGTATAAATTATATCAATGGTGATGCAGAAATCAAATAATTATATCAATGCTATGACAAAAAGTACAACCTGATTGTATATTAAAATATAGTCATATTTACAAAAAACCCTAGAACCTCGAACAAGTAAAAAAATTCCTTACGGCGACAGTTGGCCGTTCGTTAGTTTCGGTAACAATGCGAAATCCGTTCTTCAAAGATGTAATTTTGGGTGCAGAAACACTACTTAATACATCATGTGCTGCATAAGCTGCTTTCGTTCGGAGCTGAATGAATGTAAGTGATTAAATAATTTTCACAACTAGATTTCCTGAATAAGTTAAATTTTCTGCCACATCTTTATTTAATTCACTTTCAGGATGATAACCTGATATTTCGAGAAACAGAGTGTGGGTATAAAAAAATGCCATTTCTAAAAGCTTCAGAATAAGATATGGGTTGACAAGAAACACATGGCAGTGTCACTACTGTTTCTGTATATTATTAATTAGACATCACAAATTAAGATTAACAAAGCAACTTATCGGAGAATGTTAAAATATCACAGATTGATCCAAATTTTTTAACGAATTATATTAAAATGTGGGACGTACAGGAAGATGCAAGCTGTGTGAGACGATGAGTGTTCTGGAGGCAGTGCACAATGCTGAACGCCATGACATCTCTGCAAATATTTAAGTAAACTGACAGTTCACCTAGTTCTGTGCTATCTCCTAATAAGACACACATTTCAAACAAATCACAAGAAATAGATCAATCTCATAATCACTCTCAATATCACAAGGACAAAATGCAACTAGTCATCCTATGGATTGGGTTGTGTATTTACTTTCGTTACATGTGATGATTCCGTCTTATCTGTTAATGTGATATTCTGGGGTTGTAAGGAACTACACTTGCAAGAATGATGGATATCCATGATTGGTCAGTTAGTTATATGACGGATAACATTATATGAAGATTAGAGAAAGCTGTGAGGACAATTCCTTTGATATTTAACTGAAATGAGTTATAAATTAATAATTGAATAAAATGAGCGGAATAGTGCCAAAAATTAGTACAAGTGAATATCATCCCAAACTTTTATATTTTTTCCTATTTTCTGGATTTTTTTATAAAGTGTGTTAAAAATTGTGTGTTGATATAAAATAACAATTGAGTTAAGAAAGATGAGGAGGAATGTTTTTAACAGAGAAGTGATAAATGGGATAAGAAGATATAAGTAAGAGTGAACATTTGAATAGAATATTTAGATTAGTTTCATTTGAGATAAGTATATTTAGATGAACATTAAAACAATGTAACAAGGATGAGAAAGAATGTTTTATACAAAAAGATAGTAAATAGAATTAAAGGATATAAGATTGAATATTTGGTAGAGTATAATTTAGATTAATTTCGTTTGCAGTTATGAAGGTATGTTTCGATGAGCGTGTTATAGTTTTTATGGTGGGAAAAACCACCATAAAAATATAGTTTTTTTTTTTAAAAAATTATAGTTTTTTATGTTGCCATAAAACTGTAGACATTCATTTTCACCTATTACAATGATTAAACATTAAGAAATTTTGATTGATTTTGTAGTTGTAAGTACAAAAATATCCGGTTTTCCCGACAAACAGAATTAAATATACGAGATAAATACTTTCGATAAATTTAAACTCCGTAGAAATTTCTTGATATAGAAAAATATATATAATCGTTATGATTTAATAATTTATAAATAAGATTAGGAATGCGTAGGTTTAGTTGGTTTTCTATTAAAAAATAAAGTTTGGTTTAGAATTTGTCTACGAAATTTAGTCAGCTGATTACTTTAGAAGGTTAATAAGTCTGGTCGAAGATTTGCATAAAAATTCGTTAAAAAAGAAAGTAAAAAGAAATGAAAGATACTGGCATATTGGTCTGTTGCCAATTGTTGGCCATATGGTTTTCTCGTAAACAATGATTTGCAACTTTCTCGAATATGGAACACATAATTTTTCTACATGCATTACTTTCAAATTGATGCACTTAACAGGTAGCAATCAAATTGTATCATTATTATTTCCTTTAATCTTTGTTTATTTCGTTTTTCTATTTTTTATTCATCCCATTATATTATCAAATTTATAGCTCGTTTTGTCAAGAAATTTTTGGCAAAAAAGCCATATTATTATTGTATCTCACAAAATATTTTAACTTCTATTATTAAAGTGACACCAAAGATATCAATGTATGAAAAGTTTCAGATATATCGAGAAAGCGAAGGGAAAATTTAAAAAAATTATTCGGCGAATCATCTTCAGAATGCTTATATATGATAACATTTGACATATAATGACATCAGAAATCCATTAAATGATCGAAACTCTTGGGATTAATCAGTATGATCATCATAAAAAACTCGGCATTTTATAAATGCGATCATTACCAATGTACTGTCAGATAAATATTTTTTCTGAAGTTAATTATGGAGAAAAGAACCGTCACAAATCTACCGGCTCGTAATAATATTAAAAAAAACACAGGCTATTATAATGACTGCTAGAAGATAAACATTCCTTGGTCGAAGATTTGCATAAAAATTCGTTAAAAAAGGAAGTAAAAAGAAATGAAAGATACTGGCATACGATGATGCTTCGATAACTTTTAGATGGGATGAAAACACTTTTATAAGCTACTCATATCTGAAATCTAATACATAAGGGCAAGATGACTCCACGTTAGTAACGTGCGCATAAAGGCAAGATAACTCTACGTTAGTAACGTGTAAATAATAGTGTTCCTGTATTATACAGAGCACAAAATTACTTCAGATAGCTCTACATCAGCAAAAGTTTAACATTATTGGGAAACGCTTGGAAGATGATGGTACGCTTGGTAGATGATAGTGGCGCGCAAAAGCTACGCCGAAGTTTCATTCGGAATTATATATTTCCTACCGATTTATGATTCTCTTCCATATCTTCCTTTTTGACGAACAATGACTATTTAATTATTAAAGTATCTATACGTATTATCTTTGTCGGTCTATTTTTACGAAATGATCGTAATTTATGTCTAAGGAGATTCATAGAAAAGTCCAATATGAATCTACTATATTGCTGATCGAATGATGTTTTTGTTTTGGTGGTTTCTTTTCTCAAAAACTACCTTTCTCAAATGGAAGGTAATTTTTATTTTATGAAATTTTGTTTAAATTAATGTTCTCGATTTCATTTCAGGGTAGTCGAAAAGACTGGAAGGAAATTGATTTGACAAAACATTTGACATCTTCATCAGTATCTAACGAATCAATATAATAAATGCCGTTCGAGATATGCTTGGAAAGCATTCTCATAATGGTGATTTCGATATTCAGATTCTTTTCACTGTCGCATTGCCAGTACACAAGGTCATTATCATACAAGGTCATTCGGTGATAATTGCTGCTTGATAAATATTACCATATATTATCACTTTTAAATGCAAAATTAATTATTTATTTGATATATGCAAATACAAAAGAAAAGTGATATCCTTAGTATATGGTAATATTTTATAATATATTATTCCTACTTATTTCTCTTTAAAGATATCCTTAGGATACTCTACACCTGGAAACAATTTTATTGTTTTTTTTACTCCATAATGCAAATCTTGCAACTTCTTAGAGCATTCATTCTTTTTTTCGTTTTTTTTTGCGTTCCAGAAGTGAATCAAATTAAGCATGAACGAATTCTTATGTTTAGATAATTCGTGAATAATGTTACTGTTGAACCTTGGGAGAATCAAAAAAAAATTGAAAGAATGCGAATGTCTGGTGTACACATAACGTCATTATCATTATTATACTGTTTGGTGTAAAATATGAAGTTGGCGATCTATAAAGCAGGATAAATTCAAAAAGAAAGGAAAAAATAATCATAGATTCGACAGAAGATAGAAGCAGATCTAATACAGCGAGCATTAACAAAAATGCATTGATCATCCCAACAAAAAGCATGTCAGTCTGCAGACTTTCAGGAAAATGCTATGAATCAAATTTCCTATTTATTTCTCTTTAAATTATTTTTACTTCAGACAGTAAGCTGATTATGCCATAGATTCGAATCGATTTTCACGTTCTTTTCACTGCCATATTCTTTGGGACATTCTGTACAGAAGCGTGCAAATCTTGTCACCCTTTTTTGACAGGTTCAATTCCATTTATCTCTTATCAGTTATTAGTAGCTGGAACTAGTAATAAAATACTTCGTTGTTGTCATTTTTTGTCATTTCCCATAAGATGCAATGTTTGTTCGAGTAAAAAAATTTAATAAGCCATGGAAGAGATGAACGAATAAGCATAAGAGAACTGAGACATCTGCGAACCATCCGATCTCACTTTTTTCTTTTTTCGCTCTCAGGAGATGGATGATATGAAAATAATGGTCGTAGGAGCTGAAAACTGAAAAACGGCTTCTCGAGAATGTGTTCTCCTCTTTCAGATTACTGCACACACTTGCAGTTGTAGCTATGAATTATACCGACTGTACTCAGCGCTGCACTGATTGTGCGACCATTTAAATGTTTTCCACAAGTATTAGCATCCATGGAGATAGCTTCTGTGATTAATAACATATTTCAATGTCTGTTAAATGTTAAATCCTTTCTCTCTACCAATATTTCTTCTCGAGAGTGATCAGTATATCTCCTATCTTACAGCCACCATTATCATAGCGAACTTTGAATCTAACCTATCTTGCAGTATAGATGAGATTGCAGTTGCAAAAGTGAAAAGACGGTTGATAATATTATCTGCAACTAACTAAATCTTCATTTATTACCGCGATGTGAAAACAAAAAAAATTTGTAGCGCATAGCATTCATTAAACCCTCCACTTCACTTTTTATACTATAACTGTATGTATTGCGTGTATGTATGTATGTATGCATTGCACGTATATATGTATGTATGTATGTATGTATGTATGTATGTATATATGCATGTATGTATGTATGTATGTATGTATGTATGTATGTATGTATGTATGTATGTATGTATGTATGTATGTATGTATGTATGTATGTATGTATGTATGTATGTATGTATGCATATATGTATATATTCATGTATGTATTGTATGTATGGGTATATTTGTATGTCTCCGGTGTTTTTGCAGAAAAAGAATTGTTTTTGGAGCAGTGCAATGGATGTACGGCATATGTAGTAGATATTATTAAATGCTAACAACTATAGTTGGCGCTCTGAAGATGTTACCGGATGGAGCAAAGAGGAAGACTGGAGGTCTGAGAAAAGAAATATCGATGATAAAGGAGAGCTGGCAGACAAAAGGGAAGTTTATTACGGCCTTGCATTCAGGGAATGTAATCAGTTCCATCTCCAGTTCGGATCTCAGCTTCGTCTTCAACTCAGAGCTCAGCTCCATCTTCAGTCTCATTTTCAAGTTTCTTCAACTGTTAGTTCTGGAACCACTATATATCCTATCTAAATAGCTTTTTATCTGCTGAATGACTACTATTTATTAGTTTTATCTGAATGACGTCTAGTGCTTCGCCAATTTGATAAGCAAAAGAACGGAGTTAGAGGAATAGTCTTCATTGTAAATATAATTCAGCAATTAATCGGTCAAGCAGACCATTACTTGACTGGCCCACTTCTTGGTCCAAAGAAATCATCTAGCAGTTTCTCCGACTTCATTTTTCTGTTGCTTTTAATATCTATATTTTAATTACACATTTCCGACCTTATCGATGTTCCTTTGACTTGAAGTACTGAAAGATACCTGTTCGGTTCTTATTTTTCGCAAGTCACTTTTATTAAATTTTTTTAAATGGTTGTCCTTCACTTCAGCCGAGCTCTTCATTAAAGTATTGCTGCCAATTTATTCAAAAATAAACGAATTTCATAGTTCTATTTTAAATGATCGAAGAAATTAATAAAAGAGACTATTCCAGAAATGGATCGTACGGGAAGAAGAAATTGCTGGAATAAATGAGAGTGGATGAAATAAAATTTTTGCAGCGTAAGATAGTGGTAGATTGTGATGTTTGATGTCCCTCTTGAACCAACAAATATCTAAATGATTGGTTGAAAAATGTAACGATAATGAAATACGTGATATCTAACTGAGGGAAATAGCGAGAAAGTTTTCTGATATACGTGAAATGTTATATAACGACACGTGAAAGTTCGTGGCAATGATAGAACTGTAGAAGATTTCAAATATTTATGTTTATTACTGGATAGGAAGATGAATTAGTGGTTAAGAATGAAGCTTATATTATTACAGCACTTTGTTAGATATCGATTCTGGGAAGAGAAGAAGGAAAAGTTAAGGAAGAGAGAAAAGACTGATATTGATTGATTTTATTTTTGCCCTTCTGGTCACTGATCCATTGATCATGTTAGAATAGAATGGTGTAGTTATTCAATGCTCGGGTTATGATCGCAAGAGTAAGTAAGTGGAATGAAAAGATGATTTGTGATAGAATCATGATAGTTCACAAATCATCTTTTCGTTCAGGATGATCGGTGTTGGATCGAAAGCAAGTATTGAAAAAGGATGGATTGTATTTTAGGAAGGTTAATTTTAAATTATTAGCTTTCATCTTTTGCTTAGCTTCCATAAAAGTTTTTACTATAAATGTTTTTCAAATTCCATTTTTATACAATTTGGACTATTGCAATTTGGACTGTTCGACGAAGTTTTCATGATATTCTTTGAAGAATGATTAATTAATAGTGAAAGTGTCATTCGCATCCAATAAACCTTATCAGTCAAATCTGCTAGATTGAAAAATATTCAGTATGTAAATTATCTCTTTTATTGTGAATCAATAGAGAGAGAGAGAGATCTTTTTGTTTTGTCTAAGGATGTTATTACTAATTTGAATTACACACACTTCATAACTATCTATCAATTTGTATTAATACTGTTAGTTGTAAGCTATGCATCTGATAATAACTGAGGGAGTATTTTTTCAAATTTCAGTCTTTATCAAAGATGTAATAAAAATAGTTTGTGAAGGTCGAGATTTAGAAAATGCTAATTTTTTAATACATCAAATTATTTTGACTAAAAAGTATTGTTTTGCGTAACCTATAAATGAAAAAAAAAGTTGTTTAAAATGTGAGAAATTACGGAAGGTTGCTAAATTCGAAATAGCCTCAATTCCTTTAAATCGAGCACGCATCGGAGAAATAAACGGAAGAAGTGAACAGGTAGTGCATGGTGCATGGAGATTGTCTAATTATTCTAATTACGCATATGACAACATCATGTTATATCTGAAATTATTATTGTTGGCAATATTTTCCACCGACCGGCTAACACTGCCCGGCAAATTGTCGGCATTCGTTGACGCTGCGGCATGTAAAGGATGTATACCACCATGTATCTGTCCTGGACGAAAAGGAGAGCGGGTATTATTTTTTTTTCTGCTCAATATGTTTTTTGATAAAAATTCGAAAGATTTTCATTGCTTATAATGGAAGCAATTCTATGCAAATTTTTTGTAAAATTTAAAAAAATGGGAAAAATTAGTGTGATTCTATAACATTTTGCTTATTTGAGGGCGTGCCAGGTTTTCAAGGTGAAAGAGGTCATCCTGGAGCACCTGGTCAAGATGGCGGTGAAGGACAATCTGGTGCACCAGGAATGCAAGGTGCTGAAGGAGATTTTGGTGATCCAGGCATGAAGGGTGCTCGAGTAAGTTAAAGAAAATTTCAGCTGAAAAATGAAAATATGTTTTGTTGTTAAAAATATTTAAAATTTAAAATCTTTATTTGTTATAAACAAAAATAAAAGGAAAAGTTCTTGCAGGGCGACCGGGGTTTACCAGGCGTACCAGGTCATGTTGGATTTCCTGGACTTGATGGCTTACCTGGTATGAAAGGTGAGATGGGTATACCTGGCTGTAATGGTACGGATGTAAGTTTATTTGCTTATTTATAAAGTTTTCTGACATGCTTTTTCGAAACTTAAGTCGCGCTGTTGCTGTGTAACATTAAGCAATATTTTTAAAACGAGAAAAAGCAAAAGAGATTCTTTTAAGGACTACAATAAATTTTCCATTTTTTTGAGTTTGTATTTTTAAGGACTAAAATCCGAAATAAAATTCTTGAATGATATTTGTTTCTTCTGAATGTGCAAAATTATTGTTGTCACTTCCATCAATTAGATATGAAATTTTTGATGTTTATCCGTTATTAATTTGTATTGCAATTGAGTTCGAACTGATAATTAATAGACAATGGTCTATACTTGTTTATTGCCTCTTTATTGGCCACCGATAATTCGAATAGTTAATTTCAGGCCATCAAAATAAGAAAGCAAAACATTGCCATTAGTCGCATCATCCTTTCATTATATTACAATTTTGTAGGGAAGACCAGGACTACCAGGTCTAGCGGGTCCTCCAGGCTTAAGGGGTCCACCCGGTGAACCAGGTCGATCTGGATATTCTGGATTGCCGGGCGAAGGAGGAATCAATTCAGTTGGTAGAAAAGGTGAACGAGGCGACTCCGGTCGTGCTGGATTACCCGGTACACCAGGTTTGCCTGGGATACCTGGACCAAAAGGTGGGAAGGGAGACCCTGGGCCATATGTGAGTTAAATTTTTTTTCTTTCTTTTTTTCAAAAATTTTATTTAATTTATTGTATTTTTCAATAAATATTTGCAGCAATTTTTTTGCAGGGGCCACCAGGCTTTCCTGGTCCTCAAGGTCCAAAAGGACGCATGGGAATTCGAACACCAGGTATGAAAGGCGAAAAAGGTTTAGCAGGACCACCAGGACTACCTGGGCCACCAGGTAGTTTTGCGGGTGCATCTGCTCCGGAAGAAACGGAAGTAATTCAAGGGCCTGTGGGACAACCAGGTGAAACATTAATGAAAAATGATATAACACTTTTAAAGTTATTGTTTTTCAATACATCGATTTGATTGTTTTCTATTATTGTAAGTAAAAATTATAGGTTTAAAAGGTGAGAAAGGACGAATTGGTCCAGTCGGACCTCCTGGATTTGCCGGAACTGAAGGAGTATCTGGATTCTCTGGAATCAAAGGACAGAAGGGAGATCCCGGTGACTTGGGAGCTAGAGTAAATCATTTGCAATTTGCTAAATTTGCACTAATCTGATAGAGATTACTCTCCTAATTTCAGTGGCTTGTGCATCTAAAAAACATCCAATAGGCAATAGTTTATTCATTTGCAGGGCAAACGAGGAAAAGATGGTAGTATGGGTTTGATAGGAGAAAAAGGTGAAACTGGCATTCAGGGTGTACCAGGTCTCGATGGCTATCCAGGGCAAAAAGGTGCTGCTGGCGAATTAGGTTATGACGGTCGAATTGGTCAAGAAGGCGATCCTGGACCACCGGGTGAGTTTGGTATCGGCAGAGGAGAGCCAGGACCACGTGGCTTGCAAGGATTCGATGGAGTACCTGGAAAAAAAGGACAGTCAGGTTCGTATTGTAATTATTTACTTACAGAAACCATGAGGGATAAAGAACATGAAAGATGAACTTTATGGAAATTTTTGCAGGTATCCCAGGTGTAATAGGGCCAGTTGGTGCTCGAGGGTCAAATGGTGCTCCTGGTCCGCAGGGATCTCCTGGATTGAGAGGCCTACCTGGATATTCAGAAAAAGGTGATCGCGGTGCGGATGGGAATCCAGGTTATGTGGGAGATGCAGGAGCACCGGGCATTCCTGGTGATTCCGGAATAGTAGGAGAACAGGGCTTACCAGGTTTCGACATCCAAGGACCACCAGGATTGGAAGGAAGACCTGGTCGTGACGGTTTCACTGGAGTACCAGGTGATGTAGGTGATCATGGTTTAGCTGGTCTAAAAGGATTTCCTGGGACTGGTGTTTCAAAAGTGGGACCACCAGGAATGATCGGTTTAATAGGACCGCCTGGAGAAAACGGACGAATTGGTTTGGATGGGATACCAGGTAGTCTTGGATATCCTGGGGAAAAGGGTGATGATTGTGGCTACTGTTCACCAGGTACACCAGGACAAAAGGGCGATGCTGGTCTGCCTGGTCAGGATGGATATCCAGGTCCAACAGGTCCAAACGGAAATCAAGGACCACCTGGTATTAAAGGTTTAGCTGGAAAACCAGGACGTATAGGCTCGGATGGGCAACAGGTATTGGTGTCATATCATTATTTACTATAGGAAGTTTGGCATTTATAAATGACTAAACATTTTCTGCAAAAATGTACAAAATTTTCAATAAATTTCGATTATTTCTACAGGGCTCCGAAGGTTTGCCAGGATTACCGGGTTTCCAAGGAATAAAAGGTGAAGCAGGCGAGATTCTTGGTGGCATGGAAAATCCTCAAGGATTTCCTGGAATCAAAGGAGAACGAGGAGAATCAGGCTTGTTGTTTTATTTCAAATAACTTCAACTGCCAGTGGCAACAAGCTCTAGAAGTTTCGCTATTTCTTAACTTTTGTTGAATTTAAACTGAATCAGAAATGTGTTATTTATTCTTCTTCATAACACATTATAAAATATAAAAGATGTTTCTTAACATCTATGCTTTAAAATTGTATGTTATGTTTTCTTAGGTATTCCTGGAGAACAGGGAAAGCCTGGAAGTGATGGATTACCCGGGTTACCAGGTCTAGATGGGGCATCTGGTCTTCTAGGAGAGAAAGGCTTAACTGGAATCAATGGGAAGCATGGACGTGACGGAGCTGTAAGTTTCCAATTAAAGTCAATGCTTCTAATGCTTCAGATTCCTATTATTGTAACATTTTCATGTTGATGTTAAAAGATGAAATTATTTCTGGCGGAAGTATATAATGCTACAAAATCAAAATTAGTTGAAATGCAAATTATTTTAGCCTGGAATACCTGGAGCGGCTGGACCACCAGGTGATTCATATCCAGGCCCACCTGGTCGAGATGGGACAAAAGGTGAACGAGGTGCTGATGGCTTGCCAGGCCTTCCTGGACCAATGGGACCACAGGGACCATCATATAGTGGCTTGATTAGAAGTCTGCCTGGTCCTGATGGCTATAATGGAGCACCAGGACTAAAAGGAATACGTGGCGCAGATGGTTTGCCTGGCTTGCCAGGTGCGCCTGGTCTGGATGGATTACCAGGAAGAATTGGTGAACCCGGCATTGATGGATATCCCGGACAACCAGGACGGAGTGGAGCTCCCGGACTTTCTGGTTTGTCTGGGGATGATGGATATACAGGAATACCCGGTGAAGTGGGATTATCGGGAGCAAATGGTCTTCCTGGCCTTATCGGCCTGCCAGGTCCGCGTGGTGAGCCAGGCCTGGGCTTGGCCGGTCAAGTTGGTTTCCCTGGAGCA
Organism: Dirofilaria repens; assembly: GCA_008729115.1. Classification (NCBI taxonomy): domain Eukaryota; kingdom Metazoa; phylum Nematoda; class Chromadorea; order Rhabditida; family Onchocercidae; genus Dirofilaria; species Dirofilaria repens. The sequence continues at coordinate 87,442 of SNRZ01000011.1, forward strand.
AAAGGTGAAAGCGGTAGACCTGGCTACCAAGGACATAGTGGGAAACCAGGACAGCAAGGAAAACCAGGTATCGCTGGTGCAAAAGGCGTACAAGGTGAGAGTAAGTAACAATCACTTAATTTTTTAACGTGCGTCCTGATTAAATTAAGAAAAGAAATGATGAAATTATATGAGAATGCATTGCAGGTGAAAGTGGTTATCCTGGATTAGCTGGAATAAATGGAATAAAAGGTGAACGTGGTTTGCCTGGAATACCAGGAAAAATTGGACGTCAAGGACCAACAGGAGAAACCGGCATTCCGGGAATTCCTGGACTGAGAGGGGAAAGCGGTACCTCTGGTCCGGATGGTTTACCTGGAATTAAGGGAGAAGCAGGTTTCTCTGGGCTACCAGGTTTGCCTGGAAAAGCTGGAACGCCCGGCAAACCAGGATTTTCTGGTGAAGATGGAACATCTGGTTATCCGGGAATGAAAGGAGAACGGGGTATAGATGGAATCCCAGGACAGCTCGGTTTTTCTGGTATTCCGGGGGATCATGGACTTGACGGATTACCTGGTCTGAAGGGTGTTAATGGGGAATCAGGTCTACCTGGTGCCCCTGGATTGGAAGGACCTTCTGGCTTACCTGGAGCTCCGGGTTATCCTGGTTTATCTGGTGTAAAAGGTATTCGTGGTGAACCTGGACAATTCGCCCATCCAGGACTGCCAGGTGACGTCGGTTTACCGGGACCACAAGGTCCTATTGGTTTCTCAGGGCCAGATGGAATACCAGGGATTAAAGGAAAGAGTGGTTCATTAGGAGAGAGTTATTCTGGTTTACCAGGCTTGCAAGGTATTGAAGGAGAAGCCGGTAGAGATGGAATCGATGGAACTAATGGATTCCCTGGTTTGCCAGGAATGATCGGATATCCAGGTGCGATTTACATCAATTTGTACTTTAATTTATTGTTGGATAAAAGTTCTTACTGAATAATAAACATTTTAGTGGTATTGTTAGTTTTTTTATATTTTTTCCAAAATTTATTTTTGCTACTTTCACAAAGCGGTACCTTTTAATAGAATATGTCACTTAAATTGTCTAAAGAATAAAGGTGTAGTAATTATTTCACAGGAGCAAAGGGTGAGCAAGGCGATATAGGCAGAAATGGAGAACGTGGTCTTGATGGGCAACCAGGCATATCTGGTGCAAAAGGTGAACGTGGGTTATCGGGTTTGCCGGGTATCGCTGGTCTTCAAGGTCCACCTGGATTAGATGGTATATTGGGTCAAAAAGGTTTTGTTGGTCTTCCGGGTGAGCCTGGATTTAATGGTCAAAGAGGACAACCAGGATTAGATGGCAGAAAAGGAGAAATTGGACAACCAGGACTTTCTGGCTCTGTTGGCATAATGGGATCAATCGGCGCACCGGTTAGTTAATAACCATATTCTTTAATGAGTGATAAATGACAACTGAAAATTTTTTTTTCTTAACAAAGCGGACCTGTCAGCTTGTTATATTTCGAATAATTTCAGGGTGAAACGGGCTTGTCCGGACTGCCAGGTGCACCAGGTGATGAAGGCAGTGAAGGTTTGCCAGGCATACCAGGAGTTAAAGGTTTACGTGGCAATAGTGGTGTCGCAGGCCGTTCAGGTGCAGACGGCATTTCTGGAATTGCGGGTGCTCGAGGTAACGATGGATTTCCTGGTCTACCAGGAACACCTGGATTCGGTATGTTTCACAAAAATTGTCAGAACATTCGCTATTGTAACAATCGCTATTGAAAAGGAAGCACATAAGTCTTTAGTTGTCATCAAATAAAAAATTTTTCAGGCATTCAAGGTCCACCTGGTGATATAGGTTATCCTGGAATTGATGGCAAGCCTGGTCTGCCAGGCCTAAAAGGTGAACGTGGTGAAGACGCGAGATCTGGCATAGCCGGTGCACCAGGTATACGTGGTGCTGATGGTTTTCCAGGTTATCGTGGTGAAAAAGGTATCCCTGGAATTCCGGGCAAAAAAGGTTATATATTCTCTCTTAAAAAAATATTTTCTTATCATAAAGTTTTTGCTTACTCTTTTAATTTTTTATTATTGTAAAGTTAGTTATCTTACATAACATATTCAGGTCATGACGGAGCTCCTGGATTACCTGGTTTAGCGGGAAAAGATGGCTATGGAGGTGCAAAGGGCGAAAGAGGCATTGTCGGCTTACCAGGAATATCAGGAAAAGATGGGATTCCTGGATATTTGGGAGAACGGGGCATTCCTGGTGTTCCAGGGGTGCCAGGTTATCCTGGTAATGTGGGAATGCCAGGATTACCTGGTATTCCAGGACAGAAAGGTATTTATTTTCTATTTAATTATTATAAATATTTTATCAATTGAATATCTACAGTGTTATATTCAAGATTCAATGCAAACTGTAGTTGTATCGAACTGATTAATATTTCTTAAAAATTTATATGAACAAGTGAAAATTTTTGCAGGAGCACGTGGTGATAATGGATTACCAGGTGTACCAGGTTTGCAAGGGCCGATAGGGCCATCAGGAAGGCCAGGTCCCCCGGTAGGCCTGCTGTTTATAATCAATACTTGCATTCACCTAAGGGTGAGAAAGGCCAGGCTGGAATGCCCGGACAAAAGGGTTATCCAGGAGAAATTGGGAATCCAGGTGATATTGTTGTTGTTTAAAATACTGTTCATTTAATTTCATTTATGAGGTTTTTTTGGTAGTCGATTATTTTAAGTTACGAGCAATTTAAAAAAGATAGCCTGAATTAAAGAAATTAAAGAAAATATAGATGGACCCCATACTATGTTTAAATCAATTTGCAGGCATGCAAGGACCGCCAGGTCCAGCAGGATTTCCGGGTTTACCTGGTCCACCAGGTAGTTCTGGACTTCCTGGTATACCAGGTATTAAGGGTGAGATGGGATCGAATGGATTTCCAGGATCAGCAGGACGTATCGGACAAGCAGGACCACCTGGACCACCCGGATTTCCAGGACCGCCAGGTGGCTGGGCACCGTCACGTGGTTTCACTTTTGCAAGGCATTCGCAAACAACTGAAATACCCCAATGTTCAGCTGGGTCGCAAATGTTATGGAGTGGTTATTCGTTGTTATATGTACAAGGAAATGGACGTGCTAGTGGTCAAGATCTTGGTAAGCTAATTTCTGCGCAGCCAGGCTGTCTGAAAGACCAGATGACATATAATAGTAATTCATTTTTTGTTGATTCATTTCTTGATCTTTGATCACTGATATTTCTCATGCATCTTCTATTTGCTGTTTCAAGTAGTAGGTCATCGTAATTTGATTCAAAAAAGGTCCAATCATAAGTGTTCCAGGTCAACCAGGGTCATGTTTATCGAAATTTAGCCCGATGCCATTCATGTTCTGTAATTTGAACAGTGTTTGTCATGTTTCTAGCAGAAACGATTATTCCTTCTGGCTCTCCACCGCGGAACCGATGACACAGATGATGAATCCGGTGAGTTTAAGGCAAACTTCTGCCTTATTTCTTTTTTCATCATTCATTTACCTGAAAATGTGCACATTTTTTATAGGTTTCCGGCATGGCGATAAGGCCATATATTTCACGATGTGCTGTTTGCGAAGTACCAACACAAATTTTAGCTGTACATTCACAAGATTCCTATTTACCACAATGTCCACAAGGGTGGTCTCCTTTGTACTCCGGATATTCATTTGTTATGGTATGTGTGACATCTTATCATTTGTTTTTTTCATTCTTTGACTTTGACTCTTAGGCGAATATATCGTACTCTACAGCATACCGCTGCCGGTGCTGAAGGAACTGGACAGAATTTGGAGTCGCCAGGAAGTTGTTTGGAAGAATTCCGAGCTGTACCATTTATTGAATGCCATGGTCGAGGAACATGCAATTATTATGCAACTAATCACGGTTTCTGGCTAGCTATCATTGATAAGGTGAGCTCTAAGCGATCAAATTTATATTCTTATATAAATATTTATTTACATCTATTTTTCAGAATAAACAATGGCGAAAGCCGATGTCACAGACACTTAAAGCAGGTGGTTTGAAAGACCGCGTGAGTAGATGTCAAGTATGTCTCAAAACAAATGATAAGGTATGCACATTTCGCTTTGTATACTCTAATTATATTTTTTTAATGGGAACAGTATCGGAATTTCCGCCCGATTATTCATTGTGATAAGCACGTTGAAGTTATTAATAATTGTCTAGAGAATATAAGATGAAAGTTGTCTCGACTTGCCATACTAACATTCTGCAAAGAGATTGTCCCTAAAATCCCTAAGAATGCTTCCAAGTCCTTTGCTCTTATTTGTTTTCTATAATTTTTAAAAATTTCTGATTGACTAGAACATCTACGATGAAAATTCATTTTTTTCTGATCAATCCCAATGAGACTTTCATGACTTAGCATTGTGGAAATGCCAAATAAGCCAACAGAAGCATATTAGAATATTATTCAGAAAGTACTAAAAAAAGCCACAAATCCTCGCAGCTCGAACAAATCACAGGGAATTTCGAATTTCAGTGAGTTATATATTTCCCATTAATTCTTTATTTTCTTTTTCAGAAAATTGATGAAACCAAAGAGCAGAAAACTTCCCAAAAAACTTTAACTTGGTGCTATGTAACCGGTGTCTCTCCACCGTCATTTCAGTAAATCGCAAGTCCAGAAATCTCGATTGTGTCGTTTTTTTTCCGAAGTCAATACCTACTTTTTCATTATACTGCATGAACCACTACATTTGTAATCAAAACCGGAACTTGTCCCTTGTTTTCTCTGTACATTGTAGACTCACTGCCAAGATACTTCGAAATAAAAAATTCTTTCATCACTTTATTTGATTTTAGAACATGTTGTTACAGATTATGGATTAAATCGTTTGATAATTTTGCCGGGACATATGATAAAAGCTAAAATAATACAACATGAAAATTTAATAATTTACCCTGTTGCCGTGAAAATAAGCATTGAATAAATGAGAAGCTGCTTTCTAGGATTTTTGAATCAAAACAAAAAAGAGATCAAAATTTTTGACCAGTTATTATTTAGGTGTATTCCCAGATTTGACCATTTTCTGAATTAATTAGGATATATGTGTATTATCATGTATGATTTAGCTCTCATCCTTCGAATGGTTTGTCACCGAACAATTTTTAGATGTCAAGATTTAATATTACATGTAATATATTCATTAAATCTGCAGGTATTTTGAATTAACTCTTTTGAAAAGTCAATAAGGTTCGTATTAATCGATTAATGTTTTACACATTCGTCTAAACTTCCGTAAATCTAAAACATCTGAATCGGTGGAAAAACTGCTCGATATAGCTCGATATAACAATTTTATGGCAATTGTATCCAAAAAAAATCGAAAAATTGATTTAGTTATCAACAATGGTTGTTTTCTCACTGACATATATACCATCCAAAAATTTGCGAATATCCTTGTTCTTTACTGTCGTTGATTGCTGAATACGTGCAGCTGAAAAGCGATATTTAACTAATCCACGTGAAACAAAATGATTTAGTTGAAATACAATATTCAGCCTATTCCCGATGTGTTAGGTGTTTTGTCTTACTCAATTGAATCTTAAATCTCGGTATACCATGCTTATATGCTTGCTTTGAAAAATAAAAAAAAAGCGGTTGGTTGATAAGTCAAAGATTTCTTTCGATTTTGGTTGAAAAATGTATAAATTGAAAAATATTGCAAGCAAGGTAAAAAAGCTGACTGCTTAAAATACAGTAAAAGTGACTGCTTTATATTCTATCTCATTCCTTTCTTCAAAAGATTCATTAGACCAAAAAAAATTCGGAGCAAAGTGCCTGTTATTAAGTGCATAGCGAATGCTTGATTTTCCTAAAAAAGACCTGGCCAGCTGCAACCGTCAAAACCACATTAATTCTAATCTTCCCGCATCTAAATATTTGTAAATGACAGGAACCAGCTGACAATCAGATAATGCATAGTGTAAATATACGATCAACTATTACTTTTTACCACAGCGAGAACATTGTAGGGTCAAATATATGAATCATTAATATGAAAAAATCTTGAATATTTAATGCAACTTTTATCTATAAACACAGAATTAAAAATACCTAATACAAAAAATTAAATTTTTGTCGATAAATTATAACTGACCAGCTTGTGAAACAAGTTGCAAATCATTGCCATCAACAATCAGTTCATCTTTCTGGGTGGCCGACATTGCTGCTATAACGCCTTCTGGTAGTGGTACACGTCTTGTATATTTCTCTCCCAAAAAATTTCGAATCTGAAAGTTGAACTGTTGGATTTTAGGACGCACAGTACTTTAATCAAAACAACATACATATATTCCAACGCAAAAAAAATTAAAATCATGTGGCTCACGCCTGTATTATTTCCATTTATTAATTTTTGTTCCTAATCCTATAACTAAACGAGCTTTTAATTGATCCATGCAATTATTACTATCTGTAAGGTGAAAATGAAATGAGAAGAATTAGGTGGACGCATATAAATTCCTAGATAATGCAGAAAAATCGTTTACCTCAACAATAGTATTATTCTCCTGTAACGATATATTGATTGGAAAGTGGGCATATACCGACCGCATCTTGTATCGGAATCCTTTAGTAACACCTTTGATCATATTTTTAATATGTGAACAAACGGTGTGAATAGCAGCGACTTCTTTCCGTATTCCAAACCATTTCCTCACACGGATTGTATTTTTGCTAATCTTTTCGATTTCCATATGCAAGTGTCGGAAATCTCTCTTCAGTACACCACGAGGACCTTTGACAGTGATCACGCGTTTATTGACTGAGAATGTAACATTCTCAGGAAATTTTACTACATCATGTACTTCGATGAGTTTCATGCCTTATCACTGAATAAAATCTTTGTAATAAATGCAACAAGTTAGTCACAAAATCAAATTAATAATTGATAAGATTGATGAACGTACGACAATAAACAGATACGTCATTTGTACGTAAAAGTCATAGAATGTATATGTGCTAGTCTATTAGCTACTGTTAAAATAAAGCCTATGTATTTCACTCATTTTTAGCCATTCTTTTTAAGTTTCCTATCTGCATTATATTTCCTCAATAGAGTTATAAATAACTAAATGATTCAAATAATGCAGCAAATGCGACGAAACGGATTACAGTGAGTAGTCTAGCCTTCCGTTCCTATCCATCTTTTCAAGAAAAAAAAATAGTCTTCACGTCAGGACAGCGTAATTTACGGCACACCCAAGCCATCAGGGTATCAGAAAAAATGAAGCCTTCACCAAATATTTCCAGCCTTCCAATTCATTCAAACCTACAAATTGAGCATCCTGGACCAATCAATTAGTCAAACCAAGCAGGTCGTAGTGCAACATTTTGGATCTAATTATTCTTAAACGTGCTTTGATAGTGTAAAAGGTTTCGTGATTATCGCCTTCCATTCACTCTCCTGTGGGAATATTCGTTCTCGAGAGGAAAGAAAGCTAAAGCTCTAAAGGTTGCCAGAATCCTTCATTCCTTCTTTTTTTTAAATGCTACTTTATAGGATAAAAGAAGGATCATTGGACAAAACAATCTAAACGAATAATGCGCATCAAAAGAAGGTAATGCATGCTCATATTATCATTATTTAATCTTTTATATGGTACTTTTATCATAATCCGAGTTAAAACCATTTTAATGGCCAAAATTTTGTTCATTCGTTTTTATCTGATGAAACTAATGGTGACTTACGAATACATTGTTATGTAATATCAAAAAGTGAGGATTTCAAGTAAAATTACTGTTTTTAGTATGAATCTGGAGCTGCTACGAATTATGTTACTCGAGGACGAGCGCTGAAAAAACTTCAATTATCACTGAAGGATTTTCGTCGCCTTTGTATTTTAAAAGGAATTTATCCTCATGAACCATTACATAAAAAGAAAGTTAACAAAGGATCAACAGAAAATCGAGTGTACTATTATGCTAAAGACATCAACTTTCTGGCTTCTGAACCGATTATTAAGAAATTACGAGAATATAAGGCGCGTTATCTTACTTTTGTTTTGTGTTCTTTTCTTTGTTTTTGAACCTAGGTAGCGTAAATTTGAGCTGAGTAATTTGTTAATTGGTACTGAAAATTTTTCTCGTGAATTAATGATCCAATGATTTTTTTTTTTTGAAAATCAAGATTAAAAAATGGATGTAATGAGCGACAAGTTCAGGGTAAATGTAGTTCAAATAAAACTGTTAAAGCAAATTATCAAACTTTTTGTCAAATTTAGAATCTCTTTGCATCTTCTAGATTTTCTTGAGAAAACTGAACACAGCAAAAGCGAAGCGAGATGAAGAACGCGTCAAAAAGTTGTATGAAAAACGCCCTGAATATCAACTGGATCACATTGTGAAAGAAAGGTGTTTTATTAGCATTTTTTATTTTCTGATGATGTATTATATACATTTCTTTATAGGGTATCCATATTTTTTTTCAGATATCCTACATTTGAGTTAGCACTGCGCGACCTGGACGATGCACTGTGCTTGCTGTTTGCTTTTGCAGTTTTGCCTCATACCAAAATTATTACCAGCTCTTTGGTGGCTTCATCTCGGAGATTAACAGCAGAATTTAATCATTATGTCATCGAATCGAATTCCCTCAACAAGTTGAGATATCTTATATAAGAAATTCTATTTTTCTCATATGATTTATCTTTAATTTGTGTGTCATACTGATTACTGACTTGCAGTTTTTCCTATAGTCTAATTTATTAATATTCAGCATCAAGGAACTTGATAGATTCTGGTACCGTTTGTATGTTAAACATCATTTCATAACTACTGAAATAATTTTTATTTTTGTACTAATAGCGATGATAAACTGATAAAGTAAATGAAAAGCTCTTAGCGAAAAATTTTTTGAAAAGTCTAAATCTATTTCAGGCATTTGTCTCGATTAAAGGAATTTATTATGAAGCAGAAATTATGGGTGAACGGGTAACATGGATTGTAGGTCATGAGAGAGGCGTGGGACATGTAGATGAAGTGGATTTTTCTGTGATGGCAACTTTCGCGGAATTTTATATCGCAATGCTCGAATTCGTCAATTTTCGACTTTATCAATCGATTGGACTTTTTTACCCGCCTAAGCTGTTTTTTAAATCAGACAAGGTTGTTTTTACGTAAGATATTTTTTTCATCTCCCTTTTATTTACCTTCATTTCAGTTCAGAAAAATTCCATTGATTTCATAATTTTGGAAAATCTCTTTTATTTTTGATTCATTAATGGAAGAGATTTCAGTCTGGTGATAGTGTTGAAACTGAAGAAGGAAGAATATATAGCATGGCATGTCCATTGTCGAAGTTTGGTTATTGCGAGGAACAAGTTGATGTCAATATTAGTGACGCAGTCAGTAATGAATTTAATGAAAAACTGTGTGATATCGAAAAGAGGAAACAGCTATTTACAAATTGTCGTTTTTTGGTTAAATCGTGAAGTCCCAAAGGACGCTCTTACGATTATTATAAGGTTACTTTTTAGACGTTAAAAATGTTTTTTCTTTTCCTCTTTTTTATTATTTCCTCTAATGTTTTTTTATTTGCTCAATAATACGAGAGATCGATGAATAATAATGAAATACTGTAGAGGAAAATTCAGTCCAAGGAAATATAGTGACGGGCCGGGGTAACTCCAATTAAAGCTACAGGAAATTACTACCAAGTATTTTTAGTAAAAATGAAAAGGGCGTGCCATAACAATGGCAAAATTGGTAGTTGAAATAACCAATATTAGGAGCAGGATTAAATAAGAATACGTCTTATGCTTTTCATCAGTCTCATTTAAGTCATGAAATTTCTTTATAAATTTGTATTTTACAGAAGTTGTGGTGGCTTGGTTTCTTGGGCAAATTGTCCAGCAGCGCAATATTACGAAAATGATGATCAGATTACACACCAAATAATCGATAGACCATTGCTTGACAATCACAGAAATCTTAACAGGTAGTTCATTTGCACCATTTCTTTTTGTAACGCAGAGATAAAATGAAATGATCAACTAATACTGAGAGAAAACCTATGTTTTACCATCAACAAACAATGACATTATCATAGTGTAATATGATGTAATGAGTGAGGCTGGTTTATATCATTTAATACCAAAATTTGCAGATGTTACATACAACCGCAATGGGTTTTCGATAGTTTTAACAGGCGAAGTCGACTTCCAGTGAACAAGTATCTTCCCGGTGCAATATTGCCACCTCATTTATCACCTTTTTCCAGTGACTACAATACTTATGAAGAGCAACTCAAACAGATGAAGCTCTTAAACAAAGGTTTTCTTATTAAAAAGAATTTCAATAATTTTTTTGAGATATTTAGCCATTCAGCTTTGACATTCACACTGTTTTTAACTTTTGCAAAATATTTAGTAAGTTCTAGTTTTTAGCACCGTCAAATGCAACTAAAAAAATGGAAACTGAAAGGAAAAACAAGCTACAAGAAAAAAAAATTCTGGAAGAAAATGAAGCATCAACTATGAATGTGAGCAAAGGTCGAATGCATAAAGAAAATTTGCAAAAAAAATTAAATGAAAAGGTGGCAATGCTTATTTCTTGTAAATAATTTTAATTTTTTCCTTTTTAGAAGGGAAAGAAGAATTAAATATATCAAGAGTTAGAGATAGTAAATCTATCTACTTAATTCCAGTTAGCTTTTTAAGCCACAAAATTTATAACTCATAATTACAGTGTGCCCAAGAAATTCAAATATTATTTGTAATTTTTTTGAAAATATTTTTTTTTGAAGGCTAGAGATATTCAAATAAATCTGAACGATGACTGCATAAGTTTGGAGAGATATATCTTTCAAAACTAAACACTCATCTTTTTTAAGGGACATGAAATTAAACTGCGTGAGATGCTCATACCAAAAAAACGTAAACGAGTTTATTCCAAAATCAAACGAGGAATTAAACGCCGAATTCACGAACAGAAGAAATTAAATGACAAAAGATTGAAAATATTGGAAGCAACGAATTGATAATTGCATTGTTATTCGTTAAAAACTGTGGAATAAATCATTGTGAAATATTTAACGTTCATTATTTAAACTGATGTGTTGCAGTTTGTTGAATTACACAAATTGGTACAGTGAAAAATTAGCAGTATGGTATGAATCAAACCTATATAACTATGTCGAATGATATGATATTTTGATATAATGAATTTTTAAGAGGCATGAAGTGGAAATTCATATATTTATTAATGAAATGAATTTGAATTCGAAAATTTCGAAGATATATAGCTGTATAAAATATATATAAAATAAAATATAGCTGATGGGAAATGATCCAGTGAAAATAAAAGACAAAATAACCATGACTTTCAAATAAATTGAATCGTTCTCAATATGATATGAAAGGATGTATGTATCAGTAATATACATATTCGTGAAGGGATGGCTTACATAGCCAGGAAAAATAAAAACATGGTGATGTTATCTACATTTAAGGGATTGTATTTTCAAATTAAATTGTAGGTGAATAGTTTTAGAATGCGTTTATAAAATGACAACTAGCGATATAAGGCGCTTTAGGGATTTTTTTCTCAAAATTAGAAAAATGAAGCCACTAATATAGCAAACACCTGATGATGTACATTAATTACGACCAAAAAGATCCATATTCTAGTAAAAAAAAGGCATTTTTGATGAAAATGAATGTCAGTCACAGAAAACAATATATTTAAGAAATTACATGTATTTACAGACATGATAAACTGAACAAATCGTACTGTTTGTGCACAATTTATGCACAAAGACACAAACGATAAAAACAATAAATATTTTTTTGAAAAAAAAGGAAAATTTATAACTTCCAAAAAAGCAAATTTACACACACACAGCAAGTTTGAGATATACAGGCGAAAGTAGCTAAAGATAGCTAAAGACAGGTGTGGTTTTACGTTACGGATCACGCCTATATTTGTATAAAATTTATGTATTCACTGCATAGTTAAACATTTAATTATAACAAAAAGAGACTAAATGACAATTGTATTTGAAAGACAAACCAAAATACATTAATCGAACCAATGATTCCATTGACAATCTTCACTCCACAACTTAATGCACAAAAAACACCAGTGTTCACCACACTGCAGACAGTGCATGTGAGCGCAACCACCATTTCGCTCTGTTAAAGTTCCGCAAGAAGGACATCTGCGACATGTACGCTCGATGATAGTTTTAGTCGCATCTGACTCCAAACAGATACAGTTTAATTGTCGACACAAACCGCAGAATGAGAAATGACATTCCGGACAAGTAATCTAAAAAACATATTTCTTGTCTAAAATCTTTGAAAATAAACAAACTGCAAATGAACCATAGAAATCGATAAACATACATTGCTATAAAATTTCCAGCACATCCGACACCGAAATCAATTTTTTAATTGGCATACCTTAGAATCTGACAAATTAAACTCCCATAAGAAACAAGCACCACAGCTTGCTCTTGGGCAAAACATTCCTTCTTGTTCTAGAATAACAAAACGTTCTGCTGCTTGCCGCTGATATTCATCATAGTTCGATTTGCCTAACAGATAAAAACAATGTGTGTCCATAACACATCCTATAAAATATAGAAACTAAATATTCCATTATTAACTTCTTTACTCATAAACGCATTTTCTTGGCGGAAAACTTCTCTGCCGATTCTAAATACCGTAGCTAGCAGCAGTGAAAAAAAATTCTGGGTCTGAATAGAACATGATAACATACCGAAATGAAAACCTAGCATTTTATATTTTTCTTTAGTATGATATATTGAACAAAGATATACAAAGAGTTGTGAACAATGTAAATGTAACGATGGCATTGCATTATGTAGTAAAATGACCTGTCCAAGTCCCCATGTTAGTCTTATTTCATTTTTTTATTTAATTAAAATTTTTATTTATCAGCTTGTATCATGAAAATTTAGCATTTTAAATTTTTCTTTTTTAAATTTTTCTTTACGAAATTTTAAAGACTACCGATAACAAAAATTAGGAAAAATGTGTATCATCTGCGCCAGTATTTCTAAAACTAAACCGTGAGCAACAATTATATTTTGTTGCTAACCACGACAATCGTACACCGGACAACTGACAGTGTAACCGTTCGGTGGGATAAATGTGAACTGGTGTTCAGCGAAGGCTGTTTTGATATAAGTTATGAAACAGTCCACACACATGTGATGCTGACAGTTTAACTGTACAATAATCTACAAAAATGAATTTCAAAGATACGCAAACCTGAAGTTTTATTTTGAATTTTAAATTCATCTTTTAAAGTCAGTTATATTACTAGAGATTCCTACAAAATTATTTGTAAAACAACGCAACTTTTCTATCAGTTTTTCCTTTTCTGTAAAATAACTTACAAAAATGAATTAAAAAGGCAAATTTATTGTTAATTTCAATGAAACAAATTCACTTTCATATGCGAATCATAACATATTGAACAACTGCCTGATCCATGGAAATCGCGAACATGTGTTAGTGGTACTGCTACCTAAAATTCATGATACATAAACAGTGTGAAAACAGAAATAATAATTTCTAGCGGTAATAAGAGGTAAAAAAACGTAACAGCACTGGGAGAGAAAGAACAAAACATACCTGGTCACAGTCGATACATTTGAAATAAAAAAATGCTGCTGTATTCTTTTCACAATCTTTACAGTCAGCTTGTATGTTATTTCTATAAAAAAATAGTTTCGTCTAAATATTACAATTCATTTATCTTCTTTTAGTTATTCTCCTCCAAAAATTTTACACCACTATAGCGATGAAATAATTTGTTTACGTATTACTCTACAATTCAAAGACGAAAGCAAGCGCTTACATTAGAAGAACATCATTCCAATTAGTAGGCTCTCTAGTGAGAATCAATGAACTGGACGAACATTCAGCGCAATTAACTCGTAATTTGCCATCTTTCAATGAATTGCAGTTTTTACAAAAAACCTTAAAGAATGTGATTTCTGACGACTTGTTGTTTGCGGACAATGATCCACTTTCGTGCTTCTTATCTTCTTCCGATGAACAGAATTCATTGACCACCGCTGTCTGCGAGCTAAAAACACTGTCAGAATTTTAAAGAATAAAATTTGAAAATAATAATCACTTAAATTTAGTTTAATCGCAAATCTAAGTTTAAAAAGGTAAAACTTACATGAAGTTAATGTGCACATATGGTGAAATTAAAAATGCTACATAGATTTATACTTTAAGTACGAAAGAAGTAGAGATTACGTCTGAGGCCCAAGAAAAAGAGCATTCATTGGTGTATCATTGGTCAACAACTTATTTCCACAAAGCATAAAGAAAAAGTTGGAGTGAGGAATGCCAAATCTGATTGATAGCTTGTTTGCCACGTCACCAACAGTACTATTGTTGTCTATCTCGACAGTAATATTTTTGGAGCGACCGATACCGCTCTTATACTATGGTTGCCGATTCCACACCGCAATTAACAACTGCATTTCATTCTTTGCAGCAAGAACTATCAGATGAACGCGCTGCACTTAAAATAATTCGAAATTATGTCAACTCACATATGTTTTAACGGTTCCACCAACAGATACAACACCCACTTATCCCGGAAAAGTCACTACTTTGGGAGATGCCGCAGTTAACAGACTAATTATTTCATCTGACAGACTGATTATTTCATCCACGTCAAAGCGGTCCAAGCCCCTCGAACAATAGCTTTATGCTCGTTACGAAATAATTGAGTTCATGTTGAGTAGTCTGTAAATCGATCCCTCTAACAGTGTCACGAACTGCCAATTTCTCCAATTATGCATTGTGGTTTTTGTGCATGTATGTACAATCATGTATGAATGCATGTGTATGTATGCATTTATGTATATATATTATGTGCGCATATTATACATGCATGAATGTGTTCTAACACTCATCAAAAGACGTTAAGTTAGGATATCGTTTTGGCATGGTAGAATGAATGGAAAAAAGTCGTATTCCTGAGAGCGGATGTTAACAGGTCGAGGACGGACGATAAAAAGATCCCATTCCTCGAAGACAAAAAGTAGCAGATGTTTCCTCGAGAAAATAAGACATTCCAGAAATGTGCCTTTCAGGTAAAGAAATGGTGAGAGGGCTATAAGTCGCTTAAAATTTATTCACGTATTGTTTGTTTTTCATGATTCATATGAGCCGTTATGGATTGTTCTTTATCTGATGGCATTATTCATAAAAGATAAATCATAGAGATTCAAAGAGTTATCTGTGATAAGAAGACAGAAGAGATGTAATCGCATTCCTTTTGTCTCTCTATTCATAATTCTATTTGACTTTGTTAGCTCCACATTCTTCAGATATATGCATGCTCCATGCATATAACATACAGTGCAAACATGATGCTTACATGATACATAACTATGGATTAATTCAGATATAACTGATATATACCTGAATATCTCATGCAATTTTTTTATGTATTATGAAAACGGAATTTCAAAATTTGAAATTTTTCTACAAATGCTGAACAGATTGACTATTTAGACTTGCGTAATGAAGATGAAAATTTGCCGAAAGTCAGAGAAATGTATAAATTGTGATCAAATGATTAAATTAATTTGATTGAATCTAATGGTCGTTGAATTCAAAGGTTTATATTTATTTAATGGTCGTTGAATCAAAGGTTTATCGATGCGTAGGAAAAAGCAAAATTCATAAGTGTGCGTGTGAAAATTAGAAAAAAATAGAATTATTCTGTTGTTGTAGGAAAATTCCCAGGAATAATAGATTATTCATAAATTAATCATTATTCTTAGAATTATTTGTTTTCCTAGCAATAGCAATTTCGTCGACAGCAATAGAAACGAAATTTACTACAAACTTTCATACTAATAGTAGTAATAAATCAATTGCAAGGACTACTAATTACATGTGAAAGAGATAAATTATTGAAGCGTAGCCAAAAAAAGTAAGCCAAGTTAGAAATTGTGTGACCAAGAATTTGAATGTCGCTATGTTTTTTTTGAATAACTTTCCCTGAATACCATTTGTATGCTTATAAGAAGGATAAATGAATTACGATTAAGATCCAAAATAACTGGCTTCCATTAGGAAGACCAGGCCTCAGCTTCGTTTCTACTATAATTTCATCAATCACATAATTAGAATAGCTCCAAAGATTCTGGAAGCAAAAAAATATTAAGAAAACTTTGCTTCAGTCTTTTTAAATGGGCTGTTTATTCCCCAACCTCATAGTGGCCTTTCAACTTCGGTCCTTCTCAGGCATAAAAGTAAGGTTGGGACTGTAATCAAATGTCCTTTGACTTTATGATTATCAAATTGCAAGGTGATTGATCACGGCAATAAAGATTGTGAGTTGTGAAATAAACTTGATTTATTCAAAATCTCTTTCTCATGGTGTCCTGTCATTTTACTGTCCATTGAAACAGATACAAAAGGATAAACTCTCTAGTGAAATAAAATATGGCTTATGTCTTTGATAGAGAATGTTCAAATTTTCTTCATTTCCAATATTCAAGCAAAATTCAAATGTTTCAAACTAGAACTGGTGTTATTCACAAATTCAGTAAAGCTCAAATATAATTTACAGTATGAAACAACTTTTTTTGACCTGTTGTTGGATGAAGGTGAATTTCAAAAAAGTTTGAAGAAGTTCATAATAGAAGATAATTACGAGTATTCAGAAAAAAATTCATCCTTCACGCTATTCTCGATGCTTTTTTTCGATTCTATTAATTGAAGACATCTGCTGTTGATATATTCAAATATCTCAGCAGCTGGAATTATACATACATATATATATATATATTATATTTTCAAAATTCAATCGCATAGCGATTTATTTTATAATTTAATATTAGCTCAAATATTATCAGAATGTGTAGTCCATTGTTAATTCTTTTCTGAAACCATTAAAACTAATCCAGTTCGAATTAAAAATTAAGCCTAGTAAGAATTCACATCATCATTACTGTAGACATTGTTATTAACACTTCAGAAGATGTCAAATTCTCCATCAAGAAGGCTTCATCAGTTGATCCTTTATAACCAAATACATATAAGTTTTGGTATGTTCCCCTGACTACTAAACCACACAAATCTCTTGGGAGATAAAAGGACAAAGGAGAAAGAAGAAAGGAATCAAAAAAGAATTAATTCGTTTAATGAAATCTAGAAGGAACTTGACGATATTCAAGGGATTTGATGTGAATGCCAGGAGAAATGCTTCTTTCTTTTTCTGACTCCACTAGGCAATAGCCAAATAGTCGAAATAATAAGACAGTAAATCCCTGTCCTTCTTTTATGCTTTCATTTATTTTGCAAACTATCACATTCGAGAAAAGGAAAAGAGAAAAATAAGAAATAGGAAGTCCCACCCCTGGGGAGTTTAGCTTTAGTTATCGTAATCCATCCGCCTCTTCGCTAACTGCTAAAGCCCTTCACCAACGGGTATATGTAGTGGTCGTCGATTCGGTTTCTTGAAATCATCATATCAAAAGCTTTGCCATCATCAGTATCACTCTTAATACTGTCATCTAAATTTCGCAATGAAAAATCTCCCCTGTCGTCTCTGCTCCTCTACTCTTATCAGTGCACTAATAATATCAATTTCTGTAAAGTATACAGAAGGACAGTTGCAAACTTGTTCACAGGTACCCATTTATTCCATTTGCTTTTACCATATTAATGTTAATTTATCTTATCAAGAACATTTTATCAACAAATATCAATCACTACCAAAAAAACAAGCAAGATTACCAGCGGATTTTGTTGCATATTGTAATAAAATGCATGACAATGAGTCATCAATGCGTTAAGAGTTATTACGCCAACATATTGTTGTAAGTTCTGTTAACCGAAAAAAACAGTAAATTGAAAAAGATTATAAAAGGCTTTCAAAAAGACTGTAAGAAATCATTTGAAGTCAACCATACTTCAGATTCTTCCTTTATCATTCGAAAAACTTTTCAATCTTTGGGCAAAACTTTTACATATTGATAACTTTTCATTCGTC
This sequence comes from Dirofilaria repens, assembly GCA_008729115.1. Classification (NCBI taxonomy): domain Eukaryota; kingdom Metazoa; phylum Nematoda; class Chromadorea; order Rhabditida; family Onchocercidae; genus Dirofilaria; species Dirofilaria repens. The sequence goes on from SNRZ01000011.1 coordinate 105,491, forward strand.
CAACAGCGACGACAATTAAATAATGTCTGTCCAGGACATTATTCATCTTTTCTTAAAAGGGATGCCAACGTGGTAGATGATTCTGCCAACTCGGCAAACTAAGAAATTCTATAAAAACTTTGCTGAAAAAAAACTTTCTTCCTTTTCTTTTTTTAATGAGATTTCTTCAAATGTTCCCTTTCAAGTTAAAATGATAAATAAAGATCCATTTGAATAATTTCCAGCTAAATTATCAATCAGACTTTCGAAAGCCTTAGTAACTCGTACACTTTTAGTGCACTATGTGGTCAAATTTTGAAAAATTTTTAGTATTAATGGTGATTAAAATGAATTCAAGACAATAATGATAACAATTTAGACAAACATTAATAAAACATAATTATGACATTTTTTTCATTGGAATCTTATCGTGCATAACTGGTTTTTAATAAAACACTGGAAATATTTCGAACTGAAGTATTTCATTTGAAACAAATTCTTATGGAGAAATGATTTTCCTAATAATGAAAGAGTACTAAATTTGCAAAATGATGAAGTTTCATCTACTTAAAATCGACTGGTAGTTTTTTTTTTTACTATATAATTAAGATTTTTGAAATATTTCATATGAAAAATATTTTCCTTATTTGGAAATAGTTGAATTATAATCATAGCAGTTACATTTATAAAAGATTTTACATTTAATATCCAATACATTAAAAAAATAACTCCTCGAAGCCTATTAATTTCGGTGGATAAGCTGAATTTTAAATGTACTTCCATATGATGATTTTTTTTGGATCGATTTTTTGATCGATTTGTATGACTTGATCTTTTAATCATAATTTTTTCGTAGCTTGTGTCATCATTTCGAATTGAAATAACAATTCATTTCTGCTTTAAATTATGTATCAAAATGTGCTGAAATGACGCAACCGAAATATACTGCCACATCTTTCAGTTAATCGTGTTGTAGTATAGAGTATCGTATTCCGTATTCCTCAATTTCCATTAACGAACGATATCTGCATGAAGTATATGAATTGCGACTACATCTACAATTATCTTCGCTGTTATCGATAACATTGACATTCATAGACTTGAGAAATTTGGTTGAATAGATTAGTTTCCTTTCTAAACCATTTTATCTAGTTGATCTTTTTTTATTCATTTCTTTCCGTTTTGGTAGGAATTTTTGAAAATAATTTTAGTTTAGGAATCATAAAAATTTGGAGGAGTGAAATGCTTATTTTTATTTTGTTTATTTATGCAGTTATGCTAGAATTTACAATCAGACCTGTTTAATCTCTAAATTTCACTATTCTGTTTCTAATTTTCTTTCATTATGTTATTTTCACATAGTTTTATTGCTTTTTCCAATTAAATTTCAATTTGCTTTATGCTATGAGATTCGTTTTTCTATTACTAACTATTCCATATTATTATGAATCCTTCGAATTACTTCCATAATTCTTCAACTCAGCTAAACCATAATGATGAAAATAGAAGTAATAGAAAGGAAGAATAGGATTTGTAGTTGTCTCAATTCATTCTGAGTTGCACTCACTCAAAGATACAAAAGAAATCATCATCCTCTAATGGGTATATCCTTATAAAAAGTTAAATGTTAAGCAGGCAGGAGAAATAAACATCGTCTGTATCGTACTCTTAGAATAAATACTTTCAACATGTTTTATATAACCGAAACTCTGAATTCTAAAATACTTCCTAAATGTAATATTTATTCATACATGAGGAAGCAGTTTCGTAAATGTCTAAATAGCAAGTTTGCTATAGCAATGAATCTTGTAATTGTATCCTGAATCTGTAAATATGTAGGTATCTGCTGCAATCATGTAGCTAACCAATTTGCATATGTACATTTTATATCTTCCTACAACATGAAGAAAACAATTATGGCAGATTTAATGGTTTTTCAATGATTTCAGTACCTAAATCAAATGCCAGAAGGAGTAAGCTGAAACGTTCCTGGAAGGTAAAGTTGAAATAAGTTTAAAAAACATATCTGAAGTCTGAAGAATAATGAAATTGAAGCATAACATTCAGATATAACAGATCTAATAACTGCAAAAATCTTGACAATGAGTGACAATTTTCAATAAATCGGATGTTTAATTTATTTTATTTAAATTTCACAATTTTTTTTGTAATTTGTAGAAAATTTGAAATAGATATCAACAAATCTCAAAATCTGCTTATAACTCTTCGTTCTCGCAATATTTGGGAATTTTGTTATTTTATCATTCGATATAGCTTCAACTTCAATTAATGAATTTTTTTTGGTCAAAAATTTATATTTTTTTAGCTAAAAAATTAAAAAGAAATGTTTTTTATGAATATACATAAATTTATAACTTAGAGAAGAATTTATTGATTTGAAAATCATAACTGTCACATTTTTAACCGTTCATCAGTGCGTCATGATAAGAAAAGAAAAAGTAGAATTGTTAATAATAATCAATTTTTCGAGCAACATATTTTTATTTCCCGATGCCTTACTATAGAATTATTTTTCTAAAATTTTTCGACTTATCAGAATGAGTATATTTTTAAAATAAACTATTGCATCCTTGAATGAAAGCACGATGAACACTTAGATGAACAGAAACGAAGTAAGTTTCGAGGTATTTGGTTGGATAGCCATTTCAAAAATTTTACTTAAATAAACATGAGAATTTATATGTAGAATATAAAAACCAGATAGACTAAACAAAAACCTTTTTTCTACAATGGAAATTAAAAATACACAATTTCACCATCCGTAATAAGCGAATCATTTCCCAAACACTGGTCAGATAAGATTTCGCATCTTAATGTTTTTCTACCTGAAATTTTCACCTTTTTTTAACGAAGAATTTATGATGATATTATATTGGATTTTTTGTAGTAATGCTGGCAATAAACAAGACAATGAAAGGAGTGATAATTTCATTTGAAGCGGTCAAAGATTTGCTATTTTTATTACACTTCCTAAAAATAGCTACAAACTTATATTTTTGAAATTTACCAATTAGATAGAAAATAGTCATAGAAGTGCAGGAAACTGAAAAATCTAAGAAAACCGCATTGCACATTCAAATTTATCGTATATTCTATTGTTTTTGAAATCCAAATTACTTGTGAAATACCAGATTTATAACTACAGCGATGGTTATATTTTATAATAATACCAGAGTTATTGGATTTCGCTTGCCGTTTTTCCGGCAATATGAAAAATAATAGCGCATGAGTTAGTGGGATAGTGAAACGTCAAATTAACTTCAAACTATTTGAGTTGAATTGCATATATTAATAAAATCAGTGTAATGAATAATATCAAATTTAGGTAAGATAAATAATAAATAGTCAGGCAAATAACAACATTGAGATCCTGTAAAGGAGACAATAGTTCTACAAAAGTTTCATATGCTCATTTAACTCAAATCGGCAAAGAAAGGAAGGAAAAAATATAGCCTGATAAGAAGCATCTCAATTCAACCCATTTGTTTACTCTGATTTTGAACCATTTTGAAAACGAACAGTTTTTGTAAAGCAATATCTGAATTTGATAACAACTCTATCTAATTATAAGACACATTAATAATGAAATTTGCATATCATTAAAAGAAAATGATAAATCTGAAAAGTTTTCTACTTAAACGAAAGAATAACATGAATTATTTGCAATCTGCATTCTTCTGCATTTTTCTTTTCCACCTTACCTTTATATTATATCACTATATCCATGAATTTCATCTAAATTCCTAAATTGAAACAAACATAAAAATTATAAGTTTTAGTTGGTTTCTATTCTATATTCAGGTATTTGCATCAACTGCTGAAGAAAATGAAAAGGTGTTGCTATGTCAGCTGTATGAAAGTTCATCATTACTGGCTCAGCTTGGCACTTTTGTTTCTAAGGATGTCGAGAAACTTCTGATAAACGAAGGTATATTTTCATATCCTTTTCAATATAGAACTTACACTAAACAATATAGTTTTCCTGATTATTATTTCGATTTGCTGTTGCTGCTATTTTCATTCTCATATTTTATTACTTTTGAAAGCAATTAATTGAAAAAAAAAATGAATTAATTGTTTATTGGTATGTTTTAGTTGGCAACATGCAGTTTTCAAAGGAAAACATTTAAGAATTTTAGTTTAATGAAAAAAATTAAATCTTGAATATCAAAAGAAAGAGCAAAGAATTTTATATCAATTAATTTTTCCGCTTGATGAGGAATATGTTATCAGAAAGGATTTCCAGATCTGAAACTCATTTTAATTGTGATCTTAAGTAAATATAGAAAAAAACTTAAAAACCGATTATTAAGTTTCTTGATTTCTTTCAAACAATAAATGATTTTTTTGTTCAATTATGGTTTTCTAAATTTTAAAATATCGAAAGTTACCTATCGTTTTTTCTGAAATTCAACTCAAAAGTCCGAAATAAGGCATTTAAGAAAGACTCATCTAATAGCTCTTATTTCCTATAACAAACTTGTACATAGCATACTGAATCGTTGCAATTGCAAATCTAAATCTAAAGGGCTGAAATGACCAAAATAGCTAATTCCGTTACCTATTGAAATTCTGCCAACCAGTAATAAAATTCTTTCAAATGCCAAATAACCTGTATTAGTTGAATATTATACTAGTGATTATAGGAGTGACAACGGACGAAGTTCAGGATATCGCAAAAAGGAAGCATGAATACCTGCGATTCGGCAAGAGAAAGCATGAGTACTTGCGCTTCGGGAAGAGGAAGCATGAATACTTAAGATTTGGTCGAAAGTAGTTGAGGTCAAAGTTCTTACTGCACCCATCAACTCTCTGAATTTCATTTATGTATATGTTGATATATCATTGCAGTTTTTTTTTATATAAGGCTTTTTTTTTTTTATTTCTGGAGCATTTCACCCAATAAAAGCAAAATTACATTTCCATTATTACAATGTATCAGTACTTATTGAACAGGATAAAAGGTCGCATCATAACAATAGTATCTAAGCCACGATTTAAAGCACTAGATTGGCTGAAAATAGGAAACTGCTTTACGACTCGTAATGTATTTCAAAAATATGTCTTTTTTATGAGTATATAAGTGATTAAACGAAATAATTGAAATGAACGCAAAAGTGAGCTTTCGTCAGAATTCCATGATAGATTATATTCAATATAAAGTTGCGTCATCATTAAGAGATATATTACACAGACATCAAGTATAACAAGAAGAACTTGATACTATATGTTTCAATCTAACGCTAACGAAAAAATCCTTCAAGAAAGTTACAAAATTTCGTATTACCAGTAAATATTATGAGCTAAAAAAAAAAATTCATAAACGCAGTCACAGATGGCATGATGAAATTACCATACATTCAGATCTCGCAATAGTGAAACTAAAATGAAGTAAATCGTCTAACTGAAACAAACCTCTTTTTCTGTCTTCCCATTTCTAAACGATAAATTCAAACAAAAGATATTTAAACACAAATTTTCGGTGGAAAAAATAAGCAGCATTAATTAGATCATTTAAATTTGCAACAAAAAAAATGAACAATAGAAAGAGTTTTTCTTGTAATTGAATTGATGTTAACAACTAAGGTTATCATTAATTAAATTATTAAAAATGTACAGCGGAACAGTTCAGTTAATCCAGCATAAATAATAATAATAGTAATATATATGAGTTACATATATATATATATAAATACATAATGTTAACAAGTTTAGATGTGGCTCTGGAGGTAATAATAATTATACAGGTTGCCAAATATTGAAAAGTAAACAGTAGTCTTCAAAATAATCATCAGTCAGGAACCATTGCATACAAGCACGCTGCACCACTCATATTCTCGAATCATGTGGATAATGTGCGCTAATATATTTATTATTCCGTTCGGAACTAAACACTTTTTCCATCATAAGATTCAGGCAGAAAAGTGCCATTATTGTCAGATATAGTGATACAACGATTCCGGCACATGCCTGCAATTGCAATGATTATAAGCAATCGATCAGAATTATGGACAGGCATATACATATCTTTCTATTTAGATAGTTGAATAATTCTGGAAAATGAAGCAACACATGAAGAATAGTCCTAAGTGAAATAATTTATGAACATGTACCGCTCAGCCTTCAAATTTTTAATATTTGAACATCTGGAGAACTCATGATAAATTGGAAAAAACCCACAGCAATCCATCCGAAACGTTCTCCAGTTTCAATGATAGTTCGTTGAGAAATGGTCCCACCGATACCGCATATCAGCATCCATGCGATTATTCCTGCACCAGCAAATACCATTTCCTGAATCACAAATTACCGACAGTTGTATTTATTTTTGGATATGCAACCAAATTCAATGAATGTATACATCACATAATTAATAATCGACAAAAATAAATGCTCAAATATATTATTCGTTACTAAAATGCGTGTACTAACAACAATGACTGAATTAATTCTACATTTCACAACTAAAAATAAAGTAAAGCAGCAAAATTCTATATAAATATATGAACAACCGGGATTCTTTCTACTCCTTCATCAAGATAACCTAAAAAATAAATCTGATTTTCGGCAGATTAAAACCAATTATTGTGTAATATTATTGTCTGCATTATTAGATGACTGATTCTTGATCCAGTAGTGGTGTAAAAGATTACTACCTTCAATGACTGAATAGCGAAAATCTAATAATTCGAGGAAATAAAATATATAAACTTGCAGTGATAGAGCAGTTTGTAAGAGATATCATTTTTCCTTCACCCATCTTTTGACGATATATAATGGCATACATTATAATAGAAACGACGCAGTGGAGTAGAGTAAGCGATGAAATGATATAAATGAGGACGATTTCATAGTTCACTGAAATATAAGCTACCGTATATTCTGGATCGAGTAGAATCAACATTATCATTGTCAGGACCTGAAATTATTGCAAATAATTCAGTAATAAAAGGGATATCGTTTTTGCAAAACGACATCCTTTTTCATTTATAATTTTGCAGTGGTTTTAAATAACGAGGAAAAGAAGAAAGACAGAAGGAAATATTTTGAAGATATTAAAAATTAAAAAATCAAAAATTTTATCTGCTCATTATAATAATACTATGGAAAATCTTATTTCACTTTTTATCGCAATTAAATTCATGCGAAATGACACTTTTATTTTCATTTTTTTTTCCAAATTTACTTCTATAAAATGAAGGCAAAGTTTTCGGACTCCAAACATTTTTGTTTTAAATTAATGTCATCTTTCAAAATATCATTATCGAATCGAAATTTTTCTCTTCACTTCATATTACTGCAGGATAGTTCAGAAGATCGACAGAACCCGCTTTGATGTATATCTATATGTATACAAAAAAAATTATGCAACTTGACGTAAAATTAATAAAAATATATAACATGAACAATTCAAATGTAATATCAACTGATATTCCTTAAGGACGAAATACTTGCAAATAGTTGATGTAATCAATATGAATAAATGAAAGAGTAATGAAAATGTTTTTTCCAAGAAGGTACTAGCAACAAGGTGTATTCACTAATTCCTGCATCTGATTGATAAGGTAAACAACTTACAATAATAAAGATTTTGATGACTCCACAAATAATTAATTGCGTCGGCATAACCATTGCAGTAAGAAGAAGTCGTGTCGTTGAAGAGTTGAAAACACACAGGAATCAGAGCGATACGAAGAAAGCCAAAAAGAGGAGAAGTAATTCGTCGAATGCTTTCAATATGCGTTTGCTTTACGACATGAGTCACTATGTCAATATTTGTAAAAATGAAACGCACAGATTGGATGGTATGGAATGAATAGCAATTAGTTTGTAGACCCATCTTTCTCCATCTCTCCGCAATACAATAGTCAAGCATGCACTGCATACAATTAGAAGATATTGAAAATCAATGGATATAATGTGATTAAATCCCTGTATCTTTCTAATCACTAGCTTATTTATCATAATTAGATTTCCATGCACTGTTAGTCCCTTCTTTCCACCTATCTATCTATCATGAAGATGTATTAACGCTAATAGCTTCATTTCATATAAATTGTTTATCATTCATTCACAGCAATAAAATAATAACAGATCCGACCCAGTTACTATTCATATTTAGTTTTTCCAAAAATCATGAAATAGCGAGGTATTATGTTGGTCATGCCGCGAATCAACGTGAATTAACAATTTTTATTCTCAATTAGTGTACAGCAATTCAAGAAAGAGCTCTCTTCAAATGGCAAATCACCATGAAGAGATATTATTCTTGTTATAATAACGCAGCTATAAAACTTTCGTTGTCACTATAATATAATGGATTTCGTAATTCAATTACTTATAGTAAAAATTTTATCATTAAATAGAGAGATAAATGAAAAAGATCTTTTTTCGTTAATTTTTATCAGCAAATCTTTAGAAAATAATGAGAAAATTTACTAACACAAATTAAGAACAATACAACAGATAAAGTCAACACACAACAACATTTACGATAATCAAGAGATCAAACGTGATCTACGAAATCGCTGTTTTAAATTTAGCAAAAACTGTAAAAAAATTAGAACTGGAAACTCTTCGGCATGAAAATCATCCTCTTATTGAACTGTTGTAGGACATAGCCGACAAGCGAGATTGATAATGGAATGCACCGCATTACGGATGATCTGTGGACAATTAGGACTCGATACAGTTTGCTCAAGAGAAACACGAAGCTGATAGAAAACCATTCTGTAAGACAATAATCAGCAAATATTAATAAAGCCTCTGATTTGTAATTTTTATGTCATCAGATTAATCTCGAATGTCTTATATATTTGGACATGAAAAACACTGTGAAATATTATTATATTATCATCATCATTAACAGGAATCCAGTGATAAATATTACACCATTAATAGCATCTAATATCTATTCATAATTGCTATTTATAATATCTATTCATATTCACTACAGGTTCTGCTTTATGATATTCAAACAGCGTGCTTTTTTATAAATCTATAATTGCGTGCGGTATTCGTAATACGTAAAAAAAAAGAAAAAAAATACTTTGTGGAATGGTTCCTGCGAGATACATAACGCAAAGTTATAAATCGATAATATATAAAGGGAAGGAAAAACGAAGCCTTACCTCTGAAAAACACTGATTAGATTAAATTATGATTATAATAAATTATGATACATATTTTAGGACTATCCGTAACTAACAATTCAAACATATTTATTAAAATTGAACACCAAATCGACAAACTAAACGATCCATCACTAGTATATCGAAATGGTGTAACTAGCATTCTCTGACTAGCGTTAAAGCAGTATGATTTTCAGTTGAACTACTCAACTGTGCAATAAAAATCAGTACATTATGAACACTAGTTCCTAAATTACTTGAGCATATGCAAAATAAAACTACAGAAAAATATCAAGTACTCTATACAAATAAAGTTTATAATTTAAATGATAACTTACACAAATACTAAAGCAGCAAGCATTGGCACTAAAAAGATTTCGGAACATGCAATAACACCCAAAAGATTCTGCGTATGTTGCCGTATTAACTCAGATACTTTATCGGCCACAATCGTTGCCTTCCCTATTGCGTAACACACTTGAATGGAGAAATTCATGCTGTGCAGCAATCCATATAAAAATATTGGCATGAGTGCCACTGAAAAAAATATAAGCCACATACTTCGTTACCGCGAAATATTTTATGCGTTCCTGTCTACTATTTGAGGATTTAGATTTGTGCTCTTGAGTTCAAAAGATGCACATTATTTGAAAAAAATTACGAATTAATCAATGAGTCTGTAAATTTTATTTCCATTATAATTATGCTACTTGTTGCTACATGTTCTACCAAAGTGACTACAAGTAAAAAATATTTAGCATAACGCTTTTATGCAAGCCTTACAGGAGTATTGTACGGAATTTCGAAATACATCAATGCTTATAATGATCAGCATTCTGACATATCTGGCAGATGATATGTTTCCAATATTTTTGCAGAAAAGATGACAAATTTGTATAAAATTATAAAAATATGCAAATTAATGATAAACATACTCGTAACTGGGGTAGAAGTGATGAACAAAATACAGTAAATAAGATAGTGACATGAATCTTCCATAAGTACCACGGACAAAAACTCCCGAGTAAAGCGCAACCCTCCAACACGCTGATGTACACGAAGAGCATTCGTTGCAGCAGCTAAAATAACCGAAATATAAAATAAAAGGATATTATGTTATCATAATGATGAACGCATAAAACTTTATTTCATGCTTTGATTATTAATAAATATTTTCCATTTTACTTAGATACGTACTTGCACTATATTTTCATTCGTAAAAAGCTAACTTCAAGTCATTATGTAAATGAGTCATATCATGCAATTTTTAAAAACATAAAAAAGAAAAAAACAAAATACATATACCTGCTGCGAATGCTTTTGAATACGCTGAATATTGAGAACTTCGAGTACCGAGTGGTAAAATAAAATATAACGTACACATGACAGTCACAATTCTTGTCAAGAAAAGAATAGCATCCGTTTGACGAGATTTCAAGAAATTCTGAAACATGACTCAATATAAATCTTGGAAAACACTGAGAATAATATAAAATGATTTCTACTCTTTTGTAATGAAAGAATCTAAAAAATATGTTTTAGAGAAGTTATGAAGAAATATGCAATAAAAAAGGGCTAATTAACTTTGTAGTTTCATAGATTTCTTGAAGTGTGTTGGGTTTTTTATCAGATCTAACATAAAAACTTCAAATTTTTACTTTTTTCCTGAAATTATTAGTTTTATTTCCTTTCATTTTCCTTGCTTTAGAGATCTAATTTCGGATTCTAAAAGCAAGCAAAAAAAAACCGGATCTTAAGTTTCAGAACATTTCATATTCGATTGTTATATTTACAATTATTCATAAAATATTAGCAAAGTTGATAATGATATTCTGTACATTGTGCTTTGAACAAAAATTTTTATATAATTGGAATTCATGCTAGTCAGAAGTGAATATTTAAATTTCAACCATTTGCAAAATTGAAAATAGCGAGAAATATTACTACTAAAGTCAACTGTCTTCGCAAGTTGTAAGGATGCGTCGCTGGATTATCACCAGAAGATGGACTACCCGACGAAGGTGAGGAACCATCGTGACGAGTAGTACTTTCTTCGTGAATCTCAACCATAACAAGACAACAGAAATGCGAAAATCTGAAACAAGTGTACAAAAATCTTTTGAGAGGTCGATGTCATTTTTTTATTTTAGTAGAAATGAATGATGCCACAGAACGCATTTTAGCCATGTCAATTATCAGCCTTAATTTTTGATGAATCACTACAGATGCAGCGTAGAAGTCAGCAAACGATATTACTCTTTTTCGATTGCAACCAATGACTTTAGTAAAAAGTAAACGATAAGATTCAAAAAGAATGAAATCAGTCATCAAAGTCATGTTGATGAAATAACGATAGTTTCATCGGAAAGAAAATGATTCTATGAAAGGCAAAATGGATGAACTCAAAAAATGGAAAATGCTGTGTTGCACAGTAGCGATTTATATATATATATATATATATATATATATATATATATATATATATATATTACTAAAGAACATGAAAAAGTTATTTATACTGTCCATTCTGAAATAAATAAACACGGAAGAACAACGAAGATAATGCAAACACTAGAAATCACTCGACAGACAAAAAGCCCATGTAAGGAATTCGATCGTATTAGCAAATTGATTCTAAGCCATTCGAGAAGCTGTGATAGAATTTTAATTGTGACTGATCTGCACCTCCGCACAATCAGTTTATTTTGCAAGTTTCTCTCTCTCAAGCGAATAAGATGAATGCTTCTGTCTCATTGTAGGACATTTAGGCCCATTTCCAGCCAAAATATTCAGGGCTCGGAGAAAGTTCGTGAAGTTCGCGAGAGGTTAAGTGGTGAGATTCTCAGTACGAAATAAATCAGATAAAAGGTAGCTTTATATACACATCTTGTGTCCGTTTACAACACCTTTTTTTAGTAGTTCTTCAGGTCTGTTGTAGACTTTTGAATATATTTTCCTTCCATTTGTTTATTTTGTATTCACAAACATGCATATAGAAATCAGAGCTTGAGCGCTTGTATTGCCACCATCATGCCAAAAATGAAATTCTATGGCGATCGACCACAATCATTTTCTATTGATGACTCTGAGGAACGCTATTATATCGGTGCAGAGGTTGGTGAAATAACTGTGTCGCATTATTCAAATACATTACTTGTAAATACTTTAAAAAGAATTGCTAATGCATAAACTGTTATTTCCTCAGGGCATTCAGTATATCTTTCTGAGGATTTGTTATTTTTCTTCTGATTCTATTTATTACGACAGGTTTAATTTTCGTATTCTGCTTTAACATCAGTTACAGGTAGGACAATATATGCGATACCACCGTGGTTCGTTATATAAAAGGTTTCCACAACTATGGAAACGTATGGCAACTTTGGAAGAAAAGCGAAAAATGCAAGAAATGGCGTGTCCTTCATCCTTTCTAAATACCAATATAATGTTGGTCAAAGCTTGCGAGGTATGATGTTTTCTGAACTCTATATTAAAAGATAGCATTACTATTACAGTCTATTTATTCTTCTCAAACAGATTCAGTTGCAAACAAACTTTTCCCTCGTTTACAAGAAAGTGGGTTTTGTAGAGGAATTTTAGTTTTGTTCAGATGCTATTATCAATAGCAACAGTGAAGTATTTATTTAAGGTTGATGAAATTTTGATGGGGAACGAGGAAAAATACCGTGCAGGGGGTACTGGTACAGCAAGTAGTGGTATCTCGTCAGGAAGCACCATCGCTCTCAATGGTACTCCAATGAAATCAACGCGATCTGGAACAGGACCATGGCTTGGACAACAAGTGTGTTTTGATAATTGATAATAACTAGGGTTGATAATAATCAGATTTACATAAATAAAAGTTCATTTATTTAATCAAATTGATTGTTATTCCATGGTTAATAACTATCCCATTTGCTTCGTTCAAATGATACGCAGTACTCTAGAATCCATTGAATATAAATCTAAATCGAAAATTCAAAACTTTTGTTAGTGCTAAATTAGAATGGAGAAAAAAATCCTATTCCTATACAAGATTTGATAATTATTTACTACTTTTACTTTTCTCATAATAATAAAAATTAACTTTCTTTACAGACGAATAAAATACGAAAATATTATGGTGATATTGTTAAGTGAACTTTTTTTGTGATATATGATATGATTTTCATATAGTATCTATCAAAAAAGTTAATTTTTGAAATAAATTCTTCTATGTAAGAAGAAAGTTTGCATTGAGTTGCATATGAAATAATTATATACTAAAGGTAAGCAGTGGTTCACATCATCTAGAAAGCGTGCCTTGTTCTACACCAGTGGCACATGCACGTGGACATATGAAAACACGGGACTTCGCTTCATCACCAGATGATCTAGAGATGTATAAAAGAATTTTGGACAATGCCGATCAATCTGAAGAGCTAATACCCATAAGGTTGGTGTTATATCTTGTCTAAGGATGTTAGGTAAGGCAAATCTTGTATAGGAATAGGATTTTTTTCTCCATTCTAATTTAGCACTAACAATTTTTAAAAAATATGGCTCTTCTTATTATTCTATTTTATTTATTTATTTTTTTATTTTGCTTATTTTTTAAGGTTGGATATGGAGTTAGAAGGTGTAAAACTCCGCGATACATTTTGTTACAATCGTAATGAAAAGATGATAACACCAGAAATTTTAGCTGAAGCAATGTGTGATGATCTTGATTTACCCATAGGGACTTTTCAAAATGCCATCGCACAAGCCATACACCAGCAAATTGAGGTAGAATATTTGTTTTTATAATTTCCAGCTACCAATAATTAGTAGGTAACTCATCGTTTTGGTTTAGAAAATTCTAGATTTGAATGTTTGAGTAATTTTGTTTATCTTAATTAATAGTTACATTTGAAAGTCTTGAATACCGCGCACGATATATATCATCTAGTGGAAAAAATTCATTCATTATTAATTAGGGATAGAAAGTTCTCGTATTTTAGGCGGCGGGAGAAGCAACACCTGTCGATACAGCTTTAAGCGATCAGCGGGCACTATTAAAATTGAATATTCATGTCGGTAATCAGTCTTTGGTTGATCAGTTTGAGTGGGACATGAGTGAAGAAAAAAATAATCCGGAATGGTTTGCTTCAAAATTAGCTTCCGAATTAGGCCTTGGAGGGGAATTTGTTGCGACAATAAGTTATTCTATCCGTGGACAACTGTCATGGAATCAAAAAACCTATGCGTACAGGTATTTTTTGAATTTTTTAATAAACATATTTATGAATTTCAATGAATGATTGTGAGACTCATATGGCAGTAGTGATATTGATATATATTGGATATTATTTTGATATTGACTTTAGTCTGATCATAGTATAGTAGCTTATGTTACTTTGCCCTATTTAGCTAGCACTAATTAATCTCATAATTTTAAATAGCGTGGTGATATATTTATTTATAATTAAAGTTTATTTTTCTATTGCTATGTTAGATATTTTGATGTGATTTTCATTTATTTTTATTAGAATTGTACTTTTTTATTCATATTTTCGCCATAAAATGTTCCAGAGCAGTTTTTAAGTTAGACATTGTTTTAGTGAGTCTCCTTTGCCAACAGTAGATTGTCCTTTTCGAAATCCTGCAGATGCTGATGTTTGGGGACCATTTTTGGAAACACTTACAGATGCTGAAATCGAAAAGAAAATGCGGGATCAAGATCGTAATACCCGTCGCATGAGACGACTTGTGAACGCAAATCCGTATGGTGGCCTATAGTTAATCACTTTTTTCGATATAATAGAATCCTTCCGATGTTTCTATGAAAAAATAGTTGTGGTTTTTAAATGATCCTGAAAAGATAAAACATATTAACTGAATTTCTCAATTGGTAAAAATATTGGAGAAATTTTGATCGAAAAAAAAAAATAATTACCTGTGTTTTATGATATTTTCGTGGTAACTTTGAGAAAAGTGCTCTAAAAAGTACATTGTTCCAGTAATTATCTGTTGAATTATCTTCTGTGCATGTTATGTGAAAAAATTTTGCAGTCAAGCGTAGTTTCATAATAAATAAATTTATTTTTTGTCCATCTGTATTATATATGTGGTATGTTTCCAATTATGTTCATGTTTACTGTGACACTCGTGGTAGAAAAACATATTTTATATTTTTTTTTTTGCAGCTTTTTAGAATGGCTACTGTGACAGGCGATGGTATTGAAGTTGACGATGACATGGAGCTTGAACACACAGATCAAGGTTGGTTTTAAGAGCTTTGTGCACATTGTTGCAATTTGGATTCATGTTTTTTTAGACATGCTTGCAAAAATTCTATCTCTTTGCAAGTGTTATACTTAAATTTAATTTCCACTCTGGATTTTGAAGTCCCTACATCCTATTACAATATTTTTTTTTACTATTTAATATAAATCACCAAAAATTAGTGATGGACCTCTATTTATTAACTGTGATTCTTCAAACTCATAATTCATTTGATTTTCGATTTTCGGAATCTTTGAATCGTTGGTTTCAAATATATTGGGTCAAAAAGAACTCTTTTAAAATAGAAGTTCTTTAATTTTTGAAATCAGTGAATTAAATTATAATGTGTCTAATCTGTTACCATCAAATAATATGTTCTTCTGTGACTTCTGATGAATCGATAAGCGCTGCAAAGAGCAAGAGTTTGGACAGTAGATATCTAGATATGCAGCATTCTCGAAGTAAGCAATATCCAAGACTTATTTATATTCTTATTCAAGCGTTTTTATGATTACTTGTTCTTTCTTTGTAAACCCATCATTGATGAAAACTGGATTTAATTAAAAACTCTCTAGCAATATCATTTGCAATTTCCCAATTCCTTATTTGATTTCGAAATACTTTTACAGTTGCAGATCTTCAGGAACTTGATCGGAACAGTAAACTCCATCTTTGTAGAAAATCAAACTATTTGTTTCTAAGAAACGAATCATTAAGATTTCATTCTTCAAAATTCTAAAATGAGTAGAAGTCATATGATTTATGTTTTAAGAGCTTTTCACAAATGTTTTTTATTTTCGTGTGTGCCATAACATCATTTTGTCAGGAAATTCTTTTTATTTCAAAAAAAATGAACATTTGGCATATAGGATTTATCTAGATGTACTGGAAGTGCTTAAGTTTTAGATTACGAAAAATTTTATTGTTTTCTTGAGATCACCTCCGGTAATCAGTCTTTTAGCTCTCGTGTTTCTATTTAATATTGTTTCCATAAATTTATTGTTCAGTGACCATATATGTGATTTAACTATTATAGTTGATGACCTAAAAAATAGAGCAACAAAGAAAAAGGGACGTGGTTTTGGCGGTGAAACGCATGCTGATGTTACCGAATATGAAGGTTTGGAGAGCACCGGTGGTGCGAATAATCCGAATGCCCCTCAGAGGTTAAAGAAATTTTTAAATGCATATTGATGGTATATTTTTTCATCAAAAAACTTTCCACATTTTGAATCTTTCCCAAAAAGCAGTTTGTAATTTCGTACACTGTGTTTAGATCAGTAGAAGGATGGATAGTATTTGTGACAAATGTTCATGAAGAAGCCCATGAGGATGATGTCTATGAACGATTCAGCGAATATGGTGAAATTAAAAATATGAATTTGAACATTGATCGACGAACAGGATTCTTAAAAGTTGTTCTTTCTTATTTTTATTATTTTCCAAAATCAAAAAAAATCCATTGTCTGTGGTTCGGATTCATCAAATGTTAGCTGAAGCGTTCCGCTATCATAGATGGATAATTTTAACCTCGTGTTGCTTTTAAGTTAGAAAAAAATTCTTTCTGTGGCTTTCGGTCTAAAATCAATTCCCATGCTTTCTAATAATATCAGGTCAGAACTGGACAATGGAATTAAATGATGAATGTCCGTGGTATTAATCAGGAGTTTATTAATGATCAGCGTAATATATCTAGAATTTTTGCTAGATTTGTTAAGATTGAGCTTTTTTTCATCTAGTATTTAGGGGTATGCATTGGTGGAATACGAAACACAAAAAGAAGCTCTAGCTGCAATTGAAATTTAAATGGCGCAGAATTACTTGGACAAACAATAAATGTTAGTTGGTGCTTTGTGCGGGGCAGTGTGCAAAAGAAGAGGCGACGATGAGTTGATTTCAATTCCATTAAAATAAACTTGCAGTTTCATTTCAATTATATCAAACGCCTCATTGAATTAATATTGATCGTGCTGAATTTTACAGTTTTCCTCATGTTGTTTAATTGTTTTCATAGCATGGAATTTTTCGAGATTTTTTGAAAGTGTTTTTTGCTGAAATATAAACTGCTTCGCGTTTTAATTTCTTCATTGCAGATATTATGTTTTTAAAACATAATTTTAATTTTTTATATGCGAAATTGTTTGTTATTGTATAAAAACTCATTCGCAATAAGTTGTTTGGATTTGAAGCTACATTGCTTATATTTTTATCTGCTGAAGATTCTTAATGCCTTTGATAAAATATTTTGCATGAGAGTATCTAATGTAAAGTCATTGATTAAGTGACGTACTACTGTAGACGAATTTATGATGAGTCTGTTTTGCATATGAGGAAACTTCTCATTGCTAAAGATAATTTTTTAACATGCACACTTTTTAGTTTAGCCCTGTATTCAGCAATGATTAAAGAACTCGCATTGAGAAGTAAGTAAGGCTTATTTAATGACGTTTGCAAGAAAGACATTAATGAAAAATTGGGTGATTTATGGTACGGAGCTGGAAGAATTCAATGATGGAACGGGTTAGTTTATTTTAATTTTTACTACGTTTGATCCTTCTATGAACTGGTCCTATTTAATGAGTGCGTTAACTTTATGGCAATCATAGAAGTCAGTCTATGGCTATGAAATATTTCATTTAGGAGTTGATTCTCATTACACTGCTTTTCTAATGCCGAATTTCAGGCAACGTAAGTAATATACGACCTCTTGGAATTGAGGAACAAGTGGTAAAAGATGAAAAGGGACGAAAGCGTTTTCATGGAGCATTTACCGGGGGTTTTTCTGCTGGATATTTTAATACTGTTGGTTCTAAGGAAGGTACAACATATCTTTTATCCATAATCCTTTGAGGAATAATCCTGGTGATAATCCAAGTTGCCTGTACCCAACACCATCAGTACCAGATGATGATAAAATTTTCTGAAATAACTTGCAGGATGTTCACTTAAGTAGCTTAAAGACTCTTAGCATGTCTACAAGAAAATATTATATTAAATTTATTGAAGATGATTGGGAAAATCCAAGTGTTGGTACATCAGGATTGGAGAGAAGTCTTCTCATTATTTTATAATATAAAAAGATATTTAAGGTTGGATACCAAAAAAGTTCCGATCAAGTCGTGATGAAAGAGGTGAAAAAATTGATTATAAGCCAGAGGATTTCATGGATGAAGAGGTTTAAGTCATGTTCTTTTATGGCATAGTCTGAGAAACAGTTAATAGCTATTACCACTCGATAAAAACTTAAAGTTCGATGAGATGATATAATAAATACTTTCTGTTTGTCATTGATTTAGGTACTTTTAATAATAATTATCACTAGACGCTGATGATTTTCAGGATTTTAGCGAATTTGGAATAGCAGCTAGACGAATAAAAACTTCGGTGGATGTTGGTGGTGATAATAGTGATAGACATTTGTTAGCATGGGAACGAAATATGCAATCTTCACTCGAGTCGTCGCTTTCCATTCGTCTTCAAAAAATTATTAAACCAACTAAGTACGATATCATTGATATCTTTACTAGTATTGGCACTGATGTGCAAAAGTTCAATTTTGATACTGTTGTTCAAAAGTTCAACTTTATAAAAGATATATTCAAGTATTACTATTGTATAGGGATTCAGTGGGCTTACAGCTGCTGAAAAAGATGGGTTGGAGAGAAGGACATGGAATTGGGATCGAAAATGTCACGAAAATCATTAGAGAAACAGAAGTGTATGTTTCATCTTCGCTTTTTATTGTTAAGATTTATTATTTAGTAAATTCTAATTTTTCACGTTTGAATTTCATATTACAATACTCCATGAGATTTAATTAAGAATTTTGATAATAAATGACAACTATCATATCTTTGTCTCCACTCTTATTATTTTGATATGTTCAGTGACTGACGATAGAATTTGTGGTAAAAGAGTGTTCTACAATGAAGCAGCAGTGAAAGAAGCGGATGAAATGGCGCCGAATTTTTTGTTTGCACCGAGCGACTTTAATCCAATTATTTTAAAATCCTCTGCAGGCGTTCATGGTTTGGGATATTGTGGAATACGACAAACTTCTGTGCTGTCTGAGAAATACGGCATCCTTGAATCTGAGCTAAAAATAAAGAAAAAAGGAAAAGGTATCTCGGGGCAAGTATGTTTCATCTTTATTTATAAATGTAAAGTCTCTTAATTTTGACTTATCAAAACATAATTCTGTGTATTTTATTATAAATCTTTCATAAATATTTCTCTGTCTTATATAGGTTCCGTCTTGGCAAGTTCCAAAGTAAATTTAGAAAAAAATCCTATCTCGATATGTTGCAGTTATTCATATTCTAGAATGATTCAGGAAGTTTTAAAATGGTCTCGTTGTTAGAATTGTAAATTTGGAATACTTTCATCGGTTTATATTTATTTCAAGGCATTTGGTGTTGGTGCTTTTGAAAATGATGATGCAAATATATACACAAATTATGACTTTTCCCAATATGACTTCGCGATTGATAGTAATAAACCAGCGTTCGATGCATCGTGTAGTGCAAGTAATTGTTTTGTAATTCAGTTGTTTTTGTTTCAAACAAAATCTTATTGTTAGCGAAAAGTCATCTACTAGAGCTGATGAAAATAAGTTAAAGGATTATTAATAGTTCTTTTTGTTTCAAAGGAATTATTATAGGTGATGCAAATTTTGTAATGGCATCCAAACGTCAAATTACAAGACGCTTTTTCGAGCCACCCCGAATTCCACCCAATTTTATTCCAGTGCACACTCCCATTTACCCAAATATTTCTTTGATGCCCCTGAATATCAAACAATTCAGTGAAAGAATGAATCATTTCCAGCGTACAAGGTTTTTGGGCGAGGTTAATATTTTTAATTGTAAAAACTTGGCTTTTTCCAATATGTAATTTTGAATAATTTTGTTTGCACAGATTGATCCAAAACCAGTTTTTGAAATGGTATGTGATAAAGACCGAGAGAAATTGAATATTTCTCAAAGTGAAGATTTAATACAAAATGCATTTGAAGAGGAACCCATGAAACAAGCACGATTTAAACAATATTTAAATTATTTGAAACGAGGTTTGTAGATTCTAACGTCATTTTTATTAATTCAAAAATTTTTACAGAAGTCGATTTTATTTATTTAATATTTTGTATCAGCATTAATTGTTTTCAGCGAACATAATCTAGTTTTGATATTGAGCATAACTTTTGGTTTTTATATGACATATATCTATCAAATCAATTTTTATATTGAATGGAATTGGATGAATCATCATGAAGAAAAAAGTAACCAGCAAATAATTCATTTCTGAGCCATAGCTTCTTTTCTTGTGAACATTTGACTCCCAATTTTACATTTCAATTTTTCTAACAGGGTTGAGCTATCCGCAACCATTCAATATGACAAGGTTGGAATGGGATCAAGAACTGCATGATTTCCAAAATATGCTTCCTCTCGAACTACGATTGCTTTTACCGGAAATTGAAAGACAACAAAAACCGCTTGCACGTCCAGATGTGGCGGCTCCCATAGCCAATGTTTTAAAGTCGAAGTTTATTTCTAGTTCAAGCTCCTGTTTTGGCAAGGTCAGAAAATTACTCACAGATGAAGTTTTTTTTTGCTTTAAATTATATTTCATTTTATTCTTTGCTCCTTTTTCACATTTTTTCTTTATTTATGGTATTTAACAGAATTGTGATGGGTTAAAGTAGCTGTATTTTTGATATATATTCATTAAGATGAAGGAAGATGAACGATTCGCAGCTATAAAGATGAAAATGTTTGGTATAAAGACTCGATCAGTTCATGAATGGCATCCTGCTAAACAATTAGCAAAAAAATTCAATATTCCGCATCCATATCCATCGTCCAATCTTCTTGGTATCCCTCACTTGCAGGTTTCTTTTATTATTATAGCTTTTAAAAATTCGCATAAGTAATTATTTGTTTTCATTTCGATTTTTTTTCAGAAACCGATAAAGACTGAAACGCTGGCAAATCTCGGTGCTCACATGTTAACATTTGAATCAACGGCACAAGATTCGAATAATCATTCAAGCTCAAAAAATATTAATCCAGAAAAAGAAGAGGCATTCTTTCATTTTTTTTTCTGTTTTAGATGCAGATAAAAACGTGAACTTTGAAATAATTATTTCTGCAGTAAGAAAAGTTTATCCACTTCCGGGATCAGTTGAATTTGATTTTGTTTCTAGCCACTTTTTTTGAATCCAGTTTCTTTTTCGGGGTTTTTTAATAAATCATGCCAACACTTTTGTTGCAATGAAATATGAAAATCAAAGGAGTGGGAGTATTCAAAAGTGCAGGCTGGGTAATTGAGAAACAAAAATTGATCATAAAGTGAGGAAACATAAGATTCAAAAAGTGAAAAAACAATAAGACTCCAAAATTGATTCGTAGTTTGTAAATTTTCTTTTTTGTTGCAGACATTCAAAACAGAAGATATACTTAATGGAGACGAAACCAATTCAGATCAGAAACCGTCAGAAGAATTTCTGAAAGCTATATTTGGTGACAGTGATGAATCTAGCACTGATATAGAAGATGAGGAACTACAAGATATTCAAAAGGCGATAACAGTTTCATCGATGTCAGGGGATAACAAGATTGAAGAAAATAATAATCTGTGGTGTCAACAAAAATGTTCACGGTAATGGATATGAATTTCCCGTGTGATAAAAAGAATGACAATGAAGAGTTCGGACCCGTACCTCCACCTCCTACGTCAGTGTCAACAGTTGATTTAAAAACAAGCATCGAATTAAATAAACAAAGCAAGTTCTATTTACTGTGTTTATATCTGTATTCCTGAAACGCAGTATCATATTTATTCACTTTATACGCATCAAAATTTAAACTTATTTTCTGCGGTTATAAAATGCAAAGCTCTTTTGGCTGAATAATTTTCGGGAATTTTAGGAGAAAAGCATCATAAATATTCGAGAAATAAACGGAAAAGGGAAAAAGAAAGTAGAAGGAAAGTAAGCTTTTGAAAGTTCGTTAAAATGTTGGCATAGTCGTGAAATGTGCAGCATTTGTTACTTATTCCAAAGCACTATTAGATGCGAAAGAAAATTACGTCACGATCAAGAATCAGAAGAGTAACCGTTTGAAATAATACCTTTCTTCTAGTTAACTGAGTTCTGGATAAATGAACAGAATATTTATGAGATGAAGTTCCTGTTTTCCATGAGCGAAATTCCAATATTAATATTAATAAACATCGATTTTATATCTTATTTGTTATGTTTACGTGGTTTTCAGCATATTTGAATACGCCTGGTTATACATCGAAACCACAAAGTTGCACGCAAAATCTCATGTATTCTAATTACCAATTAAATGTATTTCGTGATATTATGTTTTTGTTTTATCCGAGTTTTTTTTGTACTCACAGTGATGAAAGGAATTTCATCAGCAAAAGTAGAACTTAATGAATATATATATCATGAAAATTATATAACCTTTAATAGTTTTATTATGGCAGAAGAATTATAACACAAAACGGGAGGAGCAACACACATCATATCTGCATTGACAAATCATTTCCGCACAAAATTCAGAATTTCATCATACAATTAGAATATCAGTCAAGATCTGGTTCAGGTGCCTTGTTTGGTTGAATGTTTGTCGTGCTTTCATCTTTTGCTGCTGTTTCTTTCATCTAAAGCATTCAACAATAAAATATGAAAAAGAGTAGTCGAAGTTTAAAGCTCAATCTGTGAAGGCATTTTCTCAGTAGCGCAATCTCCCATTTCAGAGATGGTTTTAGAGACATTTTAGAGATGTTTAGAGATACAGTGCATCAGGAACTGTTTCACTTATTTTATGTGTATTAAGTTTTAGAAACTTTTAGTCATTGTATTAGTTTGCTGAAAACTTCAGCGAGCTTCTCTGGATATTTTACTCGGTTACTGCATTTCACTCAACAGTTAACTAATCAAAATGAAGTGTTTGCAAGAAGTAAAACTGTATACCTCTGGATTTCTACTATCCATGCCGAATCCGCCAGCAGTATTACCAATTTTGCTGAACAGTTTCATCACTTTGGGATTTGACATATGTTTTGCGATATTAGCTGGGTTATTGATAATATCCATGTAGGCTGCAAGGACACTTTCATCTTGCAATAGACTCATAACCTCTGAATCTTGGAAGATTTTCTCGAATCCTCTTGGCATATTGAGACCACCAGAACCTTCTGCATTATCAGCATGCTGCAAAAATGTTTTAGCTTAGATGCGGTTGTTTCTCATTTCACAATTGAAGATTGCGCAATCCTCACTATTTTTGATGGAATAAGGTGTCACCTCTTATTACATTTTAACTTTTTTTGTTAACAAAAATTACAATTAATTTGGAACAGACCTTTTTCTCCTGTTCCTCTCGTTTTCGTGCTTCCTGTGCTTGTTTAATCCGTTCTTGACGTGCTTTTAACTCCTTTTCTTCCTTGTATCTCTCTTTTTGTTTCGATTATGCTCAAGGATTTTCTTCGCCTGAAAATTGGAAATCAAGTAAAACCACAAATAAAGTGTGAAAATGGCATATGAAGCGCCGAAAAGTGTTGCAAAAAAAAGTTCTTGTTGCTATTATCTTTAATTTTAAATTAGCAGAAGTTCAAATTGTTTTCAATTGATATCATCAGTATTTAGATGCGAGAAATCACTTTATCTAATTTCCTGGAAAGAGATGTACAATATTTCCTAACTTGATGCTTTAAAAAGCTTCAGTGCACAGTTGATTTTTGATTTTTTTTAATGTAATTCAAAGTAATCTAGTTATAAAATGTCTTCTAGCGGCTTTCACATTAATGCTACATTATATCTTTGACCAAGAATATCCTGAAACATGACAGTATAGTAATGCTTTTTAAAATATGGCACCTCTATTATTAATTTGAAGACAGTGAATTCGTCAGAAAAAGGGTTAAAATGAAATAAAAAATTAAATAGTATGACAACACTAATTAAATGAATATCAGCTATTTGTATCGTCACAAATAATTAATAGCTGCATTTATCTTTGTGTGCTCTTCTGTGAACGTTGATCATATAACTTTTATCAGTAGACTGCATATATCATCCATTTCGTCCCTATATTCTTTAATCTATCTTTTATGTATTGTGGTGACTGCATGGATTGCATAACTTAAGAATTGCAAAAAGCTAGCAAATCAGCTTGACAGTTGGGGAAGATGTGAAAACAGGAGCAAGAAGAAATGAAAATGAATTTGAAAACCAACAGGAAATCAAAAAATGCCTCAAAGAAATTTTGAGATTCACATATGAAGATATTTTTAATAAGGATATCTTCATTTGTTCTTACTATCAAAATCAATATGCAGTGGGCAGAATTTTCGAAAGAAATTCACTGTGATATTTATCGAACTGTCAAATACAATAGCTACAATAATTGTTTCTTATATCCATATTTACCTAAATTAAACATCAAATACAGAGGTATTATTAATGCTTAACTTTTAAGAAAATGAAAAGCCTTTAAGACTCAAATTTTAAATTGAGTATTAAAAATGTGAAGTTTTTAAAGTAATTCTCTTGACTGCTAGAAAATCGATATACGAATCAGACAGTGTAGAAACAGCTGTATCTGATCGAGTGGATAGGAAAATAAATCTAGCTTTGCCGACATTTCCCGAACAAAATAAAAGAGCAAATGTAATGCGAAAGAAAACATACCAGAATTGCAAAAGAAATTGAAACAGAGAAAACAGAAACGGAAAATAGATAGAAGACTACTTGTAAAAATAAGAGGCGGCCCGAACTTCCACTCAACAGCAGAAGATAAATCTCAAAACATATATCGAGTGGTGCAACACGGAAGCCTACAAGTTTCTTGGAGTTCAATAAAACGAAATATCACCAAAGTCTTCATCATAAAGCACAAATGATACCGTTTCAAGTGATTTATTACATTGCCTTTCTCACTTTCCTACTATCAATTAATGGCGTAGAATCTACTCGAAATACTAACTATGGTTAGTTTTTTTCATTCATTACGAGCAGTACTAGCATAAAATTGTAAAGCAGATTCTTGCGCACGCATATCCAAAATCACTAAACGTTTTGCTAAGACGAGTTGACAGCTTATTACGACAAGTTACGAATATCATGAATTTCTATGCCATGATGTATTTAAGATAAGATAACTGTGTCTTACTGTCTATGAGTTCTTATTACACAATATTTATCATCGTTTCAAAGTGACTATCAGTTTGAATACATTCTGCAAAGATAAATATGTTGATCCACACACTTGATTTTTTTCTTTGATAAAATTTTTATTATCTTTGATGAATCATAAAACCTTATTTCTAATAAATAGCATTTACTTCAAATCCTACAACAAAATTTCTAAAGCATCGACGATAATTTAAAACTTTTAGTTTCCTTTCATCTCACCAATATCGGACATTCATGGCAATATGGTACAAATGACGATCCTTTTCATAAATTTGTTAACCAATTTGGATTATACCCTCAAAGTACAACTTTTAAATCGTTTTATATAGGGCTAGAACAATCAAATAAAAAGCAGATTGATGCAGACAGCTGCAGATCAAACAAAGAGTTTCACAAACATATAATCTGATTAAAAAAGAATGGTAAAGCTTTTTTCAAAATATAAAACAAAAATTAGATCTGCAGATGTTTCTTAATTCTCTTGTTAACTTGAAATCTAATCTCTGTAACAGAAATACAAAATCAGAAGTTCAGATTTTAAAAGCTAATCAAATTTTTATTTTGAATCTTGATCTAAATTAGCTTATAGTGAAAGGAAAGAAAGAGAAAGTAGAAGAGAAAGTAGAGTTTCAAAGACTATTAAAAATTCAGAGAATGAGACTCGAATATTTCGGATCGTGGCGCGTAAAATGGAAAGATGGAAGAATATGCTGAAAAGTCATAGCGATGTGGATGTAGAATTGGTATTTTGGTCACAAGAACAAACAATAATAAATGTTTATAAAACGTGTGAGGAAATGACCTTGGCGGAATTCGCGCTGCTCTATCAAATTATTGATACAACAAGCAATAACCTACTTATTATTGACTCTGGTAAAATTTCTTTCATCCTTTTTCGTCAAATTAGAAAACCGAAAAATTAACTGATTAAAAATGCAGGCTTCTAACTATTCGTACACTGCTTTGCCAAATAGATCTCATAAATCTAACTAAAAGCTGATCATCTTTTTCAATTCTATTTTTCATCCCTTCTTTGCTTGTTATCTAATTTTAGAGTTTGATAAATATTCCTAAATTTTATATATCTCTTTTTTAAAATGATACATAATAAAAAAAAATCTTTTGCAAAATCTTAAATAATCTAAATTTATTTTTCAGATAATGGAATAAGTAACCGAATAAGCATTCTGGTACAAATCGTAACGAAATGCAATCACTGTACTCAATCGGGGGGGAAATTTTCTCCAACCATTTACTTTCCTAATAGGATAGTAAGCAAGAAACAGATCGATAAACTGGAAAGAATATGTCACAAAGCAATGCTGCCATTACCAAGAGATTTAAAATATAAGAATGCTGTCTATTCTTGGATGCCTCGAATTTTCGCATCTGCTACTGAACATAAATATTCCAACTTTTTTTATCATGGCATAAAACAATCACGAACAAACAAAGCATACCAGGATTTACGAAGCCAACACGTGCTCAGTATACACCGAAGAAGGCATCATGTTTATTCTAAAACATACAAACTTTTAAAGCTACGCCGAGAACAGAAAACCATGCAGAAGATTTCAAAAGAAGCATCTGATGTTTTGGAAGTACCGGTTAAAAAACGAAAATTGCTTTGTAAATACCGAAAATCGTGCTATGATACAGATATTATTCCAAATACGTGGAACGCACACAAAATTCTACCAACATTTATGGAACTGTATGAAACGCAGAACAATTTTTCTGAAAAAGAAAGCATAACTGAAATGCAAATAAGGAAAGAAAATGAAGAGAAAGAAGAGATTAGTGAAGCGGAATTGAAACTTCTTTGTCGCTATCGTAAATCATGCTATAAACAAATGGGTGCCAGGATCGAGAATGATCTGAAAGTTCAAGCAGGATTTATTTTCTCTCGTTCTATCACTGTTTTATCTGGACAAAAACGAAAATCAATTGAAGAAATTGCCAGCATAGCACTGGCAAAAATAGAAAAAAAAGAAAAAATTGCGGCATTAAGACCTATCACGAAAAAAAAAATTGATAAGGATCTCAATAAAATCGAAAAAAAAATGAAGAGACGTCTGATATGCAAATATCGAAAATCCTGCTATGATAGTGGTATTCGTCCGGAAATTGACAGCCAATTTGGTAGATTATTTCAAAAAATTTATTGTTTCCTATGGCAACGAATTAATGAAACAGGCATACAGAAAACTATTCATAAGAGATTTAACAACCTTAAAGATGATGAAAAGAAAATTTACTGTAAGTATCGAAAGTCCTGCTACATAACTGGTAAAAAACCTATAATATATCATCACCAGGTTTTTGAATATATGCATATTGTTAAAAAACAGGGAGTAATCCCTTTAGAGACACGTTGCAAATACCGGAAATCGTGCTATGAAACTGGAATTTTACCTGACTTGAAGAAAAGAATTGCTAAAAAAGAAACATCGCCGATGATATCAATGCAAACAGTTACATCATTGTACCACTTTAAAATATTCTGTAAGTACAGAAAAAGCTGTTATAAACGAAAAGCTGAGAAGCGAAAGAATTCGAATACTGGAAAATTCATTGAAGCTACTGGACAATTCAATAAAGCTAAGACATTTGATAATGATGAATCAGAACAAAAAAAAGATGACAGAGAAATAAAAGAAATTATTAAATCACTCCAAAAAAAATCCGTATTCAAATCAAAGAAAATTGAAGAATCTAAAACGGAACGTGCTTTCGAAACAAAACCTACAAAGGAAACTAATAACAAAAATTTCAGACTTAAAAAATCAAAAATTTTTATGTTTGAGAAGGAAAAAAGGATGACTGCAGCAACAGAAAATAAGAAAGTTAAAGAAACTATAAATAAATCTAGGAAAAAAAAGATCAAAGAATCAGCTGAAGAAACACAAGCAGAGTCAGCAATGAAAGTTCAGAAGACTATCTTACCAATAACAATTAGGAAACAACCGGTAATAGAAAAAAGAGTTCCGGAACATGCAAGATTTAAAAAACAGAGACTGAAAATTGAAAATAAAGAGAAAGAAATCAAAAATGAGCGGATCAAGAACGAAGGTATTATTATTAAAGAAAAGAAAATTCCAAAAGATTTTGAAAACAAATCATTATCATTTTTATCTCCCTTAACGGCACCAGATATGTCATCAACATCTATCAAAGAAGTACAGCCATTATCCTTGCAAGATGAAAATATGTCTCTTAAAGAAGCGAACATTTATAACAAGAACTTAGATCCATTAGCTATCAGGCTTCTATGCAAGTACCGTAAATCATGTTACGCAAATGACAAAGTGTCGTTAATCAAAGTTTTGAAGAAGGTACAAGATTTCCAAGAAAAGAAAAAATACTACGAACCGCTTGAAATACGATGCAAATATCGAAAATCATGCTATGAAACGGGTAAGTTACCAGAAAACTTTCATAATAATTTAAAAATGACATATTCAATCAAAAATAAGGAAGAACCTATCCCAATCACAATGAAATGCAAATATCGAAAATCGTGTTATGAAACCGGGAAACTCCCACCAATTGAAAAAGGCATATTTCGGTTTTCAACTGTTCAAATTCTGGACGACTATGAAAAACAACAATTTGTCGAAAAACAAGTGAATAGTAAACTACGCTGCAAATATCGGAAATCATGCTATGCATCAGGTATACTTCCGTCATATTTAAATCATACGGTATCTGTAATTGATACTTCCACTAAACAATACGAGAGCCTACAGCTGAAATGCAAACATCGCAAGTCGTGTTATGGAAATATGAAATTGGACATACAATTAGACAAAATTCGCAAAAAAGGAAGAACAGAAAAAAATGCAGGAAGGATTTGTAAAATCGCTATACCAAACGGAATCAGTCATCAAATACAAAGAAAAAGGAGAAAAGAATAAGGTACTGGATGAAGTTACGGATGAAAAAAGTAAACGAACTCGCAAAAAGAAAATTAAAGAACTTAAATCTGAGACTAAAGAACTGAAGTATATGCAAATACAACCGCTCGAATCACGATCACGAAAAGCAGCAAACAAATCGCGACCCTTAAATAGTTCACAAAAACTTAGATGCAAATACAGACTAAAATGCTACGATGATATATCACACCAGCTTGCTGAAGAGAAAAAAACTGAAGAGAAACGACAATTAAGCATTAAAGATTTTCGTCGTGCAAATGGCGCCATTTGCAATATCTATTATATATCATGCCGGAAACAGGCTGGTTTGCCTATTCTTGTACGTGCACCAATAGGACCAAATGGGCGACGTCTTTGCCGGAAGAAGAAAAAAGAAAATATTAATAACTAGATATAAATAGAAACGAAACTCATATTATTCATGTATCTTTTTTTATCAAATTTTCTATTTTTTAACGCTTTTCGTTTTTTCTTTGGAACATGCTCTTTAGTATAAAAAAGGAACTCTTTAGTATTAAAAAAAGAAAAAAAAAGAACTTTATTATTAGAAACTCTTATTTGCATGCTAGTTTATGTTGTAGAAACAATACTGCGATCAGACATTTTACCTAAAAAAAAAATTCAGCAAAAACTGTTCTACATATTAACACAAGACTATTAGATCACTCTGCAGTATAACTGGTAATACTGCGCTACTACAAACCGAAGCTATCCGTGGAAGTTATCTCAAAACCATTTCTCTGATTCATTCTCTGATGATTGCTTCATATTATTAGTAATCAGTCGAGACAATTTTATTAGAAGATATTTAAATCTCAAACTTAACCTTACAGTGCAAATCTAAACTATGCATTAATAAAAAAATTTTGAAAGCTTTACATTTGGTTCGACTTCCTTAAGCCAAATATTGGCATCATCATCATAATCTAATTTACATGCCATAGCTAGATCACGATGAGCCTCAACGAAATTGCCAAGTAATCTAAAAATAAAATAACTCAGTATAATGCCATGAGAAGACGAAATAATATTTCTGAACGTGATAGATCAAGTTATGAGACCTGTGTGCTCGTCCACGAAATTTATAACTTTGTGCTGAGTCTGCATTTAATGAAATCGCTTTGTCGCAGTCGCGAATTGCACCATTGGGCTTGTTCAATTTCAGAAGCGCACTGCAAATTTCTTTAAAATTGCACCATTTCTCTCAAAAATTGAAAAAGATTTTTCCTTTCTTTCTAGAAATTAAACAAAAAGGTTAAATACCTTGCTCTCTTCGCATGCAAAACTGCTAGTCCTGGGTTCAATTCAATGGCGTTAGTAAAATGCAACACAGCTTTCTCATAATCTCCTAAAAAATTTATTTACATTTAACATAAAGTTCCAAAACAAGAACTAAATCAAATCGAAAGTATCTGGCTGCATAAAATCCATTTTTTAGCTTTGATATTTTCTTCTCTTCATATTAAACTCGTCGTTTTAAATATAAAATGAAATTTAAGAGATACACTTACAAGAAATTCAGAACTAATAACAAAGAATTACCTTCATTAAATGCATTTACAGCGAATATCCGTTGCTCATTTGCCTTTTCTATATCATCTTCAGTTATCTGCAATTGAAAATTTTAAAGAAATTTTCAAAGCGAAAGTTATGAATGTGACTAATCATTTTAAAATTCAATAACCGAAAATGTCCAAGATTATGACCTCTTTAGTATTATCACCCATTGGAAGCGGTTCATCTTCTTCGCCTTTTATTACGCCCGACATGTCCAAATCCAGCTCCTCTTCTTGCTTCGTCTTTTCTTCATTTACTGGCAGTTCCTCATTGTGGTTAGTTGATGATTTCATTTGACTTGGTTTTGTTGATTCCGTTGGTGGAGGTGGAAGTTTTGCACCGAGACTATAAAGCAATACATTATGCGAAATAGCTTTTCAGTGGCTTAATGCACTTAATGCACCTATCAAAATTAATAAATTTCTCAAATCACTTTGCAAATTTTCCTTCAAGTTAAAAATCAACGCAATTTATCTCGACTTAATTTCTAATTTAGTAACACACACTGCAGCGATACTTCTTGCTCACCATTAAAAGCAATGAACTCATACTAAGCAAAAAAGCTCTCTGGAAACGCTACAAGTGAACTTGAAAAAATAACCTTTCAAGATAATCTTTGTAAAATTCAAATCTTGGTTCGTGCAAAATTGCCGGATTGCATTTGCAAATGTTTACGAATTGACGCAACAGTTCAACTTGAGCATCCATCTATTCTCGTTTGATTCTAAGATATTTTCTTTTCTTTTTTTTCTAAAAAGGAGAGCTTATAGAACAATATCAAAAAGAAACTTTGTCTCGCTGAATTCACATCGTTCATGCAGTTGAATTTTCTCGCTTTAGTTATTCTTATTGCAGTATACACAGCTGAGATGAGCGGAAACACACTTTATACAATATTATACGTAACTCAAATCACTTGAGGATAAGTTGCCGTCAAATAGCAAACAACAACCCCTGAAAGACGAAATTTGAAAAATCAATTTCCCGTAATACATTACATGCAACATTATATGATAAACAACGGCCAACCACAAAGTATTTGTTTCCATCCTGGGTGTGACATTGGAGATCATCTAACTTGTGAAGAGGAATTAAACGTCTGGGGAAGCAAATTGACTTTCTTATTTTTCAGGAATGGACTACATTAACTACAAACGCTTTATCAGAAATGCGTTAAAAAATAAAATGTAGTAAGTTATTTCTTTACATGATTAGCAGAGGGATTACACATTGTAAGGAGTAAATAAGGATAATCTCTCAAATGATGTATTCGGCCAAAAATAATTTCTTTAACAAATAATTATAATGTGCTTACGTCATATACTAGATATTGATCACTGCATATTTATTTTATGTCCATTCAGGTCTCTGTGATCATCAGATCAAGGGAATAAAAAGTTCATTATGAAAACTATTTCTTTTCAATATAGCTGCGGCGAATTGAGAACTGAATGTAATGCCATTTAGCTTACCAACATACGGTGCTTTTGGTGCAGGAACAGTGCTTGCGTTAATTTACGTAACCAACTGGGAAACCGTTGGACGTCGTATACCTATTTGGAAATATCACTTTGAACCGATAACTGTCGAGAAAAGTAATCCTACAAATGCTAGTTCATCGACATAATCACTTCTAATTGTGATTTTAAGAAATCAGCAGTATTACCCTATTAGAAAACAATGGATAAATTAATTTCCATGACTAATGCTGGATTCTTTGCTTCTTTTATTTGATAAAACTTCCCATTTTTGTTTTGTTGAATTACTTTGCTGAGAAATTTGAAGTTTTTTTTTTCAAAAATTACCACTCACAGTTTTGAAGAACTGAATTTTTTAAAATTAATCTGAAAAACTAAAATTTAATATTGCTTTGTGAGCGGATTTTGGGATGACGTGATTTATTTGCATATTGAAATTATCTTCGGCAAATATAAAGAAGATTCTTCCACATCTGTATTATTCACAGTGATCACTACTTTTTCATATTGTTTATGTATGCAGTGAAATATACTATGGATGATGCATCATGGCGAAGGAAGTTAATAATTATCTAAAGTGTTTATTACTTGGTCTTTCAAATTGAATTAAAGGTTTTTTTCCAGTTCAGTACTTTGCAATTATAAAATAACAGCTAACGTTATTTTATATGCTATTTGTTATCAGAATCTAATGCCTTCGTCTTTACCAGTCGAAATATAAATACCTTTATTATTGCCATTCATTGTTCATTACTAAAATGTTCATTTGATTATTACTTTATATCGATCATTTTACATTACGATAATTTAAAAATGAAATGAAAAATTTTGCATTTATTACTTTATTAGGAATAAAGAAAGGTAAAGTGATTCATGTAACGATTAAATTATTTATCAAACTGTTAAGAAAACAGCAACTGGGAGATACTGGCTAGAGTATTCTACAACTTAAATCATTTTTAGATTATTTAAATGAAAATTTTTGAATATTTCTCAGTAAATTAAAAGTACTGGTATAAACTAAATCGTTTTGATGATATTGAATCATTTTCGTAAACAGATTTATGAGCAGTATCAATGAATATATCATGTTTTGGACACCAAGCTTGATCGTTGTATTGGAGGAGTAAGAATACACTCGGCCAATGTTCGTCCAACACATGCAAAGCGGTGATAAACTGTTGTTTTATCGATTCTATAACATCGATGTACGATATTATAAATCAAGATATCTCTTCCGAGTTCAATAAATAAACCGTTGTCGTCCACACAGCCTCAAATATTATTTAAAAGTTTATTGAAGATGAAGATAAGTTTTTTAGCAAATGCCGAGCTGACATCAATTTTATGAATGCGAAATATGGTTTCTCAAACTGAGGTTTATAATCGTTTCCTTACAAAATGTTCTTCGAAGAATTTTTAGTAAATTTTAGCAAAAGTGAGCAAAAATTTTTGAAAAAAGTGTTCTAGTAATAAACGGTATCTTTAAAAATTACCAAGTACTCGGACGATTCCATGTGATGTACACTGGTATCGAATATGTTCTGATGTCCATATTTGTCCTTCATTAAAAAATTCGTTGTCTTTTTTGCATCCAATCACTGCAAGTTTCTTGAGTACAAGGATACAATCATTTACTCTAGCATTTCTTATAAATAGTTATCAGAGCGAATCAGATCTGCGGTAGTGAAATTAATTAATTCCTGGCATACAAAACCAAAACAGCCGTGGTGAATTTCTACGATAAAATGAAGAAATGATACAATTCGCAGTATATCGAACTCGTCCTTGGTCGAGTAATTCGCATTTGTGCAGATAATGATCCAGGATTCGTTCGGTGCCTATAGGAATTGTAATATCTGTATTTCGAGCATAACAACCTGTAAGTGCAAATCTTAACTCTAAATTTTGTTCTTACATGAAAAATGTGAAATATTTGTTGCAATGTCAAAGTTGTAATGATATATCAATTTCTAAGACAATGCCGCTTAAAGAATTCACTGGGCTGAAAATTTTCTTGTCAGATAAAAATCTATATACATTTTTAAGAATATTATCTTAAGGAAATGGGCCTCCACCTTGTAATGTATTACTAGAATATTGTCATCTTTTCGATGTAATGCGTTTCTCAAAAGACAAACCAATAAGATTGTCTCTTCATAATACTACTCGTAATATTCTGGAATTCATGAACATTTCAAATAGTTCCTTACAGAGCTTATGCTTAAACTTAAATCAGCCAAATATGTTAATTTCACTTGTTCATAATAATATTCTTTAATTCAAAAATATCCAAAAGTGACACATCAGCACAGATGACTGCAGAATTATACTACGTTGGGAAACTAACCATCAATTGTAATACCGTCTTTTTGACAAATCAGCACAAAAGATCCATTACGAAAATGTTCGCCGATATCATAATGAATTCCATTATCATAACACGTTGATTCTGAAGAATATTTGCAATTTCATCTTTAACTGAAATGGCACTTCTATTGTTACATTCTTCCATCAAGGATTATTGAATATTCAGTCTTTTTATTTACGCTATGATATGAGAGAAGATTTCCTCGTCAATTGTTTAGGAAGATGTCAACATCACATACTATCTTTCCATAAATTCAGCAATTATCGCTGTTTAGTTTTAACTGAATCTCATAACGATTATACGACAAATAACAGAACTTTGTAGATAAATAGATTTGGCACTCGAACAAGTTTTTCTAACTTTCTCATCTTACAAAAATATATCTTTTTTAGAGCAATTTAACAATCATCACAGTCTTATTTAAATAGAAAAATAAATTTGTATAAGTAATGACATGAGAAGATCACAGAAATCTACAAGAACATTGATAACTGACCCAGAAAGTCTCCAGAAAGCTACCAATCGGGTATTTGTTATTTCGCAGTTCTTTCAGGATGAAAATCGACCCGCTCTTTTCAAAACTCTCTGATGTATAGTACATTTCATTTAGATTACTTATATAGGATGTATAGCTCATTCTGAAGAAGAATGAAGCCTTCTTTATGTTCTTTTTATACGCAACTATTATTTTTACCTAATATTTACATTCTTAAGCCTAATCACCGAGAATTTTAAGATATAATGTGGTATCAAGATATTCTCTTCTGCCAACAAAATGTAGGAGATTTTTTCCAACTTATTTCGTTTCAGACATTAGGTACATATCTAAATGAAATGAATTAAGATCTATGTTGAATAGTCTTTTCTAAATATACAGATTCTTTGTAAGAGAAAATTCGTCTAGTATCATCACAACTTATTTTTGCTCAGATGAGAAAATGATATTATATTTTATATCTGAATAATTCTGTCCACGTCAATGAATGACAACTACAGAGAAAGGTTTCCTGATTTAACTTTTTCTCTTCACCGATCATTGCAATACGAAATGGAGTGGAATACTGAAACAGAAAATTGAGAGAGGGAAGGAGAAAGTAAATAAAATGAAAAAATAGGACGAGGAGAGGCGGTACCGTTTTTAATTACATTTTTCAATCAAAAAAAACATTGCGATTGAAATATCGAAGGGTTAAGATCGGAGCTCGAAAATTCAAAATTTCATATCGCAGTTTAGATTTTAATAATCTCAAGCGTTAAATCTCGCAAATTGAAAAAGTCAATATTTGGGTAAATATTCAAGAAATGATTACCTTGCTCATAAGTGACTGTTTCTCCTCTTACGTCACATTTGTGTTTGACTCCTCCTCGTATAAACATCCGACCGATATGTATGACTGATTTGTCGTCTGCTACACATGCTGTAAGATAGTGATAACAATAATTACTATAATAGCGTTCATTATCAATTTCTAGATTCTGCATCCTCTGTACTACATCGAACTAACTGAAGGAAAATTTTAAGATCTGATTAATTTACCAATAACTTCAGCGGTGCCATTATTACATTTGTAATGGAAATGCTCTTTGGTGAATGTTTGGCCATGTTCGTATGTGCCCATTCCAGCAACCAGACATGGAAATGGTGGTTGAGGCCCAGAATTTACTGCAACATATCAGTGACAATTATTTTAATTTATATGCAGAAACTCTTTAATCAAAGCAATAACAATTTAATAAAAATTACCTGCTGGAATGATCACTCTTTCAGTATTATCGGGACTGAGACCATGAGGGACAAGAATGAATGAATCACTACTCCCCTGGCTTTCTACTGCTGATAATATAGGGAACCTAAGTATACTGAAGAGCAATATATAAATCATAGTATCGTGCATCATAAAATCGCTGAAAAATTAATTGAAGTCAGAAAATTAAGCAAAAACTGATCATATTTTGCTGATTTCCAATTATTTTATAATAAGTCATTTATCACAAATTGAAGTAAATAAATATTCATGAAACTGTCGAAGTGCGGTAAATTTATTGTTTCTCATTTTGCATTGCTCAATATTTCCTGCATGACTTTAACTAATCAGTGTTGCAGTGCTTCTTCTATTTCAACTTCACTTTGGTTTAAATCTCTTTCGAACTTATGTAAAACATATCCAAATAATTTCAGCACTAATTTTAGTAGCTCATTTCAATAAGCTTATATAAACTGTACTATCTTTCCCATTTCTCGAATATTTCAGAAATATTATTCTTCTACTATGATTTTGCAGAAGTGAAGAAAAATGAGTAGACGAAGGATGAAATCCGAATGAGAATGTTATCAATAGAAAAGAACTTCGTAAATGATACAGTGCTCGGCAAATAATTTCAAACATCAAAGCGGACTGGGATAGTTTGCAAAAATGAAATAAATACTGAGATGTTAATTTTGGTTTTTTTTTTTTTAATTAAGAGAACAGAAATGAAAGCTGAGAGACAAATTTGGCAATGCCATCGTTAGAAAGCAATTCATCCGAATACGTACGAATGATGAAATGAAAGAAATACATTTGGGTTTGACCTTGCATTTCATCGAACATTGAAACAAACATCACTGATATTTTATCAAAATGAACCGTAGTAGTATGGGACAAATGAAGACGACGAAGATGTTTTTTTGTGCTAAATGAAAAAAAAAGAAAGGAAAAAACGAATGGAATCCCTTGTACGATAAAATGAATACAATAAATCGAATGGAACTTGGCTTTTTTTCCTTCTCTCCCACTTTTTTTTCTTTTGCATTTCATATGAGAAATTGAAGAAAGTCATTCTCGTTTTCCAGCTTATCTTATTAATTTTTATTAATGACAAATCATTTTTTCATCTCTTGATCAATTGACCAGCAGTTGATATCGAATTAAATGACTTTGTCGAGTGTTATTCATTGTGATATTTGCGCTTATCATATATTCTTTCATTATCTACTCATATCATATATTCTTTCATTATCTACTCATTTGCCAATCTTTTATTGTATTATAGCAAAAACTAATCACTTATCACTAAGAAGAAATTCGATGGCTTAATAAGGCATTGAGTTACAAATTCGACTTCGATCTTCTACAGTGTCTATGTTTCAATATGTGATTTTCTTAGCATCTCTTATCTGCTCGCACCCGATCTCGGTGCCATTTTCTCGAGACTTTATAGTCCTTTCCACAGACAGATACATATAACCATCGTTCCCTATTCTGCTTTTCACTTGTCATTACGGGATCTGTATTGCATTTCGTGAAACGGATTGAACATGGGGTCAGTAGTAGAAAATGATTGTGAGATTCGGTTTTCTCCTTTTCGACTTTCCTTTCATTTAGTAGTCTGCAAGTGAATGTATTTCCTGATAGTTACAAGGTAAGGATTGACTATCTTCCATCTGTTTCTCTTTTTAATTCCACCGTTGGAGAAGGCATTGATCTACATATTTCTTTGACATCTCTTTTTTGCAGTATATGTGGTTTCTGTGGAAAAATGCTCTGAGATATTGCGGAAACCGTTATTGTTTATATTTGTCTTTGGCATCTTTCTCCCAAGATTGTGCCTCGAAAAACGATTCCAGTGGAACTTTCTCGTATGTTTTTATTATTTTTCTGGCATATAGTTGTTTTCGCTTAAGAACTTCCTCATTCTATGACATCAGTCAATTATGGATTGATAGTAATCAGTTTGCGAAGAAATTTTTCTTACTGATTGTTTATCTGATGGAAAACTGTTAACTTATCACAAATTTTCTGGTATTTCCTGTACTTTTTCTAATCCATCATGTACGACACTCTTTTTATCATTATATTTATAAAAAATGTAGGAAAAATCGTTGTAGAATGATGAAGAGTCCACTTCGACGAAATATCCCTTACATCGCGAAATATCCGGAAAATGCTATTATTATGTGGATCGGAAATGCTCCACGACTTGCACGTAAAAAGATTTCATGTACTGGTGAGACGAAGTGAGTAATTCCTTGACTAGAATTTTCTTTTTTTATTGCTTTAACTTACGAATTTCTCCAAGTTTCAGGACACAATCGCTTCACATTCATTTGTTATACTGTATTCCCCATTCTAAAGCTTCGATTGAAATCAATCTCGTTCGACCCTTGGAAGAATTATTTTTGCAAACGTGCGACAAGATAAAGGAAAAAATCAACAAATTTATTCATAAACAAATAAGTAAAATGGTTTGTGATGAGAGCGAGACCTCTGAAATTATATTTTTTGCACCAAATCATCCTAATTTGGTTAGTTGTCACTGAATCTAGATATGCAGTTTTCAAGCAGTTTTCAAATTTCTGTATGCAGGACACGCTATATTGATTTATTTGTAGTTCAATTATAGAAGAGCTTTTCAACATCTTCAGTTATTCATGGCACATTGAACCAAAAACAGTTGACAGTTCTGGAACCAAAAAACCAAAAAAATTGACATTCCTATTTTTAATCGAATAATTAACGGCATTGTGTCACATATCCAGTTTAGAATTAGTTAAACATTATTGTACTACTCCTTGTACATTCTGTTTGAGCTAAAATCCTGTTGTAATAGTTTTTAGTCTTTAATGTTTTTCATCTGATTTTTACTAATCATAATTTTAGCTTCTTTGCACAAATGAACAAGTATACAAGAATGAGAATGTACGCAATATATGTATCAATAATAATATGTATCGTTTATTACGGAACCCTCCCGATGTACTAACTAGTTCTAAAGCTAAAACCTCTAGTAGGATGTCCTCTCATGGCCAGTTTCTCAGTAGCAGACAGTAAGCTTAAATTTTTTGACTTTTTCATAGCAAATTGCTTTGATAATTTGATTAAATTATTGATGTTTTGGATTTCCTAAATAACAAAAGGTTTTAAAAAAATAAATAAAAATAAAGATTTTTCAGATTCACAGGAAATAGAGTTATCATTTCATTGGTATGTTGGAGAATTTGATGCATCTTTAATTTCACCAGTGTTGAATACTTCGGCAGGTAATATTTTTTTTGGACTGAATAGCTTTTAAGGATATACGTAAAAGAGATTTTTATGAAACGACTAAAAATTACAGTTATGTCAGTAATTGTGACCTGTTCGTAAAGATCGTCATTCATGATATATATATATATATATATATATTGGAACTTTTTTACTTTACATGAGTAATAATTTCAACTATTAAATAACTGCAAATTATTTTCTCCATCTGATTTTGAGGAAATTCGAAATATGTGATGAATGGTTGGATTTATCGTTCCACAGGCAGATATTTTTGTCCTGGTGTTGAGGATATTGGGAAGCGTATCTGCGTATTACTCGATATGGGAACAGATGCGATCATATATTGTGCTAGCAGTAATGATAAAGTTTCTCGAATCGATGGAACATTGATTTTCGAAGAAAGACAAACTACTTTTTGTCAAAAACGCGCAAACAGTGGGTAAAAATTTCAGTTTAGTTGATATATGATGTTCTAAAAACCTTATTATCTTATTACATAGTCTCATTTATTTTGAAAATTATTATCTCTACATTCCTTCTCAGTGGCTTAAATCATTATTGGTTTCATTCGTTATTACATAATAGATAGGTTAAATGATAGTTAATTATGCTTCACTGTAAAGCTTTCTTAATTTTGAAAAAAAGAAATCCTTTTATTAGACTTTTATTTAAATGTATCATATTCTTCAAAAAACTTTTTAGCAATACGCGGGTGATTTCTTATAATGTTCTTGCTAATTTATATTTGGATTTAAAGCTGAAACAAGAAGATCTACATTTTCCATATTGCGCAAAGAAGTATCAAAATTACGATTATCGATATCCCATTTTACTTCGGGAAATTCCAGGTATTAAATTTGGATTTTAATGAAAATCAAAAGAATGCCAATTCTGGAAGGATTCTTTCCATTTTTATATGTTTTAAGCAGCTATCATATTCAAGCAAAGAAAAATATTTTTATTTTTATAGGTTATCAAGCAGATATCATATTTTTGCAAGAAGTAGATGAACGATTATGGTTACGCTTCTTGCCCGAGGTGATGAGCAGCTATGGTTACGATTGCCATTTTAAAAAAAAAGGAATGAAAGTAAATGAAGGATTAGTCGCCTGTTTTCGTAGGCAACAGTTCAGGTACATGTGATTTGGAAAAAATTCTTTTTCTAAAAGTTTAGTATACGTAATAAAATGATATATGAATGAAAGTTTTAGAGTCTGTCATTTCATATACTAAGCATCCCAAAATGTTTCTGAGGGTTCATTTGCCAGCGTTACTTCATTTTCAGATATCTTGAAAGTCACAACATGTGGTTGCCAGATCTTCTAAATACTGAAGCATACCCTGAGAATGTTGATATAACTGAGCTACTTAAAAGCAGTGATGAATTAAATACTATGTTTTTATCAAAACCTGCAGTCATACAGGTAACTAGTAAGTAGAATATGTATATTTATAGTAAATGATTGCTTATTTGACTTAATTTATATTTGTAATTTTGTTCGTAAATCTTTTTCGAATTTAGTGTGATACGAGAAGAAAGAAAATTCCTTACTTGCCATAAATATATATCTCTTCCAATTGACATTTGAAATGAAACTAGCATCTGATGATAATTCTTTAAAATAGAAACTGTGAATATTAACGTTTATTGCTTTATGTATTTTTCAGTTGAACATCGTTTTTTTTTTTTTTTTTTTTTTTTTAATTCGTGGTTCAAGTTTTATTTTCTAAAAAGATAACCTTCAGGTACTAGCAGTGGATAGCAGTGAGCTATTCGCAAAAGAAGATGCCATTGTATTGCTTGCAAATACTCATTTGTATTTTGATCCTCGCTTTGAAATCATCAAGATATTGCAGTCATTACTGTGTGCTCGATGGATTGTGCGCATTGCTACACATTATACAAATCATAACTCTAGAGCGAAATTACATATTCTATTCGCTGGTGATTTTAATAGCACACCAGATGAGGCTGTTTATCATTTGCTTAGTACAGGTTAGATTTTTGGCAGCTTAGTACAGGTTAGAATTTTGGCAGCGTAATTTTAAATCCGGAAAAAAGACAAAAATAACAGATAAATAAAGCAATGAATAAAAATATAAATATTGATAAATTAAATGAATATTAAAATGAAGTATTTTGACAAGTATCATCATTCAGGAAGTTTTTGTACGATTTTTATGTAAAATTGCAGTATTGAATGATGTAATTCTTATAAAAAAAAGTGTTAAAAAGTGTATGGAAGATTTCAAAATATGTGGGCCATTTTCAAAATGATCCATGATTATTTTTTGACCAATTAGTAATTTGTTTCTCTATCCTCAGTAATTATTGAATTTTCAAAACAGGAAATATATCACTTAAACGTGAGTACATCGCGTACAACCAGCATTTAAACGGTGCTGTAAATTTTACCATCCAACCAACTTTTCCATCGTTCAGTTTGAAGCTGAAGAATTTGGGAGATGAAATGCAGTTTACAAATTATACACGTCACTGCCGGCATAATGGACAAACTGCTGGTTTTGAAGGATGTTTGGATTATATCTGGGGAAGTGCTAATGTGAAAGTTAGTTGCTCAGTTTGATAATTTCCTGTCATTATAATATTACAGAGTGTTTATACATAACTTCCATTGGTTACGGAGTATTTATATGTAGTAAACACTTCTTCGAAAATCCCACTGATTAATCAAAATTGAAGTGAAGTCTTTAATTACAGATTAATAAAGAGTTCAACGTCTTAGTGATGAAATGAATTGTTGCAGTGAATGACTCAAGTACTTCTTCTCTATGAATCCTTTCAGATAGAAAAAGTCATTCCGGTTCCATCGAAAGAACTTGCTAAAAAGTACGTCGCACTACCATCTAAGGTATCTCCTAGTGATCACTTACCACTAGTTTGTGACATAAAGTTTCAGTGATGGTTACTTTTTTTACAAGTTTATAATTTGTATTCTTTTTATTATATAAAATGTTTGAAATAAAGGTTTCAGAATCCAATTTTAAAATTTTAAAATATGATTCACTGATACATACCATAAAATCTTTAGGTTACAAAGTTTCTTGCGTGTTTTGATGCCTTATGTTATAAATAAAAATCTTTATCCAAATTAGATTCTTAGATTTCCAAAATCCTTTTTGTGAGTAATTCAGATCATCTTTTGGCTTTTACTGAATTATTGAGCAAAAAAAAAAAAATTCATTTGCAAAGTGGTTATATGATTTCTCGTTTTGCTGCAGATTTGAAAATAATTCTAAAAATAAAAATATTATTTGAAATAATTCTAAAAATATTGTAAAAATATTAGAAGTGCATGGATGTGCTACTTTGCTTAAATAAGTGAGCCTAAAATTGTTTTCTTTTTATTTTTTGAAAAGCTTGATTTTTCTCGTAGTCAATTTCATCTGATGCATTTAATTGTAGCTTGTTGGCTCTTATAATTCGCCTTCGCAAATAACAGCGTTTCTTCGCTTAATTTTCTTGTACTAATTTGATTTGACAACTTTTGTATCTTTGTCCAAATAATTACTTTTTTCGAGAAAATGGGATATTCTCATTTGTTGTGTGATCATATTCTTTGATTTTCTCTCATATTGCGTCAATTAGTAATCTTCCGCAACACGCAATCGATTTGTTATACCTTTTCTGTAATTACAGATTGCATGTTATCAAGTTGTCTAAAAAATAATTTTCAGGATCTCCTATTATAGGAAAGTTATATGATCATATGAGAAGTTCTGGAAATTCTCAGGAAACATTAAAGAATAGAAAAGCTTTCCGTACTTGAAATAATTCGTGGCAAGTCTTAGATCCACTTTTACATATGTTCAATGTTGAGAATAAAATCAGCTTAAAGAAATTTTAAAACCAATGCGCGACTCCTCTAGTGAGTTTACATGGTAGAAATATACATTGATGTTTGGCATAATATTTAACCAGATCTGTCAAGTTGGAAAACTGATGTAATGTTTCAATAAAAAATGTTGTTTTATGTCCTT
The DNA here is from genome assembly GCA_008729115.1 of Dirofilaria repens. Classification (NCBI taxonomy): domain Eukaryota; kingdom Metazoa; phylum Nematoda; class Chromadorea; order Rhabditida; family Onchocercidae; genus Dirofilaria; species Dirofilaria repens. The sequence continues at coordinate 149,448 of SNRZ01000011.1, forward strand.
CAACCTTTCTGTAAGATGAGCACACTTATCTTCGTTCTTACCATTAAGAATTATGAGAATTCTATTATTCAAACTGAAAATCATTTTTAAGCGAATAAAAAGTTCGCTTAAAAAAATTCGAGAAGTAAATTGAAATTATGCATTAGAATATTGAATCATTAAAAGCAACATGCTTTTTGATGACTTAAGACCTTCATAACAATTGTCTTGAAAACAAATATTGATGAGGTACTTACAACGTTGACATAAATGTTGTAAATCTTCTGATGATGGCACATGGTGAGTAACAAACAATTCCGCTCATTGACGCGTATCAAAAAAGAGCTGAAATTAAGGAAAAGATAGAAATCCGTCTGTATTTTTCAACAAATATGTAGTTCTTTGAGTTAATTTAATAAGATGAGTTTTAAATTTTTTATCAAAATTAACTATCTGAGATGAGCCAAAATCATCCAGATCAGAACAGTCACTTTTTTCACTTCTAAAGCAAATGAAATATTCACTTAGGACTTTCTATAAATCATAGTCATTTCAAGAAGTGGCCAAACAAAATATCAGAGGTCAAAATATTAGAAACAAATTCCAATTCTATCTAATCTAAATAAATGTTTACCCATTCTCTGCTCCAGTCTTTAGCAGCATTCGCTCCACTTTACTTTGATCGAGGCTGTGATGAAACCAACGTTCAGCACGATACATTGAGCAAGATGCAAGACCGTAAATTTTGGAATGATCCTCATAAATAGCTCGAGATTCACCACGCATCAATATCTCTCTTAAATTGTAATTGTTAGTGTTGAATACCTATCTCATTAACATATCAATAGATTGATCTGAATCCGCTGAGGAAATCAAATTATATTTTTCACCTCAAACATATCATTATCATTTAGTATTGTTAACGTTATCACAATAGCCTGCTTCAATTATTTGCATAATTTTTTTAAAAAATGAAATTAGCTATTTGAAAATATACTGCACTGAATAACCGTAAAGATAAGATCATGTTGGTGTTATATATTTTTCGCAATGGAAAGTATTTATGTTCAATTTCATCTTATATGGCCTAATTCCAATATTTCTGTTGTAATTTGAAATCGAAATTGAATGTCTCATAAAATTTTAAATTATTTAATTCGTTATTGTTAAGAAATTTATTACATGCGGAATTCATTCTTGATGTGAAAGCAATTTGCAATTCAGTGTATTTACAGTAAGCTTACTCAATTTCTTCTCGATCAGTCGTAATTGTAGGATCTGATGGGGCGGAAAAATCAACTGGCACTCGATCAAGTTGATCCATATTTGTACTACATGGACGATTTTCGATTTCAGCGCTCTAAAATAAAATAAAAAAACAAATTAGAGGATATCAGAAAAGAAAACCTTTGATAAAAGAAAACTGAAACTCAATTATACTTTGCACAGTCTTTAGTCGATATCAACCAGTATGTATTCACGGTTAGAAGACTCTTCACAGAAGACATAATCGCTTGAACAGCTTTTCTTTCTGAAAATTTCCATCGAATGAGCACAACGATAGCAATAAGTTTAAAATTGACAATAAAATGTTTCAGTTTGGGATTTCTGAAGCAATTTGGAGAACTCTCTTTCTATTTCTCGAGACGTTTGATTGCTCACAATATGTTGGAAACATAGACGTTATAGTAATTGGTAACTCATCTGTTTTTAGGTATGCATATAGGATCGGTACATCGAGTACTTTTTTGTCGTCTTTTATTATGTTTGTCCTCCTCCTCCTTCAAATGATGATATTCGGTGGAAGAGGACGGTGGCGTAGTGTTCACCGTCGACGAACGGAAGAATCTGAATGGCGGTCGTCCCAGTATGTCTCTCATTAAATTGTCAATCGTTCCGTGCAAAATTTCGATCAATAAAATGCAAAATATTCTTTTCTGGAAAGTTTTATTCCGTGGGATTGAAACTGTATGAATATTACAATTCATTAAAATACTTAATATCGCAAAATGAAAATAAAAAAGAGTAAGTCACTTGTAGGGATTCATTTGCGCAATCTAAAAACTTACGATAAAATATCAAGAATACCGAATAGAAAGCACGAAAACTATGATCTCAAGACTGCAAATCAAGTATTCAGAAAATAAATGAATATTAACTATATTTGGTTGTTATGATATGACATAAAATAATGCCGTCATAAACAAAGTGGTCATTTATAGAAAAGTAGAGGATGATTCTATAGGAAGAGAATGGTCATTTATGAAGAGTAGAGGATGATTCTATAGGAAGAGAATGGTCATTTATGAAGAGTAGAGGATGATTCTATAGGAAGAGAATGGTCATTTATGAAGAGTAGAGGATGATTCTATAGGAAGAGAATGGTCATTTATAGAAGAGTAGAGGATGATTCTATAGGAAGAGAATGGTCATTTATAGAAGAGTAGAAGATGGTTTTACAATAGCAAGCAATCTGTGAAATCTTTAAGTAATTATAAACAAGAAGGAGAACTGAAAAAATTCATATTACATAATACACTTACAGTATCAACTATCGAAGCATTTTGAGAAAAGATTTTTTTAACGCAAATTTTAAACTAGTCACTAATTTATTAAATTTTAATCAAAAAGTACGGTCATTCTTGAAAAACTGAAAAACTTATGCTATCATTTCATTTCACTTAAGTTTCCTACTGCATATAGTTTATTTAGAACTTGAATTTATTACCAAAATATCATCAGATTATTAGCATTTCAAGATATCCTACAACTATAAAATTATTCAAAATCAAATTTTATTACAAATTCTTGATTAAATTTGTAAAACAGATTACTAGTAAATAATAATTCTGGAACTTTGAAGAGAGTCATTCTAAGTATAACAACTCTTAAAGATCCAGAAGGCTCTTAATATTTTTCACTTGGTAATCTGATTAACAAATGTAAAAAAACAACAGAAGTAATAAAATTCACTGTTGATAATGCAATCATATGAAAACTCTATATATGCTATTCAGTTGCATTCGTGAAGAAATTTCAGAGGTAAACGAGAAAGGACTTCCTCCTTGGCCTCATAATAATTAGTCCAAAGCATTTCATGAGCAGTGAAAAGATAATTCTAATGGAAAATCTTCGAATTTTACTTTAAATAATCTTTGAAATGCATTGGTGTAAAGATACGAATCACGTGGGGAAGTTTTGTTTGTTTTGATTTCGTCATTTGTTTATTGCTCAACGATTTAGAACTAAATTTCTTTTAGAAGTGCAAATAATTAATCAATCAACGCGAATGACGTGGTAAAATTCTCATTTTTCTTATTAAAAATGAGAAGTATCTATTTTGGGTGTTAAGTTTTAGTCTCGAAGTGATGATGAACCAATATACAATGATAAGCTATATTTGAAATGTGATAGTAAAACCATGTCTTCGACTGAGCTTAAGTATATATTTATTTGCCTCGAAATATAATCAGGATATGGTTTATTCATGGTACAACCAAAAATAGTGATGACGGAATGTTGAGATATCCCGAATTTATGTCCCAAGATTACAAAAGTCTATATGTTTTTTCATTTAATTAATGAAAAGCATCCATATCTCAAGAATAACCTAAAGAATCGTAACTTCCACAATATACATCAAATACATTGAAACTTATTCGCATAAGATACAAGCTTGCGATAGTTTTTTCCTTCTCGATATATATTACTGAAATACATTTGAAGTGAATGTTTAACATTGTTATGATTTCTTATACTCCATAGCCGAGATTGAGGAGTGAACAGAGATTCGAAAAAAGTCAACACATCTCTTATATCAGTTACTGTTAATACATATCACTCATCACTATTATCAAGTAAAAATATGATAATGTACTGATTATTATGAGCATGATTTTCATGCTTTTTTCTGAATTCTCTCCATCTTTGAGTCCAATAATCTTTCCCAGTCATCATCTCTTACTAAAATACAATCAAAACACTAAAAATGGTACACTTGATAGATGAATATTATAATAAAATGCTTTTAAATAAACATATCTTGAGAAATCAGTTCTCAATTTCGAGATTTTAATCCTTAAATTTATGAACCAATAATTCACCTATTTGTTTATTTTTAGAACTCTGAGATCGGAGGAACACTTAAAAGAACATGTTCGGTCATTCAACAGTACATTTGTGGCATTTCCGATTTGTTAAAAATAATTAGATATAGTTGCACATTGCAAATTATTTTATCAATAAAGCCAGCCAGCACCTGTTTATCTGATCACTCTATTATCAAATGTTTCTTACGACCTTATGCAACATAAGTATGTGCTCTCTTCTGTCAACATATTATGCTGCATATACAATGATCAGCATTGCTATAGACCATACTGAAATAATTAATAGATCATTATGCATATATAGGGTGAAGTTGGAAAATCCACATTGTATGAAATGTTTTAATGTACTGGTATATCTATTACGATAATAAATATTTCCATCGAAGAATTTAAATATAACACAAGTTCCACACCAATAAAAAAAACAAATCGTATTGAGAGTTTAAATTAATTTTGTTTCTTGAAGTACTGCTCCAACCTTTTATTCAAACTGTTGACATTAAAAACAGCAAAACGAACGAAAAATAGCAAGATGATGACGTGAAATTTAATATTGAAAGTGCAACGAAAGTCACTTCAAAAAGCGCAATTGGAATCATGTCTGACATAGAATCCTCCTTCATGCTCTCTTCATAATAAACGGAATAATAACCTTTAATACTTGCAGTAAAAAACTTTTCGCTAGTCTTTCGCCATCGATTTAAGTTAGCATGAAATGAGAATGTAGATTTGTATAAATTTAATGTTTGTAATAGCTTCATCATCTCTAATTTTAACCTATTTAATCTGATGCTTTAATTTTCATTCTGCGTCATTTTTGATCTCAAAATAACTGATCTATTGTTATTATTTAACATTTAACTGTGATTGTTTATGTCTATATAAATTCAAGTTTTGTCAGTAGTTATTCCGAAAATCTTTCAGTAGCAAATTGGGCTCAAACTATTGTTCTCAAGAAGATAATTCATAGAAACTGAATGAAATCGTTCATTGTTTGTAGTTAAAAATAAATCGATCTATGACTCAGAGCTTTAGAAATTTTCCGATACTGCAATTGATTATTGTTTATTTGTTTATTTCTCACATTCAAGTTTATTGCCATAAAAAACAATAAGACAGTTTATTTGGTTGTTAACTTGAAGAACATTGTATCTTGTATCGTGGTATTAACATTGCGGACATGTAAACATATGATGTAATCAATAATAATATGTAAGCAACATTGCTTTTGTTTGGTATATATTAATGCATCATATATCAAACAAAGTTATAGAGTTTAGTTCATTTCAAAATTCGCTTCATAATTTAATTAAAAATGTTTCATATGTCATGTTTTAAGTTGTCGAGCAGTACGAGGAATAAACGGGAAGACAAAAAAAAAAACATATGATGAAGTTACTGAAATTCCACATCAGTTGCTGCCAGATTAATTTTTCATATTATCTTCCTAGTCTGAAATCGAATACACTTATATATAATATCGATAATATGTTTTGCAATCAAGAAGTTAATACTTAACAGAAGCCAAATTTCTTAAAACATTATAGTGGTGCCACTCTTTCCTGCGTCAGAAAGAACATTTGAGAATAATTATCGGCAAATTTTGATTTTTGAAACGATTCGATGATTCATTGAATATATTACTATTTTGCTAATGATATTTATTATTCTTATTATAAGATGACGTTTAGTATCTTTGATGATATCGTATCTTTGACGAACGTATCAATAAATAATTTTTATTGCAAGGAGTTATTTTAGAAGGATTAAAGCAATTTATCTTTTATTATGCTCATTGATTACACATCACTTTTTTGTATTTTCTTCAATTGCTGAAAAAAAATTCTACAAGCAATAGTTAAGTTTCAATTAAAGTTCTATATACTCTTAATGAAATGCTGATCAAAAAATCAGTATTCTGTTTCCGATGAGCGGTGTGGCTATGACGAAGAAATACGTAGTTATGAAACCATTGAGAATTCTCGAACTATCAACTAAGTGATCTGATTTATCCATACAGCAATCTTGCAGTAAAATTGAATGTATGCTAGAAAATTTGAAATTATTTAATAGGCACAATGTGTTAAAAACGACTCACACAAAGAAACTATTTTTGAATCAAATATGAGGTGATATGTAGGGCTGATGAAATTGAAGAGAAAGTAAGACTATAAATTAGTTCCGCTAGGGCGATATAATCAATAATATTTTATTTTAATTTCTAAAATCTGCAGGCTTATCTGTATAATAGTTTAGTAAAAACTTTTATATTTCAACAAATTAAGACCAAATGCTATTTTCCAAGCCTTCAATGTCTAAGATTGGAGGAACATTTTAAACTTGAGAATTATTGTTTCAAATTCGATCTGAACTTTTTTTCTGATCATAATCCCAATTTTAGTAATAGTTAACGAGTAAAAATGTTAATAAAAATAACTATTTCTGTCCTACATGACACAAATAGCTCCCCTCAAATTATTAAATCAGCATACATCTAAAGAACAAGAACTGAAGCAGCACAAGTGGATCCAAATGGTTTCAAGCACAATTCACATCATTATTTTTGGTTAGGAATATGCAGGCGAGATTAATCAAATATCAATGTTGCAAATATCTGATTAACTCTTTTCCAAAATTCTAAATATAATACTAGTCAATTGAATTTATTCTAGTTATTATCGTCATAATTATTAATAGTTAAAAAAACAAAATAAAAAAATAAATAACAAAAGTTAAAAAAATACATATAAAAAAAAATAACAAAATAAGATAACTACCTTAAAACAAAAAATTAACTTCAAACACATAACAAACTAAACATAATATCTCATATTCATTCTAAAAAACGTCAATAATCAATAGACATATCATAAGCCTGAATATGATACTAATTAAAATTAAACAATTTAACTCGGAAAAAAATTAATAATAAGAAAACAAACACCAACAAAAACATGAGAACCATGTAAACCAGTACCAACATAAAAAATACTACCATAAATACTATCATTTATAAACAAAACAATTATTACTATACTCATAAAATTGAAAACACAAAAAACCAGAATCAATAAAAATATAAACAATAAAAATAACTCACACTTATTACTATTAATACATAAATAACGACGAGAAACTTTAAAAATTGACTATTTATTATCAAAAACAACTGGCAGTACCATTAAACCAAGATAATCAGGAGACAAAATACCAAAGGAGATCATACACCATCTAATCAATCAAAGGACACAAAGAAGAATCTAAAAAAAGTTCAAAAAATAGAAACAAACAAAGTCAATTCACTAAAAAAAATAAACGAAAACCCTGACCAAACATACGATAATCATAAAATGAATACTGACCACTAACATCCTCCAAAAACATCCTTAAACCACAAAAAAGAAACATAAAACAAATAAAAAACACAAAAAAAAGAAAAAGCCAAACCTAAATTCATAAACAAAACAAACCAAAATCTACACCCAAAACACCAAAACCAAACATAAAAGGATAATATCTAAACTCCATCTTATGAAACTTACGAAATTTTAATAAAATTATATTCTACAACCATAAATACTAAATTATCATACTTATTATACTAAAAATACAACTAAAAATTTAAAACCCTTAATAATTAATCAAACAAATAACAAAAATAAAAAAAGTACAAAACAAATTAAATAATTAAAAGGATAATCAGTAGGATAATGACAGCTCAAGTCAATCAAAAAAAAACTCAAACAAAACACATAACAAAAAAATATAAAAAATTATCTAAAATAGAAAATAACCCAGGTCAAATAAGAAAAACTAAAAAAACAGAACTAAATATTAAAATAACACCAAATAACTTATGGAACAGAACGTAAAATAGTAAAAGCAAAAAAAAATATCACTCAGGAACAACATAAGCAGGGCTAGCTATAGAATCAGATTCAACAAAAATTATAGGATCACTCAAATTAAAAGAAAAATACAAACTAAACAAAACAAAAAAAAAATAAAAAAGAATATCAAATCCATCCTTAAACCAAAAACTAGGAAAAAAATGAATCTTATCATAATCACCATGACAATAAATTCTAGAACTAGAACCAGTAAAATGCAAAAAAAAAAGATGAAAAACAATCAAAATTAATAAAAATCAAGGTAAAATAAAATGAACAGAATAAAAAAATTTAAAGTATTATCACAAACTCTAAATCTACCCAAATTCATCAAACCAAATACTTACCTAAATAAGAATAGAAGTTATTAAACTAGTAATAACAACCGCAGCTCAATATCTTATTGACCTCAAATTAAACATAACCAGTAAAAGCAATACCTATAAAAAAAAATAAATAAAAACACCACTAAGCCAAACCAAAACGACGATATCTACCATAAATCAAACCCTTAAAAATATGAAAATAAATAAAAAAAAAAAACATAGAAGCACCATTAGAATGAATAATACGCAATAACCAACCAAAATTAACCTCAAATAGTATACTGCACAGAACTAAAAGCATCACCAGAAGTAATAAAAAGAAAAAAAAACCAGTTAAATCTGGATATCAACATAACAAAACAATATACCAAAATTTCACATATAAGTTAAAGTACTAGCAGGAAGAAAAACTAAAGAATTAATATAACAAAAACATCTTGGAAAATATCTTCTGATCAAAAACAAAAATTTTAATTAAACTAAATCCAAAAAAAAAAAATATAATTCTAGCTGAGCCTAATCAGATATAGTAAAATCTATTTCATATTTAGTAAAACCACGTATAAACCACCACCATTAAAACTAAAACTAATAAAATTAAAAAAGAAATAAAAAAAATAATCAAAAAACGTAATAATAATTAAAATCATAATAAATATACAAAAAATTATAATCAAAAAAAAGATGTAAAATCAAAAAAAAAAAAAAAAAAAAATAATAAAAAAAAATAATAATAATTATAAAAATAGTTAAATTAATTATACTACAAAAATAAGTCAACAAAGAAAAAAGACCGCTAAGAAAATAAAAACAATAAAATAAAAGTACCAAACATGACACCAAAGACAAATAACAACTTCATAAACAAAATATCTAAACACATCATAACACAACTATTTAAAGGATCTCACTCTAAAAATCAACAAAAAAAAAGCTACAATAAAAAAATAGAAAAATTTAATAACCAAAAAAAAATTATAAAATTCTAATGGAATATAATCATCAGTTTTGAAAATTAACAGTTTAAAACTTCAACTTAAATCTACAAGAATAAAAAATACTACTTTCTATGATAACCATAACCCACACGACGATAAGAATTAAAAGGAGTATCCTTACTAATAATTTTCAATGAAGATCTAAAAAAGTCTCCTCAGTAAAAGAACCAAGTAAAGGAGGAACTCTAACAACATAGCAGACTGTAATAATTATAAAAGAAACATCTAAAAAACGAGGAAAAAAATAGAATTAATAAGCAAATAATTAAATTAATAAAATCAACAAAAGTAATAAAAGAACCTAAACAAGAATACCTTGACAAGCAGAAAAAAGGATAATGTAAAATTTTACGTGTATACCTTGTAAATCAGCAAAATGTATAGGAAAAAAAGTTATTAATACCAATAAAAAACAAACAAAAACAGACATTATTATAATTTTATCAAAAGAAATACAATATATATAAAGCAACCACACAAAACCACAAAAAATACCATAAGAGCACCTAAATCCGAAGTACAATGAAAATGAATTACAAATAATGAGTATCAATGAAGAATAATAAATAATATATAAACTAGCAGAACTTCAAATAGTTCCACTTAATCCATCGACAATAAATACAGCTATTAGTTTAACATCAAAAGGCTGGATTTTTTGATTAGAACCAAAAAAAATACCCAACCAGTTAAAAATCTTAACAGCCTTAGGTATAGCAATAATTATAGTAGCAGTACTAAAATACGAGTATCCTTTATTTATTCAGAAGCATATTTTTTAAACTTTATCGACAAATTTGTAAGATCACAAATTTGTAATTTGCAATTTGTAAGAGAGTAGGTCGAAAGTTATAAAAATAGCAGTTTATCAGCTTAAGATACCGAATTCGACCTCTCAGAACAACGAAAAGTGATAGATATAATGAGTGAAAAATCTACCATTAGTATTGCGATCTTTTTTAACGTGGTCTTTGTTCTGCTGATTTGTGATTAAGACCAGCTGCTAGTCTTAACTTCAAAAAAAAGAAATCAGTATCTTTGAAATCAGAAATTCAAATAAAAATAATTGATTAGTTTTTAATAAATGCTGAAGTCTTGCTTCGTTACCTGACAAGTTTATAATTAATAACATACATTTTAAAATAACTTGAACAATGGTAACGATAAATTATTCACAAGTTTTCAATATACCGAATCAGATTCCGTTATGGCGAAAAACAAAAACAATTTTCTTGAGCAATTTTTTCAGTTAGACAGATAGAAAGATATCGCGCTTAAAAAACTATCCATAGCATTGTGACTGGACGTGGTTTAAATCTTCGCCATTTTTGTATTTTTCAAGTCAATATTGCGACATTAACTTTGCAAATACTTTTCCTTGTGACAATCAATTTAAAAGACTTTCCCACTACGGCATTTATTTTAAAAAAATTACCGCGCTTACTTGTATATTTCGCTACTACCTGACTACTGTACTATTGTTTCACCATTTTATTACCATACTATCTCGTTGCCGTAAATTATCTAATCGAGACCAACGCAAACTTTTCCAAATTTTTTGTAATAACTTATTCAATGCTAAAGAAACCAAAGACGATATTTATCCATCTTGTTACCAGTCTTCTTAGCAAAATAAATAGATGATAAACATAAAGTTTCCAACCGATACCCTTATTAAATCTTAATTAATAAGTCATATTTTATGCAAATATGAACTAATATTAATAAAGGAGTGGAAAATCTTTTCAAGCTAATACCGCAATAATAAATAACTTTCCACGTTAATATTGCGGTAGAAAATATCTTTTATGTTAACATCGTACTGGAAATATATCCTCTAAAATTAATATTGCAATGAAAAATATTTCTTAAATAAAATGGCACTCAATGTTTCCTACGAAATTATAAGGAAAATAAATATAATATTTATTCATTTGAAAACAAAATATGCCATCAGACATGGCAAATGCTGGAAACGACTGAATAAATCAACAATTTTTTGAAAAAGAGAGCAAAAATAAAATTGTGAACATGAAAAAATAGAGCGAGTAGTAATTAAAACTATACAACATGAATAGCAGATCAAAAGAATGAATAAAATTTAATATGAAAAGGATGACTGAGAATGAAGTTGTGAAGATTTAATACTCAAAAAACACGTTAATACGAATACTATTATCATTACTATCTGATATAGACAAAGTAAGATTGAAAAAAATCCCTACGTCAATAGGCTTTTTCTAAAAAAAAGAGAACATAATGAGTGAAAAATAAGCGGGAAAACAAAATATACTGCAACCAGTTGATAGAAATGTACCTCAAAATTTGTAAAACTCAGAATTCTTTATATAATGAGTAAAAACAATAGACTCAAATACCACGCGTGGTTCGCAAAGATTGAAGAGTGGTGATGGTATGTTGTAACTTCTTTTTGGCATCGCATTCTGGAAATGTTGTCATATCGTAATACTGAGGAGCCATTTGAACAAGCCTAAAAAAAAAAATCATTACCAGCTCCTCTGCGAAATTCTTGTCATTTTTTACAAAAGTACTGTGAAATTAATGCTATGAAATTAATGAAAAGAGGCGGGACATAATGCTATGAAATTAATGAAAAGAGGCGGGACAATCAAAATGCTTTATCTGTAAAATGCAAATTGTTCGGTGGTTGATATTAAGAACCAAGAGATGCATTCTTATGCAATAATGTAAGATTGTAGTGATAATTTGTTGTCAGTGGTACGATTAATGAAATCAATAAAGAAATTACCATTCCGGTTTAACGTCAGTTACGGTTCGTATAAAATTTTTTGTTGTTAACACAAACTCATTATATAGTGCCCATTCCGGTTTATGGTCCAATACTGTAGATGGATGCAGCTGCACTAACTGATTATCCTTCACAGTTATATAATGACCGCTACGCTCCAAATGTGCAATCTGTAATCAAACCATTTCGATAAATAGTAGAAAATATCTCTAAAAACATATTTAAATTTCAGATCAATTTTAAAAACCATAAATGCCTTCCAAAAAGTAATGTAGTAAAGGAAAGAAGCGTCGAAAGCAAAAATATTACTGTAAAAAACCTAAAATTTGTATTCTGCCTCTCAAATGTGAAAGGCTCTTTTGTTTTCAAAGGGAAAAGTATTTAAAAATAAATCAAAAAACAATTTGTAAACAAAAACAATGCATTAATTTTACCTGCATGAAAAATCCGGCAACGAGAGCTTTTCGGATATTAATATAATAATCCTTGCTTTTAAAATCTGTTGAAATCCTCTTCAAACTGAATTTATCCATGATACGCGCAAGCTGTGTCCTCACATTATCTGCATTTTTCAGAGCACGATAATTAATAAAATTATCATAACACCACTGAACATCTTCACGATCTGAAAGATGTGCAATTTGAAAAAAAAAAAAACTAGAAGAAAAATTTCAAAGAACAGAAAGGAAATTTCATCAATTTTAGATTTAGTCGATTTTAAAATTTCGAATCAAAAGAATTAAAAAGGTATTTCATCATCACAAAAAGATCGAAATTTGTTTACTTTGTTTAAAAGCGTGATAAACATTCAACAAAGTCAAATGATCGCCATCAATATGAGCAAAACGAGCTTTCGCATCATCTGCTGCTTTTTTAGCTTCTGTTGGTCGCACAAAACATTGAGGCACTGGAAAAACAAAATTTTTTCAAAAACAGTTTATTTTTCATATATATATATTAATCATATTGACAAAACGAAATTAAAATTTATTCCAAGTGTTTTGAAAACTTTAGGTTTTATAGAGAGTATGTCATTCGCTGCATAAAATTATCATATACAACGGAATTTCCTGATCCCAAATTTAATAAACTACCTGATAACATAGCAGTGACACTTAATATTTCGTTCGAACAATTCAATTCTGTTGATGCAATAACCATTTTAGCAAGCTGAGGATCAAGCGGAAACTCTGCCATCAAAGAACCCAATTGTGTCAATTCGCCATTGTCATCAATAGCAGCCAAATAATTTAACATTTCTAGCGCACGCATTAAGGTTTCAGGAGCTGGAGGATCCATAAAATCAAAATGAACAAGATCTTCGACTCCCAGCTTCTTCAACTGCAACACCACTGTACCCAAATTTGATCTGAAAGTGAAAAAGAATTGTTATCATTTGTAATGTTTTAACGTTAATGGTAATGGTATGATAGTATCAAAAAATCAAATTAGCACTTCCAATGCAGCTTAAAAAATAAAAAATCAAACATTACTAATTCAATCTATCACTTAATATAAATCATATTGTAACGGCAATAACCTTAAAATTTCGGGATACGTTTGATCAGTCATTTCGTTTTTATATGCTTTCTCTGTATATAATCGAAAACATTTGCCAGGTTTTGTACGCCCTGCCCTCCCAGCACGTTGCATAGCGGAAGCTTTTGATATCGGACATACAAGTAATGATTCGACGCGGATTCTTGGATTATAGACCTAAACATTTCATTAAGACAATTTATAAAAACAGTATAGTATCAGCATCGATAATAACAACAACACTATCATATTATGTGGCAACATAATGAGATTGCACTGATAGCCTTTGATACGGAGCGACCGCCTTTCGGCGGCAGTCATCTTGTACAAACCTTCTGCTTCGAAAATCCTGGGTCAATCACGAAAACAACGCCATCAATTGTAAGTGACGTCTCGGCAATATTCGTTGAGACGACACATTTGCGACCTGCAATTCATGCTAGGCGCCGTCAACTATGAGTCTTAAAAGCATATCAGTAAATGAGGCACCTAAATTATATGTGTCTTGCCATATATTTGAATTTCTCAGGATTAAATCCGGATCATAAAAAATTCTCGAAGCAACTACACTATTGACAGATAAAATGCAAAATATAAAGTATGGCAAGGCACACATAAAAGCCCTAAAACTATTTCACCTACCAATAGCTCCATTAGGTCGTTTTAGTGGTGCAGGTTCGAAAATTCTTTGCTGCAAGTTAGGAGGTAACGTCGAATAAAGCGGTATGCATTTCAATTCACCAATTTCGGGTCCCAAATTATCAATTTCACGTTTGATTCGCTTGCAAGCTTCTTCTATTTCCTAAAACATGATATTAGTGCTTTGTATATATGAAAACTTTATATTCATGTAGAGCAACAGCATCTTAAAGGATACTAAAAAAATCCACAGTTTGTTTGGATTGTTTGGACACTTAATTTTTGCTGAACATTTAGCAGCATTATTCGTTCAATTCATTTTAAACTTCCATGAATATATTTATTACAATTAGATCATATGTGCAACTTAAAACAAAAAGATATAAGAAAGTACCTCCTGTCCGCGGTTAAAAACAGCAGTATATCTCCCTCAATTTCTTCACACACATGAATTTGAACAACTGTTCTGATAGCAGCTTCTAGATAATCCTTTTCTGGCTCCGGTGTATACTGAAAAATATCATGATTAGTCAAAATACGTTTAAAATACAAAAGATTCAAATTTCCCCGTTTCAAATTGAAACTTACGAATATTTCGACCGGATATGTACGTCCAGGAACTGACATTAACGGACAATTTTCAAAATAATTTTGGAATTTCCCTGAATCCAACGTTGCGCTCATCACGACTATTTTAATATCTTTACGCTGTCGAACAATTTCCTTAAAAAATGCACATAAGCAATGTCAAATCCTAAAATAAAAATTATTAATAACGATAAAAAGAAGCAAACCTTAATCAAACCCATGAGAATACAGTTGCTAAGGTGCGCTCATGGGCCTCGTCCAATATTATAACGCCGTAGCTGTCCAATAAAGGACTATTCATGGCCTCTCGCAGAAGCATACCATCTGTACAATATTTCAGTATTGTCCGCTCACTAACGCAGTCTTCGAAACGTATTGAATAGCCCACTTCAGCACCTAGCTGGAACAATAAAAATAAATAAATAATATAATTTTTGAGCCAACATCGTTCTTTTATCTCACTAGCACTTTCCATATTTTTATTTCGGGATTGGATTTTTTTCACACTGTACTCACTGCAAATATCCAATGATTCATAGCAATTTATGAAAAAAAGGTAAATTTTATATTTTTTTACCATTCTTCCCAAGCAGTAAAAGCGAATTCGTAATCAGAATAGTTAATTTTGTGATCTCTATAAGATAATTCGTTTAAAAGTTCTGAGAGATTAGCTAATGTTTCAGTTGTAGTTATGATGTGCATAAACATAGACTAATTTGAAAGACTTTACCTTTTTCTATATATTGTGCATTTATCCCCATTAAATTTCGTGATAAGTGCAAGAATTCCTACCTGCACATCCATTTCTTCGGCGACACGTGTAGCCACGCTCATGGCTGCTACTCTACGAGGCTGCGTGCAAGCAACTAATCGACGGTACCCAGATGGTGTATGTGCCTTACAGTATTCCAAGCACCATTGTGGTATCTGAGTCGTTTTTCCTGATCCAGTTTCACCCACTAAGGTAAGACACTGCAAATATGAATTTATGTAGCTGTCGAATGCTTATATAAATGTACCTATTTAAGCCAACAGAAAATAACTTTTTACCAATTTCGCAAATAACTTTGTGATATTTCGACAAGAAGCATGGAACTTGCACTTAACACCAATAATTTCGAAAGCATTCAAATGAAGAAACAATCAAGATGTAAAGAAAGAGCGTGGAGAGAGTGCTAACGAGACATACCTGATTTCTATCAAGGACTTCTAAAAATTTGTCCTTATACTCCCAAACTGGAAGTGTCGTTCGTTTTTTGAATATTTCAAAATATCGCTGCGTATAGGGCTGACCATTGAAAGGATTAATTTCTATCTGAAAAGGATGATCGAACTTAATTTAAAATCAAACACTATTTTTTATTTGAAGTTGAAAACCAATAAGGTAAACGAAAAAAATTTCTCTAAAGTTTTACTCCTGGGCGACGTAGCTTCTCAGTAGGGGATCGACTTCGTTCCCACCCCCGTTCTCTACTTCTGCTCCGATTTCTTCGTGGTGAACGCGATTTAGACCGACTAAAAACAAATTTAAATAAATTTTCATTTTTTAGATGAACCAAAATACAACCTGAAAATGATGAACAGCTGGTAAACTACACAGAAATTTTAACTTTTAGCACCGCTAAATATTTTGGCAAAGAAAATGATTTAATAAATTCTTTGCTCACTTGGGAAAATAAAACGAGAATTTAAACAGCTATGGACTGAAAATGCTAGGATATATAGAGCGCGAAAAACTGGTATAGCATAAAACTTGGTATAGCATAAAATTTTAAGTCTCATTTCTCAATCCATGAAACTCTTACATATCCATTTATGTATACAATTAGAAATAGAAATATAGGAAGTAAGATTGACCTTTTCCGTCGATCTCGTTCTCGTTTTCTATCTCCATCTTCTATGTCAAGCTTGTGTCTCGACGACATCTACAAATACAACATATCTTTTTTATGACCTTTCATTAGACCATTAAGCCAATGAGATTCCCGCCTAATTCCCCCTCTCCCCAACCATCTTCTTCCGTTTTTCTTCTTTTCTTGGAATCCCAATTACCTGATAGACAAACAAAATTAAATGGGCCGTACGACTGCCCGTCATTATTAGTTTCAGATCTTCGTCTCACATAACTGCAATTGGCTAGTTGGATTTGAAGTGGAGTGGCGTATGATGTACGGAGATTTAACAAATGAATTGGTGTTTTCAGATGGAGATGAAATAAGTGAATTGAATTTTCCTTCCAATAAAAAATCAGTAAGACGATGGTTTCTAGAACAGAAATTAAAAGCAACGAGGGAAGAAGGCTGTAGTACTGCTAGCCTTGGACAAGGACAAAATCTTTTCTTTAAGAAATCTTTCTCATTCATGATTTAATCTCATAAAGTATGAACTTGCTCACTAATTATTTTAAATTATTCAAGAGTCGATGTTTCTTATCCTTCTTTTTGCTCTGCAAATTTCAATTTGCAGATAAACATTCACTGACGTTCTTTTCTTTATTATCCTAGATTTTTCAGTCATTTGTTGCGTGAGATCTTGGATATAGAATTTTGAATTCCTTCTTTCTTCTTTATTGAACGTATATATATGAGAAAAATGTGGCATCTTTTTTTATTGCGTTTTGAAACTTTTAGATCGATTCATACATCAGACCAATTCATGTTGGTTATTTGATATTATTTCTTTTAACAAATGCAAAGTTTTTTTTAATAATCAAATGAGATTAATAATACTTTGTAAGGTCATGTTATTTACCTATTTGAAAAAAGGTCTTATTTAACTTTGCGTGTACTTGGTTCTTAAATTCTTACCTCGCGTTTAACAGTATTCCTTTTCATTACTAAATGGATTGGAAAGTTTTATTTAACTGTTTTACATCTTTGCTTTTTCCTTGGGTCTTCATTTTCTTTGGCAACAATGGTCGTATACATTTTACTTATAAGATGAAGAGTTATGACGATTAATTCATATGTGCAAAACTATTTTGCTCAGTGCACTCAAAATTGAATGGCTAAATTGTTAGAAAAGAGATAATTGTAATTACAAAGCGATAATGTAAAAACTTAATTAAAATGCATTTGCAACGGTTTCTTTGGTTAAGTCAAATTATTTGAATATGAGCTTAACTTTATTTAGTAGACTTACTAATATTGTCACTGTTAAGTTTCATTGAAATTTGAATAAACTTTGTTTTTGCAGAGACAGCTTCAGCAAATATAGCCTGAGGGATTAAAATGAAAGTCGAGCATAACCTAACAATTTGTTAAAGTGGAAGAGCGACCTATACTATCAGGAATGCGTCTTCTTTATTTTTGTTTCCAATAATTTACGGATTTTTGATACATTTATTAGTAAACTATGTTTACTTGGAGCGAAGATGTTAAGTCTTTACCTGGACCTGTTGGAGGTTTGTAGTTCGAATTTTAGTTTTTATGAACATTATCTTAGAAAAGATTCCAACAACCTAAATTACAAATTAGGATGTACTAAAAGATAATGAAGATAATGATTTTAATAAATTAATAATTTACAAAAAAATTAGCTGAAAAACTGTTATTTAGATGTGAAGATATTGTATACTATATTTGATTTTACTGAGATCTTTCTAACTAAATTTACTGTCTAATTGTTTTAGGACAAATCAAGCTTTATTTCTATTATTTTCAGTGAAATATGATGACAACATAACTGTCTTAAAAATACATTTGGTAGTGTTGGGAATTAAAGAAAAGACGATGGTTCGCGCTGCGAATACTGACGTCCACCTTAAATACAACGAAGAGTAGGGTGTTTATGATTGTTCGTATTGTGAAATTATAATCTATTTATATTGGCTATTTTAGAATTCTTCAGTAAAAATTGTTGCAGAAATGTGCATGCATAAAGGCGATATAAAAATCTTAATAATTTCAACTTTTGAATTTCAAGTGTGAGAATCAGGAATCTCAAGTCTTGAATTTCAAGTGTGAGAATCAGGAACTTTTAGTTTTGAATATGGTATATGAGCATGAGATTTCTTTTTTGCGTGTTGCGGGAATAAAAGATATGGCTGTATATATTTTCATAGTTTTTCAACCGTTTTTAAGAATATTAGAAATAGCTGAAGACTTTTTAGAACATTCGCATGATATTTTGATTTTTTATCGGATGTAATGGAAATAGATTTCTAATGCTATCTTTTTTTACAGCGGTTTAAGTGTATTGTTAGAAGTGTTCAAATTAAATAAGAAGACAAAGCCGCCAATGAAGACCATTTTGGAGAAACGATTTTTTGAAATGCCAAAATGCCCGAGTAAGATATTAAGTGTCGACTATAAGCTGAAAAAAGATCAATGTATACTATCTGTTCGAAAATCATTGCCCGGTCTTTGGATCAATGCTCTTTCTTTGTAAATTTTGCTATTAATGTTTGGACTTCAATAATGTTGTGTAAGCAGTGCAGTGGACTTCGAAATGAAAAAGAAAAGAATCTATAAAGATTTGCAGGAATTTTACGGTATTTTTTATTACAAATAAAGATTAGTTTGTAAAAAAAGAATTCAAGCTGAGTGCGGTAGAAAACTCCGAAAGAATAACTTTTATGAAATCTAGGATAGCTAAAATCGATGATAATCCTAGAGCTGCATTATTTGCTCTTGAAATTCAAATTTAATTCAATTTCATTCCATATTTATTAGCCTCTTACTATCTGTTGAATTTGAGGCACGAACATGAAGTGCGTCAATCAAGTTAGTATTAGTTGAACTTGTTGCGCTTTTTGATGGAGAGATATAAGTATGCATACTTTCGTATTTATGTATGCACGAGTTTATGTTGTTTTTAATTAATTAGTAGAATTTTTTTATAAACAAATCTTTTTTTATTTCTGTAATGTGTTTCACAAGAATAAACACAGTTTCATTCGTTATTAAGAAAATTTTACTGCAGTCAGTAGAGAGATGCATAAAAAGCAGCGAAAAAAAGGAATTTTATCGACAAGTTTTTTGATGAACAATATGAAGTGATTTTTCGCTAGTTTTGATTTTATTCGTGATATAGTTACTTTTTAGAGAATAATATGTTTTTGATTTATCATTTTGTTGTCTTTTTCGAAGAGTTCTACAATTATTCAGTATGCATTGCATTTTTCTTGATTTCCAGTTCGCTAATATGAATTGAACATTTTATTCGAGAATTATCTCCTTGGATAAATGAAACAAAAAATACAGCCTGCCATTGCTGCCTTTGCTTCATTAAATTTATTATGTTTATTAATTGCAACTTAAACAGCTTATTTTCAGTAATCAAAGTTCTCTTTGATTTGTATATTTCTAAATCGTTGCTTATTGTATAACTTTATTTCTAAATATTTGTATCTTATTATTCATCCTTTTATTCTGTGTTTTTTGTTATTATCAAATACTAAATCTGAATAATGCGTTTTTTATGTTAAAACATGAGCTTTTAAAAATTTTCTTCATTTTTGTTGCGGCGAAAAAACTCTTTATATTTAAGTCACTTAATCTGATATATTTTACAGTAATAAATAAGGTTTTTTTCCACATCATGGAATTTTATTGAGATCTTGGGAGAAGTTCATAAAAAAAAAACATAAAAGTCTTCAGCAATACTGTTACTTATTTAGTCGATTTAATTCACGTTTCTCATCGTTATTTTACTTTAAAATTTTAATGGAAGTCCATGTTCCTATTTCTTTCTCTGTTCATCCTTCCCTATTTTGTGAGAAAGCGAATAAACTCATCGAACACATATTTAATACGAATGTTATTTTCTCTGTTAAATATTTATGAGGATATTTAACATAGGAAATTACTTTCATTTACCATTTTTCTGTTACATATTATATGCTCTGCTTCTTCAGATTCCTTCAAAGTAAGCTTTTTTTCTAAAGTGTTTGAAACAGTTCTTCTGTACGATTTATCGTTTCTGGTTTTACAACGTTATATCTGATATTTTTGTATTGTGTTGTAAACCGAAATGTTTTAATTTCTACAATTTTACTGTTTAATATTTAAATTCCCTGGCGAAATGCATTTGCATACTTCGTTAGGCAAAGAAAAATAATTAGTGCAGTCTCAAGGTAATGCAGAGATTTCGTTTTAAAAATTGTAAACATGAAAAGTGCTGAAGCACAGATGAAATCATAAATTTGTCTTGAATATGTGACGGGATTTGATAATTTTTACTGAAATAACGACGAGAATACTATGAATTATTCAAATTATTTAGGACGACAAAAGAATAAAGTTATCTGTTCAACTCATGGATATACCGTTGACATATTATTGAATAATTCGTATATTATGCTGCTAAATTTCAGAGGTATGCAATGGAAACTATACTAGTAAAACTGGATATTGTTCGGATGGATTCATCCTTCTTTGTAAACATTAACAAATGCATTCTTACATCTATATAAGCATCAACAAATGCACTTTCTTCAAAGGATAAAAATTAGAAGAAGTACAGTGTACTCATTATTCATGGATGTGTGTTCAGCGTATTGTATTTGTTATTAATGTTTAAAAGGACTGGCAGATTATTCGAACATTTCATTTTAATGGCTGTCGCAATTAACACTATTTTTGAAGGATTTATTTCATTTTGTTAATAATTTTCTACTTTTGGAATGCCTTTGTGGTGTTGGTGTGTTCATAAATATTAATGAAAGAAGATCTAAATCAAACTTGTCTTCTTTGCTTTAAAGTCAATATCAGTCCTTGGAGGCTTTTTAGAGAAAGTTTCAAAGAATGAAGGCATATACATGAAAATAACTCGTTAGATTATATTTGGTGAGCGGCAGCATGATGAAAATATCCATGAAGAGATAAATGATTTCTTAGATGCATAAGCATTAGAAGAATATCCATAGAACTTCATTTTGAATGTATTTTTAAAATTACCAAAAATGCAGCATGCACAATAACGGAAACGAGGCACCAGGCTTGCAATATGAAGCCAGGATGTACATCGATTTTTTTGGAAAAGAATGTACACTGTGCTTCAGAGCTGCTTGCTGGATTGGGACTTGCAGGGCCTACTAGGCAGTTGAAGACTTAAAGGAAGATTCTCTTTAGAAAGAAAGTTATGCTATTACTTTCTCTGCTTAACGCTTTTATTTCTTATTCACTGTTCTTATTACTAAACTACTGCTCTACGGTTACAGGTTCGTACTTTCATGGATTTCAATTTTTTAATGTTTAATTTAGAATAGTGGAAATGAGCCTTTATTTAATGAATGCATAGTATAATGGATAGTAATGATACCCTTTCCAGGAATATCGGAATTCTGCTCAACTAAGGTTTAATCTATCAGGTTTTAAGTATCATCTATAAATAAGGGATAGGGTAGTTTGACTCTTGTTCGGCGTAATCATTCTATTTGTTTATCATTTACTATCATTTAGGAAAATGATTAATTGAGATTTTTTTTTGTGTTCCTTTACCAATATTTTATTAATGAAACATTAGTTCATTGTGAATTTAAATATATCTATTCTGATTATTTGCACACTGTCTAAATCTGTCTTCTTCCAAACTCTGTTTTTTTAAAAACATTCCAAATGTAAGCATTGGATAACTAAGTCTTGAAAAAATGACTGCATACTAATAAAATGATATCAATGAAATGAAATCTCAGACTAGATTGTTTATTGCAAAGTTTATTAAAATTAAGAACTTGCATTCCACTTATTATTCATTCTACATTGGCTATCAGCTAATCAAATGTTCGCAACAAATAGTAAAATTTAAAATTGGCAATAAATTGTTGAAATGTGAATATCATCGAAAAACATTCTAGTTATCAAATTCTAAACTATTTTTTTTTCGTATCAAAAACATTCCAGTTGATATATTCAAAAAAACATGAGTAACGAATAAATTATTTTTTTGTTACGGTGACAGTAGTTCCGGAAGTTTTCATTGGAAACAGGAAGATTTTAAAAATCAGCTTTGTTAGAAACAGACTTTGGCTTAGAAAGAATTCATTTTAGACCATACATTTGCTTTTGGAAATAATCCCAACTTCGATGTTTGCTTTTTTGCATTTTCAGTATTTGTACTCCAACCTTTTTTTTATTTTTCCAAGTAAATCTTTTCCGAACTGCTCAAAATATATATGAAAAATTAGAAAAAGAATAAAAACATTACCAAAAATATCTGATATATGATGAAAAAACAATCAGTGACATTAATCAGTGACAAATTTATATTTAAGCAATTCGTGTTGTCATCACGACATACGAGTGGTAGCGGTTCTGATGCATGGCGGAATTTATTTGAGCATAAAGCAAATTATGAGAAGGTGATAATAACTGAAACTGATTTTATTACTAAGAAGCAATTGACAACTTTGAAAGAAAATAATGTTTGAAGGTCGCAGGTGATATAAAGCTAGAAAGTGGCCAAAAACCTGAATTGAGGTTAGATGTGCTTTTTAAAAACCAGCATATGATCACGTCGAATAATGAAACAAAAAGCCCAGCGATTAATCCAATAAATGTGAGATCAAAATTAATCTTCTTACAGCATGGAGTGATCCTTTTACTAAACAAAAAACTGAAAAAGTGCATGTGTAAATAAATTACTGATTAGAAAAATACTTATCTGAAAATTTGAAAAAAAACCAGATGAACAATTGGAAATCGCAGTCGTATTGATGAATTGAAATCTCTAATTTAAAAAAGTTATTCAAATGAGAAAGATAATTTTACTTCCTATTGACATTTTTTTCTCTGCTATGAAAAGATTCTCGAAAGTATTGAATTATGTCGCCTAAAACTTTAAATAACAAAATGAGACCTTTTTCGAAAGCTAATATCGATTTTTTTGACAATGATATTCAAAAATTCTAAAATGAAAAATGAAGTCATAAATGATTCATAGGTGTTATTGTCCTCATTGTGAAAAGGTTAGATGAAGTGGCAGTTGAAAACAAGAATAAAAAATTGATTGAAAAAAAACAAAATATATTTCAATATTTTTTTTTCAAAATATATTTCAAAATATATTAATAAGCAAAATATTTCATACGTAATGGACTGGAACATAGGATTTATGTATTTCCTGTCCCCTTTTCAATCTATATTAAATTCCTCATAAAATGAAAATGAAATAATCAAAGAGCAAAAGAGAAATCAGGTGGGCTAAAATGTATGTAAAACATGATATAAACTTCAATTATTGCATTTATTTGTTTTAATTAGCTGGTCTAACTAGTATCTTTTTTATTAAACAAAAAAGTTTGAGATTTTTCGGAATTTATTATATTCATTTCCTACTTGAGATTAGGTATCTACAGTGGAGATGTAATTTTGTGCTGAGAGTAATTTAAGGAATATCAAGTGAAATCTTTTAATTTTGATCAGTAAATAATGCTGTTTTTGAAGGAATCTACCTCTCTGTGACCTCTGATGTGAATACGTTTGTGTTATTTTCGCCTCATCATGGCACAAGTTACAACAGAACAACAATTTTCTTGCAGGTCTGTTGAACATATTTTACTGAAAATTGATAACTTTTTGTTCCTTCATTTTAAACTTCAATATCTCCTAAAAATCATCCAAAATAATATGAAATTGAAGAAGTTCTTGATAATTCTTTTTATTATTGCAGAATGGTTGTCCATCTCGTTCAAGTTCTATCGTAGGAATAGAATCTGGACGGTTACATGTACTTCCGCTAGATAATATCAGAAGGCTCGATTGTGCTGTAATGATCAAAATTGCTTCAACTGTGATTTCTCTGGTAAGAATTTCTGTTTTAGATTTATTCGTGAATAATTCATCTTTCACTATTTGTTCAGGAAAGGCCATTTGTGGATTTGGTTGCAGTAGCGGATGTTTCAATATTATCTCATGTTCGTCAGCCTCTTTGTATCACCGCCCAACTGATACTGTCAACTTCAGTAACGGTTCCGGTATCCTGCATTTTGTCACCATTCGATTCTTCCCACCAATCGTGTCTTCTGCGAATCATTGTACCTTATTCTTGGTTTCCACTCAGCAACGGTCATAAAAAGGTTTATTGACTTTCCAGTCATAATATACACCTGATTTGTTATAATTTACAACTTTTTTACAAATTTGTGATTTACAGACCGTTACACTTCTGCATTCCACGGATAAAGATTGCGGTGCTCTTCACACTGAACTACGCCGCACAAAAATAACATTGTTATCACCTTCTCTAAATTATAGATCATTTGATCTCGACAAACAATATCCCACATTGTATGTCTAACATCAGTTTTCTTAACAGACTCATTCCCTTTGAAATTTTTATTATTGCATTAAAATTTGAGACCTAAATTGTCTATTAAAATTCATCATTAATTCGAAAATTAAAGATGTTTTTACCATCATTGTTCATAATGGTCTGATGAAGGAGATTGCTTAGCCTCTTTTTATAATCTAACTTCTTGCTTTATAAAACTCAAATTGTGCAATTAATTATTTTAAATTTAAACCAGTTTTAGGCATTTACAGTTACTATCACCGACGAATTTTACCTTTGCGACAAGTTCACTTACAACTCTGTTGTTGCATTTCCATTACGACGGCAGTAATGAAACTCGCTTTACTGCCATACAGATAAGGTTCTTCCATTTCTGCATTGTCTATATTTAATTTATATGATTAAAAGTATCATTTATACTATAAATGTAAAACTTTTCTGAGTAGCATCATCCAAATTTGCGCTATTATACAGTTACCATAGCCAATTAAAATAAGTTGCATGCCTTCCTTAGAATGGCTTCAAGTAAAACCGATAATAGACTAGAAATTGCTTCAAAATTAAAAGTGTCAATTCTTCCCATTAAATAAAATATTGCAGGATCTGGCTGAACAATTATTTAAAACTTCTCAGTGTTACTTCGGCAGATCCAAAATTATGGACAATACAAGTGGAAACGCCTATTTATCCCGATACTCACTTGACCTTGACCTGTCTGTATCATTCCTCTTCATCCTTAAATAGTAATTTGGATAGGTAAGCTGATTTGGATTAGCATTTGTCGTTTTTTTTTAATTTCTGATTCTTTAATATATGTATAGTTTTTCTTGTTTCACTTGCCTATTAGCAAGTTATCTTTTATGACATTGTCGGTTAATTGTCTTTTGATGACGAATGATATTATCTTGTTTGAAGTGCATATTTCTTTTTAATGTTTCAAGGATGACTTATATATTTGTTTTAACGAATGATGACAACTTAAAACAGTAGCGATACTTAAAACAAGAGTATCATCATCTTTTTTTGAATTGAGTAAAAGATGAATCTGAAATTTTAAAACCACCGCCTGTTCGGGCTGAATATTCACATTATTGTAATAATTTAATTTTTACAGATTCAACGGGTATATAATGATGATGTTGATCAAAGTAAAAGGCTCAATAGGAACAAAATCTGAAAAGCAGTCGAATGTTATCGATAATGATTTGGTCAAAGTTCATTGGGAAGTGCAGTATTTTGTTTCTGAAAATTCTACTTTTATGGTACAACGCTTTATCAATTTTTCTTGAGAAAGCTCAATAACGAAATAAAAATTGTATCTAACTTCACAGTCAATTCATCTACTATGGTAGTGTTGTTACGCACTATCTCATTACGGCTAATTACAATTGAAAATTTTTTTTTTGATTAAAATTCTTTGAAAATAGCTCTAAAAAGTCATATATTATCACTTGCTGCTTAAATGACTGGTAGTTTGGCCGAGATCGGTTCTCGATAATATGTTATCCATTGGATTAAAGTTTCAGCCTTCCTATGCTTTCATTATTTTACTAAATGTATTTATTATTCATGCATGACAATAAATTCTTTTGCAGTCAGATTTCATGAATAATAATTTAACTTTTTAGGATAAAATGACAACAAAAAGAGTGACAACTCAATTTCGCATATTTTCGGATTATGTATACGCTTTGCTACCAATGATCAAAGTACATGATTTAATATCACTCATGCTTGTTTTAAACTATTCTTTCCAGCTCATTTTCTGTTGAGAAGATTATGAAATAAAAGTTTTTATTTAAAATTTCTTCCACTAAAGAGATATTCAGGGAGAAAATTTAGTCAATACAGCGGTACTCTCGGGAAAGCAAGCTGCAGTATCGATGAGAATATTTTCTGTTATGGAAAGTGGGAATCTAAACGATGTTACTAGCAGTTCATATTGTTTAAGTGCTGAATCACGAGTTTTGAAAGCTTCACCAACTTGTAATTCCATCTACGTTGATGGGTTCGTCTAATTCTAATTGCTACAACTATAAAGGAAAGTATCTCCTATCAAATATCTTTTTCATATACTTAAAATTATCAGTTGATTTTTATATCATTAATGACTTATATTTTGCAATTAACGAATTTAAGATTAGAAGCTTTGCTGAAAATTTTATTTTTATTGGATTTTAATTTACATCATACCTCTACTACAACAACTTTCTGGCTTGTAAATCAAAACGCTACCAAAACACAAATTATTTTAACTGATGATTTTTGATTCTAAATGGTAGTCCAAAATAGTAGTCTTCATATCAATTATAGGTCGGAGTTACGTGGTATGAGTAAAGTTAAAGTTCATGTCCATTTCGAAATCCTGACCTCTTCAATCGAAATTACAGTTTGGTATCCACAACTTCCGATAACTGTTTGGTTATCAGATCCAGTGCTGAATGCCATTAAAGGTTCTATTTTTTAAAT
The DNA here is from genome assembly GCA_008729115.1 of Dirofilaria repens. Classification (NCBI taxonomy): domain Eukaryota; kingdom Metazoa; phylum Nematoda; class Chromadorea; order Rhabditida; family Onchocercidae; genus Dirofilaria; species Dirofilaria repens. Next base: position 176,988 of record SNRZ01000011.1, read on the forward strand.
TTTCTTTAACTAGTTAACTGACTAAATTACTGGAATAAAATGAATACTCACACGTGGCAATAATGCCTAGCGTGACTATTTTAAGGTCATCTATTAATTGATCCTACTTTTTCTTTTTGTTAATTCGATTTCGATGAGGTCAGTCTTAATATTATTATTATTATTATTATTATTATTATTATTATTATTATTATTATTGATATCTTTTTTTTTGTTTATATCTTTTCCAGAGAAGTTCCTAAGTTTATCATTTCAGATTGGCAAATAGCAGTATGGAAATGGCTTCCTAGTAAACGTAAAAGGGAAGCCCGACAGTATGGATGTATCAATAAATATCAGCAAGCTGAGGTATAATTGAAGCTATTGAAAAGAAAAGCTTTACTAACCTTACTGTTATACTTTCCCTATAACTTACGCATCAAGCCAAGATGAAGTTCAGTCCAGCATGCTTATCAAAACTCTGCAGGTCAATATAGGAGCAGAGATAAATACTGCACAGCAAGTGCCAATTAAAATATCAAAGTAGATAATCAAGTTGAAATCCCTGCCTGTGCCCGTGGAAATTAATGTCAAAGGAAAAGCAGCAAGTAAGGTTGTGTCTGAGGTTAAGATAGTACAAAATAATGCGTTGTTAATGCTTGGCTTAATGCGGCTTAAATTATTTCATCAAATAAGATGTTGAAAAGTTAACGATGCTTATGCTTAAGCCATTCCGTATGATTTTGTGCTTATGGTACTTTCGGATGTTTATCTAATGCTATTTATGGCTAATGGAATTAATTGCGCATCAAACGTTTATGTATTTCAAAATCAGAGAGCATTCTCGAATTAACAACCATCAAAGTCATATTATTTCCAGGTTCGCATTCTTGCAAGTTATTATGTGGGAGATAAAGAAACTGGAGAGCGCATTTATTTATCCGGTGATCAGGATATTTTACTCGATGTGACATCATTGACTATGAATCATGTACATAGTTCAAATATCGGTATTGCTGTCGTAACGCCTCGGCAAGATCGCATTTTTGTTGTGGCTCATCGTCCCGGTTCAGCCAGGTCTGTAAATATTGATAACAGTAAGTAATTCGAGAATGAAGCCACCTATGACATCTGTAATGTAATATTACTTTGTTTCTCTATCGTTGCAAATTTTATAGAATAATGGTTCGCTCGAATACTCCCAACATTGATTATGGTAGTACTCCAATCATGGTACAGTATCCTTATTATTATTTTTATTTATTTCTTAAATAGTACTCTTTCTTCTCTACTCCATTTTTTAAAAATCAACCTGTTAAATGAATAGGTAACAGAAGATGCTGTCTCCATACGACGGCTTGCGGTGGAAGGAGTTGTTGATATTGCTTTGAACATTGAACGAATTCCTAGAAGGATTCATGAATATGTCGTTTCAACATTTGTTCAAAATACTTTAACTTATAAATATCAGGTAGACTTTCCGAAGTTTACATTCCTACTATATTCGTCTATAATTTTTTTTATAACACAAATAAGAGAAGATATTGGAGATAAATTGAATCTAAAAGATATTTTCCATTTTCTATTACAGTAAAATACTGTTGTGAATGAGAATTGTGTAATGAAACGTGTAAATGCCAAGTAACGGGAAACAAAACTGAAATCCAAAAATATCACAGGTGATAATCATTGGTAAGAACGATGGAACTTTTTAGAACATGGGAGGAAGCTCGCTATATGTGGTATGAGAAATGAAAAATTCGTTCAGCTCTGGTATGAAGCAGACAAAGAAGAATTTGATGAAATAACATCTGGAATTAAATCTTTGCAGCATGCGACGCTAATCTGTCGATTATATTTTTCGGACGAACAGATGCTTGAATTGACCGATATTCCATCAGAGCAGTATGTATTGCGAGGATGGAGTTCAGATGAGCAAGCCATAGTACTGAATCATGGACCAGGTGGTCACAGTATCGAACTAATCGTTTTACAAAATGCCAAGAATGTGTTAATCTCGGTCAGCTTACATAGTCCAGCCCAGTGCAGTGAGCCGGACTCTAAAGCTATTGTTCAAATCGACTATCCGGTACAAATCGAATTCGACGAAAGAAAGCTTACCAGCACATCATCTATTATTAATTGTTAGTTTGATTTATAAATAAACTGTCTTGAGACTAGAATTAATTTCACTGGTCCAATTACTTAATTACATTCTTTACTTTTTGTTTCAACAAATGTTTGATCATTTCCATACAAAGTTTAGTGATAATTGAAATCATCTAATAGAATCCTTATAAATTTAATCTTTTTCTCGAATTTTAACGAGTAATTTAGCTAATTTAATTCTAAATCGTTCATTGTAAGAATGTTTAGATACTTTTTCGTTACGACAATTTTAAAGAAATGCAAAATTTTTTAAATGATCATAAGAAATTCCATTGATTCCAAGTATTACTAACTACTGTAGTCATCAATTCGAACTCTTCGAATCCGACGGATTTCAAAGAACAGAAAACATTCAGAAAAAGAATCATACGAAATGATTAATGAATAATTTGAAATTTAATTTTCGCTTTTATATTTAAATCTTTAAAACAATATCCATAAGTTATGTCGAAAATTTAAAGCATTTAATCTTCAAAAGCAAAACACATATCTAATTTGAAATCCAGAAATTATGTTTTTCTGGGAAGCTTGTGTCTAGTGGTTTAACGGTGATAATCTGATTTCATTGTTGTCATTCGAAAACAATGTTATAGATAATAGCAGTGCTAGTCTGGCATCAATCACAAATTCTGGAAGTTGGAATTCAGAAGTGCTGTTGGGTTTGATCATTCTTTTGGCAGCAATAATAGGTATTATGCGTGTGATAGGTTCAAAGGCTAGACAACCACTTAACGAAGGTTATGAGAAATTAGTGCTACCAATTCTTACACGATTAAGTTCATCAAGTTCATGTGGGAAAGATGAAAACTCGCAGGAATGGATTTGGTTATCGAAGGCACAAATTGATAGTACCAGTATAAATAGCAGGTTTGTATTGATTTGTATGAGTATGAATAGAAATGTTCTTTGATGTTTATTTTGCAAAGTGCAAAAGTTGCGGGAGGAATAAGAAATAGTTGTTACAAAGATGAACGATGATACATGCGGCAGGTAGGTTCATATCATATTACAATGAAGAATGGAGAAATAGAAAATAGTGATGTTACATTAGAAGTTTTCGAAATGCCTCAAAATGTAGTATAAATGACCGACTTCAAGACATCTTTTGCTATGTTATGAAGGATTATACATTATGTAAATGAAATATCTGCAAAGGATAATTTAGGTATTCACAGAAATCCACTATGGATGTCGATGATAATGCATCAAATGTAAGCACTGGAAGTACGCAACGCAGCATATCATATTGTGGATCAGAAATCAGCATATTTATGTCTCCACAACCTGCTATAGCTGTAAGTTTAGCAATAGTTCATGAGACTAATTGGTATTTTTAGGCGGTTTATTAGCTTTTCTGGTCTCTCTCTACTAAACTTGATTACTGTTCTCATATTTTTATATGTGCTACGACTGATACTACAATTTCACGATAGTGTAAGGTATATATTCAATTTAATATTACAAAAAAAATTATGGCGCAGTAATCATCTTCAATCTGTAAATGTTCTAGATCAATCTTGATTCACTAGGAAGACAAACGAGACCGAAAGCCAAGTTGGCAAGAAATGGGATGATTGATAGTAGTTCTTCAGAACACAACCTTTCCAAATATTTATATATAAATTCGAACGGTAAGACTGATGAATTATTCCTGCATTAAAGATGCTTAATGTTCTCGATGAGGCTTAATTTTTATAAGAGAATAAATCAATTTTACTTTTTTTTTTGAGCATCAGTCAGCACATAACTTTATCATGCTTGGGTCTTCTGAAATGACTATATTTATTGTTTAGGATACAGTTTTATTCCTATCGTCTCCACTGGCAACAAAAAAATCCATGGGGTAGAGGAGGAACAGCTACAGCAATACCAAAACAAGTACGTTGGCGGCACATCGATCACGATTTTAACTTCGATTCCATGCCTGATATCGATGGAATTCGAGAAACGGTCACCTAAAGTGTCATTGTCATTCTATTCTTATTTTCTCACAAATTATTTGGAATTCTATTTTTTAGTGCTTCACTGTCTCTATCTTGCCGCTTCTGTAGTGTATCACTCATCACATCACATCATATAAGCTTCTATTGCTTTGAATCAATTCAAATTTTTCGATTGGTCAAGATCGTCAAATAAGAACGATTTATACAACATAATTAGCATATGCTCTGTGAAGAATTCGAATTTGATAGATAAGCACTAAACAACGACCGATGAATAAACAACGAATGTTCACATCCAAACTAATATTAATTATTAATCAATTACAGGTTGGAAGCAGCGTGTAATCTTTTATCAAATTTATTTAGCTAACATAATTTGTCCTTGTGCTTCTAGCTCCTTCTACCATTTTCTATTCATTCTGAAAAATCTAAATTAATTTCGTGATATGATTGCAAGCTTCAGAAATTGGATATAATGAAAAGTTCCCGATTGAAATCGCTCACGATAGTTCGATCCCTTTCAATAGTTTTCCTAGCATAATTAGATTCCTAGCGAAAAATCTTATTCTTTCATCAGCAACAGCACAAGTTAAGCAAATTTAAAAAAGAAATCAGTCATCAAAATGTCACTCAGCACTTCTCTTGCTATGTACTCACCGTTTCCACGGGTAAAAAAAATATTTTCCATACTTTTTATCATTGTTTCTCCCCGTAAAATTATTCCACTATTATTTTTTAACAACCATCTAGCGAAATACACCAAACTTATACCATATATAAATATATAAATGTCACAGCTCGATGAAGGTGTTTTGTTCCCTTGATTTCAAAGCAAATTGAAAAAATGACATAAAAACTCAATATCAGTATGTATTCTATTTGTTTACTAAATCGAGGAAAGAGCTTCAAATACATATACCCTAACGACACCGAACACTATAGTCAGAATTCAACCGATATTCATGCTTATAACAGATAATTTAAGTTATGCTAAGAAGGATAATATGTTTGCAATAAATAATTGCACAATTGCGAATACTTCAAAAGAACAAGAAAATCTTTTTAATTTCTCAACACCAGTTCGAATTCAGCAATAATTGAGACTTAGTTTGTTATTAGCAGTTATCTAATTAAGCTACCAGAAATTTGATGAAGTAGCAAATTTAAAAAGTATTCATTGCATTAAAATTGCGGTGTGACCCCTGAGCCCAGAACACTTAAAGTCATAATAAGCAATTAAAACAATTTTAGTGTCGAACTATCTTTGAATTAATAAACAAACAGATAAACTCGCCTGAGTTAATTCTTCATTTCGCATCTGTTTAAATTTCTTGTATGTGATTTGTTCGATACTGCACCCTCAGTAATCTTGATGATCTCAGCAACTATAAACGAAAGGATTTCCCGCTTTGGTACTGCAACCTATTCTAGAAAATAATATAGGAAATAGTGCACATGAACTGAAAGCTAATGCAAAGGATACTCATTCATCAAGTGAACTGGTGTCGAGTCCAAACAAAAACCAGCAAACAAATAAATACCCGAGTTGACATTTAATCCAAAAAACGGTTGAGGTCGAAAAGAGTGAGACAAAAGATCACATTGCACTGCATGTGCCGATTAAAAAAAATGATAACAGAAACTTTGAGCACAGCTTCCAAAAATCTTTTTATTTAAAGAACTCGACTTCTTTTTTCACTCAGTCCAGATGACATTACAGCTTTTTTTTTTCGTTTTTTTTTTTCACGGCCCATAATATTTCCATTTTTTTGTTTTGTGTTTTAGTTTTTTCATTTGAAATAAAATTTATTTTTACTTCCTTTTCTGAGCCGATATTAAATTTTTTTCTCTTTTCGCCAACCAGCAATATCGTATCAAATAATCACAATAGAAATATGAAGATAATAAAATAATTATAGGTAACACAGACTTTAGGAGGAACTGCTTTTAAAGATTGGGAAACATAATTATAAGGAAAAGCATCTGTGCAGGCTTATGAATTGTGTAATTAATGCTATAGACGAATCATCAAACATCGTGAAAAAAGGGCTAGGATTTTTTTTCGATAGTAATTTAAGGATCAAGACTTAATCTGAAAACAATTTTACAAAAATAGCGCCTGCTCAAGCACTTTCCACAGATGCAAAAAATCCTGCCCGAAAGTCAAAATGCCAAAATGCAAGATTCACTGACCAACTGTTCTTTCAATTAATCATCATTGCCATCATCGTCCGACTGAAAATCTCTTTTTAAATTAAATAAAACTGGATTTCGGTAGAATAAATCATAAAAAAAACAACAATTAGATCACGAAAGCAAAGTAGAGATTAGAAATTGGAAATCTGAACAGATTGAACAGCCCCAAAGATTACTCAGGATTATTCAGAATTAAATCATAAATCAATGAGTTAGCTAAAGCAAAATTTCCAAAAGTTATAAATGAAAAGCGTCCGACTTAAACCATTAACAGGAATAGCCATGCTATTGTAGGATGCTAAATAATTTCAATCATGGTCTGCATAACCATAGGAATTATAAAAATTTAAATGACAAACCTCATCCAACGGACAACTCGCCAACAAAGCTGCAGGAGTTACACGTTCAGATGGTTGTCGTTTTTCATCAGGAACAACGCCGCTCGTCTCCGTTCCAAGTTTTGGAGCCCATTCAACTGTTAAATTTCCTACAGGATAGTCTGCTCCCAATGATACTGCCTTAAGATGAAAGTAATGAGCAATAATTGATTTTAAAGGAATGGATATACAATTGTCAGTAAGTCTTTCTTTAAAAACATAAGAAGAAACCTGTTCTGCATCACGCCTTTTTTTGTAAGTGAAATAAGCAGTAAGCGATTTGTCCGGCGCAGGAATTCCAAAGTCCATATCAATCAGTTCTCCAAAATGTTCCATGTGAATAATAATTTCATTTTCTGTTCCTGCTTCAAAACCGCGAACCACAACCATTTTTGAGCGGTTATCAAGAGTCTGAAGAAGACTGATAAAATATCAAGAAATCAATATATAAAAAATAAATGACAAAATGAGAAAAATCACTTACTGTTACTTAAATTTATTCTTAATTTAACGCAGCATATTAAAAAAAAAAAAAAAAAAAAAGATTTAAAAACTAGAACTCCTGTATATCATCTTATTACTGCACGAAAAAAAAATCGAAACCATGGAGATTTTTTTCAAAAATAATTGTGGTGAATTGACATATAAAAATGTAAAGTGTATCTCAATACTTTAAATAAATCATTTTTCATCAGAGAGCTATGGAAATTATGGTTGTTAAAAACAAAAGAGTATATACCAAGCTGCCAACCTGTGAAGAATCTTGCAGACGAATTTTTTTCGGGGAAGAAACCATGTCGCTCACTGATAATTCACTTGCTAAATACAATATTTACAGTTACACATAAATGCTATTCAAAAAAGTTGTTTAATTCGAAATTATAACATTAATTACGCATTCATTTTTTAAATGGACAACAAACCATCGGAAACGACAAGATCCATCCCAATAACTGATTCCGCAGCAACATTGCAACCATTCGCATTATCCGATGTCTTCGATGCTTCAGGACCAGTTTTCGTTTTCATCAACTTTTCATTAAGGTCAGCAATTTCAACTTTTGTTTTAGCCACAGATGATTCTAATCTTTTGAAAATCTAAAAAATTGAAATTTTATATATAGAGTTCATGGTGTCGATAATAGCTGTTAACCTGTGCGTTATTTCTTCGTGAATATTATCAAAAAATTCTTCCATGGATTCGTGCATATTATCAAAAAATTCTTGCATGGATTCCAATTAGCTGATAAATAATTGCTCTGTTCTGGTTTTTCTTTTACCGCTTATCCATAATTTTGTAATAAAAAAAAGTCCTAATATCCAGGAGTTCCCAGTGAATATTAATATGATGAGACTAATAAAATAAGGCAACTTAAATTTTCATAAAAAATGATATTGTACTTTCCGTCCATACAGAAATATAAACTATTTCTCTTGTTAAATTACAGTATAATAAAATGAAAATTTCCCAAAAAATTTAATTTTGCTACGATCTTGATTATCATGACAAACCTTGTACAATTTTTTCTTTTTTTCAGGAGTAATGTCTCCCTTCTTCATTTTTTCTAATATGATTTTCTGTTGTTCAATTTCTTTGGACATAAGATCAGATTTTCTCCGCTGAAGATCTATCAGTCTCATTCTGTTTTCTTTTTCCTGCTTCCGTCGACGTCTTATCTATAATACAAATAATTTCATTAAAATTATCAGAACACTCAGCAACTACTGCAATTCATGATCTTGAAAAATATTGAAGGAAACTATCAACTAAATGTGTTTTTGGTCATTTACGATTATTTCAAATCTTTTGGTCCAAGGAAACTATCAATGCGCACAAAATTCTCAATCTGCTTACGAGATTTCCGAAGATTTTTTGTGTTTCGAAACTACTCTTCCGCTATTAGTTGATATTACAGTAAAGCATTTCACTTGGAAATCATAAAAACTAAAGTTTTTGATCAATTTTCGGTCGAAAATGAAGTTTTTGATCAGTCAAAAACTTTTTTTTCGCGTTTTTTAAGCAAAATTCAAGAAGATACCTCGATATATTTCTCTCTATTTATCAATTGTTGGCTAACTGCAGAACGTGAAGCTTGAGGCTCTGCATTCTGCGAATTCGTTAAATGCATTGCTTGTGAATTCTTAACAACAGAAGCCAATCGTGAACCGACATGAACTGTCTTTGTCAGTGAACCCTTCGCGTTGAATGTTACCGATGAGCTGTTGACTGACACTGCCTAGAAACCATTTTTCCAATATTAATTCAAAGTCATTTCAAAATCAAAATTGACAGATCTCAATTTCTTTGCATTCTCCTCTTTTTTCATTGAAGTTATTTCATCTCCAATACAGAACATGAATTTTAATTCGTGTGTCAACTTACTTGTCTGGAGAAAAGGAAAAATTTTAATTTAAAAAGAATTTTAAAAATTTATGCGATTCTATGGAAAATATAACCTGATTTGTATTCACAATATTATTTGTTTGTCCATTCGTACTGTGCCAAAATACCTTAATAAAACGATTGTTAAGTATTGGCACTGTGCTCTTATATGCTGTAACTGCTTCACTTCGATTTGCATAAGTAATAAGTGCTGCTTCTGGATCACCTTCAAAACAAACCTAAACAGAAAAATGTTACACTTTTCAAAGAAGTGAATTCGAAGAGTTGTAAACGCCGCAAATCGAAAAAGAAATAGATATATGTAGAAAAACAGGTAGAGAATTATATAACTTAACATGGCATTCTATTTGAAATAAAGAATATAAATATGGAAACAAAATGCCTTGATAACTTCAGTGCTTTGAACACCGTTTTTATTCGATTAAATTCTTCACAAAAATAATTTATTAAGTTCCCGAATTCTATGAAAATTCTTCACCTGCATATTAACGATTTGTCCAAATTGTCCAAAGTGCTCATTCAGCTTTGCAATATTGTTTAATTCCATAGGTATCTTACGCACTTGAAGAGTTTTATTCACAGCACCCACATTTTGATTATACCGTCCTGCGTTACCAGCACCACCTCCTCTTCCTCGTCGTCTTTGGACGGTTGTTAACTTAAAAAATTAATTGTATTAAAATCCCATTCATAATAATATCGCATTTAAATTCCGAAAGCAAAATATTAACTACTATCATTCCCTATAAAAAAATATGATATCTAATACGAGTACGAGAATGACAAGCCTGTGCGACATTATGTGGTGGAACAATAGTCGAAGAATGCGTTGGGTCATAGTTATTAGCTGCAGGATGAATTAAAACAGATGATGACATAGCAGGCACTGTATAAGTTGTTGGTCTCCAAGGCTGATTCACTACGACTGGAGGGATCGGTGGTGGCGGTACCGAAAAATCTAATGAATGTGCAGCTGCTACAATTGGTATCGAAGAAGCGCTCAGTGCTGGAGCTTCAGGATTATATCCTATAAAATATATAGGAAAAAAATTCAATTTATAAACTGTACATATGTAATTTGTTTTAAAAGAAATTCATAACAATACAGAAAATGTGAAATGAAAAACATACCTTCGGTAAGAGCAGCTGATACAACAACGCCTGAATTTGTAGCATATACATTATCAACACCAGGTGGTGGAGGATTAAGTGGCGTGTAACCAGGTGGTGGCACCGAAAAATTGGTCGCAATCTGAGTCACCGCAGGTTTTGCTCCATTGGTGACCATTTTTTCCAGTGCAATATCATCTACAACCACTGGATCAGGTCCATGATCGTAAATACACTGATCCCCTTTCATGCAATATCCTTTTTCATCATAATCACGGCAACGTTTTTTTTTTCGTATTTCTGGTTCACTACTTTTTTCGCGTCTATAAGAAGAATGTGAAAAACCGAGATAACGAAGCACGACTGGAATATAGGGAACAATAAAACAACTGAATTCATTAGTACCTTAATTATATTACAAATACAAAAAAAAAAAGTTGTATGTAAAAAACGTTACAAATAATTCACATATAATTAAATCATGGAAAAAAAGCTTTTTGTAAAAAAACATGCCTTTGTCTCTCATAAGGAGAACGCGGTGAACGAGATCGTTTACGCTCTAGTCGTTCCGGACGATCAGTTTTGTATCGATCTGGTTGCCAATGTTGCAAGCGTGCAGGCAGTGCTGCTACACGTCGGTCCACATTTCGATCTCCGCGTTCCAGTCGTCTTTCACGTGGCGATCGACTACGTCGCCTTTCAAACCTTTAAAACACAAAAAGTGTAGTAATTTGATATTAAATGAAAATTTACTTTTACCGTATCAATAAAGCTGTTCATTTATTCTGAACACTGCATTTCAATTAAAGCACAAGTAAGTTCTAAACATATTCATTCAGAACATACGGCCACCCACTTTCTGATATAAAAATAAATGAATCCAGAAACACAATTTTGTTTGCTTCGTTAAACAATTTACCGATTTGCAGAATGATCGCGACGAGAGTCTTCACGTTGAGGAATATCTGTTGGAGGCGAGATTCTTTTTCGCACTATTTTTTGAGCTGGTCCTGGAACTGTTTCAGATATGGAAATCTTTTCACTCTCTTTCTCATCGCGAATCTAAAAGTACACATGAAATACTCTTGCCAATTTCAATTAATGAAAAACCAACACAAAATTTAGGCAGTGCATAAATATATTAACCTTCTGCTGTTCTCTTTCTTTGTCGCTTTGACTGAAATTCTTTTTCTTAACATTTTCCCTTTTCTCTTTCATTTCTTTCCGTTCATCAATGTTCTTTTTTTTTTCACATATTATTGCAAAGGAATTTTTTGACTGCAGCGCGGGAGCGGTAACTGTGGTTGCTGTGGTAGTTGTTGTGTAGCTACGTTCTCTGATAATACGAAATAATTTCTCCACAAAAGGTCGCGCTTCTGAAAAAAACCATTAGTTTTACTTCCTTAATAAGATACTAAACATTTTCTTGACAAGTACTGAAAGTAGTAAATACCTAAACACTAAATTAAAACAGTGAAAAATAATGAGCCTCATTTCACATTCCACAGATTGCGATGATCGCATATGGCGTACGCATATGGTTATTTTCTTGCTAAAGAAAGGGAGTAGAAGCCGGCAACAAAAAAAGTGGAATCGATATGTTCCAATGAAGAATGTAAAGCCATACTTGTTTGCAAAAAAACATCGAGTTGCTCAATGCAGAATTCTATCAACTCTGATTCTGGTTTGTCTTTACGTAATAGAGCTAACACATATTTAGCAAGAGCTGCTGGTTCAGCATCACAACTGAAAATGATTAGAAAGCTTTTAATGATTAATCAAGTGTGAACAAATAACCTCTTAAAACAAGTCTTACATTGGAGCCATCTCTTTAGTAAGCCATGTTCGCAACGCCTCTGGTGCTTCTATAATCATCGTTGCGTTATCACTTACCTTACACTATAATAATAAGCCTGAAAATTGTTTGAGTTATTTATGAAATAATGCACATTTTATACGTACGATAATGAAAAATATCTTGAATCAACATAAAAACAGGAGCGAAAAGGCAAGGGAACGGCACCAAAAATGATGATTAAAAGATTACATCAGATTCTAAATGCGAATTGATTTCTTTAAAATTTGACAAAATAATATTTGGTCAGGTTGTACATGAATTATATATTTGTATCTCAAATCGAGAAGTATTCGCCACTTTAAAAAATAGACTCTGCAAAACTACAAACTTCAGATGTATTATACCCTATAATAGGCGTAGTTCTTTTAGTTCTCAGAGAAATGGACAACAAACACCAGCGAATATATGGTTCCATGGAGAAAAATACAGAAATGCACAAATGCACTACCGCCGATCTATATCATATAAAATTATTAATTTAGCAAATAAGTACTAAAAATATCTGCAAGGATTGAAAATGTCTTTCTTAAGCTCTGAAAGTCAAATTAATAAGTTTTTGAAGCGACTACTGATGTCGCAGAGTGATACCGTCGGACATACATTGCAATCTACATATCTCATGCTACCTATATATCTTCTACATAACAATTCCACTAATAATGCTATGGATGTAACATGTGACACACGAATTAATAATTAACGCGAGAGATTACGGAAAATCTCATTCTACACACGCTATCATACTGTTGCACTTTCGCAGCACGCCAGACAAGCGAGCGAATGTCTTGGATCGGAATGAAAATGTTGATTCTTTTCTATGATGAAAACGTAAGTCCATCACGGTGCGATCTTTCACATACAATAAGATCATTCGTCTGAATATACAAATTAGTTATCATCCACGTCAGATATTCTTGGGTTGTGTTCCGAAGCAAAGGTGGAAATACTGGTTGAATTCGTTTGGTGATACGTCGCTTTCATATCAGCATCCAGTTTACATTTAAATTCAGCTTTGAATTCGCGAAAAATCCAAACGTACAATTTTTAAGCAATAAAAGAAGCAAAAAACTGGTAAATTCGGAATTTGCAGCTAATCAAATGATTGAAATGAAATATGTGGTGAGTTACCTGAGTTACCTTGTTGTGTTGATTTAGTTGACAGTGAAATAAAGGGCCAAATAATACGTTACGCTCTGTTCAAAATTCATTATAGAAACCACTTGATCAGACAAAAGGTGGGAGTTTCAAGAAATTTTATTTCTTACATTTCGTGTCTTTATTAATTTATCTAGAGAGGCTCTTAGTTTTCAGACTGGGCCGCACTTATAAGTCGTTTAAGGCAGCACAAAATGTCGATTTACAAAATTGGAGGGAGAATAAGAGCAACTATCTACACAGTCTTTTTTTAATTCCTTTTCTCACTTGCTAAGTCTTCCAAATATAAACAGCAAGTAGAGGATGCTCAATATTCTGGAAGGATATTATGATAAAAACAGTGATGGTCGGAAGATCTGTACACATTTTGCCTGCTTTTAGCTTGAATAAGAAATATCCGATATATAAATCGATTATAATTATGATCTTGTCTAGACAATATGATTATTATCATCTATACCATATCTCTTTTTTGTCATGGTATGAAACCAAATAACACTTTAAATGTTACTTCTCTTATCCTTCAGATTTAAGAGCTTAATTAAACTAATATGACTGCTTAAATAATCTTACATTAAATTAACCAGCCATTCTTAAATATCGATGACTAATTTGCTCCTCCTTCTAGCAAATACATAGTTTCCATAAAATTTGCCAAGAAAAATGATTTAAATTAAATTTTGTGAAGAGAAAGGGAAATATGGAACTACCTTATTCGGATACTGTTTGCAGTACGGATATCAATCACTTCATTGGAATTCGAGTCATTCAGTATAAATGTCATTTTCGCATTTACTTAGCCGAATTTTTACAACTAAGTTGCATATTAATCTATTCAATGAAATTTAATGTAATGTCAACGTAAAAAAAATCTTCTACAGCTTTTCAGATAGTGAAGAAACAATAAAGTCGATTTTACTGCGACATAATTGATTAAAAGAAATAGATTATTCTTTACCAAAGAATGATGATAAACTCAATGAGGATATGATTAGAATCGATGATCTTCGAACCTTTTCCTACCTGACCTAATGAACATAGGAAATGTAACTATTGCACAAGTTATCGAAAATTATTTCACGGGGATATTTGTCGTTATCTAATCATTTGCTTTTTCTATCGATGATTGTTGTTGATAAAACAAAGCTAATTCTGTAAAAAAGAAAAAAACGTTGTTCATATTCTGAATGTGTGTTAAAGACAGGAACTACAATACACTGACCAAATACTGTATGATGCCTAAATCGAAAAAAATTTGCTTAATCAGAGCAATGGAATTTATTATATTACAATAAATTTTCAAACGAACCATGTAGCCATCTGATTATTAGATCATAAGAATAGTGTTCAAGGTGTGTAAATTAGCGACAAGTAAAACAATTCAAATTATGTAAATGTATCTTTGCATTTTACTCCTATAATATCCGATAAGTTTTTTCCGGAATCATTTGTAGTATTTTATATAATATTCATAAAAAGAATATACTTTTGTCTCTGTTGCATGTTTCTCTTTCTTTCCAGTGGTACATCAATCAGTATGCCATATATAATGTATTCACAGTACTTATTTTAGAACAGGAATTAACGTTGGTTAAACTATCTTTGAAAGATGTGTCCATACACGATTTCAAGAGTTTTTCAGCACTTAAAAAAGTGAAGAAATACCAGGAAAAAATCAAAATGGCAACGAATAAAGAATAAGATAAATTGTAAAAATGGATTCATAATGGAAACCATACGTTTTTTTTTGTCAAAATATATCCTTTCATAAATAAAAAGTTAAACTTAATGAGTTGTTGTTTGAAGATAAGAATGTCATAATGGGAGGATAGTCTTCTCAACAATTTAGAAGAATTAAGTTTCCTCTTTTATCTATAAAAGGATATTTACATCTTTCTGTTTATAATACATAGTTATGGAGAATAAAAATTTATTCGTGCAAAAAACACATGCTTATTACAAAAACAAATATTGCTGATGGTAGAGTTAAAACGAAACAATAATACCTCACGGGTTCATGAACATTGAAACTAAATAAATGCTTCAAAAGACATTCTAAACTGTATTCTAAAATGCAATCAATAAGTTATTACCTCACATCTTTTAAATCATGTTAGTGAAATCCTTCGTTAATTTCGACTGCGAATGACACATTGGCACTTGAATATAAAATAGTAAGCGATATTTGAAATGAAATTATTTACATTTCTTGAACGCTCTGGAAAACATTTATATCTGTAAATCCACTTAATTCTCCTTAGATGATAAAACTCAAAAACGACTGATTTTGTATTCTATAAATTCCTTATTCATCAGATCTAGTGTTTGGTATTGATACTATAAATCCCATTAACATTAACGATCCGTCTTGCAATTATAAAAAACTATACCAGAAAAGTATCAATTCCAACATGGATTTTCAATTAGAACATGATCAACATTTAAAAACATTTCAGTTCCACATTGCTAATATATTAATGAAAAAAACATACTTTATTTCAAATGCATTACCTCTTCCGCAATCCTAAGTAATTAAAATTTGCTGGTACGACTTTCTATAATTGTACGGCAACTTTAGTATGATGTACCAAAACAGAAGATATCATTTACTTAGTGTTAAGATCAGCCATTTCTTGACTTTACATTACTATTTTTTTTATTTTTCTAAACATCCACTACAACTCTCTTGATGTTTCAAAGATGTTCTGCACAACTGAAAGAGAAGTGTCATAAGCAGAGTTTGCAAATTAAATTATGTAAGATGTCGTATTTTGCTTTCCTGATCCGCTACATCAAGTTTCTCACTTTTATTTACGAATTATTTTCATCCTCTATAGAACTTGATTCGCTATCTGATGACGAATACGCAACAAATTTTTTTTTTGCGTTGTTGTTCGACTGAAAATGCAGGAGAGAAGAAAGAACAGATATGATGCTTGTTTCGGTAAATGCCTGATATCGTATGCCGAATCTTTGAAGGTAACTTGCCTTTTTAGTGGCAGTGAGCAGGGAAAACTGTGATTTAACTAAAATAAGTCAAGAATTTATTAGAAAATTTGTTATTTATTTATAGCATGGCGTAACTGTTATTATCTACTTAGTGATATAAATTTCCATCATAGCTCTAGCGCATTATCAAACATATTTAATAGTGAAATTCTTAGATCAAAAATTGAAATTTTTTTAAAATGCGGTAACAAGAGTTTTTTTTAAAGAGGCAAACAAAAAACTGAATAAGAACTGCTCTAAAAAAAAAAAAAAAAACAAACCTGCCGATGTAAACTATTTTTTTGGTCATTTTCCATCTTTCTAAACCTCATGTTCCAATTCTTTTGACATTTTTAGCTTTGAAATATTATGCTTAAACTTAAAAGAAACACTCGAAAGATGACTTTATAAACCAAATGAAATAATAATTCAATTAATAAGGTACTCAGAGAAGAATGATTTGATAAATTAAGTTTAGCTTTTCAAGTTTTTGTATAGGATTCATAAAATTCTATTTTTTTATCCACGTGTCCAAAATCTGTTTCTTATCGATTACTAGGAAAATAAATGAAAAATAAAACAGTTCTACTTTAGATAAATCTTGTCATCCTTATAGGATATACCAGCGATATTCCAGTGATATCAATAAATTATTGGAATCTCAATGCTATCTAAATGTTTCACCTGATAATCACTCCAAGATAAGGAATGCGGAAAACAAACTTTTATAGTAGCTGGTAATAATTCCGCAATTTCTGGATCGTTATCTTCGGTAAAGTGAAATTGCAAGGCATGTGTTTTTTATGAGGAAGTAACTGACATTTACTTCCTTATATTTTCAATAATACTTTATTAAATCAATTGAAACTATTTCTCGATCATTATCCACATATTATAATTCACATTTCTTTCATGAACTCCTTTTCTAACACTACATTTCAAACAGCCAAAAAATATGCAAAACGTGACTTTCCTTTGTAAGTTTTACCATGCAATTGAAACAACTTCACTTATACTTACTGAACATTTGAATTGAAATCATAAACATTTATTACATGGATCAAAGGAAATCGACAAACTTTGACGCACTTATAACAAGCAGTATTTAACTGCGGTGTTTCAATTTGTAAAATAGAAGTATCCCAAAAAAATTTCTATGGAATTTTGATTATGATTGAAAAATGAAAGTGATTAAGAAAAATGAAATTAAATAAACTAAATATTTGACTACTAAGCCACTTTTACCCAGCACTGCATCTCTTACTAAGACTTAATTTTCTAATACAAACATGAAAATAAAAAAATAAAAGAGATAGTTAAAAATTAAATTACAAATAAAAAAGCAAGAAAAGAAGTAAGATTCTACTGTTCATTTTCTATCAACTTTCCCATTAGTCGGAACAGCATTATCGATTGCATTAATATTTGGCAGTTTGTAGGACTAAAGGTCTTAATATTTTCCAAAGTGTTGGAGAATGATTCAAAGACATGAAACATTTCATTATCAGATTCTGATTTTACAGGGTCAAAATGTTATAAGGTTCAATATCAGCTTTTGAAAAAATTTTGGTGCTGTGAATTCTAAATTCAGATTTTTCCTCATCATCTAAGCATATCAAGAAATTGATTCATTTTCTTTCCAAAATAAATTTTCTCACTCGCAGTTTTAATTTCATCTCTCAACAAAACATTTAAGATCCTGAAACCAACTTCCATAAACATTTTGTCGAATTTAGAACGATTCCATAATCTCTTTGATTTTCCGGTATTCTTTGCAAATTTACTTCATTCTTCGAGGAAATAGGCAAACAAGTATCACTCGTTTTTATTTTGGTCTTTTAGGGTCATGTATTTTCTGAATACTTGAGTATGGCTTCAAAACTCTTTTTCGCTTTTTTTATCTGAATACTTAGAAACTTAAGCCTAATTGGTTCAGAAGCTTGAAATGCCAATAGAATTATAAATATATGACTAACAAATAGAAGCAAACTTCTGAAGTTTACCCTGAGTTATCGCATTCTTTCTTTTCCACCTTAGTTGAGTGGCAACGATAATAATTCTGGAAAATTTTAACTGCCACATGTTTTTAATAGCTGATGTCATCGAAGTAAAAATTTGCAGTTTTGATTTAGTCCTTTACGAAGAACAAAATTACACAGATAGAAAAGTAATAATAGATGTAAGATGAAATAGTTCAAAATTCTTTGTTAAAATCGATATATAATAATGTCATATTGGTCATTCTCTCCTATTCTTTCATATGAAAATTAATAACAACAAAGCTAACCTTTACATGATGATTTTTCTCGAGAGAATGTATAGTACTATTTTCTTCATCTCGAGAGAATATACTATTTCTTCATCAGATTTAAACAAACACTTCGTGCGTTTATGGCGGTGGTATTTAAGACGCTTTTGACGGATGTGCGATAAAAACCTTTAAATGACTTTGTCACAATAGCAAGCAATGAATGCATCTGAAAAAAGTAACGTAATGATTGATAAGTAATACAAAATTTCTGTTAAATCAAGATATTTTTCATTATGATACTTATAAAATGGGCATTTTGTTAGTGGGAAAAATGTTGATGGGACAATGATTTTATCACAGTGATAAAATCAATTTCATATTAATATGCTGTACAACACTATTTACCTCATTTCTTCAAATTGATTATTTTCAGTAAGCCCATCAGTACAATCCAAGAATACTCTGTTACAGTACACAAGCAGTCATTCGTTTCCTAAAATAAATAAGCTAAACATATCCATCTGAAATCTTGTACTGCATAATCTTTCTCTTCAATTAATTTCTCATCTTTCCCTTCAATTAATTCCATATGTTTACGGTCACGAGATTAAAAAGGCGCACGCCATTTGTTCCATTTACAATTTCTGCAACTTTGTTCTCTTCAAGAGAAAGAATGATGTAATTTAAGGAGATTCATTTGACTTTAAATTGTCCCTCTCCTTTTCCTTTCTTATGCAGTGATATCAATCCCCGCCAACTCTTGTATCACAATATCCGTATGACAACAGAAAATGAAAAAAAGAAACTTTCGTAATTGTCGTGAAATTGTAATGACTGCCAGATATATTCTGCTGTCGAGCTGTGAATGTCGGGTAATTAACCAAAGCAAATCTTATGACGTACTGACTTGATGTGAGGGGATTTGTGAAGAATCAGTTCGTTGTAAATACACGACAGTCGGAGTTGTTAAACTTTATTGAAAGAGCAATTTGAGAATAGCAGTAGTACGTAGATGAAGTCCAAGCAAGCGACTCAGAATCTATCTCAATCCCTTTGGTGTTTAGATTATATGTGTTAGGAAATGGGAGTGATTTACTTGAAGCATTCAAGCACCGGAAACACACGGGAAATGCTACAAGCATTATAATAAGATTAAGTAGGAAGATTGACATGGGAAATTAAGAGTTCTAAGCATAACATTGCAAATTCGTTAGATAAGATAACAACAAAAAACGTGTGAAAAACAATCTTAAGGAATATAGATATGTTGAGATGATTCATGATCCCATTAGCATTAATTTACAATATGAATAAGAAATTTAGCTCACTATTTATTTATTTGAAGTTTCGTTTTCACGACAATAATTGTATCTACAAATTGTTTCAAATTTATGAAAAAGATTGTCTCAAATGCGGCTAGAAGTTGAATGTATCTAGAAGTTCAAGTCCAGTAAAGTTTATTTATTTGCAGTCATTCAGTTATGATTCTAATCTCAAAAGAAGTATTTTTCTGAGTTAAAATTTTAATATCAATCTCAAGTGATTTTAAATTTTAGAGAGTTTTTGAAAAATTTTAAAACCATTAAGATGAAATAGTTAAAATTTTAAAATTAAATATTGAAGATAATCTTGCATTAAAATTAAAAATTGAAATCATTTTGTTCAATTGCTTCTGATTTTTACCGAGTTTTACAAACTTTAAAAAATTTAGTATATTTTCGCTGTTGTCTATTATTCACAAGTAGCGATGATATTTTGTTTTACTGTTGTCTATTATTTACAAGCAATGATCTTTTGATCCTTTAATTTATTTTAGAATTTTTCCTTTGCAGTAGGGAAAAGTATTTCAACTCCTTTTATTATTTGTCTGATATATATATATATATATATATATATGTGTGTCTGATTTATTATTTGTCTGATATATATATATTTTCTTTGTAACTAATGATCTTTTCTTGTCTTATCGTAAATGGAGTTAGTTTTGATTTCAATGACTTCGAATAACTTTTAAATGAAGAATCTCGAAATTAATTTAGAATCTAAAATGTTCATCTAAGATTTTTTGCATGTATTGAAAGTGATACACAATTGAGGGTAAGAACTAATTTTGTACAAATGTATGCTGAAGAGTAGTATTCCCTCATGTTGATAAGATCCCAAATTTTGCATAATTTCCATTGTTTTATTAATTTTAAGGCCTGACTTAAAAAGAAGAAAGACTTAGTGTTATGCTTATGATTTATGTTCTTCAACGATGTGTTTCAAATGCTTTTCATTTCAACATTATTGTATATAAGTACATTCTGAATCTGAAATCATCCAACGATGATATCAGTATTATGAATCCATTGATTAATGCATTTTAGAAGGGATTGAACTGCTTTATTTCTTTTATTTGATTTCTTTTCCCTTCTATAATAATGACTTGCATATTTTATCCTTCAATATATGAAAAATGCATTTAATTATGATTGAATATTAAAAAGCATTAATGTTTTCCAAACATTTATTTCATAATTTTGAAGCTCAAAAATTAGATTTAGCTTACTTCATGTGAAAAATAAAAAAATTCAATTTCGAATTGCAAATTTTTATTTGATATGAAAAATAAGATAATGAAGAGATGTAATCTGAGTAAGTAGTGTAAGAAAAGTAATGACCACATTTTGAAAATAAATTTTCTGTGGCGCATTTTCTGTTTAAATGATGAAATGGTAATTACACGGTATTTTGCTCTAGTTAATTATCGTCTTATTGGCGAAAGTATAAAAACACATATGTAATACCAACTAAATTATCAATTTCTTATCGCTTCTTTTATTTGGTCATAAATAATGAATTACTCTTTCATTTTTTTTTGGTTATAGAATCTCCTAATTTAATCATTTATTTCAAGCCTATAGGCATACTTTGAAACAAAAATTAAATCGTTGTAGTACAGAAGGAAGGAAGTTCTCGAAGGAAAATTTAAATAATAATCGCATGTCCTTGTTTAGTTGGATATATATTTGATATCAAATGGTTGCTTACTATTGTTATGATTATTCAGACTAAACAATTATGAAGCATTTTTATAAGTATGGGATAAAAAGGCCTCATTGCGGATGAAGCCAAAATTGTCACACTAATCATTAAAGATTTTGCAACTGCTATTGTCAAACATCAACAATGACAGGATAAAATAAGGACGCATTTGTTGCATTCGTTCCTATTTGTATTGATAAATGGCTTGTTACCAATTCCAAGTCTTTTTTTTTTCATTTCCACGTTATTACTTTTTAATGATCTGGGCTTTATCAGTTATCTGTATATTTATCTCATCAGATTCTTGTGTTGTCTTTTAAATATTAGCTATTGATTTATGCCACTACTCTGTCATATTTACCTTTCGACCAGAATCCTTCATAACCAATCAGCGTATTAATTTTATTACTTATCGCTAACTTGCTTCAAATTCGTACAAATCCTAAAACTGAAATTGTAACCTTTGAGCTGTTTGTTGAGGCATACCAATGCTTCTCAATACAGCTGCAACACAACAATCGAACCATCCTATTATAAAAAATGATCAGAAATACTTTTCCTCTTCCTCTTCTTATTTTAAATAAACAACGTACGAAATTCAAGGCGAAGTTCTTGTAGGATATTTCAATGAGAAGAGAATTGATTCATCATTCAGACAGAGAATGAATAGAGTTTAAAAAAGCTTCTGTTTTCCGCTAAAACACTTTATCCTTCTTTTGTTCATCTCTCAAGTCATTTTCTATTATTTATTCCTAGTGTTAAATGAACTATTAGAATAATCAAAAATATAGAGCTTGATAAGAGATAATAAATCTTGAGCGTTAGTTACAATATGTTCACAATATTGATATGGCACGGATCTAGTAAGATTCATGGCGGGGATATTTTTGTCGAACTTTAGATGAGCCAATAAACTGCTCTGTGTTATCAAAAGCAAATATTCCGAGCTATCGAAATCTGAATAGTGAATAATTTAACAGGAAGCTTTTTTCAGAACGATCATACTAGACTATATTTCGTCATGTATCTAGTAAAAGATGAAATCAACTGAATGATGAAGTACTTTCAGCCAACAATCCTAAAAAAGCAATGAACGTAGAATAGTAAATTTCAGAAACGGCCATCAATGAAAACATATTTTTCTCCCAATGGTACTTCATTTGCCTGTGTTGTGTTCATCAGAACTGTAAAGCAATAATCTTTCACTTTATAATGTGAGCTGTCCACCTCTCCATTCTTTTTCAGTAATTTGTCAAACTTCAGGTGAGTAATGTCAGTGATGTAACAACAAAATGGTTTTTTGAGTGGAGCGATATGATAAGAAATTCGACGATTCTTTTCTCTCAGCATTTCTGATTTGAAATTCTCTTAAATTTGAATCCTTAACTGCTTAATAAACTGAAAAAATGTCTGTCATGCGATTGAATACAAGTTGTATATTGGCAATGATTGCTGTATCTCTTCTATGGATATTTATTATGGTGGAATATTTGGGATTGTTAGATGAGCCAAGAGCACGAATCGCTTTCCTACATCAACGATACCATCCATTAGTTCATCCAGTTGTTGCTGATCATTCTAAATTTCCACCATTATCTTTAACTTTTAGCAACATGAATGATAGTAATATATCAAAAGAAATTCAGGAAAAAGAGTTTTCACTAAATAAAGTATCGGAAATTGATCTTGAAAAGTTGGCCATAATACAAAATCAACAAGAACAGGTAATTTCACTGAATTTCAGTACGATTTGTGATTATTTGCATTGTTTATCTCTTAGAGATGATACGATTTTGCAAGATTAACAGCAAACTTATTTCCATCTAGTCTGTAGTATTAATTGGGATCATCCGTCGCTATATTTTATTACTGTGATGCCATTCTCGATACAGTTTGGTTGCTCATGCAACATATTATTCGTGGGATATATTTATTTATTAATTTCTCTTTATAATTTATATTTTCATTTTTTCTTGGAATTGTTGCGCTGACATAGATAATGTATTTTTTTTCCTCTGAACAAAATGCTTTGGACAAATTTTGTACAATTTTTCAAAATTTTTAGGAGCAACGTGATATAAGCTATGCAAAATATGCTTTTAATGAATTTCTCAGCAACAGAATTGGACCACGACGGAAGATTCCAGATACACGCCATTACTTGTGAGTAATGATTTACTTTAAATTGATGAATGAAAGATGATTCGGAAGCTGGCTTCAATTATATTTTGATTTTAGTATCCGTTTTCGTATATTCAGATTATTGTGATTGTTTTGGATTGTGATTAAATTATCAGTCGATTAAGATAATTTTACTATGAACACTGTTCTTCCATATGAGATCTCGTTATCTTTAATTTATCGTAATGACGACTCATTTTATCAGTGGAACTGCTTATTTTAAAGTCCATCTATTTGGGGAATTCGTCTAGATTTTGAATGCTTATTTGCATATTTCAGATGTTTGAATGAAAGCTATTCAGAAGAATTGCCGGCGGCAAGCATTATCATCTGTTACTACAATGAAGCTTCATCAACTCTGATTCGCATGATTAATAGTATATTGGACAGAACGCCACCAAATTTGGTCAACGAAATTTTATTGGTGAATGACTGCAGTAATCTTGGTTTGTTTGGATTTTATGAACCGAAAAGAATATTTTAGTTTGTTCCATTGCAAGAAATAATATACAAATAATATATACAGCTAAAGATGTTGAATTGTTTTTAGATTTGATCGCACATCTGTGATTCTTATATAAAATTTTAATACATGAAGCAAGGAAAAAATCATGATTGGGTGTTTAGTGAGAATAAAAGGATTTATTGAGATTCTATATATATTATGTTGAATCGTGCTTGATCAATTAAACAGTTTAGATTAACTAAATAAATTTATTGATCTTGATAAACTAGCTTTAGACAATACATCTGATACCGCATTATACACATATGCTCGTAAGAACTGGAATAGTGACATAGTAAGAATGTTGCAAACGGAAAAAAATGAAGGATTGATTCGAGCGAAAATATTTGGAGCACAACATGCCACAGGTGAGGTGCTGGTGTTTCTGGATAGTCATTGCGAAGTGAATGAACAGTGGCTCGAACCCTTGCTGGATCGAATCGTTGCTGATAGGCATACGTTAGTTTCAGGATTTGTTAAAACATATAGATAATCAAAATGATATTCGTTTTATTGTTATAATAAGCATAAATTAAGACTGAGCATATTATTTGATCGATTTATTATTTCTTTTCCAAAGCACTAGAACTTCCTCATTTCCATTCTTTATCTCTTCGAAGGGACTAAATATATTGTCGCTTTCATAGAATAATTAATATTGACGAAACCATATTATATAACCATACATAATTACTCTTCCAGTCTTTGTTAGTTTATACGCAAGTGTGTATCTGCATTTTTTTAATTTCCAGGACATAATATTATATTTTTATGAGTGCTTAATCGTTTCCACATGGCGTTATAACAAAATCTTGGATTAGATTAATAATATGGAATTAGAAAAGAATTTAAGACTTTAAAAATTAATAATAAAAATTTCTTTCTGAATATTTTAGAGTTGTCTGTCCGATTATTGATATCATTGATGCAGACACTTTCAAATACATTGAATCGCCAGTTTGCAAAGGAGGAATGTCTTGGTCATTAGCATTCAAATGGGATTACTTCTCACCATCATATTTCGATGAACCTAAGCAATATATACGCCCGTTGAAATCACCAACAATGGCTGGTGGTTTATTTGCCATTGACAAAAAATATTTCGATTGGCTTGGACAATATGATCGAGGAATGGAAATTTGGGGAGCAGAAAATATAGAAATCTCTTTAAGAGTAAAAATTATTTTATAATACTCACCCTTATTTACGGAAGTATATGACTGGAAGTAAATGTTGATTGCTGAAGTTTTCTAGAAGTGAGTATCTTTGATGAATAAACATATTATATTGTTTGAATAGTTCATTAATTTTTCATTACTCATTTGTTTTAAATCTCAGAACGGAACAATGGCTATTTTGATTAGTTCATTAAATGTTTCGAAATAATTATAGATTTGGATGTGTGGCGGTCGTTTGGAAATTATTCCATGTAGCAGAGTCGGTCACATATTTCGTCAACGGCGACCATATGGATTTGGAATTGATTCAATGGGCCGAAATGCAGCTCGTATTGCAAACATTTGGCTGGATGAATATATTGTATTTTGTTCAATTTCTAACAAATTCAATATCTAAACTGATCCAACAGTCAATATTATCTTACATGCATTTAACGATTTTATTCATTTGTAAAAAAAACAATATGACTTATAGTAATTTGATCACTACATATTTTATGATTATAATAAAACAGATAATGGTCAGATATAATTATCTCTTTTAAGAATACGTTCTCCTTTTTAGAGGTAACAAAGTTAATAGTATAAGGATGCTATGGATCCAGACAACTTTTATAAATGAATATAACTAAAGGCAATTTTGTCTATATCATTGTAAATTTATCATATCGTTGGACAAGTACTCCCTTATTAAATATGGCTCTTATTCCTCATTGTTTCTCAACGAATAAAAAAAATTTTTTACATACTTAAAGGATAATTGTTAAGGACCAATTTTATGCAGTCAGACCAAATTTGCGAGGAACTGATATAGGTGATATAGGAGAAATGAAGGCATTACGTGAGAAACTACACTGTAAACCGTTTTTATGGTATCTCCAAAATATTTATCCAGAATTACTGCCAAGCAATCATCCAATAGTGATCGATCTACAGAATTCTGATATATTACGAAATAGAAATATCGAGAGATATCACGTGAGTTTTAAGCATTGATAAGCATCATAATTTTTTTCAAATTACAAGAATATTTTTGGAATATCGGTTCAGAAAAAATAAGGTTTATCTCCAGGATAGATTCAATGAAAAATAATCATGATCTGTAATGGAAATTGAAGACATTTAGGTGAATGAAGGCATATTTACAACCGACGGAATGATTAATTGATATCATTTGCAGCTAATTAAGGAAGTACATGGTCGTCTCCGAGCCTTGTCTTTGTCTTTGAGTCTTTGATTAACGAAGACATTTCTGACAAATACTGTATTAAAAAATCATATTATTGCAATTTAGCATTCAAATAGTGTTTTCAGAATTTATAGAAATTAACAATTAAAGCTGCCACTAATTCGTTAATTTTTTCTTATATAGAAGATAAACTAAAATTTTTAAAATTTTGAATCAGATTTATTTTGCAGATAATCTTATATAACACAAGCTTGTGCCTGACAGCTCAGTCCACGAATGGACGTTTATTGAGGGGAATAATGTCGCTGTAGAGTATTGTCGCAAAGGAGATCGTCATCAGAATTGGCGCTGGACAAAATTTGGCGAACTTCGCCCTATGGGTTCGGCAACATTATGTCTTGATTCCTTGAAGGTGGCATTCTTCTCAGCTTTTCTATTTATTGGATATCTTTTCCTTCTGATTCAAAAACTATTTATTTTGTATTTTATATCTTATTTCTCCTCAAAGAGCAATGTGAAATACACAATGACTTTTTGAGAAACGATCATCTTTCAGTCTAAATATTTTATAAAAAAAATCTGATGTAAATTCGATTGTGATATGAATTAGCAATGCGAAGACACAAAATACCGACTGCTTTAGTAAGTACGAAGTTTTTAGGGGCCGCGTATTTTAAAATGCCATTTACAAGGTGCTCACCAAGAATGGTCTCTTATGGTAAGCTATAAATTTTTGCTGATCTACAGTGAAATGCTAAGGAAGTTTCAAAACATGGCAAAGCAAATATTTAAATCCAGCAAATATTAAATTCTTGAAAAAAAAAAAAAAAAAAAAGTGTTACAAACGTTTCAGGGACGTAAAATCTACAATGCGGCAATTGGTCAGTGCATACACAATGAAAAAAAACCATCCAGTGTGACCGAAAATCGTTTCTGCTCTGTTGCAAGTGAATGGGAATTTTCGGTTACTCAAACTTAAATAAGTTAGATCGTTCCCCTCTTTAGCAGTTGTCTTTAAGATCTTCTATACGCTAACATTGGGCTTGAATTAAGAAATGAATGAAATTAGCTATTACAAATAACTCACTTGTTAATATGTCATTCTGTTCATCTTTGCAGATGCGATTTTATAGACAAATATATGAACATAAAGTTGTATAAACAGAAATTCAGTATTTCTTCATACCATTCTAAATGATATTGGGAATCAAAAAATAATTTTTGTCAAAACATTGTGACATTTTCTCAAATTTTTGTTGACAGGTTATCATCCTGTATTTACATAATAAATAAACACAATCAAAAACATCTTCAACGATAACGTCAGCAAATTTATGATAGATTAACACTAGATTCAAATAGTATAAGTAGTCATCAACAAATAATAGTGCTGTTTAAACAAAAAAAAAAAAATTTTATTTTTTCAATATTTTGATATATAACAAAAACGGTTTCGTTTCTGTCTTTGTTTTTAATGAAGTATAAATGATTATGTAAGACAATCATTCTTCCCATTTGTATTGCGCTAAAAGTAAAAGTAAAAGCAAAACTATTTTTTTTCGCAATATATACATAATCAATGCAATACAATGTTTCTTCTTTTAATTTGTACGAAATCAAATTATAGATCTATTTTTAATCGAAAGTTGATATGCATTTTGTTATCTATAAAGCTCTAGAAAGAAAAATTTATTAGAGAAAATATGAATACTGAATTAAAGTTCCGAATTACTGCAGAAAGTTTTGCTTTTCGTTACATATCAGTAAATTCTTTTTCCTCTTCAGAAATTTCTAGTGGAAGACTGTATAAAGTGATGACATTTTACATATAAATAATAAAAAAAATCACTTTTCTATAGATATTCCAGCACTAGCAAGTTCAACAGCACTCTGTAAAAATGTACAATAGCTATCGAAAGGCATGGGTCTAAAATCTTTCATCGACCAAAAATAAATTTGCTCTGTTTTAACTGGAGTCTTTGAATAGTCAACATTTTTTCTTCTTTGTGCACCGAGTCGAAACATATACGATTTGAAAAGCACACTTTTAAAAAACGATTGATACCGTTCACTGTCAAATTTTAGGAATTTAGCAACTTCATCCGCTTGTTCCCCAATCAGTTTCTGTGCACATTCATCAAATGCAGTGACATGAATAATTCCCGTAAAATCAAATAATTCCATCTGAAAAAAAAATTTAATGAAATCTTTATAACGATTTCTATCTTTTGGCGAAAGATTTCAACAATCTAGAAATTAAGGATGATTTGTATTCGAAAAATTTATTTTCTTTTACCGAACTTCTAGAAAATTTTAAATAGCTTAAATATCGCAGGGAGGAATCGAATAATATTTCCAACCTAACTGTAGCATTAGAACTAACTGTGGCTATCGGATCAGGATAATAATAAACTAGTAATCCAATGTGCAGTCAGATGAAAAAGATGAAAATAACAAGTTTGAACATCCTTAGAAATTTTCGATTTTAATTATCTTCGAGCATTAGAGTCTTTTAATTTAAGCTCAGCGCATACATGTAAAGTATAATAATATTTATATTCATTGCAAACACCACATTTTGAACAGATGTACAGGTCGCCATCCTTTTCAACCAATAACTTTTTCTTGCAAGTTAAGCAACCCTGAAAAATTCTAAGCTTTGAAATAGACAGCAGACCATAAGACATACAATTAAAGTGAATTGAAAAAGATTAATATAGCTGCTAAAGAAAAGTACCTTATAAACAGCATTTTCTGTAGAAATAGAAGAAATCATTGCAGTCAAGTTGAAAAAGTGACCATTCAGCGAGGAATTTAGCTGTTTGATCCATTTGTGCTCGTCAACTAAAAAAAAAATCAGATTGTATAAAAGAATAATTATACTGAAGTTTCATCTTCGTTATTCTCTTTAAGTTTTAGTACAGTTCAAGACTAAAAAAAATAATGGTTAATAAAATTTGAAGACATGGGAAAGGAAAAACAGTCGGTTTTCTCATTATTTGGAAAACTACAAATGGTCTTACATGATAAAGTCTGATTTATTGATACAGGTTTGAAAGTTTTGTCTTTATTTTTGCTATACCAAAATCGAAGAGCGTCAGCTTCCGGGAAATGTGGATCGTACAATAATTTACTGGAAACCATTGAAACCAGAGATATTGTTTCTAAAATCTTAGAAAACCAAGTAAATTGAGCAAAAACTGCTTCAACGCAATTTAAATTTCATTGCTGGTGAAACCTATCAAGTCTGCAGCAAAGCTTCTAAATATATGATCTTAGTTTTTCAAATTAAATTATAATAACCTTGGAAACAACGCACTAGCAATCCTTTGATAGCCAGTACATGTTGATATTGTTCCTTCGGGAATATTTTTGCTTTTTGTCCCCAAAGAGCTACAGTAACATAATAGCTGCTATCATCAACAATCTGTATTTCTCGTTTTTGCAGTTCTTCTCCAGTTTTTGATTTCAGTTGCTTCATTTCACCAATATTGATCACAGTTCCCAACACATCTTCAATTACAACACTTAATTTTTTCTTGTTTATAAGAGACGGATTTCCATATCGAAATTTCATGACCAAAATCTTACATTCTTTGAAATGTAATGAATTACTTTCACAATATCGTTATTATTTATCAGCTTTTATCAGTAGAATGAGGTATGATAAAATACGATCATGCAAAAGAAGTCTGATAATGAAATGACTTAGTAATTTAACCACCACAAACCTATTTCTGTATCGACAAAATTTTGCAAATTGTGAATGCGTACAAATTCAAAATTTACTTTCGGCGACAAAATGAGAGGCCGATCCATGCATTTTGTGACCTGAAAGAATCTTTACTTCAGTAAAAATTATTGCTGTTTTTTTTTTTTTGAGAAAAAGATTTAGTATTTTGTTATCCTAAATAGTACAAAAGAAATAAGTAATAAGTAATAACATTCCTCTTTATAAGATTTATAAATACGCGTGTTACAGAATATTACCTCACTATTTGTTTCAAGAATAACTTCCATATCGTGCTGATTACGGCCATACTTTCTGTTAGCCATTTTCACCGATGCGCGAGTAATATAGTACATCTTAAACCTTATTTATAAATTATTTCAAAAGAATTCGAATATTTGAGATTCATAAAATTCGTTGTAAACTTACCTGTTCCAGACAAATCAGAGTAGCAGTTTTGCATGCAGTGTCACCAAAAGCAGAAATACGAATTTCAACGCCACTATCATCTACTGCTAGAAATGAGAATATATGCTGACCTCGAACAAATCTTATCTAAAAATAAAGACCAGGTAAAATTTAAAATTTCACTTTGAAAAATAAGTAGGAACTAAGCAAAACAGCAATAAATTAGGGACAAAACGTTTGCCTCATCAATAGAAGTTACTTTGATGCATAATCGCCAGTTCTTACAATATGGTGTCAATAATTTGATCGGAGTAATATTTCCAATTTTGCCGCAAAGAGAATCTAAAACACAATTTTTATTATTTATAAGCTTGCATTCTATCTGACCTCCATTAACAGCAGTTTCCTGTTAAAAGATTTAATTCCAAAAAGATTAAGAAAAAATTTTTCAATTAAAACAAATAATAAAATGAAAATTCATTTCTATGACCATATCATTCATTGCCACATGTTTTAACTGAACTTACTTTTTGGTGTGGCATGAGTTGATTGCTCAGATGCAATTTTTTTAATTGGGAAATTGAAATTACTGTTACAACTAACTGAAAAATAAATACGAAATATGAAGTCCCACGTTATGAACATTTAAAATAAAATGGAATGCATTAGGAATTATCGGTGATTTTCAAATAATTACTTTCTTACGGAATCATTCAAAAGTTTTATAGCAGCTGAAGAAATCTATATTCCAATAAGTATAAGAGTAAGAAAATTACACATGTAATTTAGCAAAATAAGTTGGCAGATTTGCAAATCTGACCGTTGTCAAGACGTGGATTCTTAACCACAGGAGATTTGAATGTTGATGAGATTCGTTTCGAATTCCGTGGTGCTGTATTGAAGGAAGAAGGAAATGATATCGAATCACTGAAATTGTTGAGATCAACATTTTATGTAGCAATTCAAGTGGAAATCTGTCAAAGATGTGTAATATTATTTAATAATTTATCTGCTGTGTGTATTTCACTCCCTGAATGTTGCAGGAACTGGCGCTGGCAATTTTTTATTATAATGCATAATTAGAATGAGAACCTAAATGTCAACATATTTGTTGTGTGACAACAATACCATCACTGCATTATTCTATTATCTCTCAAATATTACATGAAACTAATAAGTATCAATGCTTTCTTACTCATTTTCCACGCTGTTACAACAAGCATTGTGAATGCTTCCAGTGCTGACCCCTACTGAACTGTCGTCGTTATCGAGTAGTTCGAAGAGATGTCGCGCCTTCTGAAGTGCCTTTTCACTTACCATTACACCTTTCCCCGAAGCTGTTACAAAACCGACATTCATGTCAAATGAATTATAGGTGGAACATACCTTTAAGGAAGATCTTGAACACTATAATCTGCATATATTTACAAGAACATGTACATGCATCTGCAATCCTCTAATCTATTACCTTATCCCATAATCTCTCTACGATCCATCCTTTAATTCTCAACGGAATTTTAACTTCAGCAGCTTATAAGTCGATTTCTTCTCTCAAGTGAACTTGAAATTTCATTATGAATTTAAACATCAAACTTCACTTAATAAAAATACTATTAATTTAGAGAAAACTAGACAGTGAGATTAATGTTAGACATTATTGAAATATACAGAGATAGAAAGGCTATATTTCTTGGGTGCATTGTGAAATAATTCAGCGTCTACTCGCACAGTGAGTGAGCAGTCAGTAGTTTTCTTAGCAAAGTAATAAACTAGTTAAACTCAAAATATTTCGGACGATACGAAAGTACTTTTTGTTGTTTGTCAGCTTAGGGATGTTTATCAATTAAATAATTTAAGGTATTTTAGGATTTGAATACTCTTAATGTGTTTAGTTCTTCACTTTTAAAAAAGTTGTTGAATTATCATTTTAAATTGTCATTTTCTCACCCTCTTATTTATTTTATTTTAATTTATCACATCAGTTCCATTTATTTCCAAAACTTGTTTTGGAGAGAGAATGCGTCTCTTCTATTGCCTTTAATTTAATGGAAAATATTGATTTGAGTATGGCAGAAAACAAAATTTGCGATTTCTTTTTAGTAGCACTTTACTTAAGGAACATCAAGGTATGAGACATTTTCGCACTACTATAATCACTTTCAGAATAAAAGAAAAAGATGGATGCACCTGAATCCTCACCATTAGCTACTATTTTTAATGGCAACACCACTACAATTATCGTTTTGGGAATGGCAGGATCCGGCAAGAGTGCTTTTGTTCAGGTTTCTCCTTTTTATTAAAAGATTTTACATAGTTTTTTACTCTTTTTTGCCTCGGCTCAATACTTTTGCGCTACAAATTTATTGACAGTTTATACATGAAAGAATGAGTTGTTGATAGGTCTATAATTTTTGAGTACGGGATATCTCTTTGTAAAATGTGTTGATTTTTTTAAAAAATTTGAGCGTGTAGCAGCTCGTTTGCATCAAAAAAATATTGCACCGTATTTGGTGAATTTGGATCCGGCTGTTACGACAGTTCCATATGCTGTAAATATTGATATTCGAGATACGGTGAAATACAAACAGGTGATGAGAGAATATCATTTAGGTCCGAATGGTGCTATAATGACTTGTCTAAATCTTCTGTGTACTAAATTCAATCAAGTTTGTTTTTTTTATTTTAAAATATAATTATCACTTATCTAAACTGAAGCGGTTTTGCATTGTAGTTAAAAATAAAGCTATATCAGTTTTTTACTGTTATCTTCAATTCACTATTAGCTTATTATTTTGCTTTTAAGAGTTCAACTCATTATTTCACTTTTTTTCAGTTTGGTTCAAATTTATATAACTTTTTGCTGTTACAGTCTAAATTAATGAAATTAGAGAACCTTATATATTTTAGGTAGTGAATTTTATAAAATCGCGCTCAGAACAGTGTCCTTATTGCTTGTTGGATACGCCCGGTCAAATCGAAGCTTTTACGTGGTCGGCTTCCGGATCGATAATTACTGATTTGTTAGCTTCTTCATTTCCAACATTGATAGCATTTGTCATTGATTCAGTACGTGCTGCGAATCCAACAACATTCATGTCGAACATGCTTTATGTGTGCTCAATTCTATATCGCACAAAACTACCATTCATTGTTGTTTTAAACAAGGTTATTTTACATCGTGCATGCTTTTAATGGAGGTATTGTCATCGGTTATGCTTTGATATTGAATATAACCAGTTTTTTTCTCTTTTTTTTTCGAGAGAATTACTACAGGACATAATTTATAATTGCAACAAATGTTGGACTATTATAAGAATATATCTTGTATTATTTTGGTAAACTGTTAAACAGCAGACAAGTCAGTTTTGTTCTAGGTGTACTGCATTCTAATCGCTGTTATAAGAATCTCTCGTTATGATATAAAACAAATTGCAGGCGGATATAATAAAACCAATATTTGCAACGAAATGGATGAATGATTTCGAAAGTTTTCAAGAAGCACTGGATCAAAATTCCACTTCATATATGAATGATTTAACCAGATCTATAAGTCTCGTACTTGATCAATTCTACCAAAATCTGATCACCGTCTCAGGTTTATTAATGTTCTCAAATATGCAAAGAACTTTGAGATGTTAAATTTGGCTTATGGCTCATATTTTGAAAAAATTCAATATCCATATTAAAAACATGATTTATTTAAGAGCATCTTCATCCCTTTTATAAGGTAACTGGTATAACGAATATCTGGCAATTGTCAGAAAAAAATCTTTTTCAGTTCAGTATGTGAAGGCTTCAAAAGAAAAGATTCGGAGTTTTTCCAAAAGAAATTTTAAAAAGAAGAAGTTTTTAATTAATTTAAAAGCAGTTTTCTATGTTATTTTAGTTTCTTCGTTGACTGGTGAAGGAATCGATGACTTTTTGAAATTAGTGCAAGATTGTGTCAAACAATATTTCGAAGTCTATCGTCCATTATATGATAAATTATTAAAAGAAAAGGTTTGGTCTTCTTATCAATTAAGGATGTATCCTTATTGTTTCATTAAGATCATTCGCATTTTAAAAATTTAAACGCTTTGAAATTGTTTCAAGAGAAGCAAACTTGTAAAAATGTTAAGCATTAATTTCTTTTTGATTTTTAATTTTTGGTTAGTAGATCTTCATATGTAATGTTAACAGGAATTTTCAAAGGTACAATAATATTTACACCCCACATTTTTTGAACAATTTTTTGCTTTTCAAAGAAAATTAGATTTGTTTAGGCTGATTCATTGGCGAAGGAAACGGCAGAAGGTTTGGAAAAGCTATCCATGGAAAAAAAAGTCTTTGACTTGGCACCTGTTTTAGAAGTCGCTCCAAAAATTGAAAAAATACATATAGGAGGGGTAGAACAAGAAAATTCTGAAGACACTGTTTTGTCGCGATAACCATTCAATTGTTCGATGAATGAAAGAAATATTTGGATATTTTGTGCTTAAATTTATCAAAAAATTGAAATTAAATAAGGGCTAATGTGATGTTTTTATCAAATTTTTTATCAGATATTATATCCTCCGTAAAATTTTGCATTGAAATTATTCTAAATATCTTTTTTAGGCATCATGTCAGATTCTTTTTTAACTTAAATTTGTTCTCTAGCTTTTTTAAATTAGCTGTTTAGTATTTCTAATCAAGGGGAGAAGCTATTGTTGGCAGAAAGTACATGTTTATAACTTTGCTTTACCTATTTTGTTTATTTAAATATATGCGTTTCTTCATCCATTAAATTTGTCGCTTCGGCAATAGTGGTGGATAAGATTATATGAAAATTCATATATTTTTTGAAATATTTATTGTTTTTTTTTTTCATTTTGTTATCTGTAAAGCGTTTAAATATAAATAAAAATAAAAAAAGCTTGTTGTGTCGACTTTTTTGACTGTAGGACGAATTTTCGTCTCAGTATTGTTGAAAGTGTCTCTTTTACGAGTGATAGAAGTTAAATTTCAAAAAAAAATTTGTCGATTGGTACTGATTATTCCGAAATTTCGGAGCATATGAAATTGAAGAACTTTGTATTTTCAACATTTCAGTTGTGCTATGTGGGTTTTGTGTCTTGTTTTTCTCCCTCTCCTGTTACTAAAAAATGAGCCTCTGTAACCGAATATTAGAAGATATAGGTAAACATATACTACAAGACTGGACAGTTTCTTATAATTAGGTCAAGTTATAGATTATGCAGAGAATCTTTAGCATGAATTTAACAGGAATTAAGCTATTTGTTTTTATTGAAATTATGAAATAGTTTTTTGGAGGCTCAAGTAAAAAAGGGATATATTCTTTTGTATTTTCCTATTGCTTCTAATTTTACCTTTTCCATTTTGGAAATATTCGGATATTTTCTCACAGCTTATTCAAAAAACTTCTAAAATTTCTCATGTAAATTAGTATTTTTAAAAGAATAATATGATATAATCATAGTTATAACGATAGTGGGATATCATAAGTATTGTTAATTAATTATTGGGATTACATTAGCGCCTTGATTGTCTTGTTCTTTCTTTTCGATTTACGATATAGAAATGAATGTGGACCTGGATGGAAACTTATCAGCTGGTTGAAATGAAGTTCTTTAATGCTCAAACATAGTGGTTTATCTAGATTACCAATCGAATCGTTTCTCTTGAGACTTTTTGTCTGCTGCAAAACTAATTGAATAATAAACAGCTGATGAGATTTATTGTGTTTGTAGGATTATTATCCCATGATTTTCGATGAAATTATTTGATACAGTTGCTCTCTTAATTTATAAAATTAGTTCGTGATATTAGTTGTTAATCATTCTGTCCGATTAATGGTTTTTCTTTCTCTTTCGCCACTTAGCTATAATTTTGGTACCCTAGATAGTGATCTAGGTTGTTTCCTTTTTCATCATGGATGTAGCGTCCACAATTTGTCCGCTACATTATTAATTATTAGTATTCGGATTTAAATTAACTTTAGTAAGATTTTGAGTTCTCCTAATCTATCATTTGCATGTTTGTTGTTTTTTGGACTTAGAAAGGAGAATTTCTCCTTGAGTGAAATTTAGCATTCTTCAACATTTTAGAAATTATTTGGTTTTGCAACTAAAACTGACTTTGAATGAAAAATACTGTGCGTACGATTTTTCATAGAAACTGTTCTATTTCTAGGTATGTTATTGTATTGTAGTTTCTATATAGCAACTTCAAATATTTTACTTTCAAATGTATTGGTACTATCTTATTTTGTTTATCAAAGACGAACATTATTAATCTTTTCTTCAAGTTTGTTATATATGTGCAATCATTTTCAGCATTTATTTAGAACACGAAGAATTTAAATGATTTCTTGATTTGTTATAATTTAAACAATTAAAAAAAACCTGAGCTTGATTTCTGTTAACACTATGTACTTTATTTCAGTTCCTGAAGATCAAAAACGCCTAAAATAAGAACTTCGGCTTACAAAATCTTTGTGATCCCTTTTATATTAAAATCAGTAAAACGAATTGAATCATTCTTGAGGCGAATGTGCTTTCAGTTATACAATAAATAATATAAATCTTCTCAATCGACTTTATCATTTCTAAATTGTATCTGTATAACGTTTATATGAAAAGGAATTAGATTGCTGAGACACTACTTTAACATTGTATGTTGCTAATTCTAACTTCAACTATGGTGATAGATATTCATGATTGTGGGATTATTTAATTAATATATTTAGTTGATTTGTTTTGGCTGAATGAGTTAAACTTCAGATTTTCTCAAAAAACTTTTCAAAGTGAAAGAGAGACGGCTTCCATTATATCTTTAAAATAAACAGGGCATTAATATTTTTTTTAAGAAAAATGTCAGGAGAATCATCAGCAAACGGTAATATATGTTATCATTCTATATTTTCTTATAAGATGTATATATTTTTACATCAAATTAATGTAATTTTTGAATAGTTGAGTTATTATCTGTCATGTATAAAAGTATAATATTTTATTCTTTGATTGTCTTCAGATATTTCATATCTTTGATTAGAGATATGGTTTAGTGTATCTGCCGTACTCTATATGCAAAGCATTTTAACTGATGATGGTAAATTTCTGTTTTGGGTTTATCATCACAGTTAATTTAATCTTTACTTTTACATTCGAATTTTGGTATTTCTTCAATTGAATACGAAAGCATGTAGCATATTAATTGACATGTAAAGGAAAATAAAGAAGTTGTTTAAATATAGACAGAAGTACATTGACATGCTTTATATCGATTAATTTATGGTATTGAAATTGAAAAATGTTTTCGTCATAAAAATTCGTCCTCCAAAGCACTGAAGATGTAACAATGTTTATTTTTTGGTTTCAGTTACAACAGTATAATTTCTCTGTACGTTATGGAAAAAATCAGAATCAAATCAATCATTTTTTGCAGATCAAATTATCGATTTGCTGAGAGCGGTATAGAAAATGGACCCACATATATTTCATCAGTCCATACCTATCAAAAAATTTAAAAATTCAACACAGGAAGCAGTCTCAGGGAATGCTTCATACTTTATGTTAGCTCATTTTATATTAATGTTCGGTAGAATTTTGGTGCAACAGTAACAATATCAAGAACGGTTTCAAGAAATCATATAATATGAGTTGCTTAATCTTTCTCACAATTTCAATACATCCTTTTTTCAGCCTATTGAAATGTTAAAAACGATTAAGCAACTCATAGTATATAGTCCTTCAAATTGTTACTTAAAGAACGTTGAATATGTAGAAAAGTTGATTTAGCAACTGTAAGATTCCGTATGAACACAATAGTCAAATTACGGAGAAATCAAGCTTTATTCAAAATCAGATTAAAATCGTACGTTAGTTTCGATATTTATTAAAACAAAAAAATAAAAAAAATAAGAGAGAATGCTTTGCTGTTAGAGAAAGAGTACAAGTTCTTCGCAGTACAATTAATTAATGCACAAAAAAAATGTGTTTTTTTCTCATTCTTCCTTGCAAACATATGATCGATATGAAATCTCCCATAGCAACATATCATTATGCTTATATTCTTGAAAAGTCATTTCTAGCATAAGTGTCAATTTTGTTTAATCTTAAATTGCTTCACTTAATAGTTGTCGCTATATAGTATTCCCTCCATATCCCATAAATTAAATTTATTTGCTTATCATTTACTTTAAAATATGTTTATCGTGCTAACTATGTAACTTATAACTTCATACTTTTTGATTTATCTTCGGTCAGTTATAATGACTAACTTTAAAAATGAAGTTATTCCATTATTTTTTATTCTTAAATGCAATATATTTCCTCGAACCGCCCTGAATAGTTGCAGTGAAAGAATTCATTATTACAGATTTTGATATAGAAATAAGTGATTAATAAAGAAATGAGTAATTCGTTAGATTCATAAAGATTCGTTAGATTCCAGAAAGTGTTCTATACTTTCAAGATTTTTACACCATTATTATCAGTTTTAAATTTTTCATCTGTTTTTCAAATTATTTGTATTTTTGTAGTTCTTTACGAAAGAATCTCAGCATTCCTTGTCTTCATCTTTTTTATTACTATCCAATAATATGTTGACGAATACTTGTATAATTTAAGCTTAAAGTACTAAGTCATCTTTCTATATGGTTTCATGCTCTCTGATGTGAGCAGAAATTTTTTCTATTTTTAACTATAGGTAAGACATTTAGAAATAAAGTAGCAATAAATCTTTAAAAGTTTGAATTCGTATATACACATCTGAATATATAACTGATATGTTCAAATTTAAAACGTTATTTTTGCTTGCCGTTTTTCGGTCCTTCCTTGTCTTAAAAGAAGTCCTTTGACATCATATTAATTTCTCTTCTTGAATTCAGTTAAGGAATTTATATTATGATCTTGTAATTTACAATTTGATCACTTCATCTTCTCAATGCGTATTTTTTAGTGATTCAAGATCAGTGATTCTTGTTTTTCAATTTTTCATCATTTTAATTAATAAGAACAATAAAATTCACGGTCGTTTTTATCAATTTTATATCAATTCAGCCAGCATTACTGATGAGAGAAACCAGGGAAATGACGTTCTTTTGTTTTCCTTTAAAAATAAATTTCTGGAGTAAACGCAATATAAAAACCAATATAAACCATATCTAAATATTTACTCTAGTGAATGTCTGAATATAACAGCATCTGGTTCGTCATTTTTTAATAACTAATATTCCAGTAAACTCATTACTATTCAATAACTGCTGAAGAACTGAGTACTATGTAAAATTCAGAAAAGTATTCGAAGTTATGGGATAAACTCTTCATCGAAAATTCTTATTTCCATTTTTCTCCAACAGCTTAAAATTTTTGAAAACAATGCTTTCGTATCTTTTCCATTCTCGTTGAAATTTTTTTTGTTCTTATATGCTAAATCGAATTTCGAAAATTTCTCATTTTCTCTTTATAGGTGTAAGTAGGACTTTTTTTGTAGCCTAATTTGCATTCATATAAACAATATTCATCATCCAAGTTTTACAGGTTATTTCTGCACTAAATTTAAATATCTAAAACATTTGATTTTCGTTATTGCTTATTTTCTGACTTTGAGTGATGTGATGACTATATGCTTATTCTCAGTTCCAGTCATCAATCCTTAATCGCATAATTTTTTCACTATATGTTACATCTTTGCAAAATATAATTCATAGAAATGTATTCATGGGAAGAAAAAAATATTTTATTTCAGGATGAATTTTTTGTCGCATAGTGAAATTAATGGAAACGCGACCACCAGTGCAGATGATTCGTATTTCTTGGTATCCAGTTATTCGTTACTCGATTTTTACATTGGTCTCAGCTTAGCCATTTCATCATCTTTATTTATTGGCAGTTCATTTATCATCAAGAAAAAAGCACTTATCAAGCTTGCACAAGTTGATTGTATCCAGCGGGCTTCCGAAGGAGGTTTCAATTATCTACGTGAATGGTTGTGGTGGTTTGGCGTATTGACTAGTAAGATTTCTTCTCATTGAAACGAAAACAATTAACATGATGTGTTAAACAATGTTTGATATTTTCTTATGAATAAAATGAAAATTGAAGCATTAAATATATAAATAATTTTGTTTGTTAATGAGACTTAGTAAAAGGTGCCTTTTTCTGTATCTGTTTCATTTATAGAAAGGATTCCTTTGTCCTGGCTAGCTAGTTGATTGATGATATTTTCTAGTGATAAAATTTTTATTTTTTGATAAGCTACTCATTTATATTATTTATTCTGAA
The DNA here is from genome assembly GCA_008729115.1 of Dirofilaria repens. Classification (NCBI taxonomy): domain Eukaryota; kingdom Metazoa; phylum Nematoda; class Chromadorea; order Rhabditida; family Onchocercidae; genus Dirofilaria; species Dirofilaria repens. Next base: position 217,901 of record SNRZ01000011.1, read on the forward strand.
CCTTCTTTGCAGTGGGTGCTGGTGAAGCATGCAATTTTGCAGCATATGCTTTTGCACCAGCAAGTCTAGTAACACCACTTGGTGTGCTGAGTGTCATTGTGACGTAAGTTTGCATTCATTCCCCAAAATAACTTGCTGCATTTTTTGCTACTGGATGAATACAAAAATAACAAATTTATTCAGTCATATAATGCTTTTTTCTCTTTTTTCTGTAATGAACGATTGAGCATGAGACTCGGCAGAACATTAGTTTATGAAACGAAACAATCTTATGTGCCAAATATTTAACTATTTATTTTTAACTATCAGTAATCAAGTTAATAGCGAGATTGGCACCAATATATTTTTAACGCTAGCGTATGTTACAGAATTAGATACCGAATTATCATTACGATGAAGGAATGGAAAGGGAATAGTATAAGTAAACATAGCGAGATATGAAATTTTAAGTTAAGAATAAATTATCAAGTGATGTTTGAGCGAATTATTCATCGAATTACTACGAACGGAATAAGGAAAATGCACTGAAAATTGAACTCTCAATGACTTTTAGAACTTGTTACAATCATTTTGTTTTTCTGAGATTATGTCCAGTTCGTCATAACTGTTAGAGATACTGCATTGAATATTCGAACATTTCAAAAAAAAATTGCTGCGAGAAAATTAAAGTTATGAAGAGATTGAGATTTCATATAACTAGAAAAAACAGACTTCAAATAGTTTCAATTAATGCTTCAAGTAGTTTCAATTAATTCGAAGAATGACATCCACTATTAATTTAGCGAATAATCGGTTCATTTCCATAAATTAATATAATTGTTTTAGAGCAATATTATCATCGAAATTGCTTAAAGAACGTTTAAATTTACTGGGTAAAATCGGCTGTGCCGTTTGTCTTCTCGGTTCAACAGTAATCGTCTTACATTCACCAAAGGAAGAAGAAGTTTCTAATATGGCTGATTTAGCTCTCAAAATGAAAGATGCAGGTCTTTTTTAATTCAGAGATTTTTATTAATGTTTCAAGAAATGATTTACTTTTATTTTTTTTACTTTTTTAAATATTCTGTAGGAACAACAGATAATTTATTTTGTTCTAACATCACTGTCCTGCCATCTTTTTTTTTTTTTTTTTTTTCAATACCAAAAAAAAAAACAACTTTTCAAGTGCTTTGGGAAATAAACTATGGCATATTGAAATGTGAAGTGAGATTTAGTACATTAAATTAAATCTGTTTTAAATGAATGCAAATTAATGTTTATGCTGGATAGTTGTCGATTAAGGATAGTAAACAATGTTTCCAAAATTCTTTACATTTTACAGAAAGTTCATTTAGCAAAAATTATAATTTTTAACTTTATTTTACTTCTTTTTTTCGCGTTTTTCTTTTTTTTATTGTATTCATCAATCAGAGTTGATTTTATTTATTTATTCTTAATTTTATTAATAATGAATATATCGGCCATTACGTCTTATGTTTAATTTCTAAATGTTCCTCGTTAATTGATGGAAAAGTAAACGTTTAGAAATAGGATAATATCACATGTATCTTCCAGAATGCATTTTCAGATTTCATTTTTTATGTAGTAGCAGTAATTTTGGCATCGCTTATAATGATTATCTATGTGGCACCACGTTTTGGTCATTCTAATATTTTGGTATATATATTTATTTGCTCTATTATTGGTTCACTCTCTGTGTTATCTGTTAAAGGACTTGGTTTAGCTATTAAAGAAACAATTTGTGGAAAACAACAGTTCACGAATTTTCTTACATGGTTTTGGCTTGTTGCTGTAATCCTTTGCATTTCGGTACAATTAGTCAGTTTTTTCCTGATTTTTATTTTTATAAATTAATAGAATGAATTTGTAGAAAGATTGGTGAAATTTCGATGCATGAATAGATTTATTTGCAAAGAAGTATTCTGGTTTGTATTCTATTTAAAAAAAAAGAAAAAAAAAACCCTCTGTGTTATTTGTCAAAGAAATTTCAAAATCTAAGAAGGACTTAGATAAAATTAGTTATAAGAGGCGGAAGTTATAATTTCATTATAATGAAGACTCAAGGAAAATTGATACCGAAGATTCCCTGAAAAAATTTGTTTTGATGACAGGTAAATTTATCATTAAGATGAATAAATAATTGCTATAATAAATAATGATTGATTGATTGACGCTATGTTTCTTGCTTCTTTAAATTTATAATCTTTTCGAATAATTATTGAGAGCTCTGAGCAACAAATCAGACATCAATTAGAAGAATCATTTCAAAGAAGAAATAATATCTTGAAGCTAAATGCTTTAGAGTTTAGAATGCAGAAGATAGTTGTATTATGAATGGCCGTGGAAAGATGAAAGAAAATTCCATAAAAATACCATTATTTTTTGATCTTTTTGAGATATATCTGAATAAATCTTTGGATATATACAACACTTCAATGGTAACGCCTATATATTATGTATTCTTCACAACGTTTGTGATATTGGCTTCATCGATTTTATATAAAGAATGGTCTCGCTTGAGTGCAAGCGATATTTTAGGCAATATTGTGGGGTTCTCAATTACAATCATTGGCATTTTTCAGGTGAAACTTGCATGAAAGTGATCCAATAAAAACAAACCATATTACAGTATTGTGGATGTTTTAGGCGTAAAATTTATTTTTAATCTTTGTACTAAGTGACAAAAGCACAGCATAAAACAAAATATGCTATATTTTATTTTTGAAACATTCTTGTTACAATGTCCTTCAAAAGTTAACGGATAATTATTTTCTTTCTCTTCCAAGCTTTCTTGACTGAAAATCTCTTGTTTCCTTACGTCTTTTTCTCCATTTATATAAAACTGTCTTTCCAAATTTAAACCTTTGGCAACATCTGCGTGACTTTTATTCCTAATTTCAATTGAAATTTTGATTTTTGCCAAGAAATATTTGTAGGAAATTAAAATAAAAAATAGATGAAGTTTTAAAGTGAAAAACACTATTTTCAGATGCAATTATTCCGCGATGTAAATATAACGCTACGACATTTGCGGATGCTTATTCATAAGTCTTCGATGAACATAGATTCGCTTGAAACATCGTTGGTCGATGACTTGTCTGGCAGTGCTGCAAATCCTCAGCAAATTTACACTTAGCGCGACGCAATTTTTTTTATAGTATAATTTTGTATATTTCTGGATAATTTAGGAATTCTTGTGTGATATGATTGTCTTAAAGCTAAATGCTTTCACTACTATTGGTGATAAAGTTACAAAATATTTTCGATAATTTTTTCGCTTATTCTTCATTATTTACTATCTAATTTAAGATAGCACAAGAATTTTGTAGTGTTCCTGGATTTGATTATCAAAATTGTTTTAAAGTCAGTAAAAATCTATCTGAGATTCTAAGCATTTTTTTATCGTTAAAATTACATATGCCAAATCCATGACACAGTTTTCGATGACACAGTTAAAAAAGACAATAATGTTATTAAAGTTTTTTATGTCTTAGAAAATTTGAATTTTATGTACATTAGCCTATATTGCGAAGATTTTCTCTTTCTGGATGGAGGATAAGAGCCAGAAAAGTTAATTACTTGTTTGGCATTGAATGGAAAAAGTTGCCAAAGAAATTTAGCTTTTTTTGATTTAGCTTTTCATAGTGATCAATAAAAGTGACGCTATTCAAGTAAGAATGATGATTATAGAAATCTTATATTGTTACGTTTAAAAGTGAGCAGTTCCGCATTTCATCAAGATACGAGAATCATCATTTAATTTTATTCTTTTGCATCGTATAATATGACGATTCGGTTTTGGCCTTTTTTTTCTAATACAGGTTTTTTTTTTTTTAATTATTCGCAGTAATTTCTGTGTATGAATGTGTTTTTATCAAAATACGTTTCAAGTGCATGACTTTTGAATGTTTCTTTCCAAATTGATTATTTGTACTTTATTGAGGTTCAAAATATTTTGTATATAATTCATGCGCAAGAAATCATTAAAAGTAGGAAAGGAAATTTCTAAGATGGAAATAAAATTTAAAAAAGAATTTATTTTTTAATTAGATATTACTAAATTAATAAAAGAATGTCTTTTCAACAAATGATAATTCTTTGAAATATTCATTTCAAGAAGCAACTATGTATCTCAGGTTTGTAATTAGAATTATTTATTCAATTTATCTCCGAACATTCATGCAGTCTCAGCTCGTTTAAGAAATGAGAACGAAATTTGTGCATCTGCCTGCTGGTATAGTTAAAATTTTAATTTACCAGATTACCAGCCGAATTCAAATTAGTTTAAGCAAAATTTATTTCTCAATCGTTCAAAGTTTTCGAAAACAAATAGACTGAAAAAATGTTTGTTTTGGCTGTTTCAGAAGAATGCTACATAGATGAAAAGATTACTAAACAATAAAAACAGCTATGATTGTCTTGCTTTTTGGTCGTGAATTTTATATTCTTCATTTGAAACTGAAATGGCATATTTTTATAAAATTATAGAAGATGAAAGAAACGACGGAATAAACTACGTTGTAGGCAATCAGACATTTCCTATATATTTTTGCAGAGCAAGCTTGAAGTCAAAACTGTATCATTTATTGGAACAGAATGCTGTTATTATTAAATTATCAATGAGTACATATTTCGCATTTTCCTTAACTGAAGAAAGAATCGTAAAGTGATAGAAAATTTCATGAAAAAGAAAAAAGAAAAGAAGTCTTTAATCGACAGAAGCCTTCCTTCTTTTCTTCGACAGTACCAAAACTTTGAATACATTCAAAGAAAGGTAAGTGTAAAAAAAGAGCATGTAGCCTGACAAAATAAGCTCTCATCACTAATCCTTAGATCTTTTCCTTTAATTCATCTTTTCATAGCTCGAAGTAAAATTGAGAAGAGCTCTGGCGAAATTATACTGGATATATGTCATCTGCTCCTTCATATGTATCAGTGAGATATCAGAATCGTGACCAATTTCAGTGTGATTAAGTTAGTATCTCTTCCATCATTTGTTTATTTGAACGGATCATAGCTTAATTGAGATACTCGAGATGCAATTACATAAAAGTTTATCTAAGAAAAAAACTTTTGCTTTGAGTCGCTCTTTGTCTAATTTGCTACTTTTGCCTTCGTCAAATTAAAATAGAGTTAGATAAAACAATTTCAATTTCAATATCTACCCTAGGTCGCTAGTCTAATCAACTATTTTACGGCATGATCATTACTTCCTATTTGTGGACTTTTTAATATGTCCAGTCCTGACACTATCAGAACTATCAGACTAGTCTGATAGCTGGTAGGAATACAGTGTGAATTTGAGTGTCAGTGTTTTACAACATTCAAAGCGACTGTTTTTTCCAATAAAGTCTTTAAAAAAAAAGAAAAATTAATAATTGCTTGAGAAGAATATAAATTGCGATGGTAAAGATAGGAGACGAGATATGTAAAAAACAATGATAATCGCATTAGGTATTTGCTTGAATCGATGTCAAATTATTCCATGTTTATTACCTTTGCGATCCATCCAACATTTCCAGCAAAAAAAAAATTTTCCATCAATGACGCTTTGTATATATAAATTTTTAATTTATGTTCTTTAGCATTTGCACATTTGTTCATCAATTTTTTCGTTTTTGTTCTATGCAAGCTATATCGGTTAATTTCGTTTTTAAGCTTTCAGAAATCACTCTTCGATTATTTTTTAGTTGATATTTATTAATGCTGAATATATTGTGGTCTACAGATGAATATGTGACGAATTTGTATAGTTTCCCAAATTTGGTTTTCAATGGTTTATTTTCTCGTAGCAAAGAGTATGCGACAAATTCACTTCATTGGAGGACAGCATTGCAAGAGAAATATGAAATTAAATTAAAATTACAACGCATCTGAATTTGAAACACTTTAACGGATATTTTCTATTAATTGCTCGAAAACAATTAATGGCATACATTTCCGGTCGGCTCCAATAACACATTATCTTTGTTTAAATTGATATGGTATAAAGTGGTCCAAATGCAACGTTATACAGGTGTTTTATTGGAATCTTAACAAAAATTCTTCCTTCGAAAAATATTAAGAAACAAATCTGCCCGCGACTTCTTAAAAAATTGTTGTATTTGTTATTTTTCACCATGTAAATATTTTTATAGATTATAAGTACAATATTAATCCAATTTTATATTAATATAGTAGTTCTGAATTAAATACAAGAAAATAATTTATTTCTAATGCATGTGCCATGGCGAATTGAAAAGTGATGTGAAACTTAATTCTCTAGTTATTCTTTATCAAATAATTAACATCACATGACAAGTTATCAATCATTTTCAACTTCGGCGAGTATATGTTTAATTAACGAAAAGCTGAAGCGAGTTATTATTCTTTACTTGTTCGTTGATATGTTTAATTTATATACCAACGTATGACCAAATCAAAAGTTAGGAGGAATAGGTGGCGAAATGTAAATGTATATCGCAACCGTTCGCAACAAGAGTAGAATGACTTAAAAGACATTATGTCCTACGTTTCTTGTTTTTGTAGAGATTGTGATTGGCAGCGTCTTAAATCCACAAAATAAATTTCAATTTCAGTTTATTCTTCTATTGTTCAATAAATAATGAAGCCAAATGAGTTAGCTATTTTTTATAGAAGAATCCATCCAGACCAAATCTTTCAGCTCTTTCTCTCCTGAACTAAGTGATATTTCTTCACTTTACTTTTCTATCAAAGCTCGTTGTCAGTTTTCAATCATAGTTGCTAGTTAATCTTTCAAATCTAACTTAACTCATTCATTATGCATTTAGAAAAAATCCAAATAGACTAAAGCTATTACACTTCTTCTAATCTTCCTATTGGGATTATTTCCCGAGTGTTTGATCATTCTATAGATAGACAAGAAAAATTCCTAGTATCAATAGAACACAAAAGACTTTTGAAAATTTATCTTTAATCTAAAAAGATGAGCAGAATGCTTTTGAATCTACGTTCTAGATCAAGCTTTCTTAAGCTTTTGAATGATTTTAAATCTCAAAATGCATTTATAACTCGCATGAAATAGACGTGAATATCTCAATTCATCAATCTTCATCATTCTGTCTCTCATTTCTCGTCTACATAATCTAATTTTTTACTTATGCATTTCTAAAAAAAGAAAAACAATGCCATTTTAATTATTTCCTAATCCATTAGCAATTTGCTATCTATCGCAACACTGTTTCTTTGTCGTATTTGGAGCCGTCAAAAATACACTATTACTTCATCACTCAAACACACAAGTTGAATTTCATGGAAGCTCTAAAATATTTAATGTTCTATCCAGTTCACAACATGGTTTTTTGGATACCTCTCTTAATTTTTTATTGCTGGAATATCTGTCCTCCAATCAAGATGCATCTCTCATTTCTATCGTGTTTTAAAATGAAACGGAATCCCACCAGTTTGTTATTTCTTTGTCTCACTTTTTTTTTTCTTGTTGGAAAGAATTCTTTATGTTTAGGACAATGGTACGACAGCGCAATGGTACGACAGCGCCTTTTAAAGGATACCTCTTAGGCTAATGTACTGTTACTTATAAGTTTACCATTTGACAATACAAGAATGTTTCAGTATTTGTTTCTCAAATCCTTTCGGGTTACCCAATGACAAATAAAACATTAGAGATTAAGAAAAATAACCAAATGTTGTTTTTACGAAGCAGATTTGAGCTCGTTTCATTACAATTTTATTGCCAGTAACATCGAATAGTGGGATTAGACGAACTTTATGGAGATTAAAGCTCGAGCAAGTAATCTTGATATGGGCGAATTTACAGAATATAAAACTTCGGGCATATGTTGTTCGAAGCTAAAAGCTTACCGATAAATTCGTTTTTGGTGGTTTAGTGGCTTCGAACAAAAAAGTTAGGAGTCCTGGGCGCTTTGTTTCCTTCCTCGTTTGATTAAAATTCATGGGATTTTTTTTTTTTTTTGACGTTTCCTCATTAACAGACATAATATACGTAGAGATTAATTTCAGGAAGAGAGTTAGAATGGTTTCCGTGTTTCTCTCACGAATTGTTGTGCTCACAGCCGGCACTCTCTATCCTGCATATCGAAGCTATAAGGCTGTCAGAACAAAGGTTTTTCTTAATAGCTATCTCAGAGAACGTATTTTTCAATTCTCTTCAAGTTTATGTTGCTTATATCTTAGTTTATTTCGATCAAAAGAAGTTATAGTTAGGATTAAATAAAATCATCAGCATACTGTTTACTAATCTCATTATGCAGTCATGCATATTGCATAGCATGTCTATTAACTACATGTCTATTAACTATAGCATAGTTGTGTGTCGGAACACCCATCATTGGCTTTTTGAAAAAGCTTACTACATTAAAGATTGCATTAGACAGTTTCAACTCCTCAGCATCAGTTTGCTTCCCTGACTTCCTGACTTTCGTGTTTCCCAAACAAAAATGAACTGATACATTCAGCACTATTATTCCAACCGCAGCATGTAAGTTGAATAAAAAGCTAGGTTAGAGTAAAAAATTGTCGGTAATGTTTATATTTTATTGTGAACGATTTCGAAACATTATTTTTTTTTTTTTTTTTTGCATTTAGTGGGTTTATATAGTTACAGCAGCTTTTATCGGCACAGAAGAAAAGACTTTTGCAGATTAAATTGCTTTAACTTGCAAAAGCTAATTAAATTTCGAATCTTTCTTTGTGCGACTTCTATCAAAAAATAGAATTAAGAAATACCAAATTTTCAAAATGGATTTTTGGAATTGAAATGCGTTAGAATCATGTCCTAAAAATTTTATAGGATGTGAGAGAATATGTTAAATGGATGATGTATTGGATTGTTTTCGCTTTCTTTTGCTTCATAGAAACAATTGCTGATGTCATCGTTTCATTTTGGTTACCGTTTTATTACGAATTAAAAATTGTTTTCGTTTTATGGTTGCTGAGTCCATGGACTAAAGGCGCTTCAATTTTATATAGGAAAGTCAGTTTCTTGTGAATTCGGCCGTAATTTATATAACCGAAATCATATCCATTTTTTCAACTGTATTGATCTATTTCGGTCTTTTGAATTCGGCTAATTATTTCATAGTAGACATTTTTATAAACAAACATTAAGAAGTATTGGTGGAAATCAAACGAATATATTTACTCAGCATTATTAAAATATTTTATCTTTTTGATATCTTTGTTGTAGTGGGTACATCCGACATTAACGAAACATGAACGAGATATTGATCTGCTGCTTGAACACGCTAAGTCAGAAAGTTATAATCAGGTTAGTTCTATTACAATGAATAAGAAGCAAGAATTTGATAATTTTTTTTCATTTATGATGATGTTTATATAGAAGCTTCAATGTTGAAATTTATGAAATTTTCATTCTTTATGTTTATGAATATTAACAGAAAAATGAGCATTATTAAAACTTATTTTTATGTGTTTTAAAATTTTGAGATTTTTAGTGAAAAATTCTATCACAATCAGAAATAAAGAACTTGAAATTGTTTGGATCAACAGAGTTTCGTATTTTTTTCAATTGTTATTTTTGCTGCGCTAGATCATTCCCTTAAAATTACTCTGGAAAACTGACAATGAGGCATTCTTAATTTTTATGATTTTTATTGGTCAGATTTACTCTCAGATTTTTAAAATTTCAAGCGTTCATTGTTTTAAGGTAATGCGATTAGGTAGCAGAGGAATATTGTGTGCTCGTGAAATTATTGCAACAGCTGCATTGCGAGGACAAGCGCAGCTTGTACAACAACTACAGCGTTCACATAGTATCAGCGATATTAGTAATAGGTACAAGTACTTGAATGACGGCTTTAAAGATTCATCATTAAAATTGTTGCTGTATAATAAGCTATATATTTACAGATTATATATTTGATATGTTAACTTAATATTTCGTTTTCTTCACCAGTTAAGTTTAAATTTTAAGGGAGTCATCCTTGTCAAAACTAATTCGTGTAACGGAAATCCAGGAAGAAGACAATGAACATGAACCAGATGATAGTGACACTGTGGATTTGTTGGAGGAAAGGGTTACTCGCGTAAGTTCAATTTTTTATAGACCGCTATAGTTATAGAAACTTCATAGTTATAGAAATTTTCTTAATTCCATGCTTAGAATTGAAGTAAAGTAAAGAGAAAATACGAAACATCTTGTGAATTTTAAGTAATTTACCAATCTAGGGATTTTTTTTTTGTTTTTTCATCACTATTGTACATAATTTTTATAATTTGTGCGAGAAGACATGTTATAGTCAAAGGTAAATTCTGGATTCCAAATTCCAATCAGTTAATGAATAAGTTAACATTACTTTCATCATGAGCCATTTTGTATAAACCATATAAACATGCAATTCTGTCAATTCTACTAAATTCGTTGACTAAAAAATTTGACTATTTTGGAATTTCTGATGATTTTGATCTCTTATTGTTTCTGTTCCATAGCATTTAAAAATATTGTTTTTCTTTTTTCTTTCATTTTAATATTGGAATATGAATAGTTTTATTTATAGATTGATGAACAGGAAGAACGAACCGAAGCATTGGGTGTGCGTCGTAGTTCGAGACGTCGAAAATCGCCCACATCGGAAACAATGTACAATACCCTACCGCGTCGGACAGCAAGGCAACATAAATAATCTCATTCATAATATTCTTGATTCGAATTTTCTTAACATATTTTTCTGTTAGATGTCAGTGTATTTCCAGACATACGTTTTATGCGTTTTGATTGTACAAGCGAAGATTAAAGTGAATTAATATTGAAGTGAATACTATTGAATAATGAATTACTATTGAAGAATTTAGTCAAATAATTTTGGAAAGAAGCATTCGTTTCTTTTCTTGAGCTTTCATGGTATTTAGATGTTTTTTTTTTTTTTTTTTGCTGATTCTTTCAATTCAATTTGGGCTTTATACGCAGCGTTAATACAGATTTATATGTAATTTCATATTTCTTATAGCTTTCAAGTTCCAAACGTGTTTTCGCTGCGTGACATTGCTCGATCGTATACAATTGGAAGAGAGGAGTTAATCATCTGGCTTTGTCAATTCATTTTCTTTATTTCCTTTTCCCATTATTTTCTTTCCTCATATGTTTTTTTCATATTTATGAGTACGTAGAATCACACTTCCATTTCGAATTATTGTCATTATTATACTATCAGTTGCTTAATATTTTGCAACATGCATTCTAAATTTTTAAAATGGTGAATTCTTTACTTTTCATCGATATGAAATAATATATACTAGATGTTATTTTTGCAAATACCACATATATTATTTCAGTGCTTTTCGTCTTTCAGCTTCACTTTTAGTTCTTAAATTAATATGTTCGTTTGTCTTGCTGTTTAGATTTGAAAATGTTCAAACTAGGAAAGTTGATACAAAAAATGGCAACTGCGTTATTGGGACTAGACTCTGAAAATATCTTGAAACAATGTAAGTCAAATTATTTTCAAATCGAATTTGATTCGTTTCCCCATCTTTTTTTCTTCAATACTCAATATCTTTTTCATATTATTCTTTTCTGATTTGTGCCTTGAGGTACAAGGTTTTTCTTAAACCAAAAAACAATTTCCAACCTCATTTCTTGAATTCAGGTCTTTTAAATTTCAGTGAAATACGTAGATTAATCCAGAATGATGTGATTTTTGTATAGTTATCAAATTTTCAGACTTAAATCTCATTACATCGTTTTTTAAGTTTTTATAGAAATTTAAAAAGATTTAGCCTCATTTCTCCTGTTCACAAAATTTTCAGTAATCCATTGAAATTTCGTCATTTACATCGCTCTATTAACGTTCGATAATTTTGCTGCCAGGGTTCCACTATGTTGTCCATTTTTTTGAAAATATTGGAATACGAAATTTTTTTAGTGCTATATTTGTTATGTTTTGCCATCATTGGAAGAGCAGTGATATATTTTATATCTGGAAGGTCTGTCTGATTAAAATTTGATGATTATTAATGATTTTATACAATGATTTGTAATCTTTCTTTTCGTTTGTCGTTTTTTGAATTGAATTTTTTTTATTACACATTCATTTTGTTCTCTGTTTTCAAATTTTTTTTGTTCACATATAATGGAAATAAATTTGAAGCGATATAATGCGTAAACATGATAGAGTGGTATCATATACCATCAGTTCATTAGAGGTACTAAGTTTGAGATTGTTAATCATATTCTGTTCTGGAATTTACCGTTTACCGTTTATTGTCTACGCTTCAGTATGTTAGCATTAAGATTTCGGAGTGAAATATGTTTGAAAAGTTAGGAATAGTTCAAAGATTGTTGCTAATATTTATATTACATTGGCTCTTTGAATGATTTCTAGACCGTAATTCGGGTATTTCTCTAGATTATTTACATGATCTTTTTTTTTGCGTGATTAAAGGAAATCACTCATAGATTTTCTTCCTTTTTATTATCCGGAACTGAAATTTCAATATACAGTTGCACATGTCTTCTTGTTTAGTTTACTGTGATCTGCTGAGGTATATGAATCTTTCACTTCGTTTGATATATGTTGAATATTAATTTGTAGGAATTCCAGAAATTTCTCATTAGATGGCGACTAATGATGGTTTGAACCGTTTGGAAGGCATATCAGACGTGAAAGGTGGTTTGTTTATCCGTAAAAAGACAGAGAGTAATGACGAGCTCTTTAAACATCCCGAAAAGTCTCTTCTTGGTTTGGACGTGCTGGCGAAGTCTCGTGCTCGAATTGAGGCAAGTTCTCGAAAGCGTAGAGCTGAAAATGAGTCACCTGGTGGCCTCTCAGAGAATATGCACAAGCGAATCGCTGCGTAAGTTGCTTACATTTCCATATTTGATCCAATTGTTCGAATTACTACAGTTTAGTACTGTTGGAGTCGTATTAAATTGAAAACTGTGAGAAAAATTATTTATTTATTGATTTGGGAAAAGGATCCTCTCCTTTGTTTGTAGTTGATTGGAAATTGATTCTTCTTGCTGTTGTGATTCGGCTAATTAGCAGTAGATGTTATTGGTTTATATGATGTTAAGACACATTGTTTCGCATACAATGGTATGGATTAAAACATAATACATAGTAAATGAACAGAATGCAGACAGTGTCTAATAAATACAATGATGCCATATCTACCTGTTGCAACCATCGTTATCTTATTACAACACAATATAACGCTTACACAATAGTATGGATTAAACAAAATTATGGAATAAACAATGGTATGAATTAAATGCACAATATAGAGTAAATGAATAAAGCATATCGACAGTCGTTTGAGTGTTAATGATGCTGTCATAACTTCTCTTGTTTCCGTCGATTTTCTTTTACTTAAAACCGTGCTGTTATTTCTAGTTCTTTGTCCTGTGGTTCGCTTGATCTGTGATCCTTAATAAATGTCGGTCGAGCTGTTCGATTGTCATAGCTACCCGATACTGCTACTTGGACTGATCGAGGTAGACTCCCTCGATCGGAATTCACTCTTTTTTAAATCGTTGACGCTCCTCTTGCTTTAGTACCCTTTGTACATTTCCTCATGCATTGATCGTATTTTTTAATGTCGCTAACATCTTCCCTTTAGTTAATCTTTCGAATATCCCTATATAACTACTAATTTAGTCTTTCAACTTTGGCCGACAATGGTCAGTCTCCTGTTACTGTAATGGAAAGAAGAGAAAGTAAATAAAATTGCTTCCAAAAAAATTTTTTTTGATAAATAAACCTAGCTTCTACCGTTTGGAACGTTAAGGACATGCAGAACTTAAGAATTGTGAATAGTTTTGATTAGTTAATTCTTTAATTATTTGCTCAATAGCAATTTTTTCGTAGTTATGTGTTCGGAAAGTACAAAGGAGAGAGACGTGGGATTTATGCTGATACCAGGAAAAATGAAACCAAGCAGAGAAGCCATCATCATAACAAAGGAAACGGGGAAAAGCATCGTTGGAGTCAAAATTCACGAAATCGAGATGTAGAAACTCCCATTTTTGAGGTGAGATTAAATATATTTTTGCTATTGATAGGATTGAGCACAGTTATATCGCCAGCACGCGATATTCTGCATTTTAAATTCAATCCACTACGATACCATAATTTTTAAGAAAAAACCCAGTAAATGTGTAGCAATATTATAGTGCTTCGCTTTTTCTATAGAAAGTTCAACGGCGTTATGGTGATTAATATATACAAGGCTTGCTTTAGTCATTTAATACTCCGTCACGCTCAGCTTGGGAAGAGGATGATCCAGGACAGATATCAAAAAAGTACCGTTCAAACTGGGATACACCGACTGCATCTGGTCATCATGATAATGTATCTTCGATTCGCAGTGTTTCGAGCATTTGGCAAAGTGAACGAATCGAGAGCGACAAATGCGTGATAAAAAAAAGTAATTAGTCAATATATTTTACTGTTATTTTTTTTACTGAATCGGACTGAAGCAATAGATACAGTCACAGTTTAAATAGGAATCTTTATACTGGAACTCTTCTTTCTTTTTTTTCGATCATGATTTAAGAAAAATGTACATTTCTGTGTTCTTTCAGTAGTACAAGCAGGAATTTTCAATGGTGAACCTCATAAAAAATGAAGACCCATCATGCGATTTTTCATTCTATTCTTTTCAGTTTCTTATTGTAGAGAGTTTAAAATCACTAATAAATAGTCTACCAGAAGAAATCATTGTATTTTCGTTCTGCTTAGTATGTTTCTGAAGTGTGACTGGACACATTATAGTACACTCTGACAAGATTTGAGAAAGATTATTGATTTTATATTTCATATAGTAAAATGATATTCCAGGACTCGGGAGGATACGATTCGTTCGACCAAGGAGGAGGGAGAATTAATTCCGGATTTTCGTGATGCTTTTGAAAGAGCTGAATGGGAAAGAGAACAACAAAAATTAGATCGAGATTGGTACGGCAATGACCAAGGCTATGATGACGAAAATAATCCATTTTCTCACGTTCGTTTCTTCGGGTTGAATTTTTATTGCAGAAAGAAATTTGGTATATATTGACAGTACGCCTATTGGAAATGCAAAAATTAAATTGCTTGTATTATTCCTTCTTTTAACGGTGTATAACAAAATACCAAACAGAATTTCCAAGAATTTCTGAATATGAAGACACAGATATATACAGCTTAAATACCAAAAAAAAAGCTTTGTATCAGACTGATCAGCAAATCTTATCATATTTAAGTCTTTTTCCTTCATCCCATCTAGTTATAACTTTAATTCTTTGAAAAATTCAGTTTACAAATAGATTTAAAATTGCAAAAAAAAAAATTCAATATAGGTTTCACAAGAATACGTAGAAAAAAAAGAACGACAATGGCAACAGAAACGTGAAAAACCCCGCCTTACAGTTCGTCAGCAACAAATTAAAAAGGACAATAAAATGTGGGAGAATAACCGACTGGCCAGATCAGGTTAGCAACTAGTAAATTTATTTCATACGTGCCGTATTTACATATAATTTGTCAGTTCCTTTTTCATTTTTGCTAGAATTACGTATTGCGGAATGCATTGTTATATCCGGTATCTATTATTATTGCTTCGATAAGCGGATTTCTATTCGTGAGCAATGAAACTTGATAGTTCAATATAGGTGTTGTATCATTGACTGATGACGACGATTTTCTTAATGACGAATCGGATGAAAATCGAATGACATTACTGGTGCAGAATGTAGTGCCACCATTTTTGGATGGACGTTTCAAATTTACAAAACAAAATAAGCCGGTTGTTCCTGTGAAGGATATAACTTCCGATCTTGCTACTGTTGCCGCAAAAGGAAGCAAGGTAATATTTTATAATTTTCTTTAAGTTTTAGTATATATGCTTTTTGCTTATATTTTTACTTATTTTCGAAATTTGAAAAATTTTATTGTTAATGAA
Organism: Dirofilaria repens; assembly: GCA_008729115.1. Taxonomy (NCBI): domain Eukaryota; kingdom Metazoa; phylum Nematoda; class Chromadorea; order Rhabditida; family Onchocercidae; genus Dirofilaria; species Dirofilaria repens. Next base: position 233,801 of record SNRZ01000011.1, read on the forward strand.
TTTGTTTTATTTCATTTTATTGCTATATTTCTACTGTAGAAAAATTAAGATCAAGTTGCCAAACATATTTATCCATTAATAGGTTGTTCGCATATGGCGTGAAAAGGAAGAGCAGAAAAAAGCGCAAGAAAAGCATTGGGATTTAGCAGGTTCCAAATTGGGGAATTTGATGGCGTTAAAGTAATACCGGATGAAACAAGCAGCGATGATACTGAGATTTGCTATAGGTAGATTCAAGATTTTCATAAGCATTTTTTTATAATTTCAATTGATGTTATAAAACTTTGATCTTTTTACTTTATTCGGGTACTTTCCAGTTACAATTTTGTTTTGGAAGCTTTGATCTGAGTAAGCTAGGTTTTAGGCTAAAGCGCTAGAAAAACAGCTCTCAACTGCCCTCAGATTTGAATTCAAATAAGTGGAGTGATCTTAGTCTTCTGAGAATTATTGATCAAAAAATATACTCTTTGAAGATCCACTTTATAATTCTTGTAATTAAAATATTTTATATCAAGACTTTAAGACTTCTCTATCCAGTATCTCTCCGTTGCAAATGTGTAATCAAGCGATGGAAGAGGTTATATGATAAAATTTAACTAATTCAGTGATCTAGTTAATGCTATGATTTTTCATTCTTAGGTATATCCCAAAATAAATATTTTTTAAGAGAATCGCAACAATTTGCATCTCACTTGGTGGAATCGGGAGCAGTTTCGGATTTTGCGCTGAAGAAGTCTATCAAAGAGCAACGGGAATATTTACCCGTATTTGCTGTGAGGCAGAAAATGCTTAGCGTTATTGCAGATAACAGTGTTATTATCATTGTTGGTGAAACAGGCAGCGGTAAAAACAACACAGTTGGCCCAATATTTACTTGAAGATGGTTACGGTTTGTTTTATTTATTGTTAATATTAATAAACCAATTTTTATTAAAATTATTTAAGAATCATGTAATTGTTAGAATAATAATTATTCTTTTTTTCTACGTTTACTTTATTATTAGATAAGACATGTTATATTAAAAAAAATATATGAATGTGAAAAAAATGCAAAGGTAAAGAAAAAAAACGAGAATAAAATAATGAATTGGAGGTAATTTTGGCCTAATTGGTTGCACACAACCACGGCGTGTAGCAGCAATGTCTGTGGCAAAGCGAGTTGCTGAAGAGATGGGCGTTGAGTTGGGTCAAGAATGTGGTTACGCTATTCGATTCGAAGATTGCACTTCGGAGAATACGCGAATCAAATATATGACCGAATGGTATTTTGCTCCGAGAATGTTTGAGTGATCCAGATTTAGACCAGTATTCAGCTATCATTATGGACGAAGCACATGAAAGGTTTATCAATTTGATGCCTGAAGAAACTTTCAACGACCAAAATAGTTATTGTTACTGTAATTCAGCTTAGTTCTTTCAAAGAATTTTCAAAGAATTATAATATCACATATTAGCTCCGATTAAAAACTTTCTTAAATTAAATCAATTATCTATTAGTTGTTATGTTTGCACAATGCATAATTCTAATTTTACATCGTATGTTAAGGTCACTGAATACAGATGTCTTATTTGGGCTTTTGCGAGATGTCATCACCCGTCGAGCGGATCTCAAACTTATCGTCACTTCAGCTACTATGGATGCCGAAAAGTTTGCTAATTTCTTTGGCGGTCATACTCCTTGCTTTAGTATTCCTGGTTAGTTATAATAACATTTAAAATATTTTTCCTGTCGAAGAAATTGTGTTATTGCACTGTTTAATTTGGTTTTAATTTAATATGTCTCTGTGTCGTGAATTTTTTTTGCCTTAAAGGGTCCAATCGAAACTTAGGAATAAGCAAGAATTAAAGGGAGCTTACTTAGGAATAAGCAAGAATTAAAGGGAGCTTACATTTTACCTTGGAACAAGCAATTTGCGTCAGTTACACATTCTTATTGTAACAGTTATAAGATTATTATTTTTTATTGATAATACGAATTGAAGATATAGAATCAGTTGGAAGAGTAACAGGAAAAGCAACAGAATATAGCTGGAATCAATAATAGCTGCGACAAAAAAAGAGTACAAATCTCTGTTTGGTTACTATAAAGTTTATAAATATGTTAAGAATTGGAAGTGGTTTACATTAAACGCATTAAACATTCAAACAATTGTTATTCTGGATCAACAAGAAACTGTAAAGATCCACTTACAGTATAAGCATTGTAGCAAAACAGATGGGAAGATTTTTTTTGTCTTGAAGCATTCTAGCAAAAAGCAGATAGGGAGATTAGTGTAGGAATTTTTCACATGGGATGATTAGTGTGTCCCTTTGGAACATAAGAAGAAAGGATGTGAATTTGATTAGATAACGCAATAAAAAAAAGGCGTGAGAAATGAATCTGAAAGATAAAAATTTAATTAAATGATCCACAATTCTGTTAACATTTATTAACAATTTAAATGATAAAATTATATTATTTATTTGGAGTTTCGCGATATCGAAATTTGCTACATGCTGAATCTGTTTCATTTTTCAGTTGGGAATGAGATTGTTATCTGAAACTGTATTTCAAGAGTTCATAATTTATCTGCGAACTATGATAAGTTTTCTCTGTTTTATTCATGTTACTTATATCGATCTTTTTTTTAAAGGTCGTACGTTTCCGGTTGAAATATTTCACGCTCGAACGCCCGTGGAGGATTACGTTGATGCTGCAGTGAAACAGGCTGTAAGAGTCCATTTGGGTGGTACAGACGGAGATATTTTGATATTCATGCCTGGGCAAGAAGATATCGAGGTTTACACTTTGCAAAAACAAATCGAAATATTATTTAGAGCCTAAGTTTAAGTTTTTGATTTATGGCATAACGAATGCAAAGATAAAATTGTCTGGCAAAGAAATAGAAATTTTTTATCTCTTATATCGACGTAGTATTTATCTTCACAGGAATAATTTATTTTGCACGTCAAATTTGCTTTAGGTTACCTGTGGGTTAATCAAGAATCAATTAGAAGAATTGGATGAGGCACCACCGCTTGCTGTACTACCAATTTACTCGCAGCTTCCAAGTGATCTGCAAGCAAAAATATTCCAAAAGGCTCCAGGTGGTATCCGCAAATGCATTGTGGCAACAAATATCGCAGAAACGTCATTAACCGTTGATGGCATACTCTTCGTTATTGATCCTGGTTACTGTAAACTGAAAGTTTTTAATCCTCGTATTGGTATGGATGCACTTCAGGTAATTAATGAAAGGCAAATTTTTGATAAAATTAGATATGAAGCAAACTATAATTTGTAATCCTATTTAAAACTTCAAACATCGAAGTGACGTAGTTGGTACTGGTTTCCAAGAAGTGAGATATGCTGAGTAATTTTTTCAGATTTTCCCAATATCGCAGGCTTCAGCTAATCAAAGGTCTGGTCGAGCTGGTCGCACAGGTCCAGGACAGTGTTTTAGACTTTATACTGAAAGGCAATTTAAAGTAATTTTAAATTTCTTATATTAATGTTATAAACAGGAAAATCCTTAAATATCTTTCAGAAAAGGAAAACTAACATTGAAGAAATGCTTTGAAAAGATTTATGAAAAGCAATAACATAAAATAATTGACTTGTAAAATTCAAACTGTTTAAAGTAATAAATAGGGAAAATTAAACATCAGAAGATTTTATATTTTTCTTCAGGTTTTCGAAGGGAGATTTATTTAAATTGAAATCTTCAACTCAGAAATTTCTCACTCATTCCTTTCTGAAAAATCTATTATAGGATAATTGCATCATCATTCGGTTTTTATTGTTTTTGCTTAGGAGGAAATGATGGCAGCTACTGTACCGGAAATTCAAAGAACAAATCTTGCAAATGTGATTTTACTGCTGAAATCTTTGGGAGTCGATAATCTATTAAAATTTCATTATGGATGCACCTCCTCAGGATAACATGCTAAATAGCATGTATCAACTATGGACGCTAGGTGCTTTGGATAATATAAGTCAGTTCTTCATAATTTTTTCCAGTTTATTTTGCTTCCAATAATTATCTTATTCAGGTTTATTACATTGTTAATAAATTGTTTCAGAAACAATTAAGAGTTTTGTAAGGTTAAAATGAATATCTATAGATAATTAGTACTTGTAGAACAGCGGATGTGCGGTTGTTTTAACAACATGAAATGATTCAGATGTCTTTGATGGTTGAACTTTTCTTTTAAAATTTGAAAGCGTTGACAGCTATGGCAATTTCTGCACTAGTGTAAAACACTTTATATTTTTTATTCAAATGCTATGATATTTTTTATCTCTTTAGGTAGACTGACTGATTTGGGTAGAAAAATGGTAGAATTTCCGTTGGATCCAACTCTTTCTAAAATGTTAATTGTGTCGGAAGGAATGCGTTGCAGTGATGAAGTACTTACAGTCGTCTCAATGCTTTCTGTCCCTGCCATATTTTTTCGTCCTAAGGGACGAGAAGAGGATGCTGATGCAAAAAAAGAGAAATTTCAAGTACGTTATAATGAAAATATGAGGCAAAATATTTGCTGTTATTCAGAGAATTGATGTAAATGACAAAGCAAGACATCTATTTTGTTCACAAATATTTTTTTATTATTTACTTATTCACTTGTTTGGCACACGGAGCAAAATTAAATAGAAAAAATCTATTTTGGAATTGTTTCGAATTTAATTAACCAGTGGTAATAACTTTTGATAAAGATATTAAACTCCTTGATCATTTCGTTCTTCTCTAATGATGTTTCAAAGTATCAAAACGAAATGTACATAAAGCATGTAGTTTAGTTAGTACCCAGTAAATTTCTTCTTATACATTAAAATTACTTGATATGTCATTTTGAAATACTAATTTCATGTACCTGAAAGTGATCATCTCACATTTCTCAACGTGTATTTGCAATGGAGGTTACATAAATATTCGACAAAATGGTGTAACGATAATTTTATTCATACTAAAGCTATGAAAAAAGTTCGGGAGGTCAAATTGTTGATTTTGCTACTCAAATCTTTCGTTTTGCTTTTGCTATTCGTATGAAATTGACGTTTCAAATAAATTTCACATCTTCCTTTTTTTTCCAATCAGAAAATATTAATTTTTATGTCTTGTAGGTTCGTGCTCAACTGAAAGACATTATGCTGGAACAGAATATTGAACTGATATCATGTGGTACAGATTGGGATGTTATACGAAAATGTATTTGTTCGGCCTATTTTCATAATGCTGCAAGGTCAGTAGAACAAAATCAGTCTTTTTTATTTAAAGAAAGAGTTTTCTTGCACTGTTTTGACCATATTACAGGTTAAAAGGAGTTGGAGAATACGTTAATGTGAGGACAGGGATTCCTTGCTTTCTGCATCCAACATCCGCGCTTTTTGGTATTTTCTTTAGATTTCATCAACGATTTAAGATTCAATTACATATTATTGATTGAGATTCGGAATTTTCCTGTTAAATATCCTAGACTATCTTTGTTCTGTTACGCAATTGCTATTTCAGTGAGAGTTTCAGAATTCCTTTTGTGAATCCTGTCTTTATTCCATTGTTAAACAGTATGTGAGCGATATTAAGGTTTGAAGAAAAGTGATTTCCATTATTTTAGGAATGGGATATATGCCAGATTACGTTGTATATCATGAATTGGTCATGACAACAAAAGAATATATGCAATGCGTAACATCGGTTGAAACACCGTGGTTAGCTGAACTTGGTCCCATGTTTTATTCTTTAAAAGAAGCTGGTTCGAGCAGGACTGAAAAAAGGCTGCGAAGTGTACATAATGCTCGAGCATGGAAAAAGAAATGAAACAGGTAAAATTTTGATAATTTTTAGGAGAAAAGGATTAGAAATAGATTGATTTTGAAGATTGTAACAATAATTCAAGTTCATTAAATCCGACATATTTGTCTACAGTGAAATTCAAATTTAGTTTGGTGAAATTCAAACATTTATCAGTGTTACCTGTACTACTGTTTATTACTTGCTTATGGATATAATACTTATTTATGGATATAATTTTTAATTAGTTGTGCTTTATTACAGACATAAGTGAAATTATATTTGCAGTAGTTTAGTTTTGAACTCCGTCATTTCATGGAACTTTCTTTAGGCGACCGATAGACTGGTCGAAATAAAAAAACCGGAAAAAAAAGAAAGTCATTCGACGCATTCAATTTCATCTGCACAGATAGCAGAACCTGGAAAAATCTGTTCATCCGTAAGATCCTCGGCAAGATTTGGAATGTAATTATTCTCTCAAAATATGTTCTTTTCACATATCGTATCAAAGCTGAAATATTCTCAAATTTGCGTACATGTAATGAAATATGGATGAAATTCAGTAATAAATCAGCTTTTTAGATGAATAGTATTGTTGTACTTCACTTATTTTCCCATATAATTTCAAAATTGAGCACTTTAGGTCAATTAAAGAGGCAAAAATGTTACCAATTAAAGCTAATTTAAAAAAAATGATTTTCACCAATAAATTCTGATGAAATGATGAACAGGAATTAGAAAAGTGATGGGAAGAGAGCAAAGAGAATGACTTTGCATAACTAGAATTGCATCGGATTTTCAAATTATTGCAAGATTCTTCAACTGATGAGGAAACTTCAAAAATTACGATGAAACAAGGAACGATTTTCTCCGGAAATAGGGAAATACATCTTAATAGTGTAATTTTTTTCTAAATGCATTCACTTTTAGTCCTATCATCAATATATTTTGTTTCATAAAATCGAATATCTTTTTTGTACTCTTCAGCTTTTCGATGAGTTATGTCGTATGATGAAGTTATGAAATAATCAGTAGATGAATTGTGACATTAGTTATACTAGTTGTTGTCAGAAAGATCATGAATTATATTTCTAGCAGCTTCCTCTCATCTAATATTACTCTAATATTTTTATAGTTATTATGCTTTTGTCGTCATTTATTATAATTTTTTTTTAAATCATTAATGCTTATTCTGTAAATTATGCATTATTATATTGTTTTCTCTATTTGAAGAAAGTAAATTTTATAGTAATTCATATCAGTACAGTCGATTTCTTTCTATATGAAAAGTGACTAAACTTTTTGCATTTAAGAAAATTCTTAAGGCTCTTGTAAATTAAGTCTGATTTGTCAAATAAAAAATAAAATATTCGGATGTAGATGATATATAAAACTCTGGATTTCGATTCAACTGCCTCGGCACCTTGTTTTATACAAGATATGTCAGATGAAGTCGTTATATTTTTGCCTGTTTGCATAATTCAGTTTTTAAGCACGATTGTATGACCGAGTCGATTGAATTTTGCTGATTAAGTTTATTTCATGCACTTTTTTTTGGTTCCAATAGCTTTTTGGATATTTTTGTAACGTATCGTCTTACCTTATCATATGTTACCTGCAGAAGATCGGTTTTTGCTTAAAAGACATATTATCTGTGAATTTTGGCTTAGTGTCTCTCCATTTTGTTATCTATTTTTTTAATTAAATATGATGGAATTCCGAGATTTATTGTCGAGCGTTTGGACAATATTTCTGCTCCAGTTTATTTTGACATCTGTTAAAATCGGATTGAATTTCCTTGTTTGCTCAGATCCTAGAATAAAAAGCGTATTAACCAACAAGTTATTGATCTGTTTACGCTGTTCCTCATAATACTAATTGTGTGTCCCTGTATCAAGTATGAATTTGAACGCTTTATTCTTTATCCAAAATATAAATTTTCTACAACATGCTCTTCTGCTATCAGTACTCTTATCAGTTGCAGAGCATGCTGTCGAAGAAGTAAAAGCTCTTGCAAGCTGTCTTGTTTTGTTTTACTCCTTCTTGTTGTCTGTTGCAAGGCTCATTTTATCGCTGCACTTAATTTAAAAATTTCAATTCGATATCGATTAGGAACATATAGCGACTTTACTGAGCTATTAGAAGGAGAATGTCTACAACATCGAAGTATTTAAATTAGCATTTAAATTAGCATAATATCAGTATTGTAGTGAGCGATATTTCCAATTTTATGCTTCATCTTCAAATGCGTCTTTACTATTTTATTTAGCATACCCTATATAAAAGGAGGAAGAGAATGATATAATTTCATGTCATATGTATAAAAAGTCATCATTTAAATAATTGTGCTAATTTATTTCAGGATAAATCATTGTCGAATGCATTTATATCATTAACATTATTGCTTAGCCAAACATTTTGTTTTTTCAAATAACGACTAACAGAAATTCCAAGATATATGGTGCGTATTCTGTATTATTTTTTTCTTCATAATAATCATTTCATTTGATATCATAAATGGCATTCATTCCCTTAATAAATGAAATTTGTGAATGTTTCCCTTACTGGGAAAACAGTACTATTAGCAGTTACCATGTTTTTGATCATTTCTCAAATTTGCAGTTTCGAATTATTTGTCAGTCTTCCATTAAAAACATCGATTTTCATTAGAAATTTTTATTTCATAAGTTTTCTTTGTTTCACTAATTATCAGTATATTAAATCTTTTTAGCAATAAGAATAATAATGGAGAAACTGCCAGAGGAAATGCTAAGGGCAGTTTTTATTTATTTACCAGGATCCGATCGTCTACCGGTATCTCTTACATGTCGTCGATGGTTTAATTTATTGAAGGATTCTATCCCGAGTATTAGTGCTATACACATTTCTCTAGATACATCAGCTTGCTCAACTCGTTTTCTGGAAGCATCTCTATCAGAAGCAGTTCTTTCGATATGTTTATGTCCCGGACATGCACAGAAACATGCTGTTCTCTTGCAGTCATTGTTTCAGACTGCTGGTAAAAAACTTGCAACTTTAGCTATTGAGGATAATCTTATACCAAAGGCTAGTTGTATGTTTAACTTTGTCATTGTGAATTATATATGTTATTGATAGCATCCAGTTATCATATTGAATATTCAGAATATTTCATTTTTAATTGGAATGATTTATTTGAGAATGTTACAGGATGTGTTCTGATTACACACTAACTTGAATCATGAATTATTAATATCTAATTTGAATAGCATAAAGTGAGTGAGCATAACTTCAAATTCAAATTTCAGGAAGGAATGGAAACCCAAATTTCGGATATGACAGTACATATATTGCTTAGAAGTATACCAAAGTGCTTGCGGAGCTTGCAATTCCAAGGCGTTGATTTCTCGAAAGTTCGACCATGGACATTTGCGCTACTCGTAAAATTGAAATATCTAGAGGAACTGTATATATTAGATGCAGTGCTCCCGGTTGATAATGAATCCTTGTTTGCTAGAATTATTTCTCCATCATTCGATACCTTGACAAGTATTTCTGTTACTAATAATGCGCAGGTCAATCAACTTCTTTTGCGTATTTCCAGTTAATCGTATTGATTATAAAATTGGATTTTTTTTTTTTAGAAATTGCAGTTTGAATGAAATTAGATAAAAATGAAAAGGAGATGATGTAAATGGAGAAATTTAATCTAAATTTAATAGATGAACATGTAAAATTTTAAATCGAAAGGTTATCGCTTTGAGCATGGAAACCTTAGTTCTGTGAAGCTTTTCAATTTAACATTATATTTCCCTAATTCATGAACAAATTTGAGTAGAATCGATTATTATCAGATGCGAAATATTTTCGCATGGAAGCTAAGTCAAATTTTATGTTACATTTAGAACTTTTGAGGGCGTTAAGAAACCCTACTTTTTCATTTACAGCTATGATAAAAAATGAAAATATTGAATATATGTAATTGGATTATCACTATTTCCAAGACTAGAATTAATCTTAACAACACATAGAATTTTTAATGTTTCAAATCTTAGATCACGGATAAATTTGTATCGACGCTAGCGCGGCGTTGTCCTCTCTTGCAAACTATAAATTTGAATGGATGTAAGCATATTACTTCCTTGTCTGTCCTTGCTTTTGCTGAAAATGCATCACATCGAATTACTGAACTAACATTTATTCATGTCCAGGCAACGATGTTCAATCCTAACTTGGTAAGTTAGAAAAATACACGGCTTTGGATGATATAAATAGATCTTGATCATTATATGGATTAAATCTATTCATTCATTTTGATTTTCGAGATTGATGTTTGATGATAGTATTTATAGATTTGTTATGGAGATGTTCAAGTTTTATCGAAGAGTTTAGCATTAAGAGTGAAGATTATAAAAAAGGACAGATGAAGCATTCTGCCTGTCGATAGATTTCTAAGCAACAAAAAAATATTTTAATGCCTGAAAAATATTTTTTTAATTTATGAGATAATTACTGAGATGCAGAAGGTGCCTTGGGAATTCTTGATTCTAAAATCTGGAATCATGTTTTCAAAATGGATTTTTGGTTTGAGCTTTCTCTTAACTTTTCAGCCTCAAATCTTCGGTACGTATTTAAATATCAAATTAAATTTAATTCGTTTTACAAATATTCCTTGCTTCTGTTCAGTTGCAACGATATTTGTTATCACCGCTACTGGCTGGTGGAAATTATTGGAGAGCAAATACCCTGAAACTGGAAATTGGATTTCGGTATGATGCGATTTGCTTAGAGAATATTTGTCGCACCAATTTGTTCATTATTGTCTTTATTTAATGGATCTCGAGACTGATTACATCATGAAACCAGTTATATTTCTTCAATTAATAAAGTGAGATATGTTCTCAACTGTTTATTCTGAAGATAATTAGAATGTTTAGTTATCTAATTTTTCTTTCTGTATATTTTATTTCATATTTTTTTTAACTTTACTTTTCTTTGCATTCACGTTTCATCTTTATATCGTTCACTTATGCTTATCGTTGAATACAAATCGATTATAATTTTCTGGTATAATATCACCTAATAACCTAATAATATCAGAAACAAAATTGCCAGAAAAATATTTCTGAAATTAAATACCAAGTTAAAATGTTTAAATGAAGAAATTTAACCGAAAATACAATCGCAATGTTTTTTAGATTCTGCCATGTTATCATAGTAGATTTCTAACGGACGTATCAGTTTTGATATTTTCTGGATTTCTTTAATTCTAAATGTTAAATGTTAGAATTATCTTAGACATTGCTTATTTTTTTTCAGATAAAGTTCAATTAGCTTAATTCATCATATTGTCACTTTTTAAGGAACATTAGAAACCTTTTAATAAAAATTAAACACTTATCATTCAGAGAGAATTTCATAGAAAGGCTGCTAAAAAACTGTTTCTATTTCTAGTATCTCAGAATAAATTCTCTTTCAAGCTATGTATAAATCCTCAATTTTGTCAATTTATAATCAAGATATGTCAATTTTTAATCAAGTATGAACCCTGTCTGTATAGAAAACATGACATAAATATTCAAGATATCGAAAATTTAAAAAAAAAATTAGAGATTATTTACAAGAAATTGCATAGATTAAAACGATTGCCAGTAACTGAGGTGTTTCAGTTTAGATTATTTTGTTGCTCAAATAATGTAACAATCAAAGAAAAAAAAATATGACATAATAAGTAGAAGATAACCATGCAGAGAAAAGTTACAACTTACAAAACGTATCAAAATATCGCTACATATGAGAAAAGTGAGATATTCTTTTATTAATGCCGCCTCTGATGCATATTTTTTATGGTTAACAAACAATCCATAAATTTCAATTATGAAGCTGATTTATAATCACACTAGTCTTATTCCTTTGAAGTGATGAGAAAAAGAATATGGGGTTGTGTTGCTGTTTTTTTTCAAACTTTTCTCACAATTATCTAGAATATACTTGATTTTTTGCGATTCTGTTCGCAAAGAAAATTTTTTTTTTAATCCATACAAACAATAGTTTCACAGGTCAAGTATTAGATGAAACATTAGTTTTGCGTAGGAATTTCTCGTGCAACTTTTGTCGTTTCATTTTGTTTTTGGGAGGAGTTTCTAATGAGTCACTTGATTTTGGCGTACTGAAATAAAAATTTCCCAGTTAAAAACTCACTTTCAAGAAAAAAGAACGTAGTTAGAGATTATTGCCCATTTATATATAAAATATATAGCCATGACGACTACGGTTACCAATAGTTTAACCAAGGAAAAATTAAACGGATAATTTCATAACTGAAACTGTAAATTTGTTTCAACATCCCGCGTATAAGTTGATTATCATATAGGAACGCCACAATAAGTTTCAAGACGTGACCGAAAATTCCAGCAATTATATTATGATTGATTTTTCTCAAATTTACTATTTTTTAAAGAATTTTTTTTTAAGAATTAAAACAAACCTTTCAACCTCAATAGGAGTTCGTGGTATTGTCGTGGTTGGTGATCTTGGATCCATTTCAACACGCCTGATAATTTTGTTTGGTTTAGTTGGAGTACTAAATACATCGTTTTCTTGGACAAATTCTTTTTCTCTTATTTTCCCGAAAAACTGGCCCATTCAGTAACCGCTGGAAGTAACAACTGAAATATGTATAAAAAAGAATGCTACTAATTTAAAATTAAACTCCATTAATAATTTCTGACAAATTCATTTCAAAATAAAATGCATTTTGAATCGAAGAGCAGCACGAAACAATAGTTCAGATGTGATATGCGGGAACTAGCATAAACATGAACTTGAATGAACAAGCAAATTCTCTAATAATTTGGGCATAATTTCAATTTCTAAATCTTGAGAAAAACACTAATCGATTTCAAATTTCACCAGTAAAGTTTACAAAGAAAATGCAGCTAATGAATTAATAAGAGTGGATTGAATACTCCCTTTATTCCAATCCACAGATTGAAGAAACTTGGGATTGAAGAGCCTTTCTGAATTTCTGGTAAGCATTGACAGAAGTTGTTGAAACAATGATGAAAAAAATATGGCTATATTAAAATAAAATAGCCAATGCCACATTCATTTCATTCGGTATATAGTTTGTTCGAATAAGTATAGTAGTATGCTAACCAAAAAACACTATTTTGGTGCTGAAAAATTACTGCAGTATAGACAACATAAATCAGTTGAGAAACAATTTATCAATTTTCTTAAAAAACTTCCACAAATAAATTGATTAATCAGCAAAATATATTTAAGTATTCGAGTACCTATCAGATTAAGAGCACTAAAAGAAATAATATTTAACAGCTTTAAATAAATGGCAGTTGAGGGTTTTAAACGAAAGACATTACTAAAATTACTAAGGAAGAATTTGATTTTCTTATTTATGAAAATAGTTTTAATAAAATTTGTCGCATAATATTGCTCTCTTTAGTAGAATTTGCAGTGTGTCAGCGAAGAGATTATAAGATAATGAGAATTTGAATCCCTTAAGCTCTTATGAAAATTTATCATATAAATAATAAGATCTAAATAAGAGAAAATCCAGAGAAGAATGAGTAGATTTTTTTAGAGTTCCCAGCAAATATATGCGAGATGTGACTTATGCAATAAAAATATATTTACATGAAATGGATGAAGCTGAAATTTATACAAATCTTTTTGTATCATTAAGCTATGAAAAGAAGCCAAGAGAAATGGAACGGCGCAGAAGCAAACATGTATCTTCTCTCCTTTTCCAGAAGAATCTTCATTCGCTATATAAAATGATATGGCATGCTTGCGAGGAACAAATAATTAGGCAAAATATCCAAAATATGCTTATTGCTTTTGATTAAAAATGGAAATGTGACAACGACGACGGAAGGCACTGTCTTTCATCTTCCTTTAACTACATTTGTTCACCTTTTATTAAAGGAGATGATCAATGTTGATATAGTCATGGAATACATAAAATTGAAGACATGAGCAATGTTTAGTCATTATGAATCTTTTAAGCTACAACTGTTAAGAGAGTAAAACAAGAAAGGTACGCGTATCAAAAGCGTATCAAATTACATAATAACAGAGCAGTCAAACAACCAAGTTTGAAAATTTACGAAGAATTTCTTCACTATTTCATAACAGAAACTGATATTAGTAACTTCAACTATTCCTTAGAAAGATGAGAATAAGGTAACTGAACTATGTCAAAAAGTTCTACATCGATCAATGAAGTTGGAAATGAAGTTGGAGAGGTAGGCCAATGAGTTAATGGACGAATAATAATGCCTTCAAACACTTCAAATTCATTGAAAACATTCAAACACTCGCGCTTCCGTGAATGCTAATAACAACACTCTAAAAATAATCGTGTTAGGACCGGAAGAAGACAGAAATGCTAAGGCAGGATCGTAATAATGCTGGTGATGGTGATGGAATAAGGCCAATGAATAGAATGGAATCCATTGATACATTCATTAGCCTAAGGCATTTAGCCATAGTGGTAGTATGCCTGTTTGTTATTCCAATCGACTACCCTTCATATCCAAAATAGAAGCATCCGTGAATCCACGAGAGAGCGAGCAACCAATACGTTAGTGGTTGCCCAGTCCACAGCGATTTTTCCTTCTTCTATATATAATAACAATACTTAGTAAGGATCATGATCTCTCGTAATCTCATGCTTCATTTCTACTTCTTTCCATTAATCAAAGTATTAATTATGCCTATTTGAGATCAACATATTTCTGTTATGTTACGAATAGATCATGGAACTAATTGATATATCGATTTGAGTAAAATATTTTATAGAAGCAAACTCTAGAGAAGAGATTTTGGAGGATTTGGGAGGTAGATCGGGAGAGAGGGATCGAAAAAAGGAAAAAAAGAAAAATAACGATGGACAGACGTGGTAGTGGTCAACCCTCTGGAGTTGGAGTAGTTTCTCCTCGGAAACATCAATCCTTTCCCGTTTGTGTCACAGATATCTTGGAACAGGTGCTACTATTTATTAAACTTTTGTGCTCAAAGATCAATTTTTATTTCACATCTTTGTAAGCTACAGTTTAGTTGACGAAATTTTTCACGCATGAAACGAAACTTGTGCTATCTAATAAAGTGTTGCCATTAAAACTAACATATTTCTGAGTAGTTATCGGATATAAAATAATTTTTTTGATGGTCACTGGTATAAGATTTCCAATTCCAAGACGCATTTCTTCATTTCGATGTTTTTAAAGATTCTGATAAATAGCTAATTCATTTCGATGTTTTTAAAGATTTTGATAAATAGCTAATTCATTTCGATGTTTTTAAAGATTTTGATAAATAGCTAATTCATTTCGATGTTTTTAAAGATTTTGATAAATAGCTAATTCATTTCGATGTTTTTAAAGATTTTGATAAATAACAAAATCTAGGATCAAAATTTTGTTATTTTTGATCCTAATCTTAATCTTTTAGCTTAGCATAATGTATGCTTCGATTACGGAACCTTTCTGTATATGAAATGTTCAATTGAAATTATTAATTGGTGTAGAAAACTTCTTGAGGTAACAAAAGTTTGCGGGCAGCAAGGACAGAAATGGCGTGGCCCTGCAGCACTTCGGAACAATGAATTACAGTATCAACTTGATAATGATTTATTTTGCATTTCACCAGATCGTCGAGTATCTCGGTTGAATCAAATACAACAATTACGTTTGATACAAATTCTTTGCGATTATTTCAAAGTGATTTTTCTTTAGTTCAATTCCTAGCTTTATTAATTCATTAGCTTCAAGTAAACTCTTCCAGTGGTTAATTCCCGTAACACCTTTCATGTAAGCGCTTAAAATAAATAGAAATTGGTAGAGTGTTTGACAGTATTTGCATAAGGTGAAAGCGTAACTTGTAATGATTTAACGAATGTTTCCAAGGAGAAACTTCGAGCGTCTAGAGGGTGGCCATATAAATTGTGCACTATCATCGTTGGATAATGCAAAATTGCATGCTGTATATACTAGACATATGTCGAAGAAATTTCAAGTGAATGAGGAAAATAATATTTTTGTGCTATGTCTGTAAGATATTTGGCCAAATTTATTATAATTCGCTATAATCAGACAGTATAATATTAATGGTCATTAATCATATCAATGCTTTTTTAAGTGTTTCATAAATTCTCGCTAATATTCGAAAATATGAATCCTGTAGTTTTTTTAATACACGCCGTTTTTTAGGAAAGAGAATGTGAACCACGTTGTCATCAATATTCATATTTCGAAGCGATATTTTGTGGCCGTGAGGGCGAACCACTTTTACACGAAACACGTATTTCATTACTAATCAGTTTGTGTTCACTGGCTGTGCAGTATCCATGTTATTCAGTGTTAAATCATATTTCACAGTGGTTGCATAAGGTTGCGCCTTTAAATTTAATATTTCTGTACAGGAATTCAAGTGTTATATTATCTGTATACGTTTACGAAAAAATAGTATTTGTTTAAGATTGGCAGTGGAAAGTCGTATGCACAACATTTGTTTCCCAACTTGTCGACCATTACATTTTCATTCCAGATGATTTCAATTTAGTTAGACATTTTTTTAAATCTTTTTTTACCAAGTATTTCTTTTTTGACGTGTTCTTCAGCATAATTGTAATAGGTTGAAATTCAAGTGGCATTGTGACTGACAAAAGCAAGAAAGGTTTAGTAAAGATATCATACAGAAAATTTTCGGAAATCGAAAATACCTGAATTTTTCTTGATACATTTTTACATTTTAATTGGTTTTCTTCGATGTGATGTTTTTTTCGTAAATTCCAGCATAAATATCTGTTACCTTTGGCTGATGAAGTTCCCGAATTTGTTTCGTATTTTGTTGCTTATTCGGTCACCAAAGATTCTCTACGGCAATCACTTTTTATGGTTCTGAATCACTGGCTAACTGGTCAGCGTAGTGATCTCATTATGGCTTTTATCAAAGAAACTCCAATTGTTACAAAACATTTCGCTTCTGTGGTACTTATTATTTCCGCTTTCAATTGTAAACTCGAGAAAAACTGCAATATTTCTCATTGAAATCTTTGTAAACTTTTCAGACATTTCCATTTATGGTTGTTCATGATTGTTGCACAGGTGGTACTTATAAAATCCATTGCATGGTTTTACAATAATGCTTTATGGCTGAGTGGAAAATTTTTCCTTCATTAGAGTTGAAACCGGCGTTGGAAGTAAGCATTTTTTTTTCAGGTTAATTTTATTGCTAGTTATTTGTATAATTTTGGTCTGTCAGAACTAAAATACCTTTAAGAGATTCGAATATTTCGAAAAAATATTTCCATTTTTTTCTGTTTTTAAATAGAGTTTTGGATTACCGCAACATTTTGGATTTGATTTCATTATCTGAATCAACCTTTGTTGCGTTGTTGATACTAATTCGTCCACAGCATTTCTGTGTTGCGTACATATTCGGTCTTTATGGTATGTAATTTAAAACTCTTTAGTTGTCGTTTATTATATTTCAAAATAAATACATTTCTAATGATTGCCTATAAAAGTCTCACGATCACTTCAGATTCTATCAGAAGCTATTGATCATTCAGTTTTTGACAAAAATATCTTGCGCTCTCACATTCATCTTGCGAAGCTGTCTCATATTATCACACAAAATGATCTTGTGGATGTTCTAGAAAGTCCGAAATCGAGTGTTTTCTTCAAATCATTGAAAGATGAATTTCTAGAAATTTAGCTTCATTTCTTTCTAAATTATTTTTTAGCGAATATTATATTCTAGTGTATTATAACTCATTTCGATAAAGTCAATTCGAGTTTATGAAGAAATGAAAACACGCAATGGCATAGATTAATAAATATCTGAAAATTCGTATGATAAAAAGTGTTATAAATTTATTATACTCATATTCGTATATATATATATATATATATATATTTTATGTTTATTTCGAATAAAAGCATCGATTTAATTACTTTCTCGGTTTTCTGTTTATTGAAATTCTCAATTGTTTTCCTCAACTATTATTATTTTGCGATCTATGTGTTTTTATCTTTCAAGACTCTGATTTTATAGATGGGAAGTTTAGTCCTTTTACTTATTTACGCAATGTAGAGAAGATTGAACAGTGTTAAGAGTTTGAAATAGTTTATTCTTTTTGTTCTGTAATTGTAGAAGAGAAGATATGACTTAAAAATGACTTAACTCGGAACTAATAAGTTCTATTAAGCTAGTTTTAACACTACTTTTTTTTGAAATATCTTCTTAAAGTCAAATAAATACCGTAGGACAGTACCAACTTGCACGCATGCAAAAGGTATATAATCCCAAGAAACATAAAGCAAAAATTCGAATCTTTTTTATGACACTTATTAGAAAGATGATTTAAATCAAGTGAGGATTACTAATCAACTTGCTTTTCGTAAGTTAACGAAAAACTTTCACTAGGAGTAAAGTGGTTTGTAGAAATCGCTAGATTCTTGCTTTGCATTTCTGTCCATTGTCATTTTTTTAAATTTCAGACTTCTGTTTTCAGGAATTCAAGAACATCGATAAATTATTTTCTCAGATTTCTCTCAGTATGAGTGTTATGTTTGCAAACTCGCGATCCAGTCAAGCGAATAATGGTTATTTGGTTGAGTTTAAGGTATTACAATTTTAAGAGTAACCTTAGAGTGAGTATCTTATACTTACAAATATTAGTTTCTAAGGACTTCAAATAGTTTTTAAAAATGCTCTTTTTTAATTTTATTTGTTGAAACAAAATGGTTCGGAATATTGGCAAACTGGTTGACGGCTGAATCAGGTATCTTGTTTAGCTTGTTCGTTCATTTATAGTTTAGATTATTTTATTAGAATCAAATACTGATTAAGGCAGGCCGGTCGAATTTGCAAGCAGGTTCGGCGGTGGATAAGCGAAAAGTTGTGGCTGATAAAACGAAAGGATTAATTTTCATCAAGCAGTCTAATGATCAACTGATGCATTTTTGTTGGAAAAATCGTGAAACTGGAGCCGTTGTTGACGTTAGTAATATTTTGAATATATATTTTTTACTTAAATTCAATATATTTGAGCTTATAGCGATAATTTTCACGATAATACCATGTACAGGAAATACTTTGTCTCATCTCATTTTATATTCCATACTTTTTTCTTTCTAGTTTTGATTGTTTTGTTTTTGTGTCTTTAATGTCAAAAATCTCATATAAAAAAATTGCTCACCTATTACCTTTGTTCTATACCTTCTATACATAGGTGTGCTGTTGCGTTTCCGTCAGTTATTTATTTTATGGTAAAATAAAAAAGAATGGCTTATTGTCGACGTGAGACATTTTATTAAATTTTGTTAAAGCTTCAGTTTTCCAGATGTATTTGTATGCCTGCGATAGTTGATAGTTGCAATTATACTTAATTGTATATTTACATATCAACTTTTGATTCGATAATTTGTCATGCATTTTTTTAGAAAGAAGTGACTAGATAAATAAAAATAAAGCGCATAAGAAAAGGAAGGAGAAATTCTCCTGATCCTTAAAATTTTGGTGTTGTGAAAATCAACTGAATAGAATTTTTTAAAAAGTGAGACTATCAGAATAAGCAAATGTTTGGTAAAGCAAAACTCTAAAGATTCTTTTCTAACAGGATCTGATCATTTTTCCTGGTGACACGGAATTTTTGCGAGTAAAAGAATGTACAGATGGCCGCGTCTATATGTTGAAATTCAAAAGTACGGATGAAAAACGTCTATTTTGGATGCAGGATGGTAAAACTGATAAAGATGATGAAAACTGCAAAAAAGTTGGTTTCTCTTACTTATTCTTCTTTTTATATTAAATTATCAAAAAGAATCTTCTATAATGTATGATTTGTTTAGTCAGTTATAGAAAAATTACGATATTTAAATGGTAATATATGATAATATGATTTGTTTACGAGATTTTTGACCATAGTTTTCAGTATTTTCTTAAATAATTGGTGGGTAATCCCATCATTATTAGCTTCAATCATTTAACAGAATTTTCTGTTCCGATCACAATTTGAGACGCAAGAATCATTGTTCGAATTAGTAAATCTTCAGTCTTTTATGTTCTCCTTTACCTTTATCATATTCAGTTAATACTTGTCAAAATTCATTATCACAGAGGTTGTGTTTTAGATAAATGAAACATTAAATAATCCTCCAGCTCCACGAGCAGCAGCACGCGGAGGAACCGATCGTGTCGGTGCTTCCTCTTTCGGTACTTTAGCAACCTTAGGCAGTGCTGGCACAGATGGTGAACTTGGAGCGCTTGGAAATTTAGATCAAAATCAGCTGATGCAATTACTTTCATTGATGAATCATACCAATGGTGCATCGGCTAGTGAAGCAACCAACCTTCTGCCTCAACTTCCACTTGTTGCTGATACACCAAATCCGTTAGATTTTTGATTCTTGTCCTTAATTCTTTTTAAGTTATCTTTCTCTTTATAACTAATATTTAACTTATGTAACATTCTGAATTAACTGCTTCAAGTTTCTTTATTCTTGCTATATTAATATTAGTATCAACACCTCTTTGCGAAGTATTCGAATGTTATCTTTTTCTCATATTTCTCAAGAATCAGATAGGATGAGATATTAAAGTCAGCACATTTCAAATCAAAAATGAAAACGCGCGATTTAAGTAATTTTCTTTTTAAAACAATTTTTGATTGACCACTTTTTAGCTTTTTATAAAAAAAATAAATATGATGTAGAACTTGCTGATTCAGATATGAATTACTTCAAAAATAATTCTAATATATATTTTTTGCACTTTTATTTCGTAATGAAATTATAAACAGGATATTAAAAATCTGTGGCGTTGAAAGTTATGGGACAAAATTTTTAATGATGAATATATAAAATAATTTCTAGAGTGGCATCAGAAGAAAGTGGTACAACATCCACGCAGGGAGCAACACCATCCAATACACCTGCTAATGGAATGTTGCCGGTAGCTCGTCAAATAACGCAGTACAGTTGTCGCAGTTGAAAGAAATTATTGCAAGTATAACGCCACCTGATGGATCTGTAAGAAAACGTAGGTTCCGCAGCAATTTAGGTAGTTCTGAGTTTTCAGAAAATTTGAAAATCTCGGAACGAATTTTTTTTCACAAGTAGAAGAAAATGTTTTGTTAATTAATATTGAGATTTTATTTCGGATGAAAAGATAAAACAGAACAATATTAGTGTTCTTCAAGACTTATATGTCCTTTCTTTAATCTGTTGGTTTTAACTGCATCATGTATTATACAGAAAAAGCGTAGAAAAGTCGCAACAAAGCGTTTAAATAAATTAAGATAATGCAACAATTAACATCAAGATTAACACTGTACCGAAAATTATTATGTAAGACTGTTTGTGATTCATATCAATTTCAGTGAAGTACTATTCTTTCTTGCTTAGATAAAAATTTTTAGAATATCTTTGTTGGTGTAATAAAACTTTATTGGCTAATATTAGATAAATATGACTTAATTTCAGTTATTGTGCTTCTTACTCTAACATTATATTTATTGCTTTATTTTTGCGTAATATTATAGGAAATTCATTTTTCGTTAGTTACAGATAAAATAATTAATTTTCTAAGAAAATATCACCAAAAAAAAAAAAATGAGTCTAGAGGTTATTTATTTGATGATATCTAAAGAGATGAAATTGCTATTAAATTGTTTTATAACATTTTATAATATCATCTCTCTAAGTTAAGATTTTCAGATTTATTGCACTGTCTTTTTTTTAGTTAAATATAATGGAAACGATTGTTTTTTGCTCGATGACGCGAATAATGCGTCTTATTCTTAACTTTTATATTGTTTTAGCTTCAGTCGATTTTACTGATGTATTATGTTGTGCTGACAAAATCAACGACATTCTGCTGAAATATGCTGAACGACTGATTCCTCATTTACCCAGTCAAGTATATTTTTTTCTTAACTACTGTTATATTTAAATGTGCAACTATAACTCAGCTACATGATTTTATTGCACATAAAAATATAAATTAGAAGTATGATTTTCAAAAGAAAACTTCATGTTTTTGCTTCTGATAACTACAGGTGATTGATCAGTTTTTGTAATTTTAAACTTTTTTGAAGTTACATTTTTCTGTGAAATGAAATAAAACAATGCAACCAAAAACTATAAGCATTGTGTAACCCATTATAAAAAGTAAAGTAAAGTACTAAGCCAGTGAATCTTGTGCGGATTCACTTTTGTTTAATGCTTATCAATTCCATGACATAGTTATGCTGTGGCCAAGTTTATGAAAAGTAACAGTTGAGCTAAGTCACTTTTTTTCACAGTTCAAATTAAAATCATTTCAAAATTATCGATATTCAACAAATGATTAGAATGATAAGATGAATATTACTGACTAAGAACAAGATAATTTTGGTCTTTAAGTTAATTTCGAAACTAACAACTGAATTTTGGGTGAACAAACTTCTATTATTTTTATATTTTATAGTTTACCCAAGATTCAGCAGAATTCTGATTAGTCACGTTAAATATACCATAATGAAAATATTATATCTGCGACTTCCAATTTTTTTTTTTCATGTCAAGGAACCTACCTATAATAATCAGGAAGAACTGCAGCAGACACTTCGTACACCTCAGTTTCGGCAGGCAGTTGATATTTTCGGTCATGCTTTGCAGACTGGACAGTTGGCACCTATATTGCGACAGTTTGGCATCGATGGTAATACAGCGAAAACTGCTATAAATGGAGGTAAGTCTTATTTTCAAGCAGTTTTTGGAGGTATCGAACAAGGATTTTGCAGATCCCCAAATATCTGGTTTTCGTTTGTTTTTATTTAGTGAATTGACTTTGTTTATTTCTATTTTTTGAACTTTTTTAGATTCTTCTCTATGTCCTTTAACTTGATTGGGAGGTGTATGATCTCCTCTTGGAATTTTGTCTCCTGGTTATTTGGATGTACTGCTAGGTTATTTTTAATAATAAATAGTCAACTATTAAAATATTCTCGGCGTTATTTATGCATTAGTAATAAGCTATTTTTATTGTTTAGTATTTTTATTAGGTCTGGTTTTTTATGTTTTCAGTTTTATGAGTATAGTAATAATTATTTTGTTATAAATGAATATTTGGAAATCTTTTATTTAAGAGGTTTCTTACCACCGAAAGTTCCAGATATGATTGCATGGGCAATACAGTTTACGACAAGTGAGAATGAAAAAGAAATTGAGATGAAAACTGAAACTTTGCCATTCCATCGTGGTAAGTGTTGAGTATACCGATTTTTGCCAGTTAATTCAATGTTTAGACTGAAATTCAAGACTCTTCAATTTTTTAGTCAGAAATTTTAAATTGTAATGAAATTTATAATTATGGAAGATACTAATATTAAATTGCTCAATATTGGTTTATTATCATCCAAAATTTAATTCTTTAGGTGTGGAATCAGACGTTGAAGATGAGGAGACTAATGAAAAGGCTATTCATGAAGCGGATAAAAACAGAAACGACCACATGGATCTCGATTAATTTTCCTTACTGTCATATTATTTACACAGTACTGGAGCTGCGTCGTGTGAGACAAAAATTTTTGTGTACGACTTCATCTTTATGCTCTACCTTATCTGAGTTAATAAAAAGGTGCATCATTTAAAAAAATTGCGGCATAATGCATAACGAAAGTAATAAATTATGCATTGCATTTTTCAATTGAAGGAAAGATGTTAAAAAATTAACTTATCAATTTTCCGAGACATATAATTGTATCTCAGTGTTGTTGTGAGCAAGAAAGAAATTGTGCATTCGTTATAAAATTTATTGATCTAAAGATACTAAAGCTATAACTATGGAACTCAACTTGTGATTTGAAGCAGCAGTTGGGAATATTCTAGCGTGACATCTTCCTTTGTTTATTACGGGACTTATGTTTTGATTTTCTCGAGAAAACAGAGAAAAGCATGAGTATAGGAGAGTAAATTTATGCGTCATCATGTCACTTGAGGTCAGTATTTTCTTTCCCTTTTTCTCAACACGTTATACAGATAGACAAAGCGAGATGGACATTAAGCAGTGCAGTGTAAACTATATACGAATTTATTGATCAACGAAAACGAAGGATTTCCAAACATACTTCTTTTCATAGCTTAATAGATTTATTTATCTTAAAGGCCGTCTATCATCTACGCAGCCATCTTTTATCTATCAAATAAGTATTTAATAATAGAATTCATACAATCAAAAGCTATATGACAAGAGAATTCATGCATTATTATCTCGTGTTTCATGTGTTACATGCTTTGCGAGGAGATGAAAGTTCACCAAAATGCTATTTCAATCGCTATTTTTTTTAACTTGTGTGAATAGTAATACTTTACATAACTTAAAAATTTCATCGAACTAATAAAAAGCAAATAAGCACATTAGGAAGTGAATTAGGAAGACGCAAAGTTGAACCACAGATATGTGAGGTACCAATGAGAATACCACCAAAAAATACAAACCATTCTCTGAATCATTATAACTATTTTTATATGTTTGACTCTTTGATTTTCAAATTCTTTTTCAAATTAATTGGTGTTTTAGGAATAATTGGAAGGGTTTATAAAATTACAAGAGTTTAAGAGTATAAGCAACCTGGAACATATATTTTTCGGAGCATAAGTAAAGGGTTCATAAAGAAAAGGTTGCACTCATAGGCATGTCTGCGAACAAAAAACTGAATAAATCGAACAAATTGCAAAATAGGTTATAAAATGCCGTCAAAATAAGAAATAAAAATAATTCATGGTCATGTGGTCTTCGTATCGCGAGCCTTTTTTGCAAGTGCTTTCTTGCGAACAAGTTTTGTTTGCTTGCTCAAGTAACGTGAAACGATCCACTCTGGCAAGGTTTTTACAATTTCAGCCTGAAAAATAGACAAAATGCATTTTACAAAACTGAAAATGCATAAAAAGTTACTAACTGGCAGTTTAAAGTGCTAATTGAGTTCCAGCGTGAGATGGATAAAATTTATGTATAAGACCAGAAAAAAAAATCGAGCCGTATAGCACGACAAAAGTTTCTTCATACTGGAAAGTAAAGAAGCATAAGATATCAAAAGAAGCGAATAATTTTTGTTATAATTTTATCACAAAAACAAAAGCCAAGTAAAAATTAGTAAGAAACAGACTTGCAATTGATGAGGAAAACAACCGGTTGTTTCACTTACGATTCCAATTGTTCGAATTGCATTTTTTACGAAATCCTCAGCTGTCACAAGAAAAAATGATGTACGAGAAATCTACAAAATATTCTTTTTCAAATGTGTCATGATCAAAATTATTTAATCGATAGTCAAATGATGCTAACAGCTTTATGATTGCTAGCTTAATCTATCACTTATTTGGAAATTTGTAAAATATCCTTGATAAGATAAAAGATTCAATAATTTATTATATTTGCATAACCTTGGTCATTTTCGTAGTAACGATCATGGGACATACAGTCTGGATGATTATATTCGTCTGTGCATATTCCTTTTGCAAAATATTTGATAACCAAATGATATATTTCTGCAATACAATTTATATCGTCGGATAAAACATTTTGAAGAAAATTGAAAAATTCACTCAACAGTTGAAGCACTAGGTTATGAAATTGAATTGAATAATTACATCTTCGTCAACTAATTTATTCATAATATTACCTTTGATGATGGTAAACACTGAGCAGTTCGAGTGGAGTGTATGCAGAAGCAGATGATATGTTAACAATGATGCCATTATTACGCTCAATCATTTGAGGCAATATTGCAGCCGACAACTGGAAAACAATTTTAAAATTTGCGTAATAATTCGCAAAAAATTAGTTAGCAAATTTAACTACAATAAAAAAAGAAAAAAAAATCTTGGGAATGTTAGAAATAAATCTTCAACGATGATATAATGTATAGTGGGTTCAATGTTTAGTCAAATTTTTGTCAAACGAATATAATAATATGACATGTTCATAAAAGCAATAAATTTTTTGACTAAAATTTAACTACAAAGAAAAATGTTCGAAGAAAGAAGGTTTTCATAAAAGTAGAATTTAGATACACCCTTTTCAAAAAATATTACCTCAAGTTATGGGAAGAGTATTAACAACTCACCAAAGTTATGGGAAGAGTATTAACAATATCAACATCTGCAAGTCTCTGAAGACCACCTTCCGCTTTATGAATAAGTTCTGGATAACTGAAGCTTACACCAACATTGTTAACTATAAATGAATTAATATATGAAATGAACACATTTTAAAAAAGATTTTGCATTTTTAATATAAAAAAATTCATCGTTCAAATACAAATGATTTAGATCAGAAAGAAAATGAATCTAATTTGTAACTGTAATTCTAATTTATTATTTTACTATCATGCTTTGGAATCACATTCTGTATTCATAACCAGGTCACTTGTGTGGACTGCACATTTCGTGACTGCTTTAGCAGATGTCCCTTACTTCTCTATCAGTGCTAAAGAAGCATTCAATATCCTGAAACTTCAGAAAAAACAAAGTCCTTTTCCCCCAGGATTTTTATCTTGAACTTGAAACTTCAGAAAAACAAAATGTGACATGAGACTTAGGACCTTAGTTACATCATTATTATCAAACCATAAATTTATTATGTCAATATGCAAATTTCCACCTAGTATGCCGATATCTAACTTTCTCAACAGCGATAACACTATCTTTTCATAATCATTGACACTTCCATTCGTGAAATCGAACGCAATCGTTCTAATCTGTAAATGCGTTAAATTCTTCAAATTGCGCTTCTACAAAAAGTATATAAATGATTAAAATGTTTATAAAAAAGTATACAAAGTACTTGATTTCAATCAAACAGAAAATAAGTATTTCGGTTGCAAAATAAATATCATTGCACTATAATGTACTTCTATCATTTTTTTGATTTAACAGTGATAATGAAACATCTCATTTCTTCTACTTATTTGTTGAATTACTAATGAATATCATCAAGAGACATTGAAAAAGTCTAAAATTAAATTGCATTATTACTATCCACAAACAAACTAAAATTCATTGCTCAGAAAATACAGATAATAAATCGCTTTCTCGTGATTGATGAATAACTGTAATGAACCGACAAAGTCTTTTTAGTAACTGTAATTGACAAATGCTTCATGTTTTTTAACTCATGTTTTTGCGAAAAGATTCAATAAAGAAGAATCAACAAGCAATACAAACATGATAAAAAGAAAACAAATAAGAGATGCAAAAACAAAAACCTCGACGCCACATTCTTTTTCAAGTTCTTCTCTTATTGCATCCAGCTTGCTTTGAGTACGTGATATCAACACAATGGAAAATCCACATCTTGCTAATTCGAAAGCATAAGCCTTTCCTATTCCATCAGTACTTCCGGTGACGACTGAAAGCGGTAAAAAGAAAATTTTTATCACAGTTGTGAATTAAATTTCCGAATTCCCATATTCGCAATAATATTTGAAGAAAAGCATTTTTTCTTGCCACTGAAATTCCATTTTTTAGCCGTGAAAAAAATGGAAGTACATATCTTTTACCTGCCCATTTGCCACCAGCGGCCTTGTATAGATTGATAGGAGTTGCAATGAAGAATGGGTAAATGAGATTATAAAGAATTGTGGCCAAACGATAAAGCAAATACAAGAGAAAAGCCCAACCAAGTAATAGCAGTACACATTGACACACCATTTTTTATGCCTAAAATACACACTTAGCATCCAATTATTTTTTCTATATCATTCACTCTTTAAAAATAACAATACATAGCTTAAAAATATACTAAATCTACAGTCTACAGCAAACCGATACTACATAGAATAAGGATTAATATACGACGTTAAAACGGTTGTCACAAAAGTCAAGCGACATTTCAGTGACCTTCTATTCCTAAGAGTACTAATTATATAAAAATACGTCAAATTATAAATACAAATAATAAGAAATGGATGAGGTACAAGAAATAATACTTGAAATGTTGGTGATAAAAACTAAGACAAAAGAAATGATAATGAAAACTGAAAAATCGCAAAAGTAACAAATGGCTAATTATTCAATCCTATCCTATCACTAAATAAACTATTTGGAGATAGGACACGTTACGGAATAAAAATCACGACTCATAGATGTTTAAGTGATAAAAGAAAGGACAGGTAAGGTTAAGGAAAAGTAAATTCAGTGAATGAATTAACGATAAAAAACCAAAGCAGTAATA
Organism: Dirofilaria repens; assembly: GCA_008729115.1. Classification (NCBI taxonomy): domain Eukaryota; kingdom Metazoa; phylum Nematoda; class Chromadorea; order Rhabditida; family Onchocercidae; genus Dirofilaria; species Dirofilaria repens. The sequence goes on from SNRZ01000011.1 coordinate 261,796, forward strand.
GTTGTTGACGAACTGATAAGACGAACAGTCACAAATAAGAGACAGTCTGCTAACTTCACTCGCCAATCCTCATCATCGTCTTCCATGATGAGTTCAAAGACCATTTAAATGAACTTCACACTGTTAGATATACATCGGGCATACCAATTTGACTGCATAAAATGTGAGATGAGAAAGATAGAAGCAGCGCCTACCTGACTAACACTCCTTTAGCAGAAACTTTACTAACGTAACCTGTTTCTATATTATTATGACCTTGAATGTCAGAACAACCTATTCCGTTATCGGGTGATGCAGGAAAGTCCTCTGTTGATTCTATCATTCGTCTCTTCCATAAGAAATGTTTAATATCATCGAGAATGATCTGTCATAAAAGAAACAGTTAGTGTAACAATTTGCTCTTATAAAAATCAAAGATTGTCGCTTACTCTTCTCTTCCCTCTCTTCAGAAGCATTATTTGTTTCTCAGTCACCGAAGATAAAACATAAGATGATATTAAAACCATATAACTATCTATATTATCTCCTTCATTATGCTAAGAAAGCGCACAAGATATGGCGTAAAATGAGTTTAGAAAAATAAATTTATGCGTCATCATGTCACTTGAGGTCAGTATTTTCTTTCCCTTTTTCTCAACACGTTATACAGAGACAAAGCGAGATGGACATTAAGCAGTGCAGTGTAAACTATATACGAATTTATTGATCAACGAAAACGAAGGATTTCCAAACATACTTCTTTTCATAGCTTAATAGATTTATTTATCTTAAAGGCCGTCTATCATCTACGCAGCCATCTTTTATCTATCAAATAAGTATTTAATAATAGAATTCATACAATCAAAAGCTATATGACAAGAGAATTCATGCATTATTATCTCGTGTTTCATGTGTTACATGCTTTGCGAGGAGATGAAAGTTCACCAAAATGCTATTTCAATCGCTATTTTTTTAATATAAAATGAATTCTTGTTCCTCGTTTCTCTTCAATATGCATCCATTTGAATTTATACAAATATTGTTGGGCAGAAATTTTCGTTCCGCTGGCACTTCTACTAGCAAGAATCAGCTGTATCTGGCATTTCTTATCTAATTAAACAGCAATATCTCACATCTACATCCGCATACAGACACATACACAGCATACATCCCACAGATAGCGTCATATAATGCAGTATTTCAATTGCGTTTTCGACACCTAAAACATGATAGTTAAAAAAGATTTCGTCACTGATAATTTGAGCTATTAAGGCTATGATATACTTATTCTGTAACTTGCCTTACTAGAATCAAGGAATGCTTGTGCAAAGAAATTAATGTGACTAATTTTATTTCCAACTAATCATATCAAAAATCATATCTACCATAGTGATATCTTAAACAACAAATGGTGAATGTTAGTAATCTCTCTCTATCTGCTCATATCTATTCTTCCTATTCCATTATCATTTTTTTGAACGAATTTATGAAATTTCCTTCTGAAGCAGTTTTATTCCAAGCATTTTATTCACTTCACTATAATATACTCAAATATAATGTTATTTTCCTTCATCCAATCATTGTCTGTATTATTTCCAACCTGAACTGCATTATCATATAAAAGATTTCTTCTTCCTGCTTATTATTTTTCTCATCTATTGAATGAATGATTGTTTGAATTAGACTTACTCAATTATTTCCTCTTCCGCTTCCATTTTATACTTCATTTTTTCAAATTATCTGCTTAATTATATAGATAATTTATTGCACATATTTTATATCTATAATTTCTAAATGAATTTTCAATTATTATAGTTCTCATAATTCATAAAGTATCTGCAATATCATCCCAAAAGAGCCTTTCAAAGACAAAAGGAACAATTCAGACATAAGAGTGGAGGGATGAAAATCGCTGATCATTAGACTGAAACTATACACGAGCTGTCGTCTGCATTTTAAGAGCCTAAATTAAGGCAATGATTACTAAGAAAGTTACTTTATATAATACTAATTGTTTTCACGCTTAGCTTAATAGGTGTCAGTTTTGAAATGGGTTAAATATTTCCAAACTTTGATATTTAATCTGTCAATATTCAAAAAAATTGATCTAAAATAATTTTACTTGAATTGAATCCATTGATACCATAGCGTAAACTCCCGTCATCTTATTAAAATTTAAACTTTTACAAATTTATTTGAACGACCCCAATTGCTAACCGGAATTACAAAGACAATTTAAGCCGGATGACTCAAAAATCATCTTCAACAGAAAGAAATCTAGATGTATTCAATGAAGGTGTATTGTTGTATTTAGTAATAATAAACGTCATATAAGTCCACATCAAGCCCATTTTATTATCGCATAATTGTTCTGGTAATTACTCTTGAACAAAATTCTCGAAAATTTTAAGATATGGAAAGGATACTTAAAAGGAAATATTCTCCAAAAAAAAAATGTGAATGATTTTTAATCATAAATATAACAAAGCGTTCAGATTAATTAAGACGTTGTATTTTATTTATTCAATTTGCGACTAAAATAATAAAAGATCAATATCATTTGTAAATATTTCAGATTAAATCATGGAGCCGAACAAACACAGGATGTATGTATGAAGTTTGATACGATCTGATACCGTGGCATTTCATGACTTGTCACAGATATGTGACTTTTCCAGATCGAAAACAGTTCAAACCATTGGATTTTTGAGTTTGTAAGGTGCATTATTTGTGGAGTTTTTCTAAATTATTTAAGAGATAAGTAAATTTAGAACATTGAATTCGGATCATTTGAATTCATTGTTGTGCATTTATAATCAGACACATCAATATCTTGATTTTTTGCTCTTGCAAATCTGAGGCGAAGATAGCGACAAAAAATTACATTTACTAAATAGTGTTGCAAGGTATTGCATATTTCTCAGATAAAAAAAATTTAAATTTAGAATGGTAAAATATCTACCTATTACATCGTATGATGAAATACTTTCTGTTTTGAAGATTATAGTTATTCCATTTTTAACTCCAGGGTTTTCTATCCTAGTGCTGCAAAAGTGATAAAAGAAGCGATGATTGATAGAAAATAATAATTCCAAATGGTGAACTTATAATGTCTAGTGCGATACATTTGTGGCCTTTGCATAAATCAACAACTGCTAGAAATAGAAGAGCAATCATTATCGAGCATGCATCATCTGTTCAAGTTTGTTCTTTTCTTCTTTCTTACGAACGAATCATAATCATTATTCTGCTTGGTCGATCATTTGTTTTAGCAGAGTATTAAATTGCATTGTCTTCTCACACTATCATGGTACTGAATAACTACTGCTATTTATACAAAAAATATTTAAATCAGAATTTGCAGAATTAAAAGACATATGACAGGGAAGAGGTAAAAATAAGTTTATGATGCAATGAAGACATCCATGCTATGAAGATATTTTTTTACATTTCTCAGATATCATTGATCAAAGCCTCTACTTAGTAGCAGATCTGATCATTGATAATCAATTAGTAGATGAGAAAGACATTTCACTAATATCGCCTGTTGGGATTGTTCAATATTTTGACTGATAACCTTTAATTTTAGAACCATGAAAACGATGGAAGAACTTTGTCTACAATTCTTAATTAGTAAGATTGTGTAATAATATCTTGGTGTAATATCCATTAGGTAATCATCTTCGAAGGAGCAGTTCACATGGTTCCTCATCAACGATTTGGAGCAAAAATGTGAATTTGGTCATTTCAATGAAAATTATTATAATACAGATATCCTAAAAAACTACTGAATGCAAAAAATCTTGCCTTTTATGTGCCGTAATATGGCATTATAAGGATATTTTATTAAAAGAAACATTAAAATTAAATTTTGTGGCAAAAATTAAATGCATAAACACATATGAAGAGATATGATCGCTAATTCGTGTTTCCATTCTTGCTCGATTTACTTTAGGGACATTAGCATTTTTCTATCTTTGGATGTAATTCCAATTAAAAATAGAACTTGTTTATTGGTGAAATTTGGATGAAAAAGAATTTACGCAATAAAAACAATGGATTGAATAATTCATTTTGCTACAGAAAATGTCCAACATGAAGCTGACAAATCTGACCCTCAGAATCGATGATTCTCGGATTTTCACTATGAATGAATACATTTTAGAGATGTATCATTGGCAATAATAATATCATATTTTCCAATTGTGAAGCGATCTTTGAAATGGTCGAATTGCTTGCGAATTTCTGTAATTCAGATCAAAATTGTTCTTCGAGTTCTTGAGAAAATCAGAGAAAAGTTCTTGAGAACTTTGAAAATGAAATATTTCAAATTTCGTACGCTTCAATTTTACGAAATCTTTCTTAAAATTCATTCCTCTATCAGCTTATTAAAAAATCGAGAATACTTAGATATGAACAGAAAACTAACACATCAGTTCTTTATAGTCATCACGCAACTTTCTACCAATTTTCTTTTGTCATCCACCAGTCATTCCAATTTGTGACGCTCTTTAATCCTTGGTCATATTCTTGGCACATCCCATTGATTACTTTACTCAATATTCCGAATATATCACTGATATTTTCTAGCTCTTTAATTTTGGAAAAATGCCACACTAACAAGCAAAACTGTTAATGACTGGTGGATGACAAACAAACAACGACGTTTCTGTAAATTTTTCCAATTAAGAGTATCAGAAACTTATCCAACTTCTGCCTCCAAACTTATATGTCAATTTTTTAGTCAGTTTTGATAGTAATAACCTAAGATCCCTTTAATCTCTCAAATATTCTATTATCATAAACGCAAACTATGATCAAAAGAGGAGGTCGGTGAATGTTTCTGAATATTTTTGATAAGATCAGATATACACGGTTTTGAAATTTAAATAAAATGAACAAGAATTCTCAAGAATCAAATCCACAATCGAAATACTTCTACCTCAAGTTGAAATTGCACTGCTGCGATTAAATGCAAATACGATGAGACTGCGCCTCACTAACAAAAGGTTCGTCTAAAAAATTAACTGTTTAATTTGTTCAAAATAATAAATAGCAATTTATAAGAAATATGAAAGGGCAAAACTCACAGCCATAGAGCAGTGACTGAGATTGCGTACAAAGTCAAGAATGGAGTCTTCACAAAAATGGCAAATGAAATGATCAGAAATTGTACAACAAATATTAAGGATTAATAATTAGAGAGAAATCAGCAAATCTACAAGCAACTGCGGAGACGAAATTTTAATTTACTTAATTATCAGTGAGTTTTTCCATCCATTATTGAATATTTGAAGGATTTAAGTATAACGCCAGCTTAGTTGATAAATAATGATAATGTGGTAGGGTAGACAGTTAAATGTGAAGACTGAAACGATTTGAAAATATTTGCAAAAAGATATGCAAACAGAATCAGGAATGGAGTCCGCAAAAATGGCACAGTAAAATGATCAGAAATTGCAAAAAGATACGCAAACAGAGAGAGTAACAGATTTCTCAACCTTCCTTTTATTTCATTCATACTGCATTTCAGCAATCGATTTTAGCGCTATGAATTAATTCCGGGTCAAATTTTTATAAAAGTTTTAAAAATTGTGTTCTTAATTTTTTGGAATTTTGTAAAAAAATTTTTAAATATGCAAAAAGAAATTCTTGATTGACTAATCTCATAATGATATAAACAATTAACATTGTAAATATTCGCTCTCCAGATGATCCTCATAAGATTTTATTGGTTGTCATTCCAGAATGTTATTTGGCTTAGTAAAATTCAAACATTTTTTCGTTATCGTGGTTTTAATAATAAGTAGCGATTAAAATGGGCGAACAATTTATAGCTAGCTTCAATTTTAATAATTAAAATGACTGAGTGAATTTGCAACATTCAGATAATATTTTTCATTTTAAATTGCGTATAACGAATTAATGCTTCGGAAGATCGCAAAATATAAATCAGTTTCCCGTATAGATCATGTTCCAAATCGTACAGTTTTGTCTCACGAGCTGCAAAATAAGTAAAATTTCGTTTTTTACGTATTTCGAATCATATCATTTATTTCCCAAGAAGTACAAAAAACTTTGAATTACTACATGACGAATCATTGTCGTTTTTTCAGTTTCGAAATTTTCAATTTTCAAAAATTTTTAATATTTCAAAACTGAAAAAACGAACAATGAATTGAAATTACCTATAATTATGCTGGAGCAAAGACGTATCAAACGACTTGGGTCGCCTAGTTCTCGGAATGTAAGTTCGAATGGCTTTGTCATTAGTATATCGCGCAATTTAAAACTAAGTAAATACACCATCGCAAATGTCATTATCAATGATCTGTAATCATTATTATCTTTTAATTTTAGAAATGGAAAAGTTTCAACTATTATTTTGACATCTCGATAATGAATTCATATCTTTTCGCGGAAAAACTTGCAATACCTAGCTAGATAATTAAAACAAGCACTAACTTGAAATAAAAATGTTTAAATTTGTTTAGGAAAAATTAAAGCAACCCTAGTTTTTATGTTTTGAAAAAGATTTTGCAAACAAGTCAAAAAAAAAAGGAAAAAATTCTACATTGCTGGGAAAGCAGCATGCTATATGATAAAATCCTGATAAATAATAAGTCAACCTCCAAACAACCTCGAAACTGTCTAACTAACAAATAGATCAAAATGAAAGATTTGACAATTAAAACTGCAAAACTTTTTCGATGAAAAGTCTACTGGCCTTATTAGTCTAAACTGGACAACATGAAACAATCACAAAATTGTTCACTCCTTCACTAAAACTTGGAACAAAAAAATAACATACGGAGTAGAAATATTCAAAAGTCGTAGATAGCTTGAGGAAACTTTGGAAACAAAAAAAAAAAATCGCAGTGTTCTTGCTGCGCCTATTATCGAGCTATCATGGCCAATACCATATTGTTCAAGCGTAACAACATGCCGTACTGAAACTTCTTCTACACGAGTTGTACAATCTGGTTTTAATATTAACCTGGAATTCAGCAACATTTCAGCAATAAAAATAAACATTTACTGAAGTGGATTGTCATATTATGAACCAATTAGCAAAGTAAGTCCTACTCTCATTTTCCCAGTAGATATCAGTAATATCGAAATCGCTTTTTACAAGATGGTATATGGCTACTGATATATAAAAAAGCTGTGATGAATATTTTCGAGTTTTTACAAATTTACTTTTATTGATTTCTTTAGCACACAAAGCGGTGATAGACAAAACAATGAGGTACTGAAGTTAACAAATAATTTAACCTAAAATCAATATGACTTAATTATGTTCTACGAATATTAGTAATAATAATACGATGCAAAGAAGCAAAATACCAACTTTGTCATATATTTGAATGTATAATTGAAATAAGCAAAACGATGGCTGAATTGTTCTTCACCGATGATAGGATACTCATACATTAGACCACCATTGGGGACAGTAATCAGTGGCCGAACTATTTCTGAAATGTCCATTTCGAAAATATCTGAGCAGTTTGTTGATCTGAGCACCTGAATGAGAACGAACATCATATATACCTTAAAATATATACTAACTTTTTGAAACTTTCGTTAAGATGTTAATTTCGGATTTGCAAGCAGAATTAATAGAAAAATGGGTGATGGATTCCCCAACAATGAATAACAGCAATGATGCATGCTAACGTCTAAAAAATCTTGCAGCTCTTGTCGATCCATTTCCATTTCCCATTCACGAGCACTTTCCAGCGGTGTTGTATCGGTTTTTTTCAGTAAATTATCTGAATTTGTGGAATAAGATTATTTTTTAAATAAATTATTTATTGCTTACTTGTTTTTTAGTTTAGAGAAAAACACTTTCGAGCATAAAAATGGGCAGTCTTTAGTTTTAATGTTTTATTCTGTTACTCAATACAAAAGCTGCACGAGCGGAAGAGATGCAATTTATTATCTTCTCTAATCAGTAATAAACATTAAAACATTAGAACTTAAAACATTAAAACTAAAGACTGCCCATTCGCTAAAGATTCAAACAGACTAGTCACTACAGGCTGAGAATTTAAATATCTCGAAAGAAATACTAATAGAGACTAGAATGGCTGGAAAAAGGCAGCTCTAACCTATAAAAATCACGGCATTAAAATACCTTTCTGCTCTTGAACACGCATCCTTCGCAGATAAATTCTTGATTTCAATTTCAGTCCCTCTGTAGTCTCATTCATCAGTTGCAACAGTTGCGCTTTCCAAACTGGATGAATATAATAAATTATGCCTCGAGAGGGTAATGTAGCCTAGAATATAACAGCTTTTTTTTCCTAGAAAAATTCGTCATTTCTTCAATAATTTGAAAGGATCATTGCCAAAGTTCAATCTCTGATTGTTGCGGTAAAAGTTGGTATTTTCCAATAATATGAAATAAGAAATGAAAGTTCCCTATCGAACAAGTCGCTGTTTGTACCTTTTGAAAAAAACTACAAACGAAAATTCAAGAGACCTCAACAATAGTTTCGGCACCAAGTGACTTTATAAAACTCTGTGCATATATATCAAAAGCGAAGTATTTGATTAAATGATTGTACTCGTGATTGTTTATCACTGTCAAATCTTCCAAATGATACTCATATAATATCTACAACAAAGCGCGTATTCATTACTATTCAAGAGAAGGGAAGTATTCTAAAAGATATTTTTGATCATTTTGGTTTCTATTGTCAGATCTTAGAAATATTTACAGATTATTCTGATAAGCAAAGATATATACAAAAAAATTAGACACACAAAAAATAAATTCTCAGTATTTAAAAGTCACAAGCAATAATCATTTTTAAAAAATAAATTTTTCGCAAAATAAAATCAGTTTATATTTTAGTTGTTGTATTTATTTCATACAGCATTTTTGATTATTTTAATATTTTTTAATAAATTATTATACAATCAGTGTTTATGATACAGATTTACAGTATCATCAAAAAGTTTTCCTGTGCACAAAAAGACGAGTGGAGTATTAAGACAACTGAAATTTGCAATTCAATCTTCTAATTCAGTGCTTTTGCTTAACCTATTAACAATACATGGACAGTAAATAAGATACATTGATAATTTACTAATACTCATGTGAGGAGTGGAAATATATGAGCATGAAGAATAAAGGTTTCGTCTGAATATATCATGAAAATTCAGAAGAATACTATGAAAATTAGAAAATGACAAATTTTCGAAAACAAAATTTTGATCCAACCGGATGTTTATCGATTCTCAATGTGAATACCATTTGGACTGGAAGAAAAATCCCAACAAACATCTGGAAATACAATTACGAATAGATTTCTTATGCGTTCTGATTGCTGGAATTATAAAAAGGCAAAGATAAATCACGGATAGTTATTAAAACAATAAATAATCGATTCAAATTAATTATAACATTGACATATGGACAAAGAAATAAGGTATTAGTGAGTGAAACTTCTCTAAAACATCATCCTTCTTATGCCTATGACAAGATGAAATATCGGATTTGTTAAATCTCTAAATCTCTGAGGTTTTGATCATCTTCAGCAATTATAAATCGCTTAATCCAATGCTTCTTCAAGTTGTATAAGTTTGCTATTCATGCATGCTACAAGAAGAAATTACTTACATTTTCAGATATAAATAGGATTAACAAAACAAGAATGATAAATATTGCAAAGAGTATTCCTCCACCCAAAAATACTTTAATAGTAACTGAAGTCAGCTCTGCACGCTTCCTTGGATAAAACTGAAACTAATTCTCTCTAAAAATCGTTTTAGCGAAACATTTTTCACATTACTATAGTATATAGCTATTATTCAATCAAGAAGGAATGAATCTAAAAATAAAACAAAAGATAGCTCACTATATCTCGAAGTCATGAAGGTTTTCTGGAATTCATGCCTAATTGTAAAATTACATTTTAGTGTACCAGTAACCACAGGTGACAAATGGATACGCCTTGGAATTTCATGCTAAGAAAGCATTAATAAGGGAAATAGGAGTTTAAATCAAGGAACAGTTTAACCAATGATGGCCTTTTTTCGACAGACCAAAGTTCACTACCACTTCGTGAGAATGAAACGGATTTCTTGATGGTATTACTAAATCGACAAGAGAGAATTAGATGTAATTTAGTAGTAGGAAAGTAATATGAATTTAATACTTTTTTGATATAAAAGTTAAATAAAACTAATTAACAAATATGTTAACAGAGAAAGTAATAATATAATGAAAAAATTAAGATGACAGACCGCTTCTAATTTTCGCATACCCTTGATAAAATATAAATAATAATTAATGGTCCTCAAGATATAAAAATCTAACAGAGTTAAGGTTGTTGATGTAAACGTCCAATCAAGAATTGTTGCTATTTCGAAAACTGGAACTGTATAAAAATACCTGAAAAAAAAAGTGATGTCAAATGTCTTACTGATAAACTATATATTATACTTTAAGATAGAGAAGGAGCGCATTTCTATAAGAATTTGGCGCAATATCTTTAAGAATTGTGAGAAGTAGAAGAGCTTCTGCTCAAAGTCAAAAATAATTACCATCAAAAATTCTTTCCTTTCAGTTCAATCTCCGTACTACGAAATACTAATTAATTACTGATAGCTGATTTGATGCTTAACAAATGTTTATGTAACAAACCCGACGTATAAAGCCCAGCTAACTGGATTGGATTTCATCATCACATCACTAATTATGAATTTTGGATAGCCATCTCTCACTTGAAATGCACTTGAAAGCATATGTATACCACGGGCTACGTACCAAATAAATAAACCGATCGTCATCCGATGATTCTCATCGCTGTAGCTAGCACGAGATATGAGTAATGGAAAGAAACGATATTAAAGTGAGAAATATGTAACACTAGTTAAAATTAGATATATGATTGACTGGGATAACAGAAATGAAATATAAGGCATAATGAGTAATAAGTAATTAACTTGCACCATGCATAACATGCAGTTAAAATAGACAAAAAAAAGTAATATCAAATTAAAGGTGATAAAATAATGGTGCAATCATGAAGCTTTATTGATAAACTGCAAAAATTTACATTTGTGGTGAGATTAATAGTATTGTAAGGATGTAAACATGAATTACGATAACTTCAACCACCAAATATACAAATTTCGCTCTCATTGCTCGTTTGAGATAAATTATTCGATCTAATACGATCTAAAAAATTAAAAAGATTCGTATAAGCTATTCAAAATGACTACAAAGTTTTCATAAGTGATAATAATGTCGATGATACGTTTCACTTTAATTTCAAATATCGTGATGTATAATATTGAAAAAGTTTTTTACTTTTCTACGAAGAAGTAAAAAACGTAATTGGAAATTTTTGGAAGATGGAATTGTACAAGTTGGATTTTGTTAAATTTGCTAGAAGTATGCAAAATAAAAATATAATTAATTCATATTTTACTTTAATTTTTAAGAAAAATTCAACAGAAGGTCGTATAATACATGAAGTCTGTGCAATCACAAAAGCTTAATTGAATATGGATCCAAAAAAAGTAATTTCACTTAAGTCACTTAAGTCATAGTACAATTTAAAAAATCAAATTGAGGGAAAAACTTGAACTTGCCATGCCAAGGCTTGCCATAAAGTAGTAAACAAATGAATCGGGCAACAAACTGCTATTACTCTCCAATAATGTAAATACATCCCGTCGAGCCAAATCGAAATTAGAAAAATTAACAATCAAAATGATAAGAGCAAATAAATCAGATAAAATCATCCACGAATAATAGTTGGAAGGAGAACGTTGCCGTAGCCTTAATATGTCCAATAGTACTGACCAAAAGCAACATTTTTTATGATCTAGATTACAGATATCATTACGAAGATGCATTTCACATTTATTGTGTCATTTAATGACATATATCAACGCATCAAACATCGGCAAATTGTTGTAGCAATGCATACTCAGGTCCCTAGTTCCAAGCCTCAAGCCTTTATTTATGAGAAAACTGATTTGGATTAAAATAACATAAATTACTTCCTTAAGAGAAGTTTCTGAATAAAAGCATTTTCTGCTATTCATTAATCATATACAGTTTGATCATAAACGATGAATCATAAGTACCATTCTATAGAACAAAAAAAAGAGGGGACATCACGGTTTATTCGCGATTTTTTCCTCTACTCATCAAAAAAAAAAAATTTGTATATTTTTGAAATTGAAATAAATTAAAATAGATATTTAATTTGTTGAAATGATAACATTTCAGTATTTAAGTGCACTAAATTTTTGTCAGAGCTACTATCTTTCTTCTTATTTATCAAAAATAAACCTTCATTTCGTAGCAATTGTGTGCTCGATGCATACCAAAAACCATTTCGCTAAAACCACATACGATAAACTATGTTCATCAAAAAAAAAGATGAAATAAATTATCAGAAATAGCACTAAAGTTACTAATGATGTCCAAAGATTCTGAAATATAATTTCTTTTTCCTTTCATGCTCAAAAAGTTCATATTAGAAGTGAGAATTGTTGCAAGGAAGAAAGACAACTTATGCAAAGAATACGTAATTAAGTAACTTGCCCTCATATTATGACGATGAGTAAAGAGAGCTAGAACGAGGAAGCAAAATATGGCGACAGATATCGGCTCATCAGCAATACCGACGAATCGTCCAATCATCGCCATACTCCATCCACCACATTTCATTGAGTCTTTGCATATCCACGGTAAGGAGGTGTATTTGAAGCAAAGCGATACGACTATCATTATCTGCAATTATCACTATTTGCTCTTATTCAAAGTTCAGTTGAAGCCTTAATCTTATTCGTTTTATGGATTCATGCAACATGGAGAAATATGTTCTTGAATCTAATGCGGCTGAAGCAAAATATGGTAAAAATTCAAAATCATTTTTAATATTACCTGTACATAAAAGATAGCAATAGTCCAAAGCAGACGACGCTTTCGTTCGGTGATAGCTCCCCAAAAAAAAACTAATATCGTAAGAGGAAATGTAAATAAACAAGCAGCCTGACCATGGGCAACAATTATTGCCAGATAGCATAACAAAGCTGTATTACAAATCCAAAATGTTCCAATTGCATTCACTAGACGCCAGACTAATGGTAACTTTGACCAACGATAATGAACTTCATTCATGTATCTGCAAGAAAGTTCTCAGAATAGATAAGAGATTTTTCTTATAAATTCAGGTCATACATACTCAGTATGAAAATAATGCAAAATTTGATAATTTTACATGAATAAATAAACTAATATCACGTGCTGCTTTGGCAATAGTTCAATATTAATTCAAAAATTGAAACAAAACGGCCATAAATTATTAGCTATCAGATAATGATTAAAACTAGCGTTCTATATTTATTAATTATGGACTACTTCATTTCTTCACATTCCAGTATGTCATAGTTCACGAAAAACCGCAATAAACTGACTTGTAATAAATGTCAATTTACTACCGATTACGGCATATTGGAATGTAATATATAGTGCTTTGAACTATGTCATTTCTCACAGTATGTATATAATTATTTAAAAAATAAAATGAGGAGAATAATTTTTATAATACAAATGATCATAATAAATTACTTGATAATATCTTTGGAACTGATAACCAAACAGATCTCGTTTCCAAGATTGCATTTTTCAAGCTTACTTAAGGAATTCTGTGAAGCCAAGCTCAATTCCTTAAAAGGCAAGATAAAATTCTTGGAGAGATTGCTGATAAATCAATCAAAAGTAATTCCTGCTCAAAAATTCATTTTATAGCCATTTATTTTCTGATTTCGTCCTATAATGCGATGTCCAAAAAAGATGCTATATTAAATGTTTTTCTGAAAATTAAAGGTACTTCAGGAAGTTTTTCTAACAAAAGCCTTTTTTCTTCATTAATAACGAAGCGAATGTAACGATAGCCAAGTGTTTTACGGGCCAACCAAAGAGCACATGTAGAAAGAAGAGCGGAGATTGTAATGTATGGAACCTGAAAATAAAAAGCAATAGAGAGGGCAAGGCTTTTGGCACCATCCATCAACTGTCATTTACCGAAATAATTTCTTCCTACTATTGGAATCAAGTAAAATGAAAGTGCAGTTAACTCAGTTTAATTTCAGTAACAAATTCTTCAAATTGAAAATTTAGCTTCTTGGTAAAATAATAACCTTTGTTTTCTTACTCTCTGTAATCTTATCTTCATATCCATTTTTTATTTCTAACGCAGGTCTAAAATTAAAGTAATGAACAATTTAACGATGGAAAATTCTTTACCATCAAGAAGTCACCATCAAAAAAAAAAGAAATACATAATATAGAGACGAATGATAAAATTGCATAAAACAGTTACTCAAATCTTGAATAATATTTACTTAAGTAAAATGATGAAAGAAAGGAAGAAGTAAAATAGTCACAGCACTATAAATCAAAAATAAAGTTTCTGCTTTGATCATTATCCAACCGAATTTTTTGATTCCATAAAAGTTAAGATTATATTAGATTAATCTTTGCTATCGGAAATTTAACTCAATGTCAGAATCTATCAATTCTGATGCAATTTTAGAAAGAAAAGCATTTTAAAACGATATCATTACAAGTGATAATATTGCAGTCAGCAAATTCATCACCACAATATAAGTTACTCAAGCTACATTCATCTCTGATCAGATGATTCCTTTGCTTTTTATTTTTATTTACATAATAGGAATTTTTCATCGACTATTTTTTACTCACTTTACTTCGCATAAAATGAGCGAATGAAATTAAAGAATAAAAATAAACATTATGAATTACTACTGAACTTGCTTTCTCCACATTTTCCGTTTTCGTATCCACCGTAGCAATAAATTTTCGTTCCATCCACGTTTTGCTAAAATATTCGGAAATATTGAAGCATTTCTTAAACTTAGTTTTAAAATACTTCAATATGTGAAAATTGGCATGATGTGCCTTATTCGATCAATTGATTGTGAAGGAAAACGTAATCAATCAATGATAACAATGTAATTGGAAACGATCGCTTGAAAGATCTAAAGATATTCCAAGCATTATTCTAAATAAAGCATTCGGGCCACTTTTAGCTGATTCTAATTTTATGCATCTTTGAATAAATGAATAACAAATATTATTCTATCAGAATAAATTTATCACTGCTCGAAATGGGTGCAATAAAATTAACATTCAATAAACCATTCTCCAAAGGGAAGATTGATTTTCGCTATCGCTCCTATAGTACGTTTTATTGTGGTCAAGCGACGACGATCTTGAAGTTGCTGATAGGTCATTGCTTTGTAGATTAACTGAGTTTGAAGCACCACACCTCTGAAATGTTGTTTCTATGACTGACTTAGAAAAGATGAGCTGAAATTTGATGTCAATAATCAAATCTTTTCATCAACAAGGATTCAAATATTTCCTTCTGTAGTGATTACGAGATTTACTTTCTCTCAGAATAGTGAGCAAAAAGCCTTCAACATAAGAGAAATTTATCAACGATCTAGAAAGATTAAACCCTCAGATGAAGTCAAGAAAAATCTAAAAAAAACTCATCTATAACATATAATTCGATCAGCACGTATATCAATTACGCTGCGTTGGAAGTGCCTGCAATCATTACGTTATTAAGCTTTTGTTTGACATATATTTTTGAGATTACAGCAGTTTGAGAAAAACAAGAACAATTTCTCACTGCTTATCGAAGGCATTATAAATTCTTATGTTAGGAATAAATTAGGATACCAACTGCTGATGAGACGAAGTTGGAGTAGAAGAGCTGCGAAGGTAAACACATCGGAAGAGAAAACTACCTGTATTTAATTCTCCATATGGTGCTTAAAACGGGATAATTTTTTATAAAACATTTCAAATTCAAAAAAATCGTAAGGAAGTTATAAAAGAGAAGACGAAAATTCGTGATACAACAGATAATAAACCAATCTTGGACATTCAGCTGATTACTAATGACCAATTCTTTACGGGTAACAATTTTGAAAAATATCTTCCGAGCTGATTTTGTATGAATTTTTACATATACATATTTTGTTTTTCTTTTATCTACATACAACTGATCATTTATTCTTTCAGATAATATAAGAAATAAGAGAAAGAATATACTAGTACTGTCCTCGGGAGAATTTGAAAAATATGATAACATCACATGAAATGATATATAACTAATTGAATGCTTTGTTTTGTCATATATTAAAAAATGTCCCAATAATCCATCACCGATCTGAAAACATTTACACATTTCTATGCACTAACTAAAATTGGAATAGCACTGCTTAATTAGCATATTAACGGATAGTATTGCAATGTTTGTCATTATCAAATACATTCAGATGTAATTAACTGAACTTGAAGTGCCTGCTCTCCATATCACATAAGTCACACTGTGTTTCTCACGATTTGTCAAAAATATCCGCCAAGCGGAATAATTTTTAATGACAGCTATTGTGCAACTTTTCCAGGAAGCTATTTATTACTACCACTAGTGCTATCGAAAGTAAGTCATCAGAACGAGTGTCAACTCAAAAAGTACTTGAAAACGCTTCTGATAAATCCAGTGAAGTGTACAATGATGATAAACATTGTTTCAGTGACATAAAATTCCGAAGACAGAATAAATGATAAGACATGATTAAATTATCAAAACAAAACGGCTGTTTCGATTTTAATATAATTGAAAAATAATCAAACCAAAGCTGCAATACGCAAAAAAACTGCAGCAAGGAGATAAATTGTTATTAGACGCCATTTCCGGATAAAAACAACTGGATGTGAAAGGTAAAGATCAGCACCCCGCCAAAGATTGATAAATGCAAGGATAATAAGAACTGCTGATAAGAAGACTGGAAATGAGAGGCGTATTCCATCCAATAACAAAAATAGCAATACAAGCCAGTGATAGTAGGAGCATATACACTGCTTTAATTCATCCAGTATCCTAAAATGCATCGGAAGTGTTGATATGAGTGTTGACGTCTCTTAAAGATATAAGAAAAGATATGAGGTAGTATTATTAACTTCACGTGATCGGAGAAGAAATGAGGCACGGGATTACACTCAAGAGATTCATTTTGATGGAGCGCCATCAGAATGCCATCATTTGATCCACCACCAGAACTGTCTCCTTCTAGACGCTAAAATAATCAAAAATTCAAAAAGAAATAAAATTATCGGATATAGCGCAAAGTCCAGACTTAAGAAATCTTATAAAAATATTAGATACTATCACTACTTGTTGTTACATAATTATCCTTATAAATTCTCTATGAGAAAAGATAACTCTTCAAAATATTCCAACATTAATCAGGGTTTTTTGATTCTTGTCTGTTTCCAGAGACCCTCTGTATTCCAGAAGAATGGATAATATAAAGAAATCATTTATTTTCTGCAAATTAAAATTTGGAAGCAAGCAGTGTAAAGAAATGGTTTCAATCCAACCTCATTTAGTATTATATTCAAACCTCAATTTTGAAATTGTAATACTGTATGATGGAGACGCCGACGTTAAGGAAATAATAATAGATGGCACATGATGACTTTCGTTGCGAGCTGACTGTATACTGTCCATTATTAATTAGAGCAAAGTATGGAGCATAATCCGGATGTATAGGTATTCCTGAAGTTGATTCCGAAATATATACTTACAAAGAAAAGTGCGTATTGAATTTCCCTAAGGCTTGTTCTACAATTTTCCGAATTGAAGCCATTCCTAAATGAGATTTTAAAAATCCTGATTTAGAATAAAATACGGAGCGTAAATTTTTCATGGTATATATAAAATAAAAACCAATTATCTTTTTCATTTCAAATATGCATATATACATATAATGGGAAAAACAAAGTAGGAAAAGATAGCGTGTCATAGCATATTAGTCTTGCAGAAAATATTTTTCACACTACGGAAAATGATATTGCCAGCAAAAATTAATGCTAACAGTCGTACTCTTCACTTTATATCATGATCTCATAATCTAATTGCCGGAACAGTTTATAAACAATCCCCACCATAATAACATTCACCAGGTACAGGACCAATATATGCAAGTAATGAATAGACGAAGACAGCCAAATGATAGCAGACAAAAATTAAAAATATACGTCGAATACGCCACCGATCTATCAGTAAGCAAATTATCAAGCCTGTCACTGATAATAACGAAATAATATTTGAAGCCACTACTGCTGAGAGAAGGACGAGAGTCATATATATCTGAAGGCATAATATTCCACAAATGAAATTCCATAATAACATAAAAAGCAATCAACTTATTTATAAAATCACTTTGTAATTATAAGCTTATATTTAATCCATTGCTATTCTGAATTTCCATTTAACCATCTATATCACAATATTTTTCCATCCGCAATTTTTTTCGATAGAACCACATTAAATTCATGAAGCTATCTGGTATAAGCTTCCATATTCATGTATAAGTAAAAGTAATTTCGGAATTGAAATATTTTTTATGAAAATATATATATATTGATAAAAGTTATGGAATCCCGAATCCCATCTTTAGTGATTATTCTCCTGCTTTAATTTTCACCATAAAGAAAAGAGAAGAGATCAATTCTTCCTGCCTCAATTTTCATCATAAAGAGAAGAGAAGACATAGCGAAGCGTAAAAAAATTGATGTAAAAGTTAGAAAAGTCAACTCTCTTATTCACTTTCAAATGTTATTTACCTCATAACTAAATTTGTATAGGATAAAATTTGTATAAAATTTCACGAAAGAAATGATTCCTTTGTCGGCATTAGTGCAATCTATCTCCGGAAATGGCAAAAGTGGAAGTGTTTTGTTGTAACGTATTGCATACATTTTTTTGATATGTTGGAGAGAAGAGCGTACAGTAAGAGTACAGATGCAAACTACTGGAGCCTGGAAAAAAGATTTACCTTTTTTAATGATAACATAAATAGCTCATTAATTAAATTACAATTCTGGACAATTTTCACATGAATATTATTAGGAACATATACATTCATCGCACGAATTATTATGAAAGGAGTGAATGAAGCTTCAATATTTGAAAAGACGAACTAAGGCCGGTGTAGCATTATCCGAGATCAAGCCGATCCAATACAACCATTCAATCAGATGAGGAATGTTGCAGAAATTCGGATAATCAACAAATCCTTCGTATGCATCAAATATTAGCTTGAAAATCGTAACAATTAATACGTAGTAGGTGGAAAAAAAGCAAGCGATTCTTTTGATATTTGTCGGTAGTGACATAAATAATAGCACTGCAACAAGAAGCATAGGCAAAGCGATGAGTGACACCTATAACGAACTTCTGTTGATTTCAATAAAAATGAATTTTGAGCATTTTTTATCATTTGGAAGAAATATTGAAATCCCTAAACGGAATCTTTGACTAAATAAGACAATCGATATAAGAGTACCAGTATATAATCGTTTACCTGGAATGAACATGTTATTTTTTTATCTCATTTTAAGTCAAAAGTAAATTGATACAGAACAGGAAAGAAATATGGAAACTTAGATCGGAATTCTATAGTATCATACTCCATACTAATAAAATATAAAAAAAAAAAAGCTACCGTATGAACAGCGCAAAATGCAAGTGAAAATGCGCATGAAATATCGCTCAATCTTATACAAATAATCAGTGATATTCGCCCAAAATCTCGTATTAATGCAGAACAAAATGAGGATAGTTTTACTAGAAATGAAAATGCGTCGTTTCCAATTCAAATTTTATATAATTAGGCAAATAATTCAAAATTACTAATATATATTAATCAAGACTTTAGAGCGGTAAGTTCTGAAAGCATTACATTTATAGCTTAGTGAGGTGAGATCCATGTATACGCATAGAGTGGTTAATACAAATAAAATGGATACGATTACATAAAGGCCCACAATATTTGGAAGCACTAAAAATGAAAAACAATTCAACAACACTTTCTCGCTTTCGATTATGAATTAAATATGATTATGAAATTTTGATTAAAAAAAAACTCCACAATAACGAGCAAAGTTCTCTGAAAAAGCCAAATTGGTTTATCGATTGTTTTTGAAATCTAAGTAAAAATCTGAGTATGATTTTGTAAGAGTAGTAAAACCTTCATATCTATTATGACCATTCAGTTTTTCTTATAGTGAAATGCCAAGTGATTTTCATTGTCTGAGAAATACCACCTCGGTACTCTGTAGCTAATGGACCAAGCAAAATATCGTTAGTGTCAATTTCATATTTTACAATATATCGATCGATTAACAGAATCAGATGTGTCAGAGTTAATGTAATCAACAAATACCAGAAAAAAATAGTACGATGTAAGAAGAAAGTCATCGATGTCTGAAAGTTTGGATAATATCCATGTAGTCTTATATCTTTGAACAAATCACTTCGAAAGTAAACAAATGATCTGTTCACTTGTATTCTCGGTTCAGTTCATATTCAATACAAAAAAACATAAAATTGAAAATTGCTTCATATTACTTTGTTTGCTTTCGCATATTATGAAAATTAGGCATGGAATGATAACACTAATGCTGTTTGAAGCATTCTATCAATATTAAAAACAGTATTAAATAATTAACATTGAATGAACATAGTCCTCCCACTTTTTCTTTTCGTTATTTCCTCTTCAATTAAATTTAATCAATCTAAATTAACAGGCGATATTTTACTAACTTACAAAATCTCTGAATGCAAAGTTTAGATGATAATTATGCCCAGCAAGTAATGAAAAACGATTTCAAATTAATTGAAAAGAAAAGGAATTACTTGGAAAATGATGCAATATGTGCCGAAAAAGATGAAATAAATAACGGCGAAGATGCTTTGATTGATTGCAACGGTTGTAATACCGAACACAACAATAGTTATCACATAGATAACACATCTTAAAGTAAAACGAATCAGAGATTCCTCCATTTGATCACAACCGTGTGACAATCAGTCAACAATAAATACTGTCGTTTTTGGAAGATTGTAGTTATTATTTATTGTTTATTGCTTTGAAATAAAATATTATTAATTAAATAATTTGCATAACAAAAAGTAAAAACCAAAAATGAGAATCAGCTGTGAGAATTGAACTTGCAATCCATTTGATAATAGGATAAACAATATGCATTGGCACCACTTTGTAGAATCCTAGACAGTGGAATGCTTGTTTCGGGAATTCTATTACGTTAATTACGGTAATGATATTATTAATAATATTAGTTACGCTAAAGGGTCAATGAAGTTAAATTAATCTTAATTTTATCTGCTCATTTGCTAGAGTTTGATTGAAATTAGTAATAACAAAAAATTTTTTATTGATTTAATTTAACTTTATTCTGTAAATTTAGTTCATTTTTTCTGTTAGTCTTCAACACATCAAGAATTATAGTTGATATCAATTGAAGCAAAAATAAGAATTATGAATCTTCGTCCGATTAATTCATTTTCAGAATTGTACTGGAAATTATTAGGAAGAATACAATAACTTGACAACTATCGCCAGAAAGTAAGAGCATAGATATTTTCCATATGAGTGCTACCAAATATTTTCCATATGAGTGCTACCATCATTACTTACTATCTCTAATTAAATAATAATCATCTTTCCAGTATAAAATAGAAAATGTGGAAAAGAAAAGAAATGATTATCTTATTTTTGCTCAATTATAGGTTTATTAGCATATCGAGACGAGGCCATAAGCCATCCAGTGAATCTACTGCGATTATGCATAAACGCTTCCAGACAAGCTTCAATAATATTTCGTCAAAAGATTTATCAAGTCAGTTCAATCAGTTCATTTATTTTTAAATCTCTTGTTATTTAATGTTTTCAGAAAAGATGATATAGAAAAATAAGGATGAAATTTAACGATAACTTTTTCCAATTCACATTCCAAAAAATTCAGTCATATATAAAAAATTTGATAATCCATATCAGTCATGCTAACTAGGCAATTTTTCCACTCATTTTTTGCCACTATTTAATTATTGATATTTCTATAAGACGGGATGAAATGATATTTCTTGAAAAATTATTTTACAAACAAATTGATGATTTTATACTGCGAATAAAATCAGTATATCATCAATAAATATCTAAAGCAACATGAAATGTGCAAAACCAATATTTTTGAAAAGGCAAGATGACAATATAAGGAACTTAGTGGGAGATTAATTAAATTACGATATACAGGATTCAATGATATGATATAAAAATTACATCCAGTCTTTCACACTCAAATTTTTATTATGATGATGACAACTATTTATTTGATGGAATACGTTAAAACCTAACAATTCCCTTAATTCTACCATCGTTTCTCGCGCCTTTTTTTCTGCTTTCTGGGTACCAAACATCAAAATGTCTCGAATTAGCTGCGGCTCTTGAAGTAGAGTTTCATATTTTTCTCGAAACGGCGCAATATGGTCATCAATTTTTTCTGCTAAACGTGATTTGAATCCTTTTGTATCCAAATTGGAACAATCACGGATTACACTTTCGATACTTAAACCAGTCGACAGGGCGTAAAGAGTTACCTGGAATACACAAATTCAAAAAATGATCGATATAAAAACAAAACTTTTTCACACGAAGGGAGGGAGTTGCATCAACAAATCTGTGATACAACGCAGTACGGCGAAAAATGATATCAACAGTCAGACTAATCCTTTATTTTAAAATTAAACTTTCTGAAAATGGAATTTTTATTTCTGTTAAAACTTTTTTTCTTCTCTCCACACAACAAGATTTTTAACACGAATCTTATGCATGATACATTTTTAAAGAGTGGGCAAAATTTACGAGATTACTAATTGCAGGACGATTTTCCGGTTCATAAGTAATGTTGGACTGCGAGTCACTCAAAGCTTTTGCACACTTTTCGGCAATTATTTGCTTTGTATCACTGATTAGAATACGCGATCGATCATTACCCATCGATTTGCTCATTTTTTTCGTCGCATTTTCCAAACTTTTTAAACGTGTACATTTGGAGCTTATCTGAAATTTAGATATTTAGAATAGGATTTTCAAAAATCTATCATGAGTTTATGAATAAAATCCTTCAGACTTAACTTGTTATTCAATCCAAGCTTTTACAATTAACTAGTCTGAAAATTTCTGAAAGATTCGGAAAAAAAAAAGTAAACTAAATTATCCACATAAATTTGTGATATGGCGAATCCCTTTTCTTGATTAATAGTTTTTGCAGAAGTAGAGGACGATCTCAGCTATAAGTTTAAATCACCAAAAGATAAAAAGATTAAATTTTACTTGAACTGGAACTGGAAACATATCACAGTGAAGGACGACATTGCATTTGACAGCTAAATCTCTCATTAAAAGTAGATGTTGGCTTTGGTCATCGCCAACTGGTACATGAGTTCCTTTATACAGTAATACATCAGCTGCTTGCAGAATAGGATATAATTGCAGATTAACGGGAATGTCACCTCGTTTAAATCTGCAACAAAATATAATTTAAAGGATAATAAAATTTAAACCTGATTAATAACTTAATAAATCTAGATATGTTACTAAAATCCCTATCTAATTAATGCTAAAAAGATTACGTTTATTGTAAGAAAACCTAAACCTACCCTTAAATCGAGATTAAGAGAACAGACAAGACAAAATCTTTTAAAGACGTTAATGCTCACAATTATATACTATAGCGTCTAACGAAAAAGAGTAAGAACTTAAGACACTGAGATTTTTTTTCACTTTCCAATGAAGTGTGGTGAACATTACGATCCAATTTTTTGCACTTGCAGCAAGAGGTGGAGCAAAACAATATAATCACCATTAAAAAAAAAAAAAAAAAAAAAAAAAAAAAAAAACTAAAACCAATACAAATTAAGTAAATCACAATCAGAAGAATAAAAATAAAACTTGAAGCCTCTTTCAAAAAGATAAACACACGCAGCAGCTTTGTCCTTATATTGTGGCATCCGAGTAAGTCTAGCTATAGTCTGCAGACTTCCCAGTATATACATCAAATTAGCATGATCAGCCACGTTGCTCTGCTGGAAGAGAATTGTCTTTTCCGGATTCAATCCACAAGCTAGTAGACTGGCAGTCATTTTAAAATATTATTTCTCATCTATAAATAAAATAATGTATATGAATAGCTTGAAATCTATAAAACATATTGCTTTTGGGAGATTTTGTTGACTCCTGAACATCAACCAGTGAAAAAGTTATAGTACTGCTCAGCAATGTAATAATCCAGTAAGAAGTAAGAAATGAGAGAACTGATCAAGCATACTAACGATAATATTAAAGAAGATAGCGACTTTCAATTCAAAAAAGTTAAAAAATTGAGAGTGAGCCAAGTAAATGACTGAAATTTGAAAATTAAGTATACATGACTCTTGCACTTTATTTATCTGGGAGAAAACTATATATATAAAAAGATTAAAAAATCAGAGATGAAAACTTTTATTGATATTTATCTCCGTGACCTACTAAGCTGTTCATGAAAATATTAAATTTCACATATTTAGAGAAGAGGACAACTTGAAAAAATGCAATTCTATATGATTTATGTGATCCTCTCAAATATAAATATAAAATGCATTAATTAACTCACTTCATGAGGATCAATGAAACCCACTGAAATTGAATGATAATCAGCAATAGAAAGATACATTTGCTTTAAGTGACCATCCTGAAAAAATATTTATTTCTTAAGTGTACCATAAAAATAACTAATAATAATAGAAGCAGTAATTTTGTAATTTCTTAAATTGTAACTAGTATATTTATTATATCACTTCAACAAGCCTGAACTAAAATTATAATAGGATAAGGACTCCAGTTATAAAGAAGAAATTAAAAAACAAACATTTTGTAAACTGATCCAGTGCTGGATGAAGCCAAAATAATTACCAAGATGTGGAACTCCGGTTGGTTGGATACCAGAGACGTAAATTAATGGAAAGTATTTATTTTTGATTTTGTATTAACTGACAATGCAGATCGAACAATTTGTTTCTCAAATATCCATTTCGTATTTCTTCGCGGTAACTTTCTCAGAATCATGGTAAACATTCATCATTACTGCTTCAAAGAAACTGAAAAGCTATCACACTAAATAAGCAAAAATATAAAGAAGAATACCGAAATTTTCGTTACCCTTCCTTCCAAAAAGAAATCTGATGTGGAATGTTAAAGCATAACAATAAATAATTTTTTCCGCAGAAAATCGGAAAATTTAAAGATCAAAAAACATCAGACCAATTATAAATTCAATAACGGTACTATTCGACTTTGATGAAATCCTTCTTGGCACTGTGGACAGAATGCTACTGCACCGTTAGTGATAGTAAACTGTATGTGCTTTGAAATGCAACTCCAACAAAATAAATGCCCGCAAGGAATACAAATTGGTGGCTTATTGTACTGCCAACAAAGTGAACATCCGAATGAATTGTATAATAAAAAAAAAAAAAAATGAAATATTAAAACGGATGCACGTTATTAATAGTAAAACACGTTATTAATAGTGAAAGAAATTAATTAAATGTACATAAATACAAAAAAAATCCATTTCTCTAATCCCAATTTTAAGAATTTGAGAATTCTTAATAATTGCTATTAAGATGACTGCTCAATTCAGCACTTATTTCTTTTTCCTCAAAGAAACAACCAACATTAAGTAGATCATCTTACATAATGTCTTTATCTTACATAACATGTTTATTTAGATTTAAAAACATCACCAAGAAAAATCACTATGGGAAGTAATTTACCAAGTCGTCCTTTTCTTTCGATGTTCCAGATTCAGGTAATTGTTTGAATCCAATGACTGATTTTTCACTACACCGTTTTCTCAATTCGTTACGAATCCAAATTACTGCACTTGAAACAATTTGTGCAATATTTATCGTTCCGAAAAAACGGAAGTAATATAAAGCCTACAAAATCCTCTCCATACGTTTTGCATAATACGCAATTTGGCCTTTCACTTCAAGTATTTTAGCAAAAAGAATTTAGGATTTTTCTTGTTGTCAATGTCTCAAAAAATGCAAAATCATGCAGTCCCATATTTTCAAAAATTACGGGTTTTTAAAATACAGATAAAAATATATCGTTTTATTTTTCCTCCCAACAATAAAGTAAATAATACAAAATAATTTCTCATGTTATAACTTGGTGCATCGCTATTTTTATGCCGCAAATAATACAAAGTCAGTCTTTCTTGAAATACATTTAAAAAAGCACCCGATAATTTGATTGCGCTCGAAATGAAATGTATTTCAAACCAAGTAAACGTTTTGAAATATGGTAATAAGTTCCAAATAAATAAAACAATGCTAAATTCAAACGGTACAATATTGGAATACCAGTAAACCTGAAAATGGTATCATTTTTCTTCTAATTCTATTTCCTATAAATAATTTTGAAGCCAATAACCATCATCATATATGTATAAATATGTTCATCATATATATATAAAATTTGCTTAATTTATAGAAAAGAATCATCATCTATTAATTTTGAATACCTGATCAAAATAATAAAATTGAGCAGGGTCTTGCGGAGATTTCTTTGCTTCCTATCAAAAAAACGCGTTTCGTTGGCAATCAGTGAATCATCCAAATTCCTTATAATTCCATCGAGGATTTTCTCAATCAAAATGGCGCCAAAGCAAAAGAAAAAACAAAGATTAAGCGACGTATGAAAAATGGTACTTTACGCTGTTGAGCTGTGACCAATGGTAAAAGTGCAATGTGTTCTTCGCCAACTGTTTGCACTGCTATAAATTTTAAAAAGCTCGAATTATACGACTAATTCTTCTAAGTTGATTAATTTGATTTGAAATATGAAATCCATTTTTAAACGACTGCTCTTTCTTCAAAGACTTAACTAGATTTAAATAAATCAATAAACTAGAAATATGTTCAACAATTCCTGAAATATAATAATTTATGTAAAGAATCCTCCACGCTTAAAAATCAATGTGATTAAATGAGAAGAATATTGAAGCAAATAAACTGCTGGAACTAATTAGTACGGAATGATCAAAGGATAACATTTGTATATTAACAAATATTTTATTTAAACTAACAAAAGATGGTTAATATTTTCCAATTTGGTTTCTAATAAGGGACAATAACACTTGAAATGACAACGAAAAATGAAATAGTATTAAATTTCGGAGGAAATTATCCAAAACTACAATATTTTTAATTATGAATCTTTACCCGATAAAAAGGTGACACTGTAATACAAAGTGTTTGCTAGAATCGGGTAATAATTGCAATGCGAAATCCAGAACCGCGGACCTAACAAGCCCTAAAAAGTATTCATTTGATCGAAGGAAAATAAGAATATATTTTGGAGAAAATGGCTACTACGAATTGATCCATTGAGTTGGAATAAAACCAAACAAAGAGCGCGACTTACAGGGAACGATTTGTCTAATTATAGAAAAATCTAAAAGAAATTCTGACTATCCAACGAGCATATAGAGAGTTAATATTAAGCCAATCTTCTTTATTCGGAAATCAGTGACTACTGCGAAGAATTCTTAAAAATTAATGCTCTTCTCGCTTAATCAAATCTTTTATCCCTAAACCTTAGCAATCGGAATAATACTTTGACAATGTGTGATAATTCTTCTGCTAAATAATTAGTTTCTTCTTCGTCACGGTGTTCAGCGAATAATATCTCACTTATATCAGCAGTGAAAACTTTCATTTAACATTCCTTAACTCGAGACTTCAATGCCTGAAAATTATTTAGGACTTAGCATAATTATTCTAATCTAAAAAACTGTATTTGGCAAATCTCATTTGATTAAAACTTGCATTAATTTCAAATGAGTATCCAAAATTTAAACAAATATTAGAAAAAAAAACAGCTGGTAAAAGTTATTTTCCGCATTAAAAAGAAAATAGCATTCTAAACTTCAAATATGAATTTGACAATTCATATTAAACATTACAATAGGATAATAAAACTTTACGAAAATAGCTTGCACAATCAACATATAATTTTCTCGGGAGCAGAAAAAAGATTTTTTTTTGCAATGTTTACTTATAAAATCTGTGAGAAAGGAACAATGCTGCAGGAAGGTAACAAATATCAGGGCACAAAAACAACAATTCAAAACTGACTCCTTTATCAAAATTTTTCAATTAAAGAGAATCTTTTGCATGTGATAGGTACGTAATTCTACCTTAACAATGTGCGCAACAATATAATCAAAATTAATTATCAGTTACCAAATTCATGTTATGAATAACCCGTTATTAATATTAGAAGACTAAAAAATCTCTATAAGAATCGAAATTTAGGTTCTTTATATTGCAGGAATTCTCTTCACAAATACGCTACAATCCGCAATAATAACTCAATTTTGAAAACAATATTAAGTGCGAAATCAACAGAAGTCGAAATTATAATTTAAAACTTGGAAAACTACGAAAAACATTCGGTTCAGATATCGGGAACATCAGTAACATCCAACATGCGTTCAATTTTTATCAATCAACATTTATCAATCGATAAATTAGATATTCATAAGCGCATGAAATAACTCAAGCCGTCTTTATTTTGCAATGGCGTCGTTCTGATTTTTCCATCAATATCCTTTAAAAACGAATTATAAAACTTCACATAAAAACTAAGTTTCATTCCATAATCAAAAGCTTAGTATACATTCTAAAGAATTGTAAAATTTTTTCCCTACAAAGATGTCTAAACATCTAATTCACATTAATTGGAAAAAACAACTGTAAGGAATCAAAGTAATAAAGGAGCTAATTATCCATATTCCTCTCTTCTCCGTTATTAATCGTATTGTCTTCCAAACGACTATATAAATAATTAAATAACTATAGAACAGCTTATATAAAAAATAATATTGCAACTTATTTAATTTCAAACTCAAAAATTAAAAACTTTAATTAGGAGAACAAATACCTTGAATTCGCAGAACCACTCATACCAAACACCTCGCGTATCAATTTTCCGTTCAATATGGAAAATAACCTAAAATAGTTCAGCAATAAGCATTATAGTTCTGAAATTGCTAATATCTTATTATTTTCAATGCATTATCTAAATGTCATAATCTTTGTCAGTTTAAATTAGCTGTATCACAAAAACTGTTTTCATTGAGAATTCAATCCATGAAACATAGCTCAGTACATCTTATGCATAAAAAAAGAAAAAACTGTCTTGCTTATTTCACAATTATTTTTCTCCAAGATAGTAAAATTACACAATTAAGCACTATTTCTTCTCTTTTAATTGCAACTAGCTGAACTAAAATTACATATAAACTTACTTCAGTGCCCTTCTGTAAGCGATAAAGATGCCGAAGCGGTATAAGAGCTGAGAACCAACTAACTAGGCCTTTTGTGTGCGTCTGTGGTACAATGCTTAATTGGCAATTCTTATATAGTTGTGCAACAAAATAGCCAGCGAATCCCATCAGCTATAAGAAATTACTGTAATGAGGATTTTGATATGTTAAATACCATAGTTGATGATGAAATCACTAAAACTCTCTGATGATGCGTCTCCAGAATTAATAATTATCGTATATCTAAACAGCATCTCGAATTCAGGACATACAATCTGGCAGCTCTGCGTGAAAATGAAAAGTGTCAGCATCAATAATTCTGTCTTATAAATTGATTAGTAGAGATTGCGCAATGAAGTATTTCATTGAAATTAACACCAAAGGGGAAAAATAATAGTTATAGTTGGTGTTATGAATCAAAAAATATCTCTCATACATTAATGATAGGAACATAAAAATTTTTAGCGAAAGTTATTTATGTTAAATCTGATGATAAACCTCCGACTGCATATCGATTATGAACTGAATGCACGCATTTCGAGCATTTGATTTTCGTTCAAAATTTGGATGTTCAAAATTGAAAACAATTTTAGGTTTTGCAAGTTCGCAAACTGAACGCATGCAAACTACATATATCTCATCGAATTGCGAAGCTTCCGGGCATTCACTGAAAATGCTAGAATTAAAGATTACTGAATTTTAATTAAAACCAAAATATTGAATGATTTTATCTCACGAAGTAATAAATACAAAATAATAAATCAACTGGAAATACTGAAATTTGTGATCTCTACTTCTTTCTGATCTTTCTACCCTAACCATCTCTCATAAGCTTTTTACTTCACCTACAAATTCACTTTCAGTTCTTCTGACAAATATAAAGTCAATATTAAATGAACTTTTTGTCGATTTTTTACCCAAAACTACATTGTAATCTTAATTACGCTGCTAAAAAAAAAAAAAAAAAAAAAAAAATAGGATTTAAGCGATAACGAACTTAGTAAGTATTTATCATATTGATCAAGTATAAGAAAGAAATTTATCTTTCAGAACTATGCAGGCAACAGTTTTATCAATTAAAATGACTTCTTATTCAATTATTGTCAAAGCATCTCTTAACACTACATTTTATTTCACCAAATAAAATTATTTCACTGAAATTAATCAACCAATAATGAACGTACGGTAATGCATAAGTGCCGTCTTGTAATTTAACAGGTTCTAATCGCCCACGGCCAGGAAAACCGCGTTCAAAATATTTTGTACCCCCAGTAGAGCACAAAACTTTTTGGTGTAAGCGAACTGACTGGATGGGAGCTGAAAAACAATTGAAAAAAATTCCGAAAAATGAAAATTCAAATATTCCATTGTGCATGAATATCAAAAAATATTAATGCTGCTTGATTAATGCATGCAAAGCTCCATAATTCTCGCCATCAAAAACACAAGTAACTAGACTTTAAGTAACTAGATTTAAAACCTCGATGTTTTAGGAAAAATTCCTTAGAAATGTACAATCGTTTCGTAAAAACATATCTTGACTATAATGTGATTATATGGAAAATGCAATTTACGTAGTAGCTAGTGAGAAAAATAATCACTTTGTCAACTTAAGTGAGTAACCGGATTTAAACATTTTTTTAGTGCAAAAGACTTGATAATGCTAGCGAAAATGATTTTCAGAGACTTCCCTGAAGTGATTTGTTTACTGAGAATATTTAATATAGAATGAAGTTCTGAGAAATCTCTGCAATATATCTGTTACCAGATAATTTTCTACAAATAATTTTGTTTAATCCATAAGCATTATAATTCAATGAAAAAAAAAATGAAAAAAAATTGCAAAATGAAAAAAAAAATAATAATAAAATAATGGGAAAAGGATATATTAGTATCGGACAATTTAATAAAGCAAAAAAATTTTACCGACATAGCTGGTGTAATGTTGAGGAATACTGATAGTTGTTGGGCGCAAAATATCCGTGATACTGTCGAGACATTCAGGAGACAGTTCATTATCACCGAAAGATCCAAGCAATTCCGAAACAATCAAATCTGGAGATGGTAATTGACTAGCTTTGACCTTTTCACTCAACTTTCGTATATCGCCTTCAATAATTTGCACTCGACCTTTCCAGCTGGAAATATGTCAGCGTATAAAATATTAATAATCAATAAAATATTAATAATGATTGAAAAAAACCATTTATTCGAAATCCCGGATAACTATAAAATCTATTGTTATTATTAAAAAGTTTTAAGCTTATCATTTTTTTTTGAAAAAAAGAATTTAGAAAAAAGAGCCTGAGGATTTTACTAAAAATTTAGACCGATTTCAAATTTATTTAAGATATTATGCCTTGGTTATAGGAAAATATTTTTTGAAAAAACAACTAAACAAAAAATATCCATAAAAAGGAGAAGGAAAACGGAACTAGCTAATCCAAATTATTAATGATCCTATGTACATAAGCAATATAATACGCTTATTTTTGTAAAAGAAGGACTAACTGATATTTGTTCCGAAACTGTAAAGTAACGATAGCATGTGCATTTTTCTCTACTGAATAAAGTTCAAGCTTCAGTAAATCGAAGCGATTACAACTTTTTGCATTGAATAATTCTTCAGCTTCAATTATCATTTGCATCTGTGAATAATAATTCTTAGTTCAAAAAGGTCAGCATAAATCTAAAACAAAAGTATGGGAGTGAAAATCATTTAACGTAACTGTTCCTAGTATTCATACGAATGTATATACTCTATAAAGAAATAAGTTCAAAGCAAAATCAATCATTTAATGACAACAAAACTTACTAAAGGCCCTCTCCCTGCTCCTAAAAGATACACAACAATGCTTCGCTTCTCATTAATTATTTTAACCAAATCTTCAATGGCATGACATATCGCTTCACGATATAAATCATATTTCACAGAATCTTCTTCAAAAATTGCATAAGTACCCGAATCAAGATTATCTGCTAACGGTTGCAGAGGCATCTGAAATAGAAGAAAATTCATTTCCATCATCTAATGCTTTTCTCAAAATATTGCTGAAAGATACATGAATAAATGTCTTAGAAATAATCTTCTCTTAAAAGTTCAATTTTCATCTAAATTTCAAACATATTTTAAATGATGGAAACTACTTTTTTAAAATGAATAGAAGAAAATACCACAACACATACCTGCAAAGTATCGATATATTCCCGATGTCCAAGATATTCAAATAAGACATTGCCATCACTACCAATAAGTGCAGCTTCTTTTGATCGAATTGCTTTTTCCTGTATCAGCTGCTTGATTATATTTACATATTGTAGTCGAAGATGCTCATCAATTTGTTCAGAAGTACTGCAATGTATTAGCGGTCGTTGCACTACTGACACGAATAAATCCATCAATAAACGATGGTGTGCTCTGCAAATATCGAAATCTCTTTTTTCAAAAATTCTTTTTTCTTTTTCAAAATTTTAATTCAATTTATGGAAATGAAGAAATGATTTCCTTTTCCTAATACTGCACTGATTTAAAAATTACATGCTAATAAGCTTAGTGAAACTCATCAAGTTATGTCTTGAAGTTGAAGTTAAACTGTACAGTATAGAGTATATCGTGACACTGTAAGTTATGATATTGAGCCATTTAAACTTTACATTTAATCCAAAAAAAATTTCCTTCATGTATTCATATACTTATTTTTTTTTATATAAAAATATTAACTCAATCAAAAAAAGGAAACGTTATAGAAAAAAAAAAAATGAAACAGAAAAGTAAAAAACATACAGTGGCAGTGTACATTTGCCATACTGCCCACTAGATGTGAAAATCGATGTTTCAATACAAAATGAACACAGTGGCTCAGCATGCCAGCGTTTATATAACCGTGGTTCCAGGAATTCATCAGCTAAATTAGGACATAATCTCAATCCAACAGCTAGCTTTTGCATCGGATAATTAGTACAAAGATTCCGGAAATCAGCCCATATTCCCCAGATATCACGAGTATCTTGTCCACAGTCCGCTATGGGGAGATCATTTTCATCGGTTGATAGAAACACCCAAATACTGTAATATTTATCATTATGTTCAAATTATTTTAGTGTGACCTCATTTCAAAATTCTGCAGATGATTCTTCAAACCATTCTTCTTGTATCTTGATCAGAAACATAATTTTAACGCTATCACAACAATATAACGTAAATTATTTGCTACATCTAAAATACACATATTTGAAACTATAAAATTTAGTCTAATAGCAAAGTCTATTTATAGAAAAGAAAACCAAATCTGAAATATTATCTAGATATAATCTTAAGCAATCAAAATCTGTACAAGTTACAAGGAAATAAATTTAAGCATAGGACCTGTAAGACATATTCCGCGTCCACATCCATTTTGTTAGTATTTCCGCTAATTTTGGTGAATCGCGATGTCTTAGTTCCAAAGTCAGCACACGCAACGGCATATACGTCATATAATTAAGCTCCTTTAACAAATAATTGAATGAACAGCAACTGTAAATATTAGAGCTCGTAATTCTACAATGTTCAAAAAGTGAATGATTTTTTTTTTATTACTGAAGCTGCTTCAAATTAACCTTACTGAAAAAACTTCACTAATTTGTTTTGACCATACAAACTTACAAATAATAATGGTGCTATGTTCATCTTCCACATCTTCCAAATTCAAATTTTCCGACATATACTTCATGCTATCATAGAACAAAACACATATAATAATTATATCAATCTACTTGTTGATTTTCTCAAACTGAGAAGAAAAATGAACTAACATAAACTTTTACAACTATGTGTTTCTAAGGATAATGAGGATGAAAATTAATGACTTATTTCAAATAAACATGTAAATTCTAATGATAAATGACGATTTTAGAATGACGAATCTCTATTTTGATATAATTACCTTTCAACTCAACGCATGATAAATCTGCCAACCAGCTTCATTCGCATCACATCTATCCAATCTGATATCCGTCCTATAACATATGTTCCCCATAATTTAACATCAAGCTGCAAATCGGGCAGATCTATCGGTGGTGGAACGCCATCTCTAAAATATCATGGCATATTTCATTCTTCTATTCTATGAATATATTTCAATATTATGCTTCTCAATCCTAGTATTTATCGTTATTTTATTCACTGCGAAGCGACAAGTTCAAAGATAACCATTAATCTCGCAATATTTCATTTATTTATCTGTTTCAACTCACTGCTCTATTTATTCATTATCAAAAAGAACTTTCCGATCAAAACTGAAATTAATTCTGTAAAGTAAAATATAAACTATAGTGAAGCTAATCCAAATTAGTTAATGGTCCAGAAAAATTGATATATTTTCCGTTCTCAGGCAATTACAGAAAAATAATTCCACAATGTTTTTTGATCGTTTAATCATGCTAATAAATTATTCAACAACTCTGATTTTCAAGACTTTTTCAAACAGCAAAAATTCCAAAAGCACCAACTTTTCGGGATGCCATGACGATCGTCTCATTCCCCCAATAGGATAATTCATGAAATTGTAATTTCGAGCACCAAGCCTCGAACAATATTCGACAATATTCGTGTCATGTATACCGTCGCCAGCCGTTGCCATCCATCCAACTAACGCTGAAATTTCTGTATCGGATACCTGCGTTCCTTGCTCATCTTCTTGACACATCTGAGCAATTGTATTTAGTGACACTAATGCTATTCCAAGGTCTTCTTTTCGGTTCCTTCCACTTTAATTTTAGGTTATCGCTAAAAAATTATAGGTCATAGAATTACAATTTCTGTACGACACCGAACGATTCCCAACGATTACATGCGGAGACCCCAGTAATTTTTTGTGAACCACTGCTACCGTCAACTTTATATTGAATATTATCTCCGGGAATATCATTAGTTTTAACCATTTTATAGAATTTACAGTTTAAATCCAGGATTGCTACTTGTTGTAAAAGCCATAAAATATTGGAACCCACAAAAAAACTCAGAAAAATTTTACCTAAAATTAATATAAGCCCAGAAAAGGAACATTAACTTTGACGGGATCTCCGTCACTGCAGTAGATATGGCTAGCTCCAAAACAAAGCCGCAACAAATAACAATAAAAAACCTTTTGCATAAAGCTTTTAAACTATTGTTCAAGAATAACCGACTTGAACACTTCTGACACACCGACAAAGATTTAAGCGAATATCAGGATGGAATGACTTGCATATGGAATTCTTGCGCAAAAATTAAACCCTCTTTTATAACCCAAGTTTATTCGTCTCTCTCAGTCATCATTCCGAAAAGATATAAAAGAATTCCATCAAAGCGGTACTTGTAATATTTTCAGTCGGGCAAACTTATCTGTACTAATTCGAAATGGAAAAGAAAAATTGTTCTAACAATTTTACTTTATGACAAAACCGATATTTTCTAAACATTCTTATAAGAAAAATACTTCGGATTAGAAACTGAGTAGTAATTTTAATCCCTGATTTATTTCTTAAAATAATTTAAAAAAAAAGAAAAATGACATGTCAATCGCTTTACGAAAATAAAAAAGACTCCACCAAAAATTGAAGAACATTCGCCTAGATCAATGGACCGAAAGAAACATTGAGTACATAAAAAGTAAACATTGCAGAAATTATGAGACTATGATCATAAATCATTTACATAAAAAAAGAGAATGCCAATCTAATATGTATAATAGTAAAATACTCCATCATATTTCCTAAAGCCTATATAATAATAGCATAATATTTCGTGAAGATAAAAACAATTCGCTATTACTCAGTATCAATATCTAGTGTTTTCAACACTTCATATATTCTGCTTAGCAAGTTCTTCAGCTTTTGTGACTACATCATCAATCCCACCTTGCATGTAAAATGCTACTTCCGGCAAATGATCCATCTCACCTGAAATGAAATAAAAAAATCGTTATCACAAATGCGATATTTTCTTTAGATTCGTGTTGCATAAACATCAATACAGATGTTACACTTACAAAATAACATTTTTCCATTGATTTTATCAGCGAAATAACAACTGCTTAAAAACCAGACCGGTCACTCAAAAGACAGCTGCATATGAAGTTGGTCGAAAAGAGCAGATTCGGAATCATTATAATGAAGTCACAGCACCGCAAATTTCTGGTAATGAGACTATTCGAAAATATAGTGAAACGTTTCTTAAATCCTTACGATGAATATTTCAAATCAAAAGGCTAGAAATATTAGCCTATTTCTATTAATATTATCATCTCAGTTACATCGCAAAATTGGCACTGGAAATCCCCTAATTACGATAAATTATTTCAATAACTTTGGTTAATGCACACAAATAAATTTAACATCCATATATCTTTTTCCCAATAGATTCATTCACATAATCACTTAAGCACAGAAAAAAATTCTTCAAAAATTATCGACCACTGAAACAGAATAGTTTGCAAAATTATGCTTTCAAAACAACAAGAGCAAAAAAAAAAAAAAAATCGTCGCATCATTATTAATCATGTCCTTTTTATTTTAAATACTTATGGAAACAAACCTTTCAAAATAAGTTCAAATCCTTTGATTGTCTCTTCGAGTGTTACAAATTTTCCCTTGTGTCCAGTGAAAACTTCGGCAACTTGGAATGGCTGCGATAAAAATTTCTGGATTTTCCGAGCTCTTGATACAACTAACTTATCTTCTTCTGACAATTCATCCATACCAAGAATGGCAATGATATCTTGCAGCGATTTGTAATCCTGCTCATGAATGACATATTTTGGCAGTTTTATACAATATGAATCAGATGTAAACAAATATGCTTCTGTCAAATATTTCTGGAATTTATTCCTATTCTACTTTCTAGCAACGACAGCTTTTTTACTGAATATTTTGCCCTCGCTTACAGGCGCAAAGAACTTCTATATCTTGCAAAGCACATTTTGATGAAAAGAAATAAAAACTAGAGCTTTAATACATCCTAAGCTGTCGTCCTAAAAAACATAACCATAATAGTTTAATAAATGAATTAAAAATAATAATAAAAATCATTTGCCTGCAAAATTTTTTGTACACCGCGAGCAATATCATAATGTTTTTGCCCAACAATATTGGGATCCATAATGCGAGATGTTGAATCCAACGGATCTACGGCAGGATAAATAGCTAATTCAGCAATACCTCGGATAAGACAGTTGTAGCATCTAAATGAGCAAATGTGTTGCTGGGGCTGGATCTGTTAAAATCATCAGCAGGTACATAAATGGCTT
The DNA here is from genome assembly GCA_008729115.1 of Dirofilaria repens. Lineage (NCBI taxonomy): Eukaryota > Metazoa > Nematoda > Chromadorea > Rhabditida > Onchocercidae > Dirofilaria > Dirofilaria repens. The sequence continues at coordinate 299,353 of SNRZ01000011.1, forward strand.
GCACTGATGTAATTGAGCCTGAAAAAAAATCGAATCTAATTTTGATTTGATTTATTCCTTCAATAATCACATTATCTAAATGTAGATAAGCCATTAACGACATTAGAGAGATTTTACAAATGCTTATGCTGCAAACTGATGAGTTAAATATTGTAATCACAAATACTTAAGTTTAAAATTCAAAAGCTTTCAATGTCCTATTTGAACAGCAGTTTTTGTATTTCTATTCCGGATTTGCAAATATAAAGGAAAACCTTTCTTAGTAGTGGTAATTCGTTCCTGCATGCCACCCATATCTGTTGCTAAAGTTGGTTGATAACCTACAGCGGATGGAATACGTCCAAGTAGTGCTGATACTTCAGAACCAGCTTGGGTAAATCGGAAAATATTATCAATGAAAAGCAATACATCCTGTCCTTCTTGGTCACGGAAATATTCAGCAACTGTTAGACCAGTCAACAAACTCGTGCTCGTGCTCCTGGCGGTTCATTCATTTGGCCATATACAAGAGATACCTTGAATAATTACAAATGAATTGTTGAACAATACTCGCCTGGTTTTTAATGTAATTAAACCATATGTTTTTTTGCAATCACTTTCTAAAAAAAAATTAACAATGAGAATCGATCATTATTATGTAGCTCAGTACTAAATTATAACACTACGAGTGATAACTTAAATTTTAAAAATAACAGCAACTGAAAATATGTTAAATAGTTCACAGTTTTGTAAAAATAACGGAATTTTACATTTCCTAATAATTTAGTTCAGTATTTCAACCCAAATTTGTAATTTTATTATGACGTGAAATTAACGATAAGGAAATCATTTTAAAAAATTAAAAGAGACAGTAGCGATAACTTATGAATCTAATTTTAGAAAGATTTCATAAATTTTTCAGTAAACAAAACCTCATTCCTTAGTTTTTAATTTTTTTATTGCTGAGAATGTGCGTTAGTATCAATGAAATCCGTAAAGAATGAAGTGAAAAAGTGAAAAACTAACTTTCGAATTTCTGCCTTTCAGATCGATGACTCCACCTTCAATCATTTCATGATACAAATCATTACCCTCTCGAGTACGTTCACCCCACCCGCAAACACTGAATAACCACCATGCGCTTTGGCAACATTATTGATCAACTCCATAATCAGCACAGTTTTCCCTACACCGGCTCCGCCAAACAATCCTAAGTTAATCCTTTGCAACAAAAAGTTTTCAAAATATGGTCGAAAAAATTTATGTTACAAGAAGGATTAGGTTATGTATGAAATTTTTTAAGTAACAACTGTTAAGATGATAATCATACAATATTTGTATTTCAAACATATAATTTTTGCTCATTTTGACCGCACGATTTTTTGCATAATAACCGTATGGCTTCGAAAGAGCAGAAATTTTGTTTCGACAACATTAATTTCTAATGCCTTATTTGACTAAGCAATTATTGTAGTAGATTGAAAATTTTGTAACAATTAAGTAGTAAAAAACATTTACTGCCACATTGACTTAGTCAGTCAAATCAGGAACATTTTCGTAATCCATGAAATACGATGATTTTGAGATGAAATTCTTAGCATCAATAACGCTAAAAATCCTTACCAATTTTACCACCCTTTGCATAAGGCGCAAGTAAATCAACAACTTTAATTCCAGTTACAAGAATTTCTTGTTCCACGCTCATATCGACGAACTCTGGTGCTTCAGCGTGAATTGGAGAAAATGTTTTGAATTGATAGGGCCTCGTTCATCAATTGGCTCACCAATAACATTCATGATACGACCAAGTGTTTCCGGTCCAACTGGGATTTTGATCGGATCACCAGTATCTATTACTTCATCTCCTCGAACAAGTCCTTCGGTGCCGTCCATAGCTATCGTTCGCACTACATTGTCACCTAAAAAATTCATTCATAGCCAAAACATTTCAGAATTGAAATCATAACTATGTCAAAAAACTATCTTTGTTGCTTCAATATTTTCCGGACAGAAATATGTTCCCTCATTTGCTTGTTAAAATCTTTTAATTTACCGAGATGTTGTGAAACTTCCAAAATAAGACGTGGTTTCCGCCCGGATACTTCAAGTCCATTGAGAATTGGTGGCAGTCCTTCATCAAATTGCACATCCACTACAGCACCAATGACTGCTACTATTCGTCCTTCGAACCTTTTATTGTTGGCTTCACCGAAGTAGGTGCTACCTAGTACAACAAAGAAAGGATAAATTTTGAAGTCACAAAGCAAATGTTAATTTCTAAACTTGATGAATACCTTTCTAACAGCATCTGCTGTAGCAAATTTTGAAGCGGATGAATGCAATTTTTTCGGCAATTAACCGGAACCAAACTTTCTTGCAAAGTAACTGGAACATTGAATTGAGCAAAAAACTCATTAAAAAAAATTTAAATCGAATCTCTTCATTTAATATGAAATCTAAAGTTTTAAAGAAAAAAAAAGTTACTGAGCGGAAAAATGAACATGAAATACAGCCATACTACATTTCCTCTCAAATGAGAAAAACATAATGCCTAGAGAGTATCAAACAGAAAAAATAATAATTAAACTCACCGAACAAACAACAAAAGATATGTTAAATAAAACATTTGTGACTTGGCATGATTCTTAGTAATTTTGTACGATACATGTCAATTAGGCATCAGGAGCGATATACAAGAATTTCAACTCTATGTATACCATCCAAATTTTTTGTTATTTTTAATTTCAATGTTAATCTTGCCAAAATTATTTTTTTTTTTTTTCCTACTGTGCTGTCGGAAAAACCTGACATACAAATTACATCGAGGAAAAAAATTAGGAATAATTACCTGAAGAAAAACCAGACGGTCGAATAGCGATACCTTTTAATATCTTAGGGTAGCGTAATAAACGCGAATATGATCGGCTAAAATTCGTTAAAATCCGTGAAGCCATATACCACGCCTCAAATATAGATGATTTATAGGAAGCAAAACATAGCCAAATAGACGGCTATGTAGCAATTTACATTTTATGAAGAAATTAAAATGAACTAAATACTTGGAAGATATTCATTCATTTTAAAATTGACATATTTATGCATGTGAATAATGAGTTTTAGCAAATAAACATCGTCCAATTCTGCCAAAAAATCTTGGCGTATTTTAGGTTCTGTTGCACTAACTACTACATTATGCTCAAGCATTTCTTTCTTAATGAATTGCAAACAGCAACGAAAGAACTAAAAATTTCACAACGACTGCACAGACCTATCCACCACTACGACAGTATCCACATCCATTCTACGCTTTAAGATTCGGGCAAGTTAAAAATTCGTACAAATTAACGTGAGATAAAGTTCGAACACGTGCTAAACGTAACATTAAAGAAATGCATCCCAACCAACAGGTCATAAATCGTTTATTAAGAAACAACTTACATACAACATACACATACATATAATATGTTTAAGCCTTTTTAGGCTCTATAAGAATTACTTTTTGGCAACACTTCAACAGTTTTTTTTATTCATAATATTGTTCATACAGACAGTAAATATTAATACTCTCGTCACGAGTATGTGAGGAAAATCATGAGCAGGAATGGACTGATTAGACTTACAAAAAAAATTAGAATATTGCGGCGAATAAAAATTATGGACGAGTTGAGATCGCAAGGCCGGCTAAATATTTCAAAGAATTAACCTTAGGTGCAACCGCTTACGCTGACTTATCCGCGAGGTTGATTTTCCAGAAAGCTATTGAATCGATAAATAATTGATTATCCTGCCCATAATACATAATTTTCTCTGCCAATTATCCTAATCTTGTCTTACCTAAGGCATGAAAAACTATTGTTATTGTGCAGAATTGATTTGTTTTATCTGGAAAACTTACATTCGACTGCAACATATATCCATTACAAACTCGCCGAGTTCCATTAATATAGAAATTAAGGAAACAAAACGACATGGGGTAATTATAAACTGACAGTAGAAGACTTAAATTAAGAAGATTGTAATAATCTTACTGTAACGGTTTTTTACGGGAATTCCGATCAGACATGTAGCTGAATTAAGTATAGAAACTAGTAGAATTAAGAATCAAAATTTTGTATTTATGTTGCACTAAATTACAAATCAAAGTGTGCATTATTTGTCAATAATTCCTGATAAAAAACTAAACAGATAAATTGAAGGATGAAAAAAAAGTCTCTTTTGTATCTCTGAATCTTTTTTCAGCCTCTCTGGCAGCTCATGGTTTGCATCAATCGATCGATTTCGACACTTTGATCTGGATAGATATGTTTTATCGCTTTACTGAAATTAAATAAATAGATTGTGTTTTCCATTTTCTTATAAAATAGGGAGGAAGGACCAGTAGAATGTGTTATTTAAGAAATATAAATTAGACTTTGACTAAAAAAATGAAATTCATGCAATGGTGAAGATATTCAAATTCGGATTTTAGAAATTTTTTATAGCTTTTGCTAAAAATCATTATTTATGGTAACAAAATTATGCACTTTGATACTTTATGGGCAGTTAAAAAGGAATTAATTACAACGAAAAGCTAATGGTTGGATGCATATCCTGAAAATGTCCACGCTTTATCATCGATTCTAGTAAGAAAACCACACTTCCGATATCAATAACTGCTTTCGAAAGAATTTCTGACTGCAAATAATAACAATGATATACAAAACCCCAAATCAAAACTTAGTGAAAAATAAATAATATTCTCAGCATAAAATACTTTCAGAATACTATGCATATTTATTGATATAAAAAAAATCTATTAATTTCCCTAAACTTTTTTTTTTTTAATATTCCATTAAAAACGACAAAAAACAGCAATCTAACAATCATTCCTGAATGGATTTATAGAAAAAGAATACTGCTTCTGTTTCCATGCTTCATCGGTTATGCTATCAAAGCTATCACTTAGATATATGAAAAAGTTACAAACCCGAACAGCACCAGTGAATGCTAATAGTTGATTGCATATTGATTCTGTCGCGGAAACCGGTTGACGTTTAACTTTTTTCGCTGCAGTTAAAATCGCATCTGCAGTTATTAGAGCAAATGAACTACACCCTCACATAAAAGATATCAGAAGAACGATAATTAAAAACATATAATTATTTCTGATCAAAATCCCTTTTTAACAATTTGAAATCATTGCTGCCAAAACTTCCAAGAAGTATTTTATCAATCACTGAGTCTTATCATTTTTTTTATTTTCTAAGTCGGAAGTGTTAAAGTAAGTTTCCTTCTATAGCAAAGTGACTATTTTTTGATGAAAAAGCAGTCGCAAGTTTATAAAAAAATGAAAAATCATTACCGCCACACTAACTCCAATATTGATAATTCATTCTAAAGATTTAATAACCGTAAGCATTTCTCACACAGATATCTTAATATTTTTTAGAAGAGCTAAGTTTTTCAATAAAAAAAGAAGTGACCAGTTAATGTCGTAATCTTCTCTTTCAATATTTGCTTATCAAGATTGTTCATAGAAAGCACTATACAAAATGAATACAATAAAGCTGCTGTCATTTCCTGAGTCCTTCCACATAAATCATCCTGAAATGTCGGAGAGATCAAATGATAATTAGGTCAAACAGAAAATAATCCAGGAAATAGCACGTCTTAGGAGAAAGGCGAAATAGATTAGATCTAAAATTCTCTGATCAATATATATTAGAAAATCAAAAATGAAAAAAGTACATAGGAATTCCACAACTATGTAATGACAACATATATAGCAAGCAAAATTGAAAAAACATATAATAACAAAGTTTTCTTATTTAGAAAACAATGTCAAAGAGTAACGTACATGAAGTGTTTCCACAAGGGTTTCCACATGTGATAATAAAATATCCAATATAGCAACTGACGGCTTTCTTATGAATAAAACTATGCAATCCTAAAATTTTGAAATAATGAAAATATATTACAATAAATCAGAAAAGAAAATAATTCCTTTATTTCCATTCATAAACAGTTGGCAGGAAAAGAATTATTGGAAAAATTAATTTAAACTTAATATAACTAGACGTACAAATACCTTCATTCGTAAACTATCAAGATCTTCGATGTATTCAACACTCTTATTGCACGATTTTTGTTTCAGTTTATCGATGACAGATATCTCCTCCATCAAATAGCTTCGATCATTGCTATAAAAAAATGATACCAGATATAGCATCACAGATGTTATCATTTTTATTGAAATTTATACAGAAACTGACAAATAACATGAATAAAAATCCTTTTATAAATAATTTTCTAAATGAATTTGGAAGCATCAGATATAAGCAGAGCAATATGATTTCGTTATACTCTAAAATTGTAGTCATATGTAGTGCGATAAAGAAAATAAATTTTGCTTTTTATCTTTTCCCATTTTTCTTGAACAAAAGTCTACCTGCCATTTCCCAAATCCAAAAAATCAATATGAGAAAACTCTTCTTTTAATTCATTTAGATGACGTTCTATATTGTTAGAATGCAAAGAAAGACGGTCCAAATGAAATCCACCGCTTGCGAAAATACGAACAATTTGCTGTATTACATCAGTCTCTAGGGCATTCAAAGAGAAATCCAAAACCTATAAATATGAAAAATTTGAAAATAACTGCATTCCAAATTTAATGTACTGCTTGGTTTTAAAACAAATCAAAATCAAATAAAGTCGAATATAGATAGTCGCTACACATGTAATCATTAATTCACATAGAATTGAAAGTTACATGTCAAATACACAGTAACTTCAACAACTGATATTACAAGGTCAGGAGGAAAATAATACTTTCAGGCATAAATGTATTGATGAGCTTAAACTTGCTACCACCGCCAAAATTCCACGCTCATGACAAGCGCAAGAACTGATATCCAGAACTTCAAGTAAGCGTAATGAAGGTAATATCTGAAATAGCATCAACTACTTTTTTTGTTAATATTGCAGTGGATGATTTTTCACAAAAATGAGACTTGCACTGCGAAAAAATGGATTCACTAAAAGCTACCCCTTCCTTTTCTCCCATTTATGCCTTGCTAGAATCAGTTTTGGCTATGAATATATAAGAGAGATAAATACTTTCGTCCGTTTTTTATAAAACCGTAATTACGAAGATTTTAAAAAAATTTTAAATAAAGCTCAATTAAAATTCACACTAAGCACTTTTTCATGTTTCAATCACTGAGCAATAATAATTTACTTACTTCTGCTAAAGCAATGGCGCCATCAACTTCTAGCGAATTTCCACTAAGAATAATGACTTTCAATTTTGGACCGCTTCTGAATGCATGAATCAGTTCTAACATACCTTCAGTAGAAATACCATTTTGGCTTAAATTCACTTCTTCTAAGCACTGCGTATTCTATAACGGATGTAAACAATAAAACATTTTTACAATGACAAGTCTGACGCTTTTTTAAATAACACTTATTTTTTCATAAGCTATCTCATTATTACCCGTATTTTTGCTTATTAAGAAATATTCTAATCTTATATTATAAATAATAATAGCATTATAATATAATATAATAGCATTATAATATAATATAAAAAGTATAATAGCATTATAAATAATATTTGCAGAATAGTAGGCGAAAAAAATTGATACACGAATAGAAGATATCATCTCAAATTTAAAATAATTTTGCAATGATAATTCACCCTTTGCATGCATTCTCGCAAAACCTCTGCAATCTTTCTGCATGCATCAGTACCAATGTAATTTCCACGCAAATCTAGTACTTTAGCAAACTTCTGAGTGAATAATGAATGGATGACGGCTCCTACTGCAAGTGTAATTCATATATAAAAGATCTTATTTATCTATTTGCTTTACGCATTTTACTTTCTTTTTACATTTTATATGAAAATTAGAAACATAGTTTGCCAGAAAATGAGCACTGTTGCTGATTTCTTTATGATGATAGGAAACAAATAAAAAGAAATGATCAATAAATAAACAAATAGAATATTTATATATGGTTATATATGAATAATGCAAATTTAACAGACAAAAACACTTACAATAATAAAAATCTTACCACTTCAGAAAATACCGAACAGCATTATTTGAAATGATTGAAAAAAAAAAAATAATTCAATGTTCTAAATACAAATCTTCGTCAAAAAAATTTTTGTGAAACAAACAACCAAAGTTAAATTTAAAAAGTCATACTCACCGTCCTCTTCAGAATTCCACTGCTGATTTCTAAATGAAATAGTTGTTTGGCAGTTAACAAATTTTAAAGGTTTTTCAAATGTAATAGCTGGAATAGTTTACAAATTATTATTACTCGCCCGAAAAAATTTTGAATCAATCAACAAATCGAAGTAAATATAACAAGGAAAATGTGAAAATATAAGAGAAAATATAAGATGTTAAATTTCACTAATCCGATAGTAAAATCAAAGTAGTCCATTGTTACTAATCATTTTAAAATAAAAGTATAAGTAGAATAGAAAAAAACTAATAAGATATTTAAAACTAATATATTACTTTCATTTCCCAAAACACTGAATATAAAAAAAGACGAATTAAAATGAAAATACCATGAGCACTGCTATTTTCCATTTTTTCATCACCACTTTCACTGTTCGAATCATTGGAATGACTTTCTTCAGAATAAAGTTCTTGGTAATCGTCACTCTCTTCTTCATTTAGCGTCCCCTGATCATCACTACAAAGATATACATGAAAATATCACTTCAAACATAAACAGATCATTTTACTGAACTACAGGTTAGAAAACAGTTAGATAGTAAAGAATGTGATACTACATACACCCAGATCTTGGCTTCTATCAGCTGCTAAGGCAAAGGAATCCAAAATGAAAGATTACCAGTGAAGGAAATGAAAGTTCTTGACGAATACTGTCAATTTTTAATAGAAAGCTGACACAAGTGCTGTTTACATACTATCTTAAATATGTATTATTAAATTTTTGAAAGATGAATTAAAAAAGCACAAACTAATGTCACAAAAACTTTTCAGATAAATTTTTGTTGAAGCGCTAACCTTTCCTCACCCAAATCAATAAAATCATATTTTTCACATTTCGATTTAATTTCACCAAACTGGAGTCCCATATTGTTTGTATGTAGCACGAGGGATTTTAAATGAAGGCCTTCGCTAATTCTATCAAGGATTGTTTTGATTGCATGTGAACTCAGCTCATTCCCCGACAAGTTGATTTCCTGGAAACATGATTTGGACTTGAGTACTATGTGAAAATTTGAGTAGTATGTGAAAATTTACTATGTGAAAATAAAAAAAATTACTACATTTTTCTTTTCGCAAAAAAAAAGGCAAATTTGCCAGTGCTCTTTAATATCTATTTTGTCTTTATCGAAGTAAAATTTTGTATGCTTTCATATTAGCTTTTTTTTTCTTTTTTTTAAGTAGAGGTCCGAATTGTATTCAATCTAAAGTTGTTTCCCTTTTGTAGTCTACAACACAGGATTTCAAACAGTGACATGAGGAAAGTAATGAGGAAAAATATTAAGAAAATGAACTATCCTGAATTAGCGCCCAAACCATTGTTATTCAATTTCAACACTTTTAACGAATATGCCGTAGATTATTTTAGAAATTTTTTTACATAAAATTTCGAAAGACATCTATTCAAATGGAATTACTGCTGAGAAAAAAATCCAAACAAACTTTTAAATGTATGTGGAATGACAGCGAAATATTTGCAATTATATCTAAAGCACCTTTATCTCGACATAAACAGTCTCCAAAATTCAGAACTTCAAGATTCGTCAGATCCTTGATAACCTGGAAAAAATGATAAACCTATTTAAAATTGAAACGAAAATTTGTTACTATCAATAGAAATAACAAAAATTCAGCTATTATAATCTGCTGTGATTATGACTACTATTCATCTTTGTAAGCATCAATTATGTAAAATTATTTTAGATAATCAAATTATTTGGCACACTATCAAATTTCCAATCATTAACTTATATCTCATTAATATGTGCACTAATTGAATCCAAACCAATACCAGAGAATTATTCTTAATTGTCCCATACTTAGTAACTGATATAGTTCCGCGAAAATTATTGTAAGATAAAAAGGATATTAACTATAAATAAATAGATTCGTAAAAACTAAATTACCTGTGCCATTGCATGAGCACCACTTACAGTGAATGTGTTATCACTAAGATTGATTATCTTTAAATTGGGATTTGTAACGAAATGACCTTGAAAGAGCTTCAATTCCTTTAGCTCTTATGCCATCTTGATACATCGTTATTTCTTCCAAAGTCCCCAAAATCTGAAAAAATTTGCGGTTCATTTCAGTCTTGGTTTCAATTGGAATTGTTTATAGCTATTTCTTATCACAATCGACTATTTTTTCACAAAAATAATTGAAGTTAACAATTCCAGCAGTGGTAAAAAAATTTTTAGCAACAATACTTGGAAAGCTTCTGCTAGAGCAAAAGCTCCAGAATCCTCCAAACGATTTCTACCCGCAATAAAAGTTTTTAGTTGAAAAATCCTGTCCATCTTTTCGTGCATTTCCATGGCATTGTATAAGTGCTTTTGCAATAATCTAAAATTTCTTAAAAGTTTGAAAGAAGGCAAGAAATGAACTGATTAACAATAAGTTGGAGAAATTATTAATTATTAGGCGTTTTTACATATTAATTATTCATTCGATTTATTATGGGATCACTTACGACTTGATGTATTCTAAATTTTAAAAACTGATCCATCGATGTATGAAAATATTAATTTACGGCATATTTTTTATCGCCAAACATTCAAAATTAGTATACTTTTCCTCCAGCGCCCAAACCATTGTTATTCAATTTCAACACTTTTAACGAATATGCCGTAGAACTTTTCAGGAACTTTTCAAGCCCTTCTGCGCCGACTGGGCCAAATGCATTATCCGAAAGATCTAACTCGGTTAATTGAGTTCCACACCTGATCATAGCATTGCAAAGAGAATACTGCAAATTTCATTTCCTTTAGCTGTATTTCTTTTCAAGTTATATTCGGAAAATGGAAATAACGTATATAATGAAAAAATTAATTTTAGCATATTACTACAAAAAGTAAAAGTTTAAATACGGAATTTAAACTGAGCAAAATTCAATCCAGTAATAAATAAATGCACATGTTTTATCTCTCAGTTTTTCTACACAAGAGAGTTCGAAACATTAAATATAATTATTTAAAAATTGAATAATATATAACTAAAATAATTAATTATGAGCAATTTTCTCGTGGTTAATTAGTGTGTATTCTGAATTAAATAATAATCATCAATGAAGCCGAACCAGAACTGGCGGAATTTCTTCTTTCAATCGTCCAGTAAACATGTCACTCCACAATGCTCGCTGGAAGTGATAAATTGGAATAAAAGAAGATTAAAGATTCGATAAAGAATCACATTTGTTCAAAATTAATGAAGCATTACTTAGATTGAAACTCCAATGAATTAAATGAGATCAAAACTACTGAATATCTAAATTTACATGAAGTGGAAAAAGAAAAGATTCAAATAGTTTCGCTACTCACTTCTAACTTTAGTCGATTGGAGAGATTTGTAAACCTTTATGATCTATAAGGAATGGAAAAGAATGCTCAATTTATGACCAGTAAACTATAACGAGAAAATATGCGTGATACAGCAAGAGAATTTTTTTGTAAATAAAAAGAATAACTGCTAATTGACAAAAATTGAGACAACAAATTACAAACCGAAAAAAAAACGTATGAGTGCAGCTGGTCCATATGAAAATCAAAAATGCAGACAGATTTTAGAAAAACAAGCTTGTACTTTGATCATTGGTTTACTTATAATGTTTCCAGATTTAAAACCTACGAATTATAAACACAAATTCAGATAAAGCTCTGAATTTGCATCTGTAGATATATTCTTGACTAGGATGACTAGAAACTCTCTTAGTTACGAATTATGCTTCGTTTTTCGAGATTTACTTATGTAACTTCATAATGCGAAAGAACCTTCAGCTCAGGATGAAGTTCTAGAGCATTCGCAAGTCGCTGTCCGGCTCCAACGCCTATAGTATTACCACGTAATTCTAGAACTTCTACAAGACCAGCATTCTCTATAGCTTTCGCCATGCTTTCAGCTAAAATAAATATATATACAAATAACTTATGATTATTCTATTTGATTAATATTTCAAAAGAAAACAATATATAGAAATTATCAACCCAACTAACCTTTTCAATAATTTAGTCAACGAAGATTGATGCTTCTAGAAACCATCAGTTCAATGAAAATTTATTTTAGTTGCAAAGCAGAATTTCAAATCTTGGATAAAATTACACAGAAATCTATCAATTTTGAGACGCAATAATCATTTATGATGATCACATCTTTCCCATTTCTTAAATTCCTTTCAATTACATTCTTATAATTACGTGTTATTAGCAAACTTAAAAAAGCATATATCAGAAAGAAATTTAAAGTAAGAAAAGAAAGCATGCAACAAACCATCAGCTTCGCTGTCAAGTTTTTGCTGTTCGTCATGGAATGAAAGTGTCCATTCACCGTTTATTTCGATCGATTTCGTAATCATTTTCTCTTTTATATAATTTGTCAGGCTTTCAAAAAGAAAACATTTTAGATAAATAAAATTTATAATTACTAGACGTACAGAAAAGACCAGTTGACAGAAAGAGCCTAGAGACAGAAACGGTATAAACTAACATGTACAGCTACGTGAAATGAAGCCATAAATTAAACTACAGAAAAGAGTTTCGTCTATATTTCCTTCAGATAAAATCATATTATCTTATTATATCAGAAATAAGCAAATGACCACTTTTGACCAAAGGATTAAATTCTGTAATATTATTTTGCAAGTTCTGAATTTAAAGTGCATGTATGAAGATAGAACAATTTTATAAGAAACGAAAAAGGTATCAAAGAACTTTTATTTTTATCTAAGTAAAACCAAACACTGAGATAAGAGATGAAAAAAACCTGTTAAAAAACAGAATACACGAAAAAATTATTATATGGTTCTGAAAGAGAAAATTGTCTTGTGAATCGTATAAAAATAGTAACGATAATCAGTATTTTTGATCCTATTGTACATGAATTATTTTGTTAGTTAAATTTAGTAAATTAAAAATATAGCGTAGATAAAATTACTATCTTCTGACAAAAATAATACTGTAAATTGATATGAGAATATAAAAGTTCCTTTCACTAATTATTAGAGATGCAATTCAATAAAAATAACTCAGAATTAATTCATTTCCTTGCATTCAATTTCAAAATAAACACATTCAATGTGTTTATTTTAGTGGAAATATCATAAATCATAAAATTAATTGTAGTGATAAATAAGATGTTATTTTTCTGAGAATTAAAAAGAATTTGACGATAAATAACGAATATTTGTTTAAAAACTTTACATAACAGTCATTGTTGAAAATGCGATAATCAAAGAGCCAAACATATCCATTTTAATTTTTTTGCATTCGCTTGTGAAATGACAGAATTTTGAATGAAAATGAATTTAGGCACCCATCAAATATAATATGAATTAGTGCACCAAAAACGATTTCGGTAGAAATGTTCATCAGTTTTGCTACTTTCTGCTAAAGGTTTCATGTTTATAAAGGAAATGCAAATAAACAAAAATAATGAATCTAGCAGCACTTACTGAGATTTTTAAGAGTCACAAGAAAATAAATATCTATCTTATGGATATCATTTTAATTAGCGCATGACATAAAAAAGACGACACTGAAATCTTGTTTTAGCTTTTTATTTAATGATTGTAGTTCTGCATTTCATTTTTTATTCATGGAAAATTTTTTGGAATGGAAGATAGAGCTCATCGATGGTGCGATCATCAACTGCTTACCTGAAAAATTTTTTCAATAATTTATTATTTCCAATTTCATCTTGGGATATTCAAATGATGAAAAAATATAATTTATTAGTTATGGTCTTATTTTTACAGATCTCAGTCGAGATTTGATTATGTTGTTAGACAGGTAGGAGGAAATTACAATCAAAGTGCTATGCTATGTAAGTCATACATAAATTAAATTATGACATTTCACGAGAACAGAAATATCGAGTAACGGCATTGCTGTCGAAAGACAGAAATAATTCAAAATATCTCTGTAGAAAAAAGTACTTTTGTATTTTGAAATATGTGTTATAGAAATTCTTTGCAATTATTATTCTTAATTTAGTAGTAGAATATTCTTTGTTTAATAACTCAATTCACAGTTGTAAAGAATAAGTGATTAAAGTCAAACAACACTTTTGTACTCTCGGTTTTATCTTTTAGGGACTAATAATCGTCAGTTAATCATTGACTTTATCTGTTGCATGTTAGATGATTTACCACAGCTTTATTATTGTATGCTTATATAATTCTTTATTGCAATTAGTTTCATCTATCAGATGAATACATGATCCTTAGTTCATGTATTATCTGTTACCTAAATGCTTACCAAACATCAACCATAACTCAACTGATAAAACTGAGGATCATTCGCTTAAGTTATTATCGTCTAACAATCTCCGACCATCAGTTTTCTTTGCTAAACGATTCTATTAATCCTTGATCTAAAATCAATTCCTCATCAATTCCCAGCAAATTTACAAACGATTATTCTAGCCTGAATAATCAGGAAGAAATCTTCGTCACTGGATTGTCATATTATATTAATCTTCTGCGAAGACTAAATCCTTATGATTATATTGTCCATGAAACAAAAAAAAAACAAAAAAAAAAAATCTTCACGACAATTGTATCGCATATAAGCAGAAGAAATTCGAAATAAACAAATCAATATTAGCATGAATAGCATTTTGAAATAAAGATTTCAACTGTAAGTAAATAGATATTTAATTACCTTCATTACCAACAATATAATGAAAAACTTACGATGATAATGACGCTGTTCCATGTCTTTTAGAAGCCACAGGCGCATGACTTACAACTCTGAAGAATTTTAATAAGCCTTCACTGCCAAATAATGAAAATCACGAACAAAATGTTTAGTAAAAATAAAATATAACTAAGGAAGAACAAAGTAACCATCATATACTTTTTTTATATAATAAGGAAAGATAAAAGAGCCGTCATATACTTTCCTCATAACTAAAGCATATTTAATGATTAGAAAATCCTTTATCGAGTCGTGCTTTGAACTTAATTTCAATTTCAGATTAAATTATTCGCTGTTATTTTATAAATTTCATTTCTTTATCTTTTTTTGTTGCTTTCATAGATCCTAATATTTATTTCCGAAAAGTTCATTGCATTGCAAATAAAGCTTCTAACTGAATCCTAAAATCTGCTGTAATGAACACGAACCAAATCCTGTTTTTCCAAGCGAAGCTTAATTGCCGCCTAAATAATATAATATAAAAATATTGTAAATCAATAATTAATTTCGCGACCATCAAGTTTTCTTTTTCCTACCGTTTAGCATTGGAGACTGCATTTCTTCCCGGTTCTTGCCATGACATACTGTTTCAATGCGAAAATATCTGCTATATTCGTGAATGCGATGTAATTGTGAATGCATTGGTGGAGATAAGTGACTAACAGATGTTGTATTTGGTTGCTGGAATGAACGTTCTTTTTCTTTCAGTCTAATATGCAAATGAATCTGACTAGTGGATGAATAAATGATTTTTAAAATTACAATATAATTCATACATTTTGCAGCAAGACATTACGGAAAATTAACTGATTCGAAATCTCAATAATAGTAAAAACTATTTTGAAACAAAATCATTGTAATATTTCCCAATCACTCTGATAATCGAAAAAACAAAAATTCATCCATAACCAAAAAATGCACAATATGTAAAATTTGAGAAAAAGTTTACCTTGTGAATTTCCTTAAAAATGATACTGAAATTAAAATTAAATTTGCAGCATCCAAATCATGTATAAGTTCGACCAGTATGCCGTTGATATCCAAATTTTTTTGTGGTCGTTTTCAACTTATTTTTCAAAAAAACACTGTGAAGAGATCAGCTGCAGATTGACAGGAAATATTTAATATTTTTGCCACTTTTTTATTTCTCAATACTCGTTGATATTTCGCATGGAAGGCTGCAAGCTGTCATAAGCCAATAAAAATTATCATGAAAAGCGACTGAAAAATTCAATAAGACAAACAAGAGTAAAAATTTCTTATAAAATCATGATGCATCATACTTTATTTTGTATTTTTTATCAGATGCTAATAAGCTACCAAAACTTGATTACGACACAATAATCTAAAAGGAGATCTCAATAAATTTGTAAAAATTACATAACCATATCAACAATATTCGTCCACACTTAAATTTTTTTAAATAATTGCTTCTCAACAGATAAATTCAAATAATTGTCTTCCATTACTTTCAGTAATAAGAACTTTTGGTTTTTTCAGCATCGGAACAGCGCATTTCAGACAATTTTCGAAGGCATGAACAAGTGATGGTAATTACACAAAATAAAGATAAAAAACAAAATAAATATAAGAATAAGCTAAAATAAAGATAAAAAACAAGCCAATGGAATTGCCACTGCACTTAAGGTATCTTTTTGTAGACTACGACAAAACTTCGATAATAAAGATTCACAAAATCAATAAATAAAAATTCATGAAATTTCATTTATGAAATTTCATTGTTTGCCAAATTTATAGCCAAAAAATAAAAAGATATTCATTAATATAATTTTCAACTCGTGCTTTTTAGTACACCGGAATCATGGATGAAATTCAATTATTTGGCAGTTGATATAAAATACCAGTAGTTTTAGATTTTGAATTACGAGAACGATGAGATTTTTACAAGTAGCAACGATAAGTTACATTTTTATCATTTTCAGGGTTAAGTGAGCAGTATACTTGATGAAACTCTTGTAAAGTCATGATGCACCATATATAGAAACAAGTGAAATAAAAAAATCCATGCCTGCAGATTATCAATATGCCCGATATTCAACAAGTGGCAGTAAGTGTGGAACAAAATCTATGCTCAGCAGTAAGTTTGTAGATTTGCTATAGTACAAAATGGTAGTTTAATTAAAATCTCTTCAATATGTAAACAGCTAATCAAATAGGGATGTATTTTTCAATCAGATATTGACAAAGAAGTAGTAGTATGTTTAGCAGAAATCAATATTAGAAGTAGTTTTTTCGAAAGTTTTGCATATACGTTAAAGCAGATATAAGGCACCTATTCCTTTGTTACAATTAATCCTATTCCTTTGTTACAATTAATTGTAACACCTATTCCTTTGTTACAATTAATTTTTCAAAAGATACGATGTAGGCAAATGGTAGTCGCATTGGAAAACTGTGGATATCCGCTAAGGATGATAGAACGATGGATATCCATTAAGGATGATAATGACGATGGATGAACAAGTATCACTGTCATTTAAAGTGAGAGAGAAGATGCTAAAATATTTTTTAATTATTAATATATTACATGTACTTGTATGATAAAATGTAAAAGAGCTACGAAGATAATCAAATTTAAAATGACAATTAGGAAAAATCATATTTAGTGAAAGCACTTGTATAAAAAAATTACCATTCTCGTAAAAGTACGGTACATCATTATCAAAATAACGCAGCGGACAACGATTCATGAAGGTGCAAATTGCATCTCGAAGTAAGCATCTCTTTCATTGGTAGTACAACATTGCCATTAAACATATTCGCAAGTATTCGATGGTATATAAAAAATGGTGGAGATAAAATTTCTGCAAAAGTACTGAAAAATATAGGCTGATTACGACGTCCGTACTGAATCAATCTATCTGGAAACCGTAAAAATGATTAATAAATTAATGATCGTTATTCCTCTTATCCCTTATTCGCAGATCATTAAATTCAATTCTCCTGAAAAATGTCACATACATTTATCAAATTGCTACGGATTTATCACGCATTAACAGAACCTCAGACAGTTTTATATAGTAAATGTATTGTGATGGAAGTCAAATACAACTAGATGTGGGTATCAATTTTTCTTTTTTTTTCTATGATATTAATTTGAATGGGTGCACTGCATCGTTTCAATTGTGTCATTACCATTGAACAGCTATATAACATACATCTTCTCCCTTTCCACCGAAATGTCGCTGATTTCATTCCACGTGAAATGGTAATTGTGAATTATTACCACAATTATTGTCAGTGATAATATTCGATATATCTTTTTGTATATTTCCAGGTACTGCAATGAATTAGACCATAAATTCATTGAATTGTTGTTTGATAATTCCTGCAATAAACTTTATAGGGTGCGATTCAAAGCAAATATCTCTTTAAATCTCTATTAATCACAAAAGAGAAACAAAACGAAACTTTTTTCTACATTATTTGTAAATCGAGTAGACGCTTTTAATATAATGAATTTACCTTAATTTAGCCCGCAATTAATCTAATCAGTGCTATTTAATGATCCAATAACTAATGTTCCAAGTTGCATGAAAACTCCGCATAAATTAGAGAAAATTTTACTTTTCATCTTAAACGATTATAGTAAGAATCCATTACTTAACTGATAAGTTGTTAATGTGAGATTTTAGGGGAATATGGTAAGAAGGATTACAGTCAGAAGAACAAATCTATCATGAAAAATTGCTTGTTAAAGGATACATGATACTGATTGAAACTGAAGATGAGGACCTGTAACGCAACAGATAAGATAGATTTATTCATCATCTGTTCCACCACCACAGTATTAGAAACAGTGTGTGCAAGAAAAGTGAAGGAATATTAAGCCAACATAAACAATAATTATCACTTATTATTAATCAGAGTAACTATCGGTTACTACTACACGGCATTTTTATCAACAGTTGCTAAGCTGTAATAATATCATTTTTATATTTTTTATATTCAACATAATTACATCAAAGTTGAATCCTTTAAAGCCTATTACTTCCCTGTTTTCAATTTCTTCAATTTTTAAAATTGCTAAGAGATGAAGAAACTACAAAATACAGGAGAAGAACACAATCCAAGCATAAGACAATAATTGGGTTATAAGATGATTTAATCTAAGACGTTTCCATAAACGTTTAGCAAAAGAAGTCCGAACAAAAACAAAAAGGAAATCATAAGGATGTGAAACACTGAGAAACTTCAACACGCGAATCTGTCACTGCACTTCTTATCATGTAACATTGAATTCCCACACTTGTCTTCATCGAAATTGGATACAAACAAAGTCGTCTTTTACAAAATGTAGCAGAATGAAGGAAAAGTCGAAATTTAAATTGAATGAAAATGGGCGTTTTTATAAAGAGATAGTTGGATTTAGAACATTATATATTGATTTCCGTTTTTTTTTTTTCCGAGAAGTATTGCGGTATGCATCGTCTGTTTAACTTATTTGTTCAAACATATTAGTTTAATTTAAACATGCCAACTCCATGACGTTCCACTTGACTTCTATGACTTCTCAAATTGCTTTTATGATATCTCACCTGAAGTATTCTTTGTCAACTTCACGATCGCAGTCAGTTTCAAATATTAAACAAAGATTAACTCAGGCTGGAGAGTAGTGAAACGAGGTAAACAATAAGCTATACAATTAAATTTCTTTCATATTCTCAATATATTTTAACATTGTTCTGATTTCTCGACAAACATTGTTTACTTCAACTTATATCTACTCATATAATTCCTATATTAATCTACTCTATTATCACTGCTCTCCCTCATTTCTCTTACTGATAATATTTTGTAGCGTTATATTTTACCTTTAGATGATATAAGCAAATATTTCCATACCGCACTGTACTGTTCATCCTATTCGTAATAGCAGCATTATCTAAAAAAATACATCAGCGATATTAATACCTTTCTAATCACAATATTTTAACTGTTTGAGGTATGGATTGATTTCTTTAGTAGCGTTAGTGTCATATCATATCGAGTCCAAAATGAACTTTATGGGATTCGATATTTGTTGGAACCTATAAATAAACTTTTTCGACATAAGGCAACAATAAAACAGTACACTTATCTTTTTCAATAATGAAAGTGTTGCAAATATCTGACATTTTAATTATCTTATAGCCATTTGAAGCATCTAAAGTTCTTTTTCTCCTACTTTTCTAATATCTCTATTGGAAAGAAATCACAAGACTGCTTATTTACGTCCATTCTGGACCCTTTCTCCAAGTAGGAATCAATTTCAATTTACTAAAACTTACTAAAACTAATATCAAGCCAGGGGTTTAAAGATTTTCTTGATTTCTTTGATCATTTAATGAGACCTGTCTGATGCCATAGAAAGAAGGAGAAGAAGAATAGAGTGCTTAAGAGAGAATTAGAGATGTTGTATAGAAGAGAATGCCGCAAAAGCATAGGAGAGAAGAGTCAAGATTATTGTGATAAATAAAAAATTTAATAGTTAGTAGTAGTTAATAGTGATTTTATTTTCTTTGCGGGATAGCTACCAACAAAGGTAAATTCTAGATAGAAGAAAGAAGAATAGAGTCCTAGAAAATGATAGAGATAAAGCCGTACTAGTCATCTTCGATACCATCATGATATTACGTCATAGGGACTGCAATGATGGATAGTCATTTTTCTTTTCCTATGTTTTGTTTGTCTCTATCATGAACTTAATACAGTTTAAGTATGCCAGCAATTCTCGAGGAAATTTGAGTTTGAATTTAAAATTTTTTCTTGGTGGAGAGATATTGAGCAGTCGATAAATGAATTGACAAATGCATAGGTGAGGATAGGAAAGAGTTAAAGTGATAGATAAATGAACGCATAAATGGACTGAATGTTAAATATTACGTGCGAAAGTCTCAGTAGAAATATTTTCAAACTCAAAGAAACAATGTCAATTGACATAATTAATGAAGAGTCAGACTAATTCTATCAATTTCTATCGAACACTAAAGTTCAGATTGTTCAACTATGATATGGGTAACATGAGCAGAAGCATTGTTGATGTTTTGTCCGAGACGAATGAGAGGATTCTGTTTGGTGCTTTAGATGCAATTGATGGTCCGAAAATCATTGCTTGGGATCCCACTCTTATCAAACAATTCAATTTAGTGAGTATTGTTAAAAATATTTCCCAGTATTTATTAGATTAAAATATTTACCGTTGTGCTATATTACTTTCTCGCAGAAGTGCATAAAAACTGCGAATAATTTCTATCGCATATTTCCTTGCAGTATTGAAATTTCAAATTAATTCTTTTTCGTTAGTACCGCTAGAACTGATCTGCATGTTTGTCCGTCGTTATTGATATTGTTCAAACTGAGAACACACATTACAAGATTACGCATAATGAAATATATGAAGTGATCTCATAGTAATACTTTAATCGTTCCATCCTTCATCAGAATTTCGATGATTTGTAGGTTTGATTTAGTCTCGTAAAAAACTATCAAGTTATTTTTGTTGCTAATTTAAGCTAGTTTAGTTTGTTTCATTGCTCAATGTAGTCATAAAATAAAACATCTGAAATTTTTTTTGAAAGAGATCTTTATCCTTCTCATATTGTATAAAGACGTAATGAACGATTTATTTAATTGCGCACAATTTGTATTTATAGGTAACAACAACAGAAAAGCTAAAGCAGCATAAAGTTGTGTCGATGTTGCAATTGGACTTTTCACCACGAGTACCACAAGCGGAACATAGTCATGTCGTATATATTTTATCGACATCTAATCCAGCAGTCATCAACAAACTAGTCACATATCTTAAGCATGCTCGATCAATTAATGTAATTTTTTCATGATTTCAATTAATAGTTTGCAAGGATAATAATATAGGAGTAAAATGACATAACCTTTCCTTTACTTTTTTTTGATTTACTTTTTTATTGACGTAGTCAACTATCAATTTATTTCTTTAAAAAAGTGATATTTATATGTTTTTATTTTTTCTGTCTTTTTCTTGTTCATGTATCGCTATCATTCTCATATGTTAGCAATATTCTGTGAGTAAGGCTATTTTGGCATTTTAACTTTTTTGTTATTTAAATAAAATACGGATTTCTTACATTCAACATTTAGCTAATTTCGAATTTGTATTGTGATCTGTATAATAATTTTTTTGCAGCAAAGAAATGCTTATTTTTAAGGATAGCCGCAAGCATCATGCTTTGATAGTCCCAGAGGCCTCATTTATGATTCGGAATACATTAAAACAGAACCAAGAAACAAACTTAATCTTGAAAACACTTGAATCACTGCCATTAAGACTCTTCCCGCTCTACAGTGATTTCATTACTCTTCTCATGCATGATTTGCCGTCAAAACTTCTCTTAGATAACGTAAGAAATGTTTAATTTAAAATAAGTTCATATTTTTGTCCTCGTTTTTAAAAACATTGATGTCATCAGTTCTTTGAAATATCAATTCAGTGAATTTCAGGACTGGAGAGAATTACAGAAATGCGCTTCAGCTGTACGACAGATTGAACTATTAGTGGGCTATCTACCCAATTTAAGATGCAAAGGAAAATGGTCGGCGCAAATAGTTGAAATTGTAAAGAAAATGAGAGTTGAGATGAGTAGTTTTTTTTCTGCTTAATATTTATTGGAGTCAGATGATAGTAATTTTATATTTGAGTAACCAGTGTGTTTTGTTTAAGTCATTGATAATGTTGTATTTCGGAGCTATAAATATTTAAATTTCATTAAACGAACTATTTTAGGATGAATCAAAGACTGTGTCGAAACATAATGATTTCCAAATATCGGATATTATCCTAATCGATAGATGGATTGATCCTTTGACACCTCTGCTGATGCAGTTAACATATGCTGGTCTAATCGATGAAATATTCGATATAGGTGCTACAGGTCTTTTTTGTATTTTGCATTCGTTGCAGTTAATTATTCTCTAAATTGAAACTCATTGTCAACCTATTTATAAACTTGTTAGTGATTGATAATGACAAAATTGTTTTTAAAACTTGACGCTTATCATCTACGCAGTTGAGAATTGTGACAGATCCTCAAAACTATTCACAACATGGTTGATAACAATTTTTTCTTCTTCTTTTATTATTTCATTACGCGTTTTTCCTTCTTTTTTTCTGAGAAGAATATCCCATTAGTTGAATTAAACTGTTGGATCCTAATATATATAAGTGCATTTAATCGTAATAATTTTTGTCTCATTAAGTAACAAAAATCACATTTTCAAAAACTTCGCCAAATCCTAGTGATATATATCCTGGTATTAGAATATTGTAGAATGGAATCTTGGAAGAAATTCCCTAAAAAAATAAACTTGAATTTGCGGTCTATTTCACTCACTTTGTTTTTGACGACACGCAGTATATACTGCGAATATTCCGCTTATTGAACATCAAAAGCAAATATATATACTATTCAGGTAACATCAAGCTATCAAAAATAAAAAGTGCAAGTGATTCAGCCGATGCTATGGGTGAAATTTCCTTGCACGACCCACTTTTTATGATGATTCGGGATCTTCATATCAAGGACGTTGGAAAGGAAATAGCAAAAATGCTTGGAACACTTCGTAATGAACGAGCGGTATGTTTCATGTTCAACATCTGACACTTCTTGAGCTATTGTATTCTCAACAGTATTAACTTAAAGTTACTATGCATAAAATATCATGAGATTTTATTAGTAATGTATATACATACCTATGTAAAATAATGCATAACGTAATATTACAAACATAATTGCAAATTGCCATTCCTGCAATAATCTGCATGTCGGCTATTTATTTACTTAGTTTATAATATTTTTATTTTTGTCTATTTATAGATATTTACAGTTTTTTTGTAGAAATTAAAAGAAAATCCACCGAGTGATTCGCTAGCGGAAAGCAAAATTTTTATTCGCAGATTGCTTGACATGCAAGGAAGTGAAAAACATGCCGATACTCATACACTAATTGCCGAACGTCTGATGAGTTTTATGCGTGATGATTTGCGATACTCTACCTTTGCAAAGTTGACGATTGGTAATGCTTTGGTATTCTCACTCATTAGTAGTATATGTCCGAAATGATTTCTATCGAATATTTTTCAAGATGGCTGTGTAATTTATATTAAAATTACCATAATGAAGCTGCAAAAGTCGTTCCAGATATTTTGCAAGGAGAATATGGTGATCGAATCATTCCGCAGATTGAGAACCTTATTCTGGAAGCATATGAGCCTTTAATTGTTTTGCGCTTTATTGCACTTCAGTGTTTGGTTATTGGTGGTTTCAAGAATGCCACCATTGGTGCATATGAACGACTTTTTATCCAGGTAGATATTTTATATGCATTTTATAAAATAGCTATTTATATTTTTTGTTTTCAATAAATCCCAATTTTTATACTATTATATACGTCAATAATGAAACCGCACAATTTTCAGTACGATTTTAAATTAAATTTGACATTTTCGAACCGATGAAAAGGATGATGATATAAATATTGCAAATGCATTGTTTTTTAGAGTTATGGTGGATATTACATATCACTATGGGATAAAACTGCAGCTAACAGGACTTTTGTGGGAAAGAAGTGGCAGAGTAAAAGTGAGTGTTTTTCATTAGATAAAATTTAAGAAGTTTATGATTAAGAACAGTATACGTCAATAATGAAACTGCACAATTTTCAGTACGATTATGCTCCATTTGATTTTCAAACAACATGTCATCGAATGTCATGTT
This sequence comes from Dirofilaria repens, assembly GCA_008729115.1. NCBI lineage: Eukaryota > Metazoa > Nematoda > Chromadorea > Rhabditida > Onchocercidae > Dirofilaria > Dirofilaria repens. The sequence goes on from SNRZ01000011.1 coordinate 324,016, forward strand.
TTGTCGATGAAGAGCACAGCGTAAGTTGCCGACATAAAATCTGGAATATAAGGACATGAAAAAAAATTTTCCAGAAAAAAATATAAAACAAAAATAATTGAGTCATAATTAGTATGTTCAGTATTTAAACTGCTAAGTGTATGTAAAGTAAATAGACGTCATAGGAGACATAAATTATTATTCATTTAGGTCTGTCCTGTTAGCTGAGTTGTTAAACTTCTTTTGCTTAAGCTGCTCTAGTATTCAACTTTTTATGATAATTCGTTTTTAAAAATCGTATTTGTTTGGTTTCTTTTCTCTCATCAAAAATTGATGGAGAATTTAAGTTCGCTCACTTGCACTGATTAAGACATACGGGACAACAGCATATCCTTATGGTGGCTATATACCCTTAACTGTTCGATATATCGAAATGGGTATACGAAATAATTGGCGGGATTGGACAACAGTTCTGAATGATGATCGTCCAACAATCAGTCAAGACACTCACTCCATCATTTTCATTATTGGTGGTATCACACAGGCTGAATTAGCATGTCTCAGAAAAACGCGATTTTCAAATAAATTACTGGTCATTTCAAGTGCAGTAATAACTGGTAATAAGTTGATTAGTTCAATACAAAACAACTGATTATGCATTGTACTATAAATATCATATCACAGGTATTGCTCTTCGAAAAATGAAAAAAAATCATATGGTCGAATGTCATACTGATATGGATTTTCAGTGTTCATTGCAAAAAATTTTTCATTCTTTATCGAAATTTGGGAAAAAGTTTAAGTAGTGACAAAGTAGACTGATTTTTAAAATAAGTGTTGAATATTTCATTTTTGGAAAGTGTTAAACCCAAAAGTACTTTAAACTGATGTGTATATTTACTAGCAATAATAAACGGCAATCACTGCAAAGTGGAAAATTTGCAAAAATATTAACTCTTAAACAATAAAAGCAGTTAGCTTTCATTAAGAAATTCATTTGGCGAAAAGATGCTTGAATATGTAGGTCGAACTCAAACAGTAGGGTTTTGAAACAAAAAAAATTACTGCTGTCGCTTGTTTTAATTCTCTTTCTCACCAACTAAAGTAAGGCTTGCGATACTGTTGGAGAGGCAGTATTTTCATCTCAAAGTCCATATTAAGTTAAGATTCATCTATTAGATATATCTTTTTATTTGCTGCCATAAACATCCTACGTTTTATTTCTTCTCGGAGTTGCTAAATACATTCTAGGTTTCGTTTTGCAAATCAAATTTACCAAAAAAGTTATAACGATATACAGACGCAATAAACTGAGAACAGATAAGGTAATGAAGATAAGCTCTTTAAAAAATATAAGATAGAAGCAATGTCGAATCATACTATGGAGCAAATTATCGGAGAAAAAAGTCGTTGCTGGCATTATAATTAAGTTCAACGCATACTAACAAAATCCAAAAATTGAAGATGGAGAGTTATTTGTTGATAGATAATTTTAATGGAAAAGTGATAACTATTCTAAATTACTACAGTGCTAATTGAATGCTTTAAAAGAATACAAATTCTTCTGGATCACTAAATGAGGCTAAAAAAGCAGATTTACACATAAATAGAAAATACCAGTTTTAAATATCGATAAAAAGAAAGTATTCGATAATGGAAATATGCAGCTATACAGATTAATACAAATTCATCCCAATATTTTTCCAGTATCTGACTCTAGATTTTGTATTTTTTCTGAAAGTTCATACTATAATGTCAGAACAATATCAAAAATGTAAGCATATTGAAGAAGTATATAGCCCTTATATTATCGTATGATTAGATTCGAAATTATTCAGTTCAATCATTACAAGCATAAAAAGAATAAATTTAACAGAAATACTACAAACGTTGCAAAGATAATAAATAAACGACTTGCTACACTGGCTTATTTCTGGTCTTCTTGAAATGGTTTACTGCAGTTTATAGCCCAGCAATACCAAGCATATGAATAGGCCCTGTTTTTAAATGCTCCATAATAAAATAAACTATAACAAATATTTGATTTTTATTTTGAACAAGCGAATCACCAACCAATCAAAAAATGATAAATCATTAACAAAAATCAAGTTTTGCAAATCCTGACATATTCTGCCTTGGCTATTTCCATATAGTACTTGTTTGGCGTTAATATTTTTCAAAAAATTCATTCAAAGAATATTTAGCCTATTTATAGCTTATTGGTTTTGGTGTGTATTTTTTGCTAACGTAAAACGGATACGTTCACACAAATCTAAAATTAAATTTGCATCTAATTCTTGCTGAATTTACATAAATTTTCCAGGAATTAGAAATAAATTTTACCATTGATGTAAGGACGAAAAATTGCTTCATCCTCATTAATCTTGACAATTTTTTGTTTTTCCTTATTCTTTGCTTCTATGAAACAGATATATATACTTTCGATAGATGATCTGAATCAACTAATATCTTTACAGGTCCACGAAAATATAATACGAAAAGTGGAACAACTAGTGCTTGATATGACACGAAAACTTATAGTAAACGCCAGTAACGAAGAAGATGTTGAGATGGAAGTGAAAATGTTGTTTGGGAAATTTGTCAGTAGTCCAAAACATTCAAAAAATGCAACTAGTCAAAAGTCAGCCAATATTTCAATATTAGCTTTTTAAATTTTCGAGATATTTTCTAAGAAAGCCATACTGAAAACCTGTGTCCGATTTATCTATTTTCTACTGAATTATTCTGCATGAAAACAATTATTTCAAGTGTTAGATCTTTATTAGATTGCTTACTAAGGTTGCTCTTGCGAGAGCCAATCTAGTTTTTCGAATTTTTATAAATTATATAAGGGAATATAAGATAGTAAACCGAATATCATGAAATGTGCTTTAAAGATATTTATTTGTAATGGTCTTTTCAGTTCCATAAACAAAAACCTTTGCCCGATGCGAAGAATTTCCGGTTCTTTTCACGCCACTGTTACTGTAACTGGCAAGTTTATATGAGCTTCATTCCAAATTCTTGAGTGAATCATTCTCGAACAAATCCATTGACAAGTTTGTGTATGCATTCTCAAATCTGAAAAATCTCGAAAATCTGACGTACACAAAAATAAGAATTTCATATGATGTAAAACCGTATACTATATTTTGCAAATCAGATAGCCCAGAAATATCATCAGTGAACCATCATTATTCATCACCAATCCAGCAAATTATAACCGAAGAAGGTGCAGTATCCAAGTATGTTGTTCCAAAATGTGCCTTAATCTCCACGATTAGCGATATGTAAATTCGAAGTTAAGGACTAATTTTGAATAATATGTATATGCTTATTTATAACGAAATCTTATTACGAAATGTTTCTATAATATATAATTTGAGTTCTTGTCATTCTTCTGTCACTCTAAAAGTTAGCTCTATTGCTTACGAATTCATTTGAGAGATGTAGTTTTTTTTTACTTTTTTTTATGTGCTACAGTTGCCCAATTACGCAGTAATCTGTCGTCCAAAAAGCCTATGCTTATCAAAAGTTGTACAAAATAAGACAGATAACTAGTTCAGGAATAAAAAAATCGAAGAGAAAAGAAAGTCAACAAGAAGCTCGGAATCGTTCGACATTGTTACATTTCGTGGATTTGTAAAATAGACAACAAAACGTTTCCATTCCAACTTCTTTACCTTTCAATCCAACAACATTTAAAAAAAAAAAAAAAAAAAAAAAAAACACTAACAAAGGATCAGTTTGCAAACGTATGTTTTCCAAACGTGGAATAACGATAATAAAATAAGCAGCAGCCTTAACTGATCAGTTGCTCAATAATATGAAAGATCGTGTATATGACCCTAACTCCTGAGAACTCAAAATCGAATATATACATTCATACCCGTTTGGAATTCTGATTACAAATTTCTACAGACATAACACGTAGCTGAAAAAGAATTTGTGATATCTTGAATAAAAAATTTGATGGGGAGTACGAAAGCGCATAAGTTGGCATATATCTATCTACCAACCTTGAAAATATAAATAGATATTACTGTCTTGACGCAAGAGATAATAGGAATAGAATAGGAAAGATGATAATGAATAAAAGGGTAAAGAAATTCGGAGAGCTAGGGCCATATATAGAGAGGAATTAAATAATTTTAAAATGTGGGAATGGTAAACTAGCAACAAAAAGTACAAAAGAATCGGAAAGAACAGAGCAGAAAGCGTGTTAAACATCGAAAATTTGTATATTTACGATAGACTTGACTAACCTTAAACAGATGCAATCAGCAATAATAAATGTGACAACTGTAACATCAGCAATGCTCAGCATTAAAAAAAATTACAAAAAGATATGAAGAAGCAAAACTTTTTAACTTTTAAAAAGCGCGAACAAACTTTACAAGTTCACCGGTATTGTTCAATAATCTGTCTCATCACTCCTTAGACATCTTGCCAGTGGCGAAGAAGGTGGTTGTGAAGATTTCTAAAGAAGGAATTTTTATAATTTTTGAAAGACAATCATTAGCCATCAAAAATACAATTCGAAAGGTGATTAGCAAGCATTCAGCTATATTCCTGCACCTTTGATAGAATGGGTATAAAATACCAAATACAACTACAACAAACAAGATCTCTTGCAATTAATGAGTCTAATAAACTTTACTTGGCCACGAGGACGGAAAAGTTCGTGTTTCGCAAGCTCGAAAACATCCGCTCGCTCTTCTTTTCGATATTGCAGACAACGACGGATAAAATCCTGGAAATATTGAAGAAAAAAAATCTTTCAAATTCAGTTATGATCTCAAATTGAATTACAGCACTGAAAGAAATGAAATCAATAAGTTAAACATTTGGAAAGAAAAGTAAATTACTTAGGAAAAATTTTTTCCTTTCTAATTTTTAATATTAAGCTTGAATAGACAATCGTTCCGAAGTTTTAAGTCCTCCAAGAAGTTGTAAGTCCTTCAAGGAAGACTATCATTATTAGGAATTAGAAGCAAGCACTAAAAAAAAGGAATTAAAAAAATCATCGCTTACATGCCTTAGTTAATAAGGATCGAAAGTTATATCAAAATTTCTGCGTAAAAACAGTTCTTTATGTTACTATTAAGAAAATTTGGATAAACTTACTTGAGCTACTGAGCTGACTACTGGTTTCGGAGGAAAAGTAACTTCAGTAGCTTTCAAAATAGTATTTTCTTCCAGAATTTTCTGCTGAGTTTGTTCGTGTCCAAATGGCTGCAAAAAGAAATTGCATAATAAATTTTCGTCAGAAAATTTCTGATAACTATTGATAGATCAATAAAATTTATAAGATGTAAAAGCTTACTCGTCTGCCGTACAAGCACTGATAAAATATGACACCGACACTCCAAACATCCACTTTTGAGCTTATCTTTGGTGGATTATGACCACAACAAAAGTTTCAGGAGGGAGATACCTGAAGATTTTATAAATTGATAAATTCCAGTTTTTGTTTAAGTACATTCACATAAAGTAGGAAACTAGGTTTTTAGCAAATAATAGAATGCAGCTTTTTATAAAAATGAAAAAAATATGTATTAATCAGATGATTCAAGTTGATATTCGTTTTTATCTGCTTGAAAGAGTAGCTTCAGATTATGTTTTTTTCTGCAATATTTTAAAAATGAAATTACTGATAAGTTATGTATGGTCTTAAGAAAAACCACGTTAAATCAGTCACTAACCAGTACGTTCCAGCTCCCTGGGATGTAAGTTCAATAGAATCACCATCATCAGCATCTTCCATTATTTTACTCAAGCCGAAATCAGTAATTTTTATTGCACCACTTGTAGTACCCGATTGTAATAAAATATTTGCCGGCTTTAGATCATAATGAATTATCGGTGGACGCTTTTCTGATAAATAACGAAGTGCCGATACTACCTGAATTAGACAATCAAAGCAAAAATTTAACATATTCTTCCAGTTAATTCAAATGTAGTGATGTATATGAGATGACTGACTGGTTGTTAGTGCAATATATTATGACTGTTTTCCATCAACAGTATTAATTACTGCTTAACATAACTTGGTATTGGACTGTCGTAGCCAAACAAAAAAAAAAAAAAAAAAATGCCAAAAGACTGGACGCTTCAACCACAATGCATACTGAATAAGAAGCAGATAGTAAGCCATTATAGTAAATATCAGCATTTGCTGAAATATTCGTATGAGATAGATTATTCAAATTCCCAATCTCAATTCTCGCTAAAAAATTAACATATTGTCTATATAAATTCCAGAATTTCATAAGAGCAAACTAACAACCTGCATTATAATAGAGCGTGCTTCCTTTTCAGGAATTTGCTTATTTTGCTTCAGATAAAAATCGAGATCATTACCATCACAATACTCCAGCACGGTACAGAAAGAATGATTATCGATTGTAAACAAGTCGAATAAGCGAACAATACGTGGATGATCTAATGTCTTATGGATGTCTTTTTCACGCATAGCATGTTTCACATAATTCGCCTACAGTTGGTTTATTTCTTAATGGATGCGACAAAGATTATGCAACATAAGTACTGTCTTAAAGATAAAAGAAAAAAGCAAAGAATTCACTCTGTTCGAACCATTTGAAAAATGTTTTTAAATCAACTGGTTCCACAAACAACATTAAGAAATTTCGAATCAGTATTACAATTTTTATACCTTTTTATCCTCTTTCCATTCTTTATTTACATGATGTATTTTGCATGCCACATACTTGTTCTCATCCAAATCAAAAGCTCGCCAAACCTCGCTGTAGAAAAATATAATTTAGAGAGTCCCAGGAAAAACATGCACTACTGACAATAATGCGTAAAAATGATTGTTGTATAATGAATATGGCTGCTTGTTGTACACCATATGATGGATTACTAATTGTATCATTTCCCGCAAAGCAAAAGAATGTTGTTAAAGCAGTCAACCAGAAAAATCCTTTAAAAACTAACACAATATAAAACTAAAAAACCAACCTGAAACCACCTTTTCCAAGAAGTGAAAGTAGAAGATAGCGCCTATTGAGCAATTCGTGATCTTTGTACCGACTTGACTCTTCATACTGAACCCGTTTTAATTCTCGAATATGCAGATTTCGTTCTCTTTCCAAGCGATCACGTTCAGCAATTAGTTCTGCCTCCTCTTTTTTAAGATGTTCCTTAAATAAACATAAATGTCTTCAACACTAAAACGAAAAAAGAAAAAAAAAATATTTTTAAAGACACAATACACAATACAGATGTACCCTAATTGCTAATAAACTGATAGCTGAGTTCAGTAAGATATTTAATTCTGAAATGTCGTAACACTGGTATCATTGACTCTCATTAATCATTACTAATGCGGCATTAGCTTTATCAAAATAAAAAATATTTCAAACGATGCCATTTTTCAACATTCTAATTCTTGAAAATAAATATTACAACTTTGCTTAGCTCGAATGAAAATTAATTTTCACAATAGAGCAATTGAGCAGAACGACCAACAAATAACTGAATTACTTTACGCAGGCGATAAATTTCTTCTTGCTCTAAATATTCTTGCAAAGTCAATTCTTTAGGCAATTCTGGTTTTGCGAATAATTCGTCAGTAAGTGAAACAGAACTTGGTCCTGCTGATGTAGACGGTGTCATACCATCCGAACCAGTCGACATTGCCCTGAACAAGAAAAAATCGTTCAATGAATTATAATTCAATTATACTGTGAAAATTCACAACATAACAAAGAAATCTGCCAATTCCAACGAGAATGTTTTTTTTTTTTTAAGAAAGAAGAAAAAAATTATTTTTAAAATTAACTATGCGCTAATTTATTAAGTAGTACGCCAGAATTTATTTATTATCATATATATATTTTCAACTTCAACTTAGTAATCGAATTTCAAACTTCAGATTTCAGTAAGTCAAAAACATGTTCATTCTTTTCTTTCTCAAAATTTCAAAATAAAAAGCAAAAAAAAAAAACAGAAAGCAAAATCTGAATTTTAATTCATTTCAAATATCTAAATTCAACGTGCCTACATTCGAAGACAAAACCATACAATGATCGAACTATAAAAATAGAACAATTTTTTACTAATTCGAAAATGTCTTAATCATACCTTTTCAAATCTCGAACATTTCCGGTTGGTTTTCTTTTCCGAAGATTCTGTGAAGCATTAATTATCTCATTTCTCTCATTTGCAATCCTCTGCTGTGCTTTATTAATTTCCTCGAACGCCCAACCATCAGCCCACATTTCACGAAACTCTTCTCTGTGACGTGTTGGCTTGAACTGCCCAATACGTAAGCAATCCTCCATACATTTTGCTTTCGCCTGAAAATTCCATCGTAAAACTACAGTACAAACACCAAAAGTTCCTCGGTTTGGAAAAAAATTGATGATAAATTAATGAGCAGTCAATAAAGCAAAAATCATTTCGTACTTTCACCTAAAAAATCTGATTTTCTTATGAAATGATCAGTTTAGTGATGTTTTGAAAAACACAAAAAGGAAAAAAAAATTCTATGGACAAAAGTGCATAGCTCATAAGTATGTTAAAGGAGCTTAGCAAAGCATATCGAAAAATGATCACAACACAGTGTATAATATCAATAATAACATGTTTTCCATATGTCGCAAAATTCCCTTTAACTGAGAAAATGTATCAATTATAAGTAAAAAATAAGTAAAAAAAGCAATTTCCTTTAACGTACTTGTTTTCTTTCCATGGTGCTTTGTTCAATTAACAATTTTCTTATAGTTTCTTTACATGCGTCCATAGAACGGTCTCTTTTAATGATTTGCTGTTTCAATTCTTCAATCGTTCTCCTCATATCCTCAATTATACAGTCTTTTTTTAAAATCTCAGAATGCATTTCTGCTGCATCAATTAAAGATAGTTCATCAGTTTGAGCCTGAAAATAGAATATTATTTGTAGTGGCTACTGCAGTAGCAACATTTTTTTTCCACACATAATTTATGTGAAAATGAACTAGTTAAATATAAAGTAATTTGTAAAAAAAAAGTACTAAAGAATTAGTTCATGAAGCATAAAGCACCATGTACTATTCTCTACATTTGCAAATTATTTTGCAACTAAAAAAAAAAGGAAGAAATACCTGCGAATCCATCCGAGGTCTGCACATCAATGTTTGTGGTGGACTTTGACTTTGACTTGAATCGCTCGAATTGAAAATAGTCAGATGAATATTCGGCCGAGTATTGGTTGATGGGGAGACAGACGTAATGATTGCACACTTGAAATATATCCATACAAATGAATAAATCAGAATTACAATTTGATATATAAACCCTATAATTCCTTTTAATATTACTGTACAGACCTGAATTTGGTTTGGAGTGATATCTGTACTCCATGAAAAAATAATAACTTGCTATGGAAAGTGAACCACAAATATTATTTACATAATGGAAAAAATGTGCAACAACATTGGCAGATCTTGTATTTACTATACTGTAACTCAAAAAAGTTCAAAAATATGAAAAACTGTTTTAGGGAATTGTATACATATTTTTAAATCTCAGATTTCGAAATGACCTAATTAGTGAATGAGTCTCGAGAAAACCAACAAATATGGTTGAAGATTATTGGATAATCAAAACATTTCTGAAAGTTACGAGATTCCGTGAATTACAAAAGAAATACAAAAATAAAATAGGTGTTTCTCTAATCAAAATCACAAGATATTAAAAATTTTATTACTCATACAGTTATTAATTAATTATGAAGATTTTAGGGGAATGTTGAAACGAAAACTAAGGGAAAAATCCAAACACTATACCACATCAAAATTGTAATTGGAATCCAACATATATCATTTTTACAACTACTTTCATTTTACTTACGAAAATTTGACCATCGCCATAAGCGGCTACTTCTTATGAACAGCCTGTCCGTTAAAATCTTAAAACAGATATACAAATGTGCCGAAAAACATCAGGAATCATAACGAAAAACAATCACAACATATTTATAATCAGACCTATAATATTTTTTTTCAGAGGAAGAGAAATAAACATACATAATCACTGCTTGAACTATCGCCATTTGCATGAGAAGCGTTTATTTGGCGTTTTGGACTGGAACCAACTGCCATATTCTGAAATATTAGATGATGGAATGAATTTTCTTATTTTTGTGGAGCAAAAAAAAAAAAAAATTGGCATTCTTCATATGATACGGAATAACAATATTATTTATAAACATATATTATAAATTCTGAAAATAAAAAAACCCTACCAAAATACAAAATATACATTAAAATATACATCTTTACAACATCGACATGACCATTATCAATCCAACCACAAAAAAAAGATAAGATAATAGAAAAAATACCTTAAAACATTCAGTAATCTTCCGGTCATTTTTGGGTGGATGACCATCATTTCTTCGTCTTTTTCGTAATGGTTTTTGCTCCAAAGATTTCGCAATTTTAGTATAATTACTCTTGTCAGGAGTTTCTGGTTCACGATCAGATACCGATCCTGTACTGCTTACATTAGATAATTCATTAGCGACTGGTATCGGTAAATTGGAACCCGCAACTGCAACTGATGTAGGTAATGGTGTCGTTATGTGTGTCTGAACAATTTCTCCCAACTCCATCTGAAACCTCAAAAACAGCAGAGAGTATTCATGCAACAGATAATTAAAGAATGAACAAACAGATCATGTATAATATTAAGATATCATGATTTTTATCAAAGTAAAGAGCAATAGCGGCTCATAAATTTTTAAATAGAATTCGGAGAGTTCCAAAAAAAAAAGTACAACAAACCTTTTCTATAATCCTACTATTTAGCTTTTCGCTTTCATAAACAGTTGGCAAGGAATACAAAGTATTAAATTTACTAATTGTTTCGACTGTTTTGACCACGTCAGTTGAACTTTTTTTAAATAGCTATAATACATTTCGTGAACAAAAAGGTTTCAAAAAAAAAAAGTATAATTCGTAAGCAAGTGATAAAAAAGAAACTTAATTTGACATTTCTATACATAGCCTCAAGATACATAGCCTAATCCATACAATATAAACAAATTTAAAACGTCATGATACAGTTGAGAAAAAAAGATAAGGGATGAATCGATTTGCTACAGAAACCAAAATGTGCTGCGGTAAGAATTAGCTTCCTCTTCATAATTTAAAAAAAAAAAAAAATACATTTCGTGAACAAAAAGGTTTCAAAAAAAAAATAAATAGTATTAATAAATAAATAGTATTACCTTCTCTGACGGCAAGGTCCTGTTTGCTTGCAGACCAGAATTAAATGCCCGTCTTTCAAGGTCAATTTTTGATGGCTCACCAGAAATATCGAAATCCTCACACTGTACAATATCACCGGTAGCAGCGTCACCGCTGGTCATAACGTTTCAAACAACTCCACAATCTCTCTCATTGTTGTTTGCGTTCTTCTTGTCACATTTACAAATGAGCACTTTCCTGAATGTTTAATGTCTAATCAAACAAAGACAAATACAGAGATGCATTGTACATGAAATAGCTTGCATGTTTGAAAAATTTGTGATATATTGATGAAGGAAGACATATACTTCAAAAAATGAACAGAATTAAATATGACAAAATTAGAAGTGGATAGAAAGAAACAAATAATATGCGAAAGCAGGAAAATATATGAGAAATACGTCAATCCTTCGATGCCTGACGTGTTCGCATAAAACGACATGTTTATTTAGAGATGCTTGTACATGCATAATTAGAAAATAACGATGTTTTATCGAAACAAAGGTCAAGGATTGGTTACATGGACATGGACATTATTATGACCCACCGCTACGTAATGTTTTCAAGTTTCTTTGCAGTTTGCCATTACCAAGCTCGATAATAACAATGATATAATAACACAAATTATCGATTTTCTAGAAACACTTAGTACTATGATGTTAATAGTGATGGTGACCATGAGAATGATGATGAAAATGCCGGTGACGACTACGATGATGACGACCACCATCACCAACATCACTGCTACGATCTATCTTATGCGCCGCTGCTCCTGCTGGTCTATTCCGCGTCATATATGTTATGTTATGTGTATATGAGTATGTTGTCTTATGTATGCGTTTGTGTATGTACGTATGTATGTGTGTATATGTATGTATGTATGTGGTATGTATCGATGATAGTGCCACCGACCATAGTATGCTCTGAAAACGGCCATGCACTTTTCATGCTTTCTTTAGGCATTATTTCTTGAAGTGCACGACATATAAATAAACCTTGCGACCTCCGAGAATATGCTATATCATACCAAAGCACAAAACAGTTTCAGAATTGCGGCACAATGCATCACAATAAAACTGTAATAATTACTCATGAAAACTTGAATAACTGACTGTAGCTCTGCTTTTTGTTATCGATACGTACATGTTTCAATTTTCGAGAAATCATGTGAGACATTGTTAAATATTGTGATATACTAAGTGTTAAATATGAAGGTTAGAAACGCGAAAAATCTAAGATATCGGAACCTTCCGTGATTACAATACTGCCACGAAAGGTCAAATGAGATAAAAACATAAGCCACATTAATAATGTCAGAATTAAAATGATTATAACAAATAAGTATCATCAAACGTAGTACTTTCCTGGGACCAATTTATAGCACTGCAGGCATTTATAAGGGATTGACAAATCTGGCTGAATAATCCGAAAAGTAATATGCTCATCACTTCTTTTCCTTGCTCTCTCTTCCTCCGAAATATTCAAGAAGGATTCATCCTTATCACATGATAAGGTATTAGAAACGCCAAAAATCTAAAGGTACTAAGAAACCGCACGATAAAAAAAACCCCAATTGATACATCTTTGAGATGGAAAGATGAACAGCAGACAAAATTCTTATGACAAAATGAGTGAGCGTTTTTGGTAGGAAAGAAAAAAGGCGGCGCTATGCTGCAATACAGCTGCTATATCGTTACTGCTTTTATACAGAGGTAACAGTCTACCTTACGATAATACTGCAGCTATTGGCTCATTGCCATTTTGTTATTAATGTCGCGTTACAATATGGCCCTAGTAGCTACAGTATGAGCATAATGCAATGCAATTGTGCATATGTACGTCGGATGGACACATATTTTATATATGGGGAAGTTCGCACGGTTGAAGTTTTCCGCAGTCAAAGTATGTTTCGATGAAAAGCTCTACAGCACTGAAGTGGGTCAAAGGTCGAGTATGGATGAGAATGTCAGTGTCATGGTTGGAAACACTGAGAACGATGGCACATTTGAGGGAAGCTCACATACCATCGTGGTCAGTTAGCAAATCATAGGTAATTCGCTATGCCAATGCGTATATTCGTGTGTGTATATGTGTGTGTGTATGTGTGTGTGTTTGTGTGTGCCTGTGTTGATGTATATATTTACGTGGTCAGTAATTATATTGTTGAGCAGAACTAATACTTGCATTCGTTATAAGGCTTGCACACTGCTATTCCGCAGCATGCAAAAGGAAGAAATGAGAGAGGAGAAAGATGAGATGGTGCTGATACTGATGTCCACCACGACGAAACGGAAATGCTTGCTAGCAGACGTATCATTTCACCAATTTCAAATTTATTTATAGGGCCGAAAAAATATAATGACAAATTTAGAGCGAGCCACGCACAAGGCCTGCTATTATCGTTCCTTCTCTGCATCTGTCCTATTCGGCAGGATGATATGTCAGTTATGGGTCCTTTGATGACGTAATTATTTTAACAAAGCTATTCCAATAGTATTTTAACAAAACTATTTTAACATTTTAAGTTGTAACTATTTTAACAAAACTATTCCAATAGCTTGTCGGAATATCCACCCGATCATACAGTAACTCACGAAACAGATTTAAAATTTTCTTTCTCCTTCATTCTTCATTTAACTCTTGATCATGAGTAAACTGTAAATCCATCCAATCATTCCATCCTATTTTCTTTATTACCACTACCTCTCGCAAGCTAATATGAATTTCCGATGAGACTCCGTATGCCTCAGACTTTTTAGTCATCCCGCTTCTATTTTTCACCGTATATACACAATTCATCGACTACAACATTATCGAATATGGTGAAATCTTGGTTATAGTACCACCGCTTTATCTATGACAAAGTTGACTACGACTTCTGAATACATTGCAATTTTAAATATTTTTCATTGTAGGTATTTCGTCTATGTAATAATTGTCTCTTGTCGAACCCACCGCTTTAATAAATTTCCCTTCTTTTTCTTTTCTGTCATAATATCATATAATGCTGCTGCGTAGTTATATTTTGAACGCATAAAATTTGCATTTTACTTATAGTACGAAAATAAATTACTGATATTGATTTATACACAATGCTACATGATTGTTGAGCAGAACGTACATAAGTCCATCTCTATTCGTGAACACTTCGAATTATGACCACATATAAATACGACGAAAGACTTTGGCACACTCACGAACAATATTCACATGTAAAATATAATCAATACATAGCGAAATCAATCAAAGTATCATTAATACGCTGTGATTGCAACAACAAGCCACTTGCTGGTTATCGAATGACTTAAAATTCTTCGATTGCTTCCTCACATATTTAGGATTTCTTTCTAAAAAAACAGAAAAGTATTTAAAGAAAAAGTAATGGACCCGGTAAATTCCAAACAAATTCAAAAATCTTGATCGGTAAGAAAAGGAAACAAAAAGAAGTGACAGATTTGCATTGACTTTAGAAAAATTGCGGTTTGGACGAAAGTTCGTTAGTCAGCTGCTTGACATAAAATCAACTCGCACGAACTTCCAAATAATCTGTTTGAAAAGCACGAACTGTTTGAAACTTCTTATTATTATACTCTATTGTTACCAATGCAGTACAACTAATTTGTGGTACAATAAATTCAATCACTAGAAATTCAAAATATTTCTATGATATTATAAATTTACATCTTCACATCTGCAATATTCTAATGTACTCCGAATAATCTAAGAACCGAATGAGTTATTTCAAAATTAACAAACGGAACATAGAACAAGATAAAGTGGAATATATTTGGACAAAGTTACTGAGATGACGAAGTAACAGATGTAGGGAAAGCTTGACTTGGGTATTTGGAGAAAACTTCCGTACAACAAACAGCATTATTTAGAACATGAATACTAGCAAAACTAGCAGCGACAGAAGTAGTACTATTCTTACTATTACTATCATCAAGAAGAGACTGCTGTTTATGAATTTGTGCAGACCGCGACGGTCGGCTATACTGCAATCTTGCGATATCACAACGACATATTATGCAGCTCATCCGCATTTTGTTCTCGTTGATTGCATGCTAAAATGAAATATTTAAAAAGATTTAAATGCAAAAAGCTAATTGCTCACGTTTCTAAGTGAATTTCTGAATTCAGTAACAATAATCTGATCAAATCATTACACAACAGAAGTAGTTTCATTTATTTGTAGTATGCATGAACTTTATGAACTGCTGCAGCCATAATATGAACTTTCTGTTTGCTCACTTAAAATAATAAGACTGCTAAGAAAAGCAATAAATAAAATGCTAGGTTTAAGCCATATGTGAAGGGTCAGAGTTTACATAGTGGGCGTACGAGAATTTTATTTTAATTTTTCGGCAAAAAATGAAATTGGCTACAGAAATCAAATTTGTTCATCGATGTGAACATATATGAAGAATGTTATGACCATAAATAAATGATCAAAATGTCGAACACAAGTCTATCAATTATATTACTTCTTTCACAAAATTTTCATCTCAAGTTAGATTGCAAAGATTTCGTAGTGCAAGGACACTCAAATGAATTCATAAAGAAATTTAGCCCTTAAACAACTTTGTGAAATATTATGTGGTAACCCACCTCAATTAACTGGACAGCACAATTTCGGCAAAATACTTTGTGACTGCAAGGGAAGGCTCGAACAGATGCACGCCGTTGCACACACACACAACATTCATCATCAACTCCATTAGCACGATCTTCAGGTTCGCAAGCAAGTTTTGTCTTTAACCGCTTCTGAAAACTTATAGTTCAACAAAATTTATTAAAATACTAGGGATATGAAACTTCATTTGTATGTTATATTAATAAAAAATTTACGGACTTCTTTCAAGAAAAGATTCCACAAATCAGTTATAAGAAGGTTTACAGAATGCTGCGTACAAAAATAAAAGATAACGATACCGGAAAATTACACCTCATGAAATGCAACTTAAGAAAAATGTCACAATCATTTCACACAGTACTCCAACAAATATCAAACTCATCGAAGACATCAAATCATTATTCTCTACAAGCTTTTTGGAGGAAATTTGATACTTATCCTAGACATCATACTCCATACAATAGCTCTTTACATAGTGCTTCAAATTCAGTTCGGTAGAATTTGTGAAAGGGATTACAAATCAGTAGTGTATTACTTTTTCTCCTACAATAATAGCCCAAGATGCGAAAAAGATAGTCCGTTTTAAAGAGATTTTCGTCAGCTGTCTGGAAATGATTATTTGCAAGAGAAAGCATAACGTTGACGTTTCAAGAATTATGACGATGTCGGTGAAACATTCGTGATATAGCTACGAGTGAAAAAGAACAATCGCATAGCAAGCTCAAAGATGATAGAGCATTGCCGAAATGATCAGCACTGACAATAATATCCAGCTAGATATCTTCCCACCTTTTAAATATGGCCTTTTAAAAACAAAAAGCAGTCTTGTCAGAAAACGAAGTAAAACATGCATGCATGCACACATGATGGGATATTAAAAAGATCTGAATTAGTAGAAATTCATAAACTGTAACTATTTCTTCTATGTAAGAAGCAAAAAAAAGCCTGATGAATATTAGCGTATTTAATCGCATTTGCGGAAATAAGATTACAATGAAACTGTGCGAAATCTCTGCAATCACAATAAGAATGATCGCAGACGTGAAATGAAAATAACTGACTATCTGGTTATTAATAATGATAATTCAGCACAAAGAGCAGATAAAACTTACCAGCAAAGCATCGATGTGTTGTCGTTGCGGCGAAGACAATCTGGCGGTGGAGAAGCATCTAGGCTCAGTGTCCAACAAGCATTGCTCCGACTCAGGCTCAGGCGGACGAACTCGCCGCCTCAGGAAGTGTACCAACTCAGAAAGTACCATGCCTAGCCACCCCTGGCCTCATAAACATATACCCGCACAGACTGACACATACGGCAAGCAGTGATCTATTGGCTTTTGCCACAATATAATGGATCGTCCCCGGAGATGTCCTACAGCGACACAAAGTCAGACAGACAATTCATTTCATTGCCCCTCCTCCGTCTAGACAACTCCCTTCTCTGTCTCTCCTCATCTCATACATAATTGACTCTAGACGTCCGTCTTTCTCTTTCTTTCATTTCCACACAGAGAGAATGATATACAATTAGGTTGGGATGACACGACGTCTGCGTGCATTGTAATTATGCGCCTGCCACACCCATTTGTCTGATAAATGGACCTGTTTGTCTAGAGCCATGAAATATTTGGAAGTGATTCGGGCGACAATCAATCAGGAACCATGTATCTGTGCATTACTCACGTGAACCAAAAGATAAAGAGGTCGGAAGGACGGGGTAATGACCAATTGATTAGGCCAAACTACCTGCCTCTTTTTTAATCTGATACATTCTCTAGTCCTGCAAATAAAATCTTTTACCAAAATATCAACTAAATAAGATGAATGCACAATATACAAAATACTTTCGTAAGGTGATTGGGGTAGTTGGTGAAAATGAAAGGCATCAACGCAGAGTTATAGGATTGTTAGAAAAAACAAACAAAAGCCTAAAGAATCAATGGCCAAAATATGTACTGATAAAACAGACAAAGAAAACATTACACCTTACAACACAAAAATCATGTTATCCAGACACAGTAAAATTCAATGAATTGATGCAGCGCGCACTAGACGCATGCAAAAGTAGAGAGAATATTTGAAACATTACAATAGATATATACAAACGAAATATATGATTTGAAAAAACTGTGAAAAGAATGAAAGATCTACAAAGCACTAGTACTAATTTTCTTGGGAATTTGGAAAAGATGATTTAGCAAGAGTGAATGATCTGCTACACAGATAACAATAACACAATGAAAATAAAAAATGCTCAAGGCAGTTTGATGACATGGAAGTTATTTGTTCCATTGATTCAAACCCTATCAGTAAGCAAAAGTATATTTGGATTTTGATTAATTGAAGCAAAATTATAACACCCTCCTTTTACAACTTATTAAAATTTGCTCGCGACATTTCTAGTACTGACTCTATTATTTAATAAATCTCTTCTCACAGTGTTCTTAAAATGTTATGCTTTAATATTGCCTTGTGTATAAGTGGCCAAATGAGACTTGGTTCATCATCTTTATTGCAGTCATATTTGCAATAAATACTATGTCGACCATTACATCGTTTTTAAACTTCCGCCTATATTCCATACTGTAACAAACTTATCTCAACGGATGATCCGTAATATCGGGAACCATTAAAATGAATGATATATTTCCGCATCACTATTTTCATATGTAAGCAAAACATCTATATCTATTAAAGTAAAAAATAAGGGAATATTTTCGAATAATATGCCCATTTTGAATTATACACATACAATTAATTGATTTTTCCAAGCAGAAGGTACAAAAACATGAGGTAAATCATCAGCGACTCCATTCGTCGCTACCTGTCAGGTAATTTTAAAAAATTTTCCATTTGAGGTAACAAATTATAATGCATACAAAAACAAACTAAACCCGTGTTCTACAAGTTTGTGTACTGACATTAACCAGTGTTTTTCCACGCCGGCTAGTCCACTCGTGCATCATAATCACAGTATCTAGCAATGCTTTTCGTGCTTCTCTATAATTAATATCTGCGAAATAATCTTTATGATAATCCTTTGATGATTATTCGATAGCGCAATGCAAGAGCACTAGAATTCAAAACTATACTATGTATTAGATATATTCTACTTACAGTGAATAGTTAATGTTTGAGCCAATAAAATAAATAAATTTGAGACTGTCAGAAATTGAAATTCGATTTTTACGAAACAATTAGTACAAAAATGTGTCAAGCAAATTCTAGTATTTCTCGACGCAATAAAATAATCAGCGAACTAAATGATTCTTACAACAATAGGTGCTAAATCTGCAGTTTCAACTTTTATCTAAACTTACTTTGTTAATGTGATATTTAGGGTTATACCATCTCTCACGGCAGCATAACATTCATCTACTAATTCCGGCCATTTCATCCAAAGTTTTCGTTGCGCGAAACGACACACTTCATACAGTGCACAAGCACAGTTCGATTCAACTTCTTCAATCTCACCTGTCTGCAGTTGTTTTGATTTATGAAAATTTTGTGTTGTTTCGAATCAGTAGTTACTTTCTCTAACCCATGATGATTTCTTTTAAAGACAGCCTATGTTTATTCTTTATTCTACTGAGAAAAAATGAATTATTAATATGCTTACCGAAATCGCTGAACAATATACAATATATATAGCTCATTTATGTGCTATAATTTACTGGCAGTGAATTTGTTAAACCAAGTTGAATATAGCTTATCAGAAAAGTCTCCAGTTTTACTACATTTTAAGCAGTGTTTATTACGCTTTCTATCATCTCTGATGATACCTTCGATATTTTAAAGCATTAAAAGACCAAATGGTAACGAAGAATAAATGCCAGATGCTTGCTTTACTAAATCTGCATGTATCGAGTATTGATGAGAAATGATATCAGACTAGCAGGAATTTCTTTTAAAGTTGGCAGATAATATTTAGATAAGTACGCCTAATAGATCCGATTGCGTTAGATGATCGTAATACGATCAGATTTATTAATAAATTAATAGTAGCTTCAATATAAGAAATAAATTAAATGAGAAGTTTCCAAAATGCACCTCGCCAGTGATTATTTTCAGCCAGCCTTTAATTGATGAAATGATACAGAATAAAATATCATTCGATTCTAGATCACATCGTGCATGTTCCCGAGGCCAGTTGGCAATCAAAAGGTGTGCCATAAACTCTGGGAGTCCTTTCCCGATTTTTCCTCCAAACAAGACGTAATCTGACATTAAAACATTGATTTCTTGTGCAAAGGCTGATCGAAAGCCTTTTTGTCCTGCAATTACAGAAAACAAAAATTTCTGAAAACATGCAAAATCCTATGCGAAAGAAAAAAATATTCATTATCAATCCTCAGAACTTTAAAAAACTTTGTTTCCAGAAAAATATTTTGTCTAAAGCTCCTTTTGCATGGAAAAATAAAAGATAATCGTAAATAAACGCTAACTAAACAGTAATAATTAACTTTAGAACACAACAATCACTTTATATTTTCTGATATTCAGTATTGCTTCACATCCACTTGATCTACGATTAATTTCTAAAACAGCATTTATAGCAAAACTACTTACTGATCGCCATAATGATAGCGGTAACTGCAAACCCTCTGATCTCATGTACTCCAGTATTTGCAACATGACAAGCAAACCGATTCCAGTCTTCATTACTGAGACTTAAATTCCCATTATTCATTGCATTTTCTGGAACAGAAATTCTAGTTAATTTCTGCAGTCTAAAATTTCTTCGTTTAAATGAAATTAATTTTTTTTGTATAAACATTCATTTCTCATCCCCAAAATATGAAAATCCACGTAAAGAAAAGTATATATGGTTAGAAAATTAACAAACGCTTAATATTTCAGTTCTGTGACTTGACGGACAACTAGAATCATATTTCCAAGTAAAAAGTGGTTAAATCTTATCAGAGAATTGCAGTGCACAAGCATATGAAATACATCACATTCGCATATAGAAAAGACAAAAAATCTCACTGAATTCGTCGTGCATCGAACGATGACCGTTACAAGCAAGATCGAACAGACTGATAAGTTCTTCTGCAGTTATCACAGATGAACTTATTGGTTTACGTATTTCCGAATTGGAAAATCTACCTCGCAGCACTATTCCCCTAGTCTGCAGTCTATCAGCAAGCTCACTTTTCTTCCTCCCATGATCCAGCGATCTCTTTTTCGTTTGTTTATCGCTCAGTGCAGATTCAATATTTTTGAACATTTGATGCTCCCGCGCTATCCTCATATTCCTCTCTTGAGATTTTCTTTCCCCAAAGCTTTTGAGTGGCGGAACGTTTTTGACATTCGTCAATTTAGTTAATTTCTTAGTAGTATCATGGTCCAGACTAAGATTTTGGCGATATGTCATAGAACTATTAACTCCTGTCTTGATATTAGTAAGTCCATTATCGGACATAGCATATACCTGCAAAGCTAATTTTCATCACTTCAGCTTACCATTTAAATAACAAAGAGCTATAATGTCTTATTCAAGTTCAAATTCTATCACTAATCTTACCTAAAAGATTATGAAAATCTACCGAAAGATTTTATTAAGAATTATCAACAAAAAAATTATAATAACAAAAAATATTGGACACATATATTAATGTAATGCAATTTCTCGCGTAGAAATCAATAAGTACGAAAAAGAATGTCAATTATTTCATTGAAAAACTGATCAATTATTCAAGCTGAAATTTATGTGTAAAACAGACTACAACTAAAATGAGCAATAATATTATTATAAACATAATTAAAGCCTATCAAAATGAATTAAAATTTGTTGCCATATTAATTTTTCGAAATAAATTTTTCATTTGGTACCGTAGAAATTTAAAAAATTTATATAAAAATAAAATTGTTAAAGTTCTGCTAACATGCAACAAATGATTAAATTCTACAAAATAAAGAGATGAATAACATGACAAAAAATTATCATGGAATATAAGTATTACACATTTTTTAAAAATATTTATACGAACTTAATTCATATGCCTTTTACTTTCCAATCTTTATTTGCTGAAGAATATGTGCCATGCTCGGGATCATCTGGAACAATGTTCAACGAACTATTAGATGACCTATTACTACGTGGACTGTTTACTTGTGGCTGTCGTCGTAATGAGCCGGGTGGACAACCTTTAACTATCCGAAATGGATTTTTATTATTTCTCCATATGGAAGCCTTCCGTTCAATTCCGAGCAAATCACATATCTGATCCAGTTTACACTGCCTTGCCATTTGTCTACCCTAAAATATTAATTTTTCCATAAAAATAATGATTAAATAAATCTGTACGAATTCCATTTTTTCCAATGATATTACTTCTTTGAGTTCCATCATTAATATTATAATTCCTTCAATATGTTAAAATCTTATAAATCAAATAAAAACAATACAGAAAGTATCACAGGCATGCATTTCTTCCTTAAATTGATAATTATTATTGTTTATTGAAGAAATATATTTATCGCTTAAATTTTAATAAGCACGAAGGAATAAAATTTTCATAAACCTTGGTAAGACGTTGTTTGGCAGCCATACATCTGATATGATCATCAAATAAAAATTTTGCATTGAAACAAACTGCATCGTTTGTTTCCGAACGACTGTTTACATCATTGACGATGACATGAAGTGCACGACTATTTCCAAGATCACCCATTATATGAGTATTCTAAAGTAATATATCTTCTGACCAAAAAAACTACCATTATATCATCTTTTTTAGGAAAGCATGAAACTTACTTGTAAAAGACCTACAAAGCGGACAACAGCCCACCCCATACGCTTATTATCAGGCTCTACTAGGATCAACTGCGCCTGATCCGTAACAAGAAATTGATGGAATTTTTCATTTTTTTCATTCGTAATAACTGTGCATGCAAGCAAATCACTGTTTTCTGTAAACAAATTTCATATGAAGCGTAAAAATAAAATAAATCAAGAATAAATGGGAAATTCCATATCTTTCCACATTTTATTATAGGAACAACGTGAAAGTAAAATTAAATAAACAGAAAATTTTTGCTCTTTACAATAGAACAAAAAAAAGCTTAATCGAACCAACCGAGATTAATGCAATCGTTTATTTCAACAATGACATCAGTTTTAGATGATATCGGTAAACGTTTTTCTTCTTCATTACGCAATTTTAATGCAAAATGTCTCAAATGAAAAAAGAGTTGGATGTTCTAAAAAAAAAAATAATAACTTTATAGTTTTCAACTATGTCTTAACAACAATTATTTGCTATGCTTGTTGTTCTGTTCATTTGTGCATTTAATTATTTAAGCATAGAATTAAATTTTAGGTATAGTGTCTTTTCAAAAAAGATTATGTACAAGAAAATTTTCACCCTTCGAGTATGTTCTTCAGTGCCACATGGAAGGCGTTTATTAAGCGACACACCATTTAACGGTGTAGAAGGAGGAGGAAGTAAAAGCGATGAATCAGCACTGATATTTGCAATATGAATTCTATTCCGCTAAAAATGAAACAAGGATCAAATCAAGAGCAGCGTGTTGATAGATTTCTCAGAAAAAAATTAGAAATTACCTCAAAATTATGAAATTCATCTTCAAACATCTCCAAAAATAGTTCTTCCGAGTAAACAAATGGTGTCAGCATGCTAACAAGAGTCGTTATAACTTTTCCTGCTCTCTTTTCACATTCTACCTGCGCATCTACACATACATCCATAACCAATAATAGCTGTCTCAATACAGTACAGCATAATTCAACTGTTATTGTACGAACAAACGCATCTGAAAATTTGCAGCCATGTTTCCGTTGTCAGTACAATAATGGAAATAACATTTGTTTAAATGACATACTTAACAACACTTTGCTTATAATCGTTGAGCAATTAAAACCTTTTTCAACACTCTCAGTTATGATATTCAGTAATCCATCTAGGAAATTATGATCGGAAGAACCAATGATATTAGAAGTAAACTGTACAGCTTCTAAAATTTCTCTCTTTGCTCCTGAAATATTTTAAAATAAATTATTAAATTCTATGATAAAACTTATATTATAACAGATGAAACTATCAACAAAGAAGTGCTTTCAATAAGTAATGACTTGAGTTAAATAATAATACCTTTGTTTTGATAAAGGGCATAAATGAAAACAAGCCCAAAAAAAGCCGAATGATCATTTCTTGAACAAACCAGTGCATTTAAATAACCATTAAAAAATACTCTGAAATCATCATTATTCTGAGACTTTAAGCTGAAAAAAGTCCAAAATGTTCTGTACATATAATTTTAAATATGTAAGTACAACTGAAAATCAACCTTGGTTCAATGTCTTTAGCTTTCACATTCTCAAGAACCCATGCTGCCGTTTCACTGCGGATCCACTGATACTCCACATCAGAACTGTCACCAAAAAAGAATGATGACAAAAATGTTTGTACTGCCTATATACTAAGATTAATGTTTATAACAAAGGTCTCGAAATTTATGTGTAAATATGAAAATCATCACCGACTAAAATAAGCTAATATTCAATTAATAGAAAAGACATATCCAGCGCTCTCTTAATATGCTAATGTTTCCAAACTATTTAAAAATGTTGCGCTAATATCTTAAATGACGAACGAAGATTAATTATTCCAGCAGCAAATTTGTTAAAACATTAATCCAATAAGTATCGCATTATCCAACATGCCTGAGAATCATCGACGATCAGCAGAAATTGAGTAAGAAAGAAAAGAGCGGAAACTGGTGTTAAAATAGCAGTAGCTGGATGAAGGCGGATGCCACCAAGAGATGAAAGATATAGCGATCCTAGTAATCTTTCAAAAATTACTTCGATAAGCAGAGTGGAAAGTTTTTCATCCTAAATTACGCATTTTCATAATTTTATGCATCGGAACGTTTCAATTTTAAAATCAATGTGCTTATTACGAAAAAAAGTGAAGACTGGAACCTTGCCTATTTTTGAAAAGCTGTAAAAGTATAAAAAAAGCTACAAAAAGAAATAAGAGTTATAAAAAGTCAAAAACTGACTTTTATAAGCAAAATATCGTTGAAGTAATGTATATAATCAAGGTAATCATCAATCATAGCATCAAGTTTTTTGCGATTGCTAGATTCATTTTCAGCTGACCGAGCAAAATGATCGATTTCAATCGACTGTCTTGCGATAAAATCGCCCAAAGCACAAAAATAAACCCGAGAGTGAGCACGAATAAATTTTCGCATTGCTTCGTCTTCCACTTAAAATACGAAAAAATTGCACTGCAGCTTCACTAATTTCATAATTTTGAATAAACAAATATTTTCCAAAAAGTTATAAATACCTTTGTAAATATTCAGTGTGGTCGTTCGTACTGCAATGCGTACCATAGCTTCACTATGATTTTGAAATTTGATGACTTCTGTATATAATGGAAAGTCTTGATTAGCCTATAAAATCATTAGATGCGATATAAATTATAGCCAGTGATAAAAAATTGACACAAAGGGCAAACGAACCTCATTGAAAAAGAAATGTATGGTATACATATTTAGCTTGAAGGAAAGCGTTTTCAAACAAGATATATAATAAGCCATGATCTCTTCGTTTTCAAAATTAAAGTGATATGTGATGATTGAATTAACATGATTATTGCTCAGCAAATAATCTACAAATAGTGACATATTTAATAAAAGAAATTCTGAATAAAAAATAAAAAGACTGCTATAAATTTCATCATTTCAAAAATGGCAAACTCACACAAAGATGTCTTATGATGTATATTTTCAAATAAAATATTGAGTGTCTGCAATAACTGGACGCATATAAAGGATCCACAACTTTGTTTCATTATGGAGAGAAAATATTCAAACATTTGTCGTTCTAAGAAAAAACTGAAAACTATATATCAGGTGCTTCTTAGTATCTATCGTTACAAGCAAAAAAGAAAAAAAATGCTAAACATGCAACATATGTCTTGATCAACCAAATCTTTTCCTCTTTTTCTACCTCAAATAAACAATATGAAAAGAACAAGTTTGTGAAATCAAAAAAAATTTCACTTGGAAACCAAACTTCATTTAATTTTATTTCGACTTTTTGCAAATTTGATTTCTGCACTCGGATTTCTATTAGAGTATACTATACACCCATCATTAGAAATGATAATTTAATTTCTAATAAAATTAGCAAATATATACTTACTCAAAAACAGAACTTTCATTTTGATCACCCCAAATTAAAATTTCAGCAATTGCTCTCAGGCATTCCACCAGTAATTTGCGATTATTCTCCGTGACCTGTTCATTCTTGATAAGAATTTCATGCAAATATCTAGAAACTAAGGCACGAAAACATTCAAAAGAGAAAACAGACATAAAAAACTAGGATTCATAACTGAGAAATAAACAAAAATCTAAAATTAATAAAACAAAAACACTATTCATTTCTTAGCAACTTCATGGTCATTAAGCGAATAAAGAGAAGTAATAGATGGCTCACTTCAGATATTCCAGCGAATGCGGATTTTTTGGTTTCCATAAGGAAGATAAGCCCAACCGTTTTAACATTGTATCCGTTCAACAAATTTCAACAAACGGCTAAGCAAACATATCACATTTTACTGAAACAACATGGTACGAAAAGATCATATCAGGGATAGCTATCAGTTGTAAGAATCGATAGATATGAGCATTAGATTCTTATTTCAGCTATACTCGATATACTCGACAAGTTAACTCACTTTACATTTATATCAAAATATAACAGTAAGAACTGACGCAGCACTTCTCCATAAAAAAAATTGTTTACAGTATTCAGACCACTCATCATTGTTATCCAATCGTATCAAGAAAATAGCCAACAACACTGAACTAATTTGCACTAATCACTCATCGCATCGTAACATCTCTATTCATCCGTGATTTGTAGTAATCTATTTTCTAATGTTATCATGACCGGTCACTATGAAAATTCTATGTTCAGGTCAATGTCACTTTGCCCTCAGTAAATTGCTTTATTAAAATAGGTAATGGAAAATTGGCTGCGTAATATTTAATGATTCAAGTCGGCTATATTAATAAACTATCTCTAAAAGAACTTATAGTTCGAGGATTAATATCAGAAAGGATTAATCACATTAAGTGTTACAATTATGCTATACATTTAGATAATGTGAACGGTTTTATTGTTAGCAACGAAATTGCTTCTTGTTTCTCCGTAATCGGGATGCAAGGAAGAAAAGGTTGAATTGTCGAGCCAGTTGCTATAAGACCACAATAGCTTTCATTACAGTGAAATTCTGGAAGTTTTCGCTGTTTCAATGAGGAATATTTATAATTAAGATGTTAAAATACTCGGCTTTTTTTATAGGAGCCTACTGAAATTTTCTTGATAGGTTTATTTCCTTTTGTACTGATAAAAAGTCATCTAATTTTAGTAGAATGAGGTGGATGGGAGCTGTAAAATCTCTAAACTTATATTGAAGCTTCTATCCATTTTATTATCATTTTCATTCCACTGAGAATAATTTAGAACAATTAGATCATCAAACAATCAAAGACAAATATAAAAATCAAAACCTAATTAGTCTTATAATAGTTATCGAATCCAGTTTATCTCTTTCGCCGTTACTTGCCACGAAAAAATGAAGTATGGTGCTAACTTCTATGAAAATGAGAAGTTTTGAAATAGGGAAATGGTAATTTTAAAAATTTCATTATATTGTTGTATCCCAAGACTATTTACCCATTTTTATCTTATCAGTTATTATAATAATTATTATTTTAACTGCATTTAATTTCTTTAGATTCATTCGTTGCTGTTAGTATAAGTAAAATTGACAATCAGCAGGCTTCACCGATAAATTGTGCAAAGGTAATGTGTATGTAGAAGGAAACGACAATAAAAGAGATGTAAACATTAATTTGTACCATCATTTTCCATATGTCTGCTTGAAAAAATTAAATTTTTACATGGTGCAGAGAATAAAATGATATTAATGACATTTTCGATTCGTCTCGTTCCCAACTCATTCTATTAAGTAATCTTGTTCATGCATATTCCTGCATAATGTCTCTTATTCTTCCCTTAACTTTTGCAATCTCTTTCAACAGCTCTCTTCGTTTGTGATACTCAGGGTCTTCTATTTGATCACAGTTGCCATTCTTATTCAATAAACTGATTGAATTATTGATTAGAAAAAGAAAACAAAAATGAAAAGTTCATTTGATTTCTTAAAAACTATCAAGCTGCATGCACAGCATATACTGTTACTTAATTTTGCGATATCTATCAATTAATTAAGTTGTTAATGACATGATCATTATGCTGAACATTATTCATCATAATTACTTACACATTGTTATGTCTATTGAAGGTAAATTTTGCTGTTGAAAAATTTATAATTAATATCAGAAAAATATCAAATTAATTTTATCGTCTAATTACATCCAATTGAATATTTACTTCACTCAGCTTTAGAAGTATCCTTAACAAGCGCGAGAATCCAGTGCTGCATTTAATTTCATCATATCACTTCGTTCTCCATACTTGTCACAATTCTATTGTGTCCTTCTGTGGCAGAGATCAGCCTATTCTTCCATGTGCATAGTTTTATACAGACATCTCCAAAAGATGTTTTCCCTGCTATTCTTATCACAGAAAATTTGTGAACCATTGTGGCATATTGGTAAGAAGTCGCAAAATGATTCCTCATCAATCACACACTGTCATAACATTGCTTCTGACGAAAAGTGCAACTTAGATGATTGTACATTCAGAGAAGAACAACTGACTTTTTCATTTTTGAAAACGTATGAATGGTCTATGAAATTAATCAGAAGTGATTCACGAGGCTTTTCTGAGTTCTGCTCTCAGAACAGGAGTATTGGGATCAAGCGTAACATGCGCCGATATTTCAAATCTTCTGTCCTCAACTCATCTTAGCCGATGAAAGATTGCGTATTATTCTATTTCGCTACGATTAAAACTCAATAACGATCTTGCTATGCAATTTCCATTTTCATTTCTTTTATTATTATTATTATTATATTATTATTATTATTATTATTATTATATTATTATTATATTATATTATTATTATTAATTATTATTATCATCTGGCCGTACCAGGAGTATATTTTACTATAATAATGCGACAGGAAGACTACAGCTGATAATAATTATGAAAAAGATAATTTACTAATTTACTATTAATACTTCTAATTTAGAGGTTAAATAATTATGTAAATATTAATTGTTTAGGCAAAATTACCTATTATCGCAAATGCCAAATATCGTTCTTCTCATAATGCATTAAATGAGTACAGTATACAGTTGTGAAGATATAAAACTTTATTTACTGTACCAATGGTTAGTGATGGTTAGTTCTGCTCGATAAGTTTGTTAGTTATGTTACTTATTCCTGATATATTGTCGCTAGACATTTTGTTGCATTTTGTCTAAATTCTTTTAAATAAGATAAAAATTAATACTGCTTGATTATTTCAAAAAATAAATAAATTTATTTTAATTAGATCGCTCGTTTTTTTGCCGTATTACAGCATTCACTCGATTATTTCCATTATTTTCCCATATGATGTTGAAGGACTGAAAGAGCTCAATTCTTTTTTTCATTCCAGTATATTTTCTTTTATTATAAGCATAATCAATGAATCAAATCAAAAAATCAATGCTTTTGTTATAATCAAACGTTTAACATACTTACTTTTGTCACCACTTGGCTTCCACCGTACTGAATGTTTTAATTCTTTTCGATGTTACTACATTTTAATCTAATGATTTCATTGCGCTACGTTCTTAATTTCTGACCTCATCCTCTTTTATTTTTATATTTTAAATTGTAGTTTAAAGAAGATTTGAAATGAAAAGAATGAAAAGAGAGTTGAACTGTGTGTTGTTTATCATTTGTATCAGAATTGATATATTGAATTGCATACAAAGCAAAGGAAGAAGCAGATTCATATACCCTACTTACTTTATTTTTTTAAAAATACACTGAGCATGTAATTCATTACACATCAGCTAATAAAAGCATGAAAAATTATTAAATACTATTCTTATTCAAGACTTGAAACTTAAAAAAGTATAGTAGATACGAAAAAAAGGACAGTTTCGCGACTTATTAGACTAAACTGGGTAATTTGAAACGCCGAAAAAAAATTTTTATACTTGTACTTACTTTAATGTCACTTAAAATTATTCCAATTTTCGCTTAATGATAAATATTTTATCAATAGTTTAATTTAAGCCAGAAGTAATGGAAGAGAACAAAGTTAAAATTATTGGGAGAAATTAGACTAAACTAATTAAAAATAAAATGGCAAGAGATTAATGAAAATGATTCGTCGTAACTTAAGAATGCCTTTCCTGCAAGTATGCCAAAAGTCTGTTTAATAAGGAATCTAGAAATTGTATAAGATAAACTGAAATCGCCTATAATAACTAACAATAGCAGTATATTGCGGCAGCATTAGCATGATAAGTTCGTTGATGGTACGCCTATTGATGTTGTTCATTGACACTTCCGAGGGATCGCGGGAAGCAATCATTCATTCCAAGACTTCCTCACCCGCTCATTTAAATCTTAGTTAAGTTTAAAAAAAATAATGCGATCAGCTCAGCAAATGCTGCTAAAAATCTATCATTTTGCATTCAGACAGATACACCCACCTTACTCATTTCCTTCATTCATACATATATCATCCATCAATTATTTGCGATATTCTGCATCTGCAAATTAACTAATAATCTTTTTCTCTTTTTTCTTTGCTTTTACCTCACAACATTGTCCTTCTAATGAGATGTATTGTTAATATTAAGCGATGAATAAATTTGAAAAATGCTAAATGTTAGTGTCTAAATGCTTTTGACAGCATATTGGAATCTTTGAGAAAAACAAAATTTCAAATTTAATTTTTATCAACTTCTCTGACATCGAAAATTAATAAAGTGTTTGCTAAAAGTTTTTGCATTTCCTCTTTTCTATTTCTTAATCTACTGGTATTATCATTTTAGTATTAAAATTTCTTCAGAATTTTTATACTAAAAATTTAAAAGTTAACTTTGTTATATAATTTCATAATTTGTTTTATTTGTAAATACTTATGTTTTTTTTCAACTGTCTCATCAACTATCATTAAAAAACGAGATCTTGATACTGATAAGAATAATATCTTCTTTACATTGTCTGCTCTCTTAACTCTTTAAGAATTCCTTGATGATAACAGACAAACAGCTGAATATCATTTCATAATGAAAGCTTTTATTTTGATAGCAGTTTAGCTTTTTCAATTGATAGCAGTTTTAGTTTTTTCAATCAAAATTTTAATTTTTTTTTAAGATCGTATCTTTAGATTGCCAAATTAAGTGCCATATTGTTTTAGGCCTCTCGAAGGGAAATATTTAATACTTGATTAGAGTATTTCCTCTGACAAACATACCTTCCTCTTCTATCAGCTCTCTCAGTTCACAAATTGATATAAATATTTGTTTTAACATATGCTAAGATCTGAAAAATAAAATTTGAAATAATTTCCTAGTATATCATTTAATTAATTGAAGATATACGATAGTAAAATAGCTCTGTGAACCTAAATTACAAAAACGTAATTTAAAAAAATTCTAAGCAATAAATTATGTTTGATTCATGCTGCTTGATATATCCCATTTATTCAACGAAATGTTACCTCTCATTAAATTTTATGCTGCTAATTTCGTCTAAAATACAAATTGCAATATTTCATATTTATCAGCATTCCTAATTATAATTATGTAAAAAACATATACGATTATAATAGACCAATTTGTGGATGTTTATCGGTGTATGATACAGGCCGCATTCTTCATTGCTTGTTTTTTCTTGTTGTTAGAAAGTGCAAAAATCGAATGTTTGATTGATTAATATATATTTAAGTTAACAGATAGCATCAGTAAAAGAGATTAGTTGTCCATTAATGAATTTGATGAATTCCATTAATGAAATATTAAATACAGCTTCTAATAACTTTCATCATTGAGCGATATTGACTTTATGTTTTCCCAGTTTCCGGTCTACTCCACTTCAGTTTACCTTTAGTTGAATCAATTAATTTCTATCAATTTATCATCTGTTTATAATTTTGATTTCATGACACATTTTGCTTTTTATGACTCATCATGTAATTTTTCATCTCATGTTTGTTTATTAGTATAATCAAAATATGTATTTTAAATAAGGATATTGATTCCATCATCCGACTAGATATTAAAGTTAATAGTTGAAGAATGATAAATAACGAAATGGAATCTGGTGCTATGGAATCAAATGTTTCTGTGTAATGACATTATAGGTCATCCAAACATTTAAATCATTTAAATTGTCCCCTTCAGCTTTTCGCAATCCATCCAAATTCATATTATAAAAAAATGTTGCAGTATCATACTTGGAAAGGAAAGATCAAAGATCAGAGTTTCTGCAGTACTCGGCAATTTACGCGTGTTTGTATGTATTACAAGCAAAGGATATTACCTACAGAAATATTTCGATGGGTTTAGGCACAGGAACAGTTCCGAATTCTGGTTCCCGTGATGATTTATCTTAACTGTTCCAATTGCTTCTACAGCGTTCTTGGAGTACCACGTAATGCTGACGCTGCTGCTATTCGGAAAGCGTGCGTTTTATTTTATATATTATTGCTTTAGCTCTTAATTTTTTTATTCCATTACCTTGCAACACTCACCTGCTGCATTTGTAAATCACTGATGATCGTCGTTTACGATGATCAATTGCTCATCTAGCGAAACGATTTTACAAATCATAGATGGAAAATTTGCATGCAATTATATTATTGCTTCGGCATAATCATGACTAAGTTTTCTGAGAATATTGTTGATTTCATATATCAAAAAACTGATCTTTTCTTTGAATTTTTATAATCAAATATTCAGTGTCCAAAAATTTTAATAAAATTTTAATTTTCTTACAAATATCCTTTAATTGCTCGCAATTCAAACTTCTTTCACTGCTGAATTGTTTTAATTTAATCACATCCAATGAAAAGTTTGGCGTCCAGCTTTATAATAGTCAAATAGCTTCTTCTCATCTTATCCAAATCCAAAGTAAATTTAATCTCTTCAATTGCTTTTCATCAGATTATTAGCGAAAAAAATATTTTTCTTTGCTCTGATCCATTTCTCCTTTAAGAATTAGTTTCATAGTTTCTCGCTATGTAGCATTATTGTTTTATGAAAATTAAGTAACTTGTTCCGTAAAATTCCTTAATTAAATATTGAATGTTACAATCAAAATGATTCATTATGATATATCAACAATTATTAACAGAGCTAATAGAAGAAAGCAATGACTGAAAGAATAAAATGATGAGGAGAAAGAAAATGGTCCGAGAAATTTCATTTTCAAATGCGCCTAGAAGAAATTCTGTTTTGCAATATTTTTCATTCATTAATAGCTTATCCATGTTTTGGAATCTATCCCATTGGATTGAGAAAATCAGATTCGTCATTTCAAATTCTTCAAGATTCAATTAGTTGATCTAATACATAAAGGCTTAATTTCTCTCTTTCCTTCTGCTACAGATTCTTTGAAATAATAAATTAAAGTTTTTTTTTTAATTTTTTTTTGAAGAGATTTAAAATGGTCCAATTCACACAATGATGTACTTCGATTACACTTCAGAATTAGATCAATGTGAATGTAATACAATATCAAAGTGATAAGAATATTTTTTGTCATCCTCGCTCTCTAACATATGATCGGGTAAGCGAGAAAATATGGCCCCAATTTTTGTAGGTTCAATTTTTTTCAATTTCTAGCTGCGTCTATATATTAGAGATTGTCCAGCTCTCAATGAAATATTCATTATATAGTTACATGGAGATATGAGACATAAATAAAATATATGAAATGCAAATTTGTAAAAAAATAAACAATGAAGTTTTTGCAGGAATCGTTCTACACCATTCAAATATATCACGTTTAATTATTTCAGATTTTAGCGAATTCTAAGCTAAAATCCCATTTTAAATTTCAACTGTGGCTGTATTGAAGCTGCATTGCTGCTTGGTAAACCAGCAGAAATTCCATGAATTGCATGTATTCAAAGATAAATAGAGAACAAAGACTGCATGGGCAAAACTTTTAAATTTTTTAAAATCAATATGATATAATAAAGCAGGTATCTTTTAAATTAAAAAATCTCGATGAAATCGAGCATCTATTTCAGATACCGTAAACTAGCATTACAGTGGCATCCCGACAAAAATCCGAACAACAGCGAAGTTGCAGAACAAAAATTCAAGCGTATAACTCAAGCATATGAAATATTATCAGATCGTAAATTTTTCAGCATGTCAGATATTTTAAATCAAATTTTTGATATGCTATATACCATGAAAAATTTCGCTTTAAGAAGAGATAAAAATGCATTTAGCTAAGTTTAATCAAATTGCTGAATGTAAATTGATTATATCTGTTGGAGTTTGGAACAATCATAATGATTATATATTATGATAAATTTAACTAACTGATTATTTGCTGTATTATTACTATTATATTATTCCATATTCTTTAAGTTTGAATAGTTTATAATAGTAATCAGTGATCTAATCAGCAGATTGATTGAAATGAACAGCACCATGAATCTTTTTTAGGGAGCTTGGTACTGCACTGGGTTCTTCGTCACTTACATCAATAAATGATACTAAATTCAAAATTCAGGTATTCATGGTATGCTATCCGTAATATCAGATACTATTCATCCATTTCACTGCAATACTTTTTGCAGCAAAAAAGCGCAACTCATATGATCATTCATGCTTGAATCATTCACAGCGTTACAATAAACAGTCTCGTAATGTTTTCCATAATCGATTCCGTTCACCTTTCGATATTTTTCACGAATTTTTCGGTTACAAGGATCTGCTTGACGTAAGCTGAATTTAATATCTTCGGTCATTGATTATAATCTTCATCTAGAACCTTTTCATGAATGCTCTTTTTTTCAGAATGTAACAATAAGGTGATATTTCAGGATTTCATGACGGATAACAAACCTTTTCCACAGTTTACTTTCCGACCAAGATCGGATAGCGTTGATTCGTTTTACAGAAGATCCGGTTCGTTCAACTCTTATATTCTACAAGTTTGATTTTCAATAAATCGCTTTGAATTTAGTCTTATTGAGGATTGATACGTGCATGCTTTTCAGAGACTGATAGAACGAAATTTACCAACAATATTTTTTTCGATAATAAGAGAAATAATGACCTTATCAAGGAAAAAGATTGGTTAGCGATTTCTCATAAATTTCGAATTCAGATTTAAAATTTTCACTAATATGAATGCACATTTCTTGTGGATAGGACTAAAGATTTTTTTCTGAGACATAGATTATTGTTGAACATTGTTCTTCAAATTATTTATTATTAAAGCTAATTTAAATATCTAAAGTCTTAAATAAGTGTAGGCAGCTGTTTGAAAAAAAAATTGCAACCGATCTATTCGAAGATGAAATAACTTTTTTTTTAAATCTTGACATTGCAGTAGCTTTTCATCAGTGATACGATTCTCATCAACAGAGCCAGGAAAGAATGCCTCCAGTCGTAAAACAACAACAACAACGAAGATAATTAATGGAGTCAAAGTGATTACAAAAAAGTTGTTTTTATTTTCTAGTTTTATGAGGATCTCAAATTCAATCTCATGACATTGATGCTCGAATGCAATACACCTTGTAATTATAAATTCATTATTTTTATAATCGCTGCTTAGAGGCATTCCCGATTTGGTCTAATTGAATCTGATCGGATAACAATGCTGAAATGTTTTAGTTAATAAATCTTTTCTTTTCGGAGCCTTTATCAATACTATACCACCCAGTTTGATTTGAATTATATATCGTATAATCATGGCTGGCTTCAAATGTTTATCACGTCATTTTACGTAACAATTCCATCGATTCTTTTCCTATATTCAATGCATATGCATTTTGGGGATACGAAACCGAATATGCTATATCTGATTTGATTATTATTTGTTTGCAAAATATAGTTTTGCAACTCTATGATAAAAGATTATTGCTATAAATTAAAATTTTAATTAAATTTTTTTGTTGA
The DNA here is from genome assembly GCA_008729115.1 of Dirofilaria repens. NCBI lineage: Eukaryota > Metazoa > Nematoda > Chromadorea > Rhabditida > Onchocercidae > Dirofilaria > Dirofilaria repens. The sequence goes on from SNRZ01000011.1 coordinate 360,002, forward strand.
TTTTAATTAGTGTAATAAAATCAGATTGCAGGATAGAAGCAGAAGGAAAAGAAATTATTGAAGTGGTTGAAAACGGTGTGCTAAAATCACGGATTATCAACAACAATGCTGTTGGAGAAACCACTGCGTAGAATCAATCAATCACTATTTAGGAGGAGCTTTTCAAAATATATTTTAGTTTGAAATAGAAGGCAAAATATTTAAAATATTTCCTTCAAATAGTACATTACTTTTTTTGCTGTTTATTGGTTTTCACTCATTTCAGTTTGATTAAGAATTTTGGGAATTTCCATATAACAATAACATATCTCAAATTTTTATTAAATTATTAAAATCCCATTAACACTTCTTGAATTATCTTGCGCTTTATTGGTTTTATTCAATGATTGAATTTTCATATTTACAATTTTGCCTTACTCTGATGTTGACATTTTCCAATGTTTTTTTTCATTACTTTTTTTCGTTCAGAGGCACATTTCGATCATGTCAAATTTTGTCAAATTTTTTGGTAAAATAAAATATTAAAATTAGTTCAAAAGAAATAATTAAAAGTCAGAGTTCACCGTTCAATTCTTAAAATAAAAAAAAACATCACTAAAATTTATAACAAATCCTTCGATGGCATTATTCAATATTCAAATTATCAATCACTAAATGCTCTCATTTTTGGCGTAGTCTTCGATTTTTGAGTAACTCGTGACATTATACTCATTACATAAGCATGAACATCTCAATATTATGAATTATAATCCTAAACTTTGTATATTTTTTAAATTCTCGTTTAAATAGCTGCCAATAATACTACGTTGCCTTCAGTGAAAACACAACTGGACGATATATTTGTTATGTTCATTCCTTCGTTTGTTATCATAATTATCATTCATCGGTGTTATTTTCAAATATTGTAAACTTGCCAATTTAGAGTCACTGCCATTTTCCGATGCTTTTTAAATTTGTATGCACTGATTACATTATCTTTTTAAATACATCAAAATGAATAATCCGTTTGATACGTCTCGAGATTTTGAAAGTAAAAGATTATAGCTTATTTTACAAATAATGTTATATATATAGCCTAGCTTGTAAGAATAAAATTATCGAATTTTTTTACTATTTCTATTCGTTAATTTCCAATTTTGTATTTTTCAAGAAAAAAATTTCACTTTTTTAAATCTTAAAATTTAAGTATTACACTTGTTGTTTTGCAGAATGTTATAATTTTCCTCGGCATTATCATAAATCGTATACTAATTTCATGCTTGTTTAACAATTTTTTGTTAATGTTCTACTGTCAAAACAAATGATTATCTCAAAATTCTTTATAATATGTATGTAATTAAGAAGGAAATGTATATTTTGTAAATGGTTTATCGTGATTAAAAACTGATAAGAATAATCATATATGGTTGTAAATATACAATTAACAACATCCCCGATTGCCAAAATCGGCTGGTTTCACTCGAAATGCTCGATTCCAATCGCCGTCTGGTGGACTGTGGCGATAACGACGCGAAACAAGAACTAGCGGTCGTTTTACCATTTCTGCTGGCGGCTCCTTCATCATCAAGGCTAATCGTAAATTCCAAATCTAAATTAAAATATCGGTAATATAAATAAGGCTTGCATAATGATATTACATCAGCCTTAATATTTTGATGAATCGCATGCTATTTCATCTTTCTTGTAGTAAATCATTTATATGAATAAATGTAACATTATATAGTTATTCGATATCCTGTCAATAAATCATTTTCTAAAACTGAGTACAATTTTCATTTCCGAAGCTTTTTGAATAATGTTAATAGAAGCAGATGAAATTTATAATATTATCAAAAACATAAATACTTTATTGATTTTTTCTAAGTCGATGTCAAGCTTGAGTAATTAACTTACTATTTCAAACATGTTATTGGGAAGCTTATATTCATTATGGTCATGAAACAACGATAATTCACTGTAAAATTAAATACATAAACCTGGCCTCTGAATACCCGCAACTGGCTGTATTTTAAAAACCGATTCACATCATGATCATACTTGAATAAGATAGCAATATCGTCGCATAAATTTTGCACGAATTGTGGTGTTAACAACTGCAGTAAGTATGTCCTTAATTCTTCATTCCATGGCTGTAAATCGGTAGAAAGAAGATACACGAGAATAATCGATCGATCTGTACTGCTTATATAAAATTAAAATATTCACTTTATAATAATATTATGGGAACATTTCATCAAAATTCATGGAAAATCAACTTTACTCAATTAAAACTAATATAAATGTTTCAAAAGAGTCTAACATAATTAGCCCAAGATAATTGTGCCCAAGCAAACGGGAATTGTCGTAGACGACTGGATGTCTCGGGATGTTTAACTGGAAATGCCAAACCATTATCAATAGCAGCAAGTTCCAGTACTTTTCCTGGTTCATACCTGCACAAAGAATTATTTCCATCATTTGAGCAAAAATCATCTCTTCATTATGACAATCGTAGAGAAATTGTTACTTGGAAATTAACTGGAAAGACGCATTTGAAGTTCAGTCATTTCGCTGAGCGATTTTTTTTTATAATATCACTGGAATATATATGATAAAAGTAAGTTATGCGACTTAAATTGATGGATTTGGCTGCGATACTTAAGAGACTGTTCAATGCAATAACTAATCATACTTAATGAGCCAGTTCCCCATATGGCGATCTGTATTTCGAATAATGTAATCGAGGACGCATAATTTTTGGAATAGATACTTGAATCGTTCAATTTCTACCGCTGTCAATGGACATAATCCACCTCCCTTGTTCCACTGCGGTATGATGTCGGAGGCACTTACATATCCATTTAGGAACAACTGCCGAGAAAGAAATTTCTAACTCATAATCAAAAAATTTCATCGTTTAAATTATTAAATGCAGTATGGCCCATGAAGAAGTTCGTTCGTAAATTTAAGTTCTAAGTATCAGAATCAGCAAAATTCGGATGGAATAAGAAATTACGATGCAATTTTCGTTCCACAATCTTTGAAACCCATTGTTTACGATCGAAATATTCAAGAGAATACAATAATCATTGGTACAGTAAGATTAATTCATATCATCTAAGCCATTTCACCAGTGAAAGTTTCTCACAGTACCTGATAACTGCCATCTTTTCCTTTCAGTTCTTTGTTGTTAGACCTTAACCGACCTTTGTAATAAAAGGCCGGTGAGGCAAGTCTCACGACGCGTGTCTTCGGCACTATGTGAAGCTGCAACATTTTGCATAAAAATTTATGCAAAATGACATATTTATTATTTCTCTAGCGATTATGTAATCAAGAGATTATTATGACCTTTAGAGCAATAAAGCATGCCTAAACGATGGATAAACTAATAGCAAAATGAAGCTCGGTATTTGTTTATAGTTATTCGATACACTTCATTTCGTCATTTACAATCTCAGTTGGTTCTCTGCCAAAATTTCGATTTTTGGAGGCGTTATACAAATAAATAGAGATAATTTCTAACAAACAACATGATATAACGATATCAGGAAGATTAATAGGAAAACAAATAAATATTATAAATATGAATAAAGTCATATTCATAATAAAAAACCAAAATTACTTGTAATTTTTCATCAACAAGAGAAGCAGCAGTTTCTGATATATAACCATTGTTTGGTATAAGACAAGCTCTTCCAAAGCAGCAGAAGCAAAGCATACGTTGAAAATATTTTGGCCATTTAGGATTTTGCGGTGCAAATGGTTCTTCATCTTTTGGTTTGAATATTGCTATGTTCTGATAATTTATATTTCGTACAAAGTATGATCCTGAAATGGAAATTTAATAAGTGTAGTAAAATTGAACTTATTAGATCGTCTTTCTACTTCAGTCTTTGAGTGCTGCAAAGGATTTCATTCTTTGATGTCGTTGGCAAAAACTTTCAAAATTTTGTCATCTGATAAAATCTATGTTATGTATTGAAATGATATGATTAATAAAAATTTTTATTATATGGTGGAGCGATTTTTTTCATAGCTAATTTTTATTTCCATTCATTGAAGGAAAAAAAATCATATTTATACTATGAAAAAATTATTAACGGAGCAAAATTTTATTAATTTTGAAATTGCTACCGGAACTCCCAGCTGCAATTCGTATTGGTTGTATGCCAGCTTTGATTGCTTCCAAAGCTTGTTTCAAATTTTGATTGAAATCATCATCATTCAGTATTTCCTGTCGTGATGATGCCACAAAAGCATGCAATTTATGTTGACACGCTGAATCTGGATGAGTTGCTGTCGATGGTTGCGACGTTGATTGGGAACTTTCCTAAATTCCAGCATTCTCTCAATCTATTTTACCGACTTCATAAAATTAAATTAGCAGCAAGTTTTCATACCCAAAATATTCCAAATTTTATTATAATTTCAAATGTATAAATATAGCAACCTAGGACTAACTGAGTTATATTTAATTGAAATACATCACAAGTTGAACTTTACAATCATAAAATTGTAAAATCTAAAATCTCAAGTAATAATTGTAATTCGTAGTTATTTAACGCTAACGATTTGTATATAGAATGAGTATTAACCATTGTGCAATTTTCTTCTGATTCGGATCTATGACCTAAATTTGATTAGTTGATCTGATCACTTATCTCTGTTTCTTGCTTCAAATTGTTGCAAATAATATTCAGTATTACTGTTTGCAGTTACTTGTATTCCTCACTCTTCACTGTCATCTATTAACACTATACGAAAACATCAACAACTGTCTCGGGAAACTTTAACTCTTTGCTGGAATATAATTATAAATAGTAAGTAGCATCTGCTCATGCTCTCGAATCATAGCTTATATTTCTCAACAAGGTTATTTGGTTATTCGATCATTCCCTTGTATAATGTTTCTCACATTAGGAATAGCTATACTCAAATATTTTGAGGATTGTCGAAATTTGGCAAATTATTATAAAAATTGTTGGAGGGAAGAATAAGATATGGCACTAGAAGAATTTCTCTTGGACAAGCATAGAAAGAAGTCCAAAAGATATAACTGTGATTGTACGGATAAAAAAAGCCTCTCAACTCTCAGCATTTATCAATTCTGTAGGAACAAACTTTGATGCGCCCCACCCACCACGGAATTATTAACAAACAATGCAGCTATCTCTTCTGAAATATATTTTTATATTTATTTAACAACGAATGCACGACAGTCAAAGAACATGAAAAATAGTGAAATATTATGTTAAGAATTGAAGGATTAAAACTAAGCAAACCTTATGAATAATGTTTATTTATTTAGTAGGAAACATTTCAAATTGACTTAGATATTGTCTCACTAACTTATTTGTAGTAGTCAGCTTACCGTGATTGATTGATTCATTGTCATTAAAGTTCTGAAACTCGTCACTTTTCTATTAAACAAATATTTGTAATGCTGGAAGAATTTAAAAACTAATAGCTGAATTTTCAAAAATTACGTTTTCTTTCTAGTTCCAGCAATCATAAATTTTAAAAATTTTACAGCTTCTATGAGCCAAAAATTCGAACAAAAAAAGTTTTGAATCCTACGCTACATTTCTTAAAATTAAATTCTCTGCCAAAAACACTTCATAAGACTTTTTTAGCGAAGATTTGCAGACTTTTATTGAAAGAATGAAATCCTTATAATTCTAATATCTTGATTCAAATGAAATCTCGTCAAGTCTGATTTTTTTCATTTGATACTGTTGTTGTTATTGCTGCCATTAATTAACGCAATAGCGAAATGAAGAGCAAAAAGAAAGAAAAAGAGCTCAAAATGATCTTCTATAAATGAGCAAATCTAGTTCAAACAATCCTGAAAAAAAATAAGAAATAAGAAAAAGAAACTAAGACTTTATAATTCTTCTTACACATGCATAAAGAGACCTGTTCTTGATAAATTTGTGTAATGTCATTCTGGTTCTGTGTGAATTTTATAAAAGGAATTGCCGTACTGTTGTGCGCAAAAGATTCAAGAATCAGATTTGAAAAAGCAGCAGGGAATTGAGAAAAACATTTAGCGAAAGTAATTCATGTGAAAATACAATTGCGAATAAGAAGAAGTAAATGAAAAGAGACTTTCGCATCTTATAGTAACGATAGAATCGTTGACGTTGAATAATTTCCTTCTGCTAATTTTATGCTTATAGAATAAAAGTTTGCGATGCATTTACAAGATAATTAAAGATTAATCGCCTTGTAAATATTGTTTATTGTTGCTTGCTTTTAGCATACTATTTTGAATTTTCCTTCATTTCTCTTCGTATTTTTTCTTTAGTGTTGTGTTAATCTTTTTTTAAACTTTAGTAAATTTAGATCTTCATGACATTTTCAGTTTAAAATCCTGGTATAAATGATACTAAAATACTGATCATTAGCAAAAGATTTTTTTTAAACATTATAAATTTGGTTAATTGAGGTTGAGCGATACCTCAATAAATTATCAACTATCGGATCTCTAATATGTGGCGGGGAAGATAGCTAATGATAATCAGTTAATACTTGCGAAAAAACTGAAATAGGATAATATGTATTCAAGCAATATATAATATTCCAGAAATTTTGCTGTTTGGAAACTGCCAAGAAGAGAGTGTTTAATCTCCATGATCATTACTTTTATAAAAGTAATTTTTCTAATGATAAAGATACATTATTCGTATCATCGGAATTGATACGTAGTGCTGATAAATAGTAGAAGGAGAAGTTAATATAAAGTCGGCACAAAAAAGTTGGAACACAAACTGTGAAATATCTAATGGTCATCATCTATCATTTAGGTGCCAACGACAGAATGATTAAGGAAAAAGAGATCAATGAAAAAATGAATCAGAAAAAGATCATTTTTGCAAGAATGCTTTTCTATAAGGAAAGATTCCTTTACTTCTTAAGCTCCTTAATTTTAATTGAATTGCCAGATTCTCATCCGGAAGTATCAAAAACCATAAAGTGATCAATAACATCTAAGCAACTATTGAATACTATGGTACATGCAGACGATATATTTTGTATACCAAACACTTCTTTTCGAGATTTTAACTAGAATGGATAGTATAATATAGTGAGCAGTAGGCGGAATAGATATAACAGGACGGGGCGGAGTTCATTGATAACGATGCCAGAAAAATTCAGATGCGTAATAAACAAATATATAAGCGGAAGGAATAATATATACTTCTTTTTCCGCCTCATGCAACTAACCAGTTTCATTACACAATTCAGAATGCATATGCAGATAGAAAATATATTCTCTTCCAACTATCCAGCGCATTTTGCAAATTTAAATTATTTCTTGGTCTCGCAAAACGCATAATTCCTTTGCTAATGTGTTTCTATTGTCTCTATTTTCATCGAGAAATGTTTAGTTCAGAAGAATCGAATAAAGGAGAAACGAATTAATTATGTCTCCTATTCATGATGTTTTTATCGATGATTATGATCGAGGACTATTTCACTGATCCTTAGATTCCCAATTTAAATCGAATTAACAAAATTTTAAAACACTAATAGAGGAAATGTCTCAACAGTTAGATTAAACTTTAAATTAAGTCTGAGTAATACTTCAAAAACTTTGATCTAAAATTTCTGATAAGACCTTTGCTAAAATTCCTTACTATTATTAAAAATAAGTTCTGCATTTCTTTCCGAAGGTGAATTTAAGTGATATTATAAAAAAATTCTTGTAACTTATGCTTTTCTGCTGGTTGATTTTGCATTGCATTTCCAAGCAAAACTATTCGGAACAATCAACTTTCTTGTCCGATCGCGTAGACTCAAGACAATATATTAGAAATTTCCGGAAATTGAACTTGAATTTCTATCGCATATTTGCTATTTTATTTGTGATTTTAGATATGTTGCTGATAAAATTTTTTTCTTTGCGAAACTGCTTCTTAGCAAACAGAACCAGTTCAAAGATTTTCAAGAAATGGGATTCCAGTTAATAGTTCAAATATGTGGTAGATATGGACGGACTGGTAAACTATGTAACAATGAAATTTGAAAAAATAAAGCATAAAACAAGAGGCATTGCAACTAACCGCGAATTCACAAAGTATTCAGAGGAATAGTAATTCATTATTTGAAGCAATCATTCTTCTATGCTGTTATTAACCGAATCAACAAGTACGTCGATCGTTCCATATTCAATGATGCTTTCAAAATTCATCATAGTTTACTTGATTTCAAAGATGAAGTTTTTATTTAAATGATAGAGCACAATATATTTGTTAAAATATCTGTTCACTAATCAATCGGTAATCAATTAACTAAGATATTAGTAATAATTGTTAGTTTTTTATAGTGAATTGAAATTTCAGCAGGATGACTGTTTGATATCCACAGAATAATGCATTTTAACGGATGATAAATTACATTTATATGTCGACATGTTTCGGACAATTTTTTATATTGTCAACAGTGACAGATGCTTGATAGATTAGCATTTTTGCAAAACTAAAAATCATGGAATTCATAATTCAAAAAACAATATTTCAACATTTTATATTATATATCAGCCAATAATGAACTGAATTATTGCGTTTTTTGATGATTTTTTCATTGAAATAATTTTTTTTCAGTTTTTTTGATTAAATTTTCATAATAATAATTCTTTATCTATCAATTCTCAATGTTACTTCTTCATCTGTGCAAACTATCGGATTAATTACATGGAAATATCAAGTTTATCCATTTCAAAAATCTATCACCACTTTTAGTACATCATTCTAGTTCCAGTGTGGCAATAGAAAATATTTCCATAGTTTGCAAAATTTGTCTCCCGTAGATTTTGGATTTGAAATGATCAAAATGAATTCAATGGAATAAATGACTATTTAGATTAAGAATACCATTTCTTTAACGCCATCTTACAAATCCAGTCATTACTGAATGCATTATCGAAATATCGTTTTTTTTTTTTTTAGAGCCGATAGAGATTATCGTTAAGATTTTTTTTTTAATAAACAATCTCTTTCATTTCAATATATCAACCAAACAATAAGATTCTTTTATTTCTGAATTATAGCATCATTATCAAATTTAATGAATCGTTAATGTGGCGTATTATTACAAGAAGATTCTGCAAATATAAATGGATAATGATGGTATTTGGCAAACTTTCTTTTAAGCATGATAGATATGTCAATTATATATTAATGCACCATATATTTAGTACGTACTCTATTTTCCAATTTTTTATGTGACCTTTAAACTCAATCTCAGCATTATTATTTTAACTTCATTCTGCTTGAAAAAATGGAAAAGAAAAGTATTTAGAGTAATGATAAGATCTTCTTCGTTTTTCAAGCTTCCCTTCTAACTTTGTCATTACTCTAATAGATGGTGATTACCTGATTTAGCATACTGAAAATTTCTAAAGGTGATAAAAAAAAAGAAAAAAAAAATGGTTACGAGTTATATAGAAATCACAGGGAAATCAATTGAGGCATCAAAGGGATGATTGGAAAATTTTACTCCATTTCTCTGAAAACTTCTTTATCAGAACTAATTATTTTTCATTATCAATCAATAGAAATGCTAATTCTTGCAAGACTATAGAAGTTCACCTAACATTTTCAAAATGAGACGAAGAATAAAGTGTTAATAACGACACAATTTGCTCGATCTATTTGTCTTAGATTTACATCTAATAAGAATGATTAACTAACGATTGCTATATATCAGAAAAACGTCTAAACAGAAAAAGTAGTATTTGTACTTCTCTAGAAAGTTATGAAGTCACGAACCATATCTCCTTGTACTTCTAAAAATGTGCTTCTGTGATAATATGTAATCATTGATTGATCTTATGTTTTTTTACTACTCGCAAAAATTTGATTTAACTAGGCTACAGGTGAGTGAGTGACTTAATTGCATACTTGAAAGTAAAGAAAAGATTGCTAGTTTATTACAGCATCCCTTAAAAGACTTTGTAAAGATAAAAGCGGAAGTCTATTTGTTGCATTTCATGAATTCACGAATTAGAAATGAATTATAAATTAACCAATAGAAATCAGTGATTATCTTCAACTCACATTGATAAGTGAAGTTTCAATTTCATTGAACAGAAGAAAAATAAACCATAACTTTTACTGATTAAAATCAAGAAAAAAAATAAAAATGTCATTTTTTGTAAATAAAACTAAAAAGAAAATATATTCTGGTATTTGGGAGTTAAAAACATTGTTCTTAAATTTATATTTTTCATATTTTATGCAAATAATTCTTTCATACTCCTTTTTACGTCGTTGCGTCACCATTAACAATCAATTAATATATTTTATCAGTTCTTATAATTTTAACAATATGCTGCGCAGTTTACATGAGCTAGCGCACTGGTCACCCAAATGCAGGGATTTTATAATAGAGGGCGGATGAATAAAATCAAGCTAACATTGCTCGTTTATCAGTTCGCAGTTATCAATACCGCAATCAAAGTGATCAACAATGGTTTAGCACCACCTGAAATTGTCCATTCACCTGTAACAACCAAGCGTTTGTTTTTCACTTTTTCAATTTAAACAGTAATTCAAATAAAAGTAAATTAGTCAAGGAGAAAATTTTAGGTCATTTATTTCCATGAGCTATAATGATTAGATATACGAAGAATTGTGGTAGCTAAAGATATGCTAGGTATTATGAAAATGAATCTGCTTTAGAAATTTATATTAGTTTGATGATATTATTCCATTCCTTTGACCTACATTAAATTAATTTGGATTATTCGATTTTAATTAAATTAAAAGGGTTAATTCGAATGGTTTGAATTATTTCTATAAAATACAGTGATTGTTATTTGTGAAGGTAAGAAAGCGGCACTTTTTGAAGGTGTTAGGAAAATAGCCATCGGCATTTGAGTTTCTAAATTGTGTGAAATGCGCTATCATGAAAACGAATAGATGTGGAACTAGTTTTTTTGATACAATCAAACAGTGAATTAAATGATTGCTGTTATTCAGCGATACTTGACATTATCGTCAGAAAAATAAATCAGTTGGCTAAAAAAGTAATTACAAAATATATCTCGAAGCGATAATCTAAAGAGCAAATTTCGCAGGTTTTCTAGTTTTACTTGCAAAATTTCTCGATAAAAAAAACAATAAATAAGCAACAGATAATACTATTTTACAATGATATTTTACACCTAATTGCATATTCATTTTCATTATTCAATTATGTCCATTTAGTCTTTGATATAAATTTAAGAAAATAACTGAAAGTAGAGGTGACAGAAGATAATTTATTACCGGAAAAAAGAAAATTCAAGAAAGAAAGTGTGAAATTATTTGCATTATGAAGGATGAAGTTAATCTGCAAATTTAAAGTCTGCAGCATCAGTTTTTTCCATGACAATCAGCCCAATAGTTTTTTGAACTTTATCTTTTTCTTGACCTTTAATCAAATTTTTTCTCTAATGTAATGAATTTGCATTTGCAGCTCGATGTATTGTCAAGGCGGAACCTTTGGATCTGGTATTTCTGCTGGATAGTTCAGGTTCTCTGAAAAATAAATTTCAAGACGAAATCGATGTCATTCGTCGCATCGTCAATCATGTTACAATTGGAGAATCTGCTACACGGGTCATGCTCATACAATTCAGGTGTCTCGAATGCTCAGAATATTCACATTTTAAAAATTCATTAACTTTTTGTATTTTTTAATTTTAATATTATGCTACTGTGTGATTATTGTTTTCCTAAATTTAAAATTGCTTTTACATAAAAAGCATCACTTTAGGAATTTTAAATTTTTGGAAATTTTTAAAAATTTGATTAAGATAAGAAGCTGGAAATATTTTTTAGTGGTGTCCAACATTTGGAATTTAATTTCAAGAAATTCAAGGACCGCGAAGATATTCTTGGTGCTCTAGATGTATTAAGGCATGTATCAGGCATAACACGAGTGGGTGATGCACTTGAATATACTCTTAGCATGTTGAATGAAGAAAATGTAATTTACATAATTTGAAAATTTTCGCTTAATTTTTATTTCACAACTATAAACTTACATTTCCATGACTTCAAAAAGTGAGACGAAAAATTTGATATTTGATTCTCTAAATTCTGGTATAATTTCTAAATTTAATCTTTGCGATTGTTTTCTGATTGCATTTTTTTGCGAAAATAATTCTGCAAAAATTAAATTTAAATAGAAAATTTATTAAAATTTTAGGGAATGAGGCCTAGGAATGTATCAAAAATAATATACTTATTATCGGATGGTCGAACTCATGATTATCCTAAAGATACCGAAATGGCAGATCTATTAAGACAACAAATTGATAATATTGATATTTACGCTTATGGAACCGGTGAATATGTTGCTATGAATGAACTAATTGCTATTACCAAGGTAGGATAGCACACAAAAGCATAATTGCTAATTTGTTCTTGTTGAATATTTTAGAGATAAAATTTATTCGATTAAGTTATAAAATACTATTTCATTTCCTGTTAAATAATTTAAGACAGAAATTATATCAGTTTTGATAAACGAAAATAATTATATAACAGAAGCAGTATATGAGCAAAACTTTCCTTTCACTTTTCATAATAAATAAACTGTACACAGTTTTAAAATTTGTCGTTATTATTGCAGGATCCAAAGAAAATTGTGACTAATCAAAATTTGGAAAGTTTAGAACCAATATTTGACCGTTGGAAGGGTACTGAAGTTTGTGAAAAATTGCCTGGTATGTTGACATAGAATAAATAAACGTTTGACAAATCTAATCCACAACATAGTTTAAAAAAAAAGATAAAGTTCGAGAGACTAATACTAGCTTGAAATAAATGTTCATCCGAAATCAATAAAAAATTAAATTTTATCGAGAAAAGACCATCTTTACACTTCCTATAAAATTATCGAAAAGAGAGTCATCGTTATACTTTTGAGTATCTCTTTTCAACACTAAGTATCAATATTTGTCAAAGGTTATTATGCAAATATAATTCCATTCTTTCTGGCAATATAAATTTCAATAAACAAGTACATTTCCATTCTTGATATACATCAATATCAGAAAAATAGCCACAAAAAGGTTTATATTTGGTGTAAGAAGAGATGAAAAACTGCTTCGCTGATGTTTCCAAATGTCAGAAACACTTCGGTGATAATTAGATAAAAATAAAAAATTTCATTTAGTTGTTTAATCGAACAATGTTTATTTAAGTTTGTGTCCGTGGATCTGATAAACCTCTTGATTTGATCCTGATCATTGATTCCTCCGAATCGGTCTCCCATCTTTTTGATGAACAAGTCAGATTTGCAATTGAACGAATTGTTCAAAATATAAATATACATCCGGATGCTGTCAGGTAATTACACCGTTGTCATTTAAAAGACTTAAATCTTATTCAGATCATGTTATCCTTCAAGTATGTATAATAAAAACACATTTCTTGCTTAAGATGTCTTCCATCATGACAGGTATGAGAAGTTAGGCTGGTACTTGAGGAGACTTTTCCATCACTTCCTTACATATCGATATGTTGAAGTAGTCTGTTAAATAATATTCAATGATGTAATATTTCTTACATAAGCAAGCTACTTGTGACTACTTGTTCCAAAACTATTCAATTTTTATCAAAAATTCATTTTAACGAGGAATAAAATCGTGCAATTTTCCTAGCAGAAATGCCTATCAATGTAGTACCAAACAGCAAAACAACAGTTAGCGACATGTTACACAGCGTAGTAAAGTATTTCCACGAATCTGCGTGTGATTCGATGTAGCGTACTTAAATGATTGCTTGTTTGCTTGCAATTTTTGAAACGCTCTTGCAGTGAAGCAGTATCGGTCGGTGTTATGCTAGTAGTCAACTTGTTCATTACTATTTACCAACTTCAAAATTGAGTTAATAACATTCTGTCGTCAAACTTGCTCATGCATGTGAAATGTTGAGAACAACAGATTATTCTGCTTTGCTTCCACTAAATTCAGAATTTCGCTGCTTGCATGTGCAGTATTAACATTATTCCAGCTTAGATGTTGACTCATAGTTCACTTAAATTCAATTTGATTTATAAAATGAAATAAACTGAACTTGAACAGATTCGCTTTGATTACGTATTCTGGGCAAGCGCATATCAATTTCAAGTTCAACGATCCACAAGTTGGTAACAATACAGCGGTGATACGATATTTAAATGCGTTGAAATCAATTAAAGGTATCACGTCGACACATATCGCATTACATCAGGCTTACAATCTGTTAACGGACATTGACAGCGGAAGTGGTGCGACTTTTTTCATTTTGGAGATTGATATATTTCTTATGAATAAATGTAATTCTCAAGAAAGCCAATAGCGTAAACACATTTAAATTACTTTAGGAGCACGCCAAGGAGTCAAAAAGATGATTATCATATTGACGGATGGACATTCGCAGCGTTCACCGTTGGATATGGCGTTGCGTCTGAAAAGTGAAAGCGTGGAAACTTTCGCTGTAACATTGACTCCAGCTCCTTACGCAGATGAAAGCGAATTATTAAATATGGCGCAGAACACAGATCACGTTTTTACACCTGTTAATTTAAAGGTTCTGATAACAAAAAGTATTAAATGTAATTAAAAAAAAAAATATTGTGATGGGACTTTTCATTTCTTATGAACCGATAAGATTTGTAGTTTTTGCGTAACTTAATTTGCGCTTAAATTCTATGCATAATGCTTTAAATGCCATTCATAATGCATTGATTAGATGGAATTTAAGCTAGATTATGCGAGAACTAACATTTTGCAAATTTAGAGAAGGTTAGCAATAAGATCATTTAACGAAGGCAATTTACACAAGATTGAATAAATCTCTATTTTAACTAATATGTTCTATGATTTAACATGACATCTAGTTACTTAGTTAATAATTGTTCTAAGTTTCGTTGTGTTTTATATTTTACATTTACTCATATTAGAAAAAGTTATAGAACTGATTTTTTCTACATATAAATTCATAAATTTATCTATTTCAGGATTTCGAAAGCAAATTTCTCCCATTTGTTGGCTTCGGTTGTGTTGGTTTAGATTTAGGCCCTTCTCCGGAACCAAGAATTCGTGGGGCTACCGATGTCATTTGTGATAAAAACTCTGTTACATTCACTGTTCGAACACAGCGGCCAATGACTGGTCTTATGTATGCACAGCAGTATCACGATGATACCAAGTGTGTCAAAGTAAGTTTCGTTTCATTTGATTAACTAGAAGTGATAGAAAAGAATTCTGTATTCCTCGTTTCAAAATAACTTCGTACAACCAGAGAAATCTAATGAGACTTCTGTAATATTGTAAATATGCAAAAATAGTTGCACAGGTTGTGCATTATTTGTTCTTAATAATTAATCATATTTATCCAATTTGAATTTAAGCCTGAATTTCAAGAATTCATGAATTTAGATTTCTTAAAGGGTGCCACTGATCTCTAAAGTGCTACTGAACTCTAAAATTACTGGTGTTGTACAAATATTTTATTTTTGCAGAAATCCGATGGATCATCTAGAGAAATCTCGATCACATTTTATGAAGGCACATGCGGTCTTACTAAAACATCAGCTATAGTATTTTATTTCTTTCTTATTATTAAGAAATAAGATTCAATAATATAGAAGAGAATATTTATTCCTATTTAATTTTCTCTCAGACAGATTCTTTAAGTAAATTTCATAAAATTTTTGAATGCTTTTATTCATTTTAATTTATAGCAAAACGATGGCTATTTTTTCAACATCACTGTGATACTACAATTTCATCCAATTATCATCACAAGAGCCGATCAAGTAATTGAATTCTTTCAATGCTTTATACCATTACATGACTGAATTTATCTGAGAATTAAAATTTTTTTCTTTCTTTTTTATATAATGATTTATGGAATTGCAGGGTTTAAGTGTATCCTGTTTCCATCGACAATCAGTGCCACAAGAAGAAGTAGATCGTTCATCAATTAAGAAAATTAGTGATACGGAATGCTCATATCGACTTCATCGATTTGCGCCTGGTCAATGCGTTCCTTTAGATGCTAAAGTTGGCGAATCATTATATCATAAATGGGAATGTGACAGCCGTAAGTTCATCCTATGTTTAAATGCTGAAATAGCTAATATTTAAACCATTAATCCTGATAATGACTACATTATGCAGCTGCACTAATAACTGCTTATGTTGAATACAATTTTTTTTTTATTTCACTATTTTCATGATGATTACACTTGTAGAGTGCTTCAAGATCAGGTAGAAATTTAATGTACCGATCTGTAAAATTAGAAGTGAACTCTTCATGTGAATAGTTATTGTTCTGATAATATTCATTGAAATTTATTGTTTTTGGAAACATTTCTTCTACTTATTAAACTAATTTCAATCTATTTCAGCATCAAATTATCACTATTTGATACATGACTGCTTTGCTAAATCAGAAACGAAAAATATACTAATTATGGATTCTAACGGGTAAGTATTAACGGACAATCTTATCTGCTCTGGAATTGATATACAGTAGTTTTAAAATTTTTTTCAGATGTGAAGTAGATCCATATTTTCTGGAAACACCTGATTATACAAAACTTTCTGAAGATCCGAAAAAATATTCTGCATATGTTTTCAAGGAAATGAGTGTATTCAAATTCCCAGGAGACGAGAATGTCGTTTTTCAATGTCAGATATCATTATGTGATATGGAAAGCGACGATGCATGCAAGACTATGATTGTTAGTTCTTTATTTAAATTTAATAAAATCTTTTCGAATTAAAGAAAAATCATAAGTTTTTTTGTATTCTGATTGCTAGTTCGTTTTTTAGATGTAATAAAATTTTTTCAAATTAAGAAAATTAAATCTTAAGTTCCTTCGTATTACAACTTGGGAATTACAGAAAGATGTTTACATATATTAAATCTACAGTAATTTGTTATTACATTCCTAGATTTGATTAATTACCCAATTGTTCATTTATTTGGTCTAAACATTTCCTTTCAAGCCTCCACGCTGTTCGCAAAATGCGACGTTAAGACTGAAACGTGAAACGCAAGCCAAAATAAAACCAGGATTTGTAATGACATTTAATGTGGAAACTCGAACATTGAATGTTTTGGAAAACGAATTAACTCGACCACCTACTCCTATCAAATATTGTGATGTTAGAGTGTAAATTGTTTTCACTGCCCGTCTTATAATCCATCAAGTAAGCGACAAAACAGATGAATCAGAATTTTCAGAGAGATTTTAAATATCAAGATGAAAAGTCGGTACTGATTTTATTTATTTGAATTCTGGAATGTTGGAAAGAATTTACGGTTTTGAATATGAAACTTTGTTATTTAACGCTATATTAAAAATATATTCATTTGTTTTGTGACATACAGCGGGTATTTCATATATAAAAGGATATTTTTCTCATGTACTGATATTGATGGCTCTGACATTTGAATTTTTTTTCTCCCAAAAAACATGAACAAATCATGGACTACATAAAATTCGACACAACACTAAATGGAATAAAGTTTATACTTATTTTCGAAATATCTCACTTTGGCATATGCCAGGTTGAAATTAATTATCTACATGAAAAAACTGTTACCTGTAGTATTTTGCCTGATTGTTATGCCTCTGCTTGAGTTAATTGTGATAGTAAGTATTCGTTTTGTTTGTATCGGACATATTGAATGTAAATATTAGTAGGGATCTCATCAATTACAACATTTTTCTGAAAGATCATAGATGTTCTGAAAATAAAATTCAATTTTGTTTTAAATCCTCCAAAGTTTCGATCCCAAAAACAAACATTCCAAATGTTCCAAAAAAACAAAAACATTCCAAAAAAAAAAAAAACATTATTCTTCTGAACTTTTCGCTTCAAGACCCATTTTTCTTTGATATTTGAAATTTATCTATATGTGATATTTACAAGCTTTTAACCACTACAACAAATACTTCCTTGTGCAAAAAAAAAGAAATAACTGAAACTATACTGGCTGATTTAGTAATTTTCTTCAGAAATTTCTGTCGAAGTTCTTCACGAGCAATTAATTCAGTGCAAATACCGATAAAAGTGGAGT
Organism: Dirofilaria repens; assembly: GCA_008729115.1. Lineage (NCBI taxonomy): Eukaryota > Metazoa > Nematoda > Chromadorea > Rhabditida > Onchocercidae > Dirofilaria > Dirofilaria repens. Next base: position 378,058 of record SNRZ01000011.1, read on the forward strand.
AATGTACGTAGTTGTAAAATGTTTAGATAGATAAGGGGCTCAAGATAAAATAAAGTTATTCAAGATTGCTATGTCTGGTTAAGACGAGAAAAAAGAATGTTTGAAGCGATTATTTGTAAAAACATCGTAAAAAAGAAAGTATTTAAAATAACTGCTTATTTTCCCACGATTGTCGAATGATTCATAAACAACTCGATTCACCGGAAATTCTGCATTTGATAAAAAGATAATTAATTTAAAATAAACGGGAGGATGAGTATTTATATAATTTTATCACTCAATGCTTTATTAGACGGTCGTACCTTCTGTACAAATTCTGCTGATAATGAGGTCATGAAATTGTTATCGCTAGAAATTGCAAAGTATCGTCAATTTAAATTTGTAAAAAATACCAAATTCTCAATTACATTTAGAGTGAAACCTGACATCTAGTAGTCGAAAGAAAATACATAAATTATGATACCCTTAATGTTTTGAATAGAATCTTTTTCAGGACAAGTGTAGGACATGACAACGAGTCATCAAGAGTTGCGGGTATCCTGCTTTATCTCTAAAAATTCCAGCACTCATTCAGCTCTTACAATTTAAAACATTGCAATAACTGCAACTAGCATAGGATAGTTTGCTGAGTATTTAATTGAACTTTAATCAACAAGTTTGCCTAAATATAATCGACAAAAGGGAACGCGAATGTATTGAATGCTTCGATCATCATTAATTATCCCTTAGATTTCACTGGTTAGGCTATGAGTGTCAGTTAAATCATTTGGCCTTCAGTTCTCACTTTATTTTAGAGTTCCATGCACATCATGCCTAAATTTCCATGTCCACCAGTATTATTGCATATTGACGAGATGACTAAGATGGAGGATCTGTCTCATGGGACAGTTTGATATTTGCATTATAGGTACAAGAATCTGGTCAGAGAATAAAATGGGAAAATAATCTCAATTGTCAGTGCTGTATCTAATGAACAAATGATTATTAATCAACTGTTAGAAATTAGCAACATAAGCAATATGAAAATTTTGCAGTACAGAAGATATAATGGATTCAAAAGGAAGAACATTACCAAGGCAAATGATTCGTATTCAGAGAACTGAACCTGAAGAAAATGTTGTACGCACTGAATTGCGGTTCGTTATTTACCAGTCGAGAAAGGATTTAGAGGAAAAAGCTCTTTATGAGGTAATAAAATCTAACAAAATTAATGCTTTATGATACGAAATGTTTCAGCGAAGAAATGTGATCTTGAAATTACTATATCAAATCTGAAAAAAAAATCTCATCCAAAGCAATGATTATTTAAAACTAAAAGATACTTTTTGCAATTTTTTTAATCATATATGACACTTGATATCGAAAATTAAACAATTCAGTCAAATGAAGAATTAAAAAAGAACGTATTGCTCCAAAAAAAATTTGCACGCACTATTTCAGGAAAATGTAATTAATGAAGCGGTACACTGTTTAATGAAGAAATATGCGGAGATGAATTTCGGACAGATGCTGCCACCACAAGTACCAAAAGTTGATGCTAACAAACTTTCAAAGGTTTTAGAGCATAAATACGAATTATCTGTCTAATTATCACTGGATAATACAAATTGCATTATAAATGTGCAAAAGACATAACTAATGTGCAGTATTAACTCTCTTTAATATTCATGACTTAATCATATTTTATTTCCTAAATAATCAAACAGTTATTTTCTATAGGCACTATCGAAAGAAGATATATCTTCCAAGTCATTCTTTTCAAAATACCTCACTGATAAAGAATGGATAATAGAAGCTCAAAAACGATTAGAAGTTTGTCTCTACGCTATACCAATATATCTTTTTCACTAAAAGATTATAAAAGAAATAATTTTAACGAATCATTTCTAACCGTAAAAACTTTTTAAATTATCTGTCCTCTCGTTTAAATTTATGAAAAATCAAAAATCAGTTCCCTATAAATCAGTTGTTCATTTAAATATATATGAGAATTACTTAATTACTGAAGGCTTTGCTTCTAATTCAATATATTTCTAATCATTTAAGCGAAATTTCAGTTGGTGGCAAAACGAGTACAGACAATTGAGAAAAGTGCAATCTTGATTGGTCCTGAATTCGCAGCTTTTCAGATGCAACTTGCGTCACTGCTGACCGATTTAGAGGAACGGAAAACAGCGGGTGGTAGTCCCGATATTGCTTTCCATAACGATCAAGTTATTCGTGAAAAACTGGAGCAACTACAGCAATTTGCTGCAACAGCTGCCCGTGTGAGGAGTCATAAAGAATTTTCAAAAAATTTGACAACAGGTGTAGAGTGAAAAGAAACAATTAGTTGAGATATAAATATCACTTCAATTTTGTGAATGAAATTTGGCATTCCATTAATAATGGATGGAATTCTTTTAAGCAACGGAGGATTATGGTTTACTACTGTCAGTATATTGTATCTCCTTTTTTCGCACACAGTTTTCCTCTCAATAACGTTTCTTTTTACCTGTCTGTAATGCTTGGTATACAGTAAAGTATATTGTTTGAATATCTGAGCATGTTGCAGGCATTTATGAAATTTGATGTACAGCAGCAGATCTCCAAGTAAACTAATAAGAAACCCAGGAGCAGATATGCTTAGTTGTAGAAATAAAATATTCTGAATAAAACTGATTTCCCACAATGAAAATAATGAAAATAATACATAAATGTAACTTAGAAATGGAACACATAAGACTTATCATCCTGGCTGAGGTTGTAAACAGGATCGAAATGTTAATGCTAACTTCGGGAGAATATATTAATTAACAGAAACTGAACTTGTCCTTCTTGTTAATTATTGCAGCGAAGTATAAATTGTCTTTGCCACATTTCTTGCAACAAAGCATCCGTTACAAAGAGAAGCCAAAATACAAACCAATAAAAAGAAGCCATAATTCAAACCAATAAAAAGAAGCTATAATTCAAATCGATAAAAATCTCAAAAATAACTCAAATTGTGCAAAATGAAAAAATAAACAAATTCACCAGTTTATAATTTAAATTGGGACACAAATCTTCACCAAATACATTAAATGAGCTTTGACTTCGCTTCAAAAACTCATGTCAAAGTTCATTTCATACTCCATTATCACTCTATTTTTCGTTCGCATTTCTATCGGTCTTCAAGTCTTTCTGCAACTTCACCCCCACATTTTCAATACACTGTTCCTAACTGTTTTGCATCTTTATCAAATATTATTTCTACCACCTTCATATGTCCCCCCCAAAATCTCGTCAACTATTTTATTTCATAATAGTTGCATGCTACAGAAAGGTGGAATGCGAAATGTGTTGCTAAGGTGCTGTTGATTTGCTAAGGGTTGTTGATGTGAATGCTAGAAGACGGAGTACCGCTGACTTCTACTTTTATCTGACTTCATTCCGCTCATCTTTATTCACTTCGCAACTTGTCTTTATTGTTTTTACCAAAGATGAAAAAAGACGATAGAACGTCGAATAATTCTTTATATATTTCATCGTATATTACTTTAACCTTTTTAACATATAATATTTACGAAGTATGAAGTTGTGTTTCAAATTTGATGTTTAAATTTTTAGTTAGTATCATCAAACTGCACTCTGATCAGTAATAGTGAAAAGAAATTAATAATTTAACCGAACATATGACTGAATTGAAGTCAGTTGAAACCAAGCGAAAGCGTTATCAAAAAAATCGGAGAAAAGTATGTTTCCAAAATATATTTGGAGGTGTTAGATTTCTTTGATTCCTTGAAATTTGGATGGAATTTTCGATGAATTAGCTTAATATTTATGGATTCATTACTGAAATTGTTACAGCCATTTATGTTCTCGAATCCATAAATTGCCATTACTTTCAAATTTTTGTTTTCATTGCAAACTATTGTTCCGGAGCAGTAATTTCTTTTTTTTCACTTTGATTTCCATTATTACTGATCCTTTTATTGCTAACTGCATAAAATTTTTAGAGAAGGCGTTCAAAATCAACAAGTTCAGAAGAAGAATGGTTTAGCAGTGATGAAAGTATCTACGAGGATAAAATTGTTGAAGACCAGAAGGAACAACAATTTGTTAGTGGACCTTGGACATATGATCTCGATATGATGCTCGTGAAGAAAGAATTTGAAGTCAAAGATATGTACCGGGAAATGAATGCTTCCGGTTGTTACTTTATATCCACGTTTATCATGAGTAATAATTGAATGAGTTAGAGTTACTAAAGTCAGTAATTTTAAACAGCCTAGGAGTAGTGTCATATAAATCAAAATAATTGACTTTCTCACACATTCTTTGCTTAAGATTGTTTTGATATAAAGAGAAATCAGTTACCACTATGCTCCATTTCATTACTTATTGTTTTTCTGGAATTAGTTTTAAACTTTTTTAAAAATTCTTCAGATTTTACGATTGAGTATATACAAAAAAACGGTTTGGAGGAGCCTCTTCTTTTCAAAGATTCACTGAGCTCACTCGGAATGAAGTATATTTTGGCAATAATTATTTAATTATTTTGCATATTAAAACTGTACAACTTTTCTCAAATTATGTTTGCTTTTGATTAAATCTCAAAAATGAGATTGAGTTTTGTAGAAGCAATACTTACAAGAACAAGGCAATTTGAGCTTCACCCTTGAATTTTATTATAGAAACAAAAAAGAGTCCAATAATGAGTACCACTAGGAGAAAAAGTTAGTTTTTGTGTTTACCCTGTTCCTTCATAGCTAAAACCAGTCAACAGAACAAAAAATCATACTGACTTTGCTAGTATTTTTTTTTTTTTTTTACAGAGAAAGTAGGTAAGAAATTGAATAAGAAAACATTTTCTTCTGTGAGCTACAATTTTTAAGTCTAATAATAGATACAGCATACCAAATAAAAACACAGACCTCAAGAATTGCTACACTTAAGTGAAGTAAAACCTTTTTTAAAAATAGTCTTACCTTTCTTTTATTATTTTATTATTTGATAAGCTTGATGGAGTAAGCTGATCAATAGTAGCAGCATACGGTAATTAAAGCAAGAGTTCCTTTACGAAAAAATCTCTTGTAACCCGTGATATTTTATAAGTGTTTTATGTTGCAAATTTATGTACAATTATAACGGTAAATCGGTATATGAATTTCAGGATGCCAAAAGATGGGATGCTCACTGTGCGGTGTGTGCTAAAAGCAGTAGGTGATCGTCTGGTTGAAGTGGTTGATGTAATGACACAAGGTAGTCGGCAAATGATGCTCCAGTGATTTTGTTGATTATTATGAGTAAGCTCTGAGAATTATTTCATTTCTTGTTTTTCATTTAATATTACTTGTTTGAGAATTATTACGAACCAGTGAAATCACTATGTCTATGTTTATTCTTAAAAATCCTTTCCAGCATTTTATATGTACAGGTCTCCACCGGCAGAACGAAAGGATCTACTTAATTTACTTTCACTTGAATTTTCTCTGACATCGCTTTCAAAGAGAGTACGAGGACCAGCGCTAGTTCGGGAAATGGATTGGGTTGAACTATATTGGCCAAAAGACTTACGGAACTCCCCATCCACTTTTCCTAAAGTACAGAAGTATGTTTAATTTATGGTAAACATCTTATTTTATAAATATATTTAGGTAATTTCTTTGTATCCTTATATATCAAAAATATTTCTTTGATTTTTTAAAAAGAATTTTATTTTTTTTTCAGTTATTGTCTAATGAGTGTCAAAAGATCATTTACTGATTTTCATATTGATTTCGGTGGCACATCAGTTTGGTATCACGTTTATAAAGGAAGAAAGGTGCTTTTTTTTAATAAATTTTCAATATTTTTATATTTTTGAATGTCTTATAGGTATTATATATTATAGATTTTCTGGGTTATTGAACCTACGGAAGAAAATATACTAAAATACGAAAAGTGGATATTGGAAGGGTCTCAACATGAAGAATTTTTCGGCGACCTTGTTGATAAATGTGCAAGGATCGAACTATATGAGGGTTATACTTTTATCATTCCATCAGGTAAGTATTTTTTAGTTTCACATTATTTTTATAAAACAATGTAGAGTTTGAAGTAGAACCTTACGCCAGTCATATGCTCATTTCAGGCTGGATTCATGCTGTATATACTCCAGAGGACAGCTTAGTTTTTGGTGGGAACTTTCTTCACAACTTTTCTATCCCAATGCAAATACGAATTATTCGTTCTGAAAGTATTCTTATGGTATGCAAATTTGATTAGGTAAATTAGTCCAGAATTTTGCCGTTTGTTCGTTTATAATAATTGTTTGTTTCAGATCAGAGAAAAATACCGGTATCCAAATTACATGGAAATGGTATGGTATGTGATAAAAAATATCATTAAAAAAGCAGCCAGTCGTAGTTACGAAATTAACAAAACGGACGAGGTATTTTATTGAAGTTATTCTATATTTTACAACAGTCGTTAAGTAATAATAAAAATTTCACAGACCAAATCATTGGTTGTTTTCTGATGCTCTTTAGAAGTTGTGTCTTTTTAAAGACTGCATGAATAACATAAAAAGAAATGTTAAATTGTATTTAATTATTTCATTCATAGAATAATTTGATTCCTGTTAACTATTATTTTGAGACTGTATGGCAATGCAATGATCAGAAAGTCGATAACAGTGCTTTAAAGATAAAAACGGATATTAACGCTGATGGTATCATGATTCATCATGTGGATAATGTAGTGGAAAGTGCTATCAGTATGGTTCTTGTCAATTTCGAATATTTGAATTTGAAACTGAAATTACATTTTTATTGATTAAATTCTTTAATGCTTTTCTTATTTTGAATGCTTGTCTTTCTGTATTTTCCCATCTAAAGTTAGTGTAGATATAGCAGGTGTAAGGAAAGAAACAAAGAAAATGTTATTACATATAGAGAAAATGCATCAAAAGAAGTAGGAGAAATCACGGTAGAATCAACTGCAGTACAGGTAGTTTTTTAAAGTTTTTTGAAACTTTACTTCATTTTCTTTTGTTTTGCTCTTCCGCTAATGAAACATTTATAATTTCAGCATGTTTAATGGCCTATTTGCATTTTAGTATGATGATTTTAGTATATTAGTTTATAAAATTTTTTCTGCAAACGCAAACTCAAGAAACTGCAGTAATTAATAAAAAAAAAAACGAGTGAAAAGAATATATATTCTAAAAACTTATCTTTTTTTTATAGAAAGAAAAATCTCAGAATGATATATAAAAACTTGAAGATACTATTTTTTTTCTGGTGCTTGAATTTTAATTGCCCAAAATTCTAAAGTTATTGAAAAAATATTAGGTGAGAAAAGGAAATAAACATGCAATGAAATGACAATGAACACTAATCATAAGTTTTAATAGGATTTTTATTAATAGGTTAATCGTCGTGTAAAGCAGAAGAGAGCAGTTTGACTTATGATGATGGTTAGTTTTGCTTTTCTTTTGTTATTTCTTTCTATAAATTCAATTTTAAGAAATACGCACTTGTTATTAAACTAGGAATTGTTACCTTATTGATTTTGAGACCAATTGTTAGTTCAAAATTCTAAAATTATTTGATTATTCAAATTTAAACTTTTTTAAATAAAGACTGCCTGATTCATATTTCAGAATATCTTGCAATGATTAGCAAAAAAGAGCGCGAAGGGTTTAAATCATTGTTAATTTTTATGCGAGAAAATGTTAAGAATCACAAAGATTCGACAAATCAGGAAAACAATTTGCTTGATGTTTTTGAAGTATATTTAATTCTAAATTTAATGCTGTAAATTTATGAGCACTTAATGTAAAGAACATATTCTCAACTTTTTGATTTCGATCATCTCAATTTTTGTTTTGTTTTAGAAATCATCAATTATTAGTTTATTACAACTTAAGTTTATCGCTATTTGCAGAAAGTACTAAATCATATAGTTCCCGAACGTTTTATAGTCGATAAAGAAAAAAAGAAAAACATTTCATCTAACATTTCATCTGAACAAATTTCATCTAAGGTATAATTCTTGAGTATTTTTTGTTTCGAAATTTGATGCAGCTATTTTCATGATATTAATATGCAGAATGCCTGTATTATATCTTCCAGTTGAATCAATGGGTAAGAGCTTTCGGGGAAAATAAATCGCCTGCAATCAAGCGCAAAATACCTCCAAAGGAAAAAGGTTTGCTTTCATATTTCTTATGAATCCACTTTTTATTATCCAGAAAATATGTTGTTTTTCCAGTCATTGAAACAAAGCAAGTTATGAGACCGAAGCCACCAAAATCACGAGTTAAAAGCAACAAGAAGCCGGATTATCATAAACCTGATGGACCATTAATTGTGGGTGGCATTCCGCCAGCTATCATGCCAGCTGATGCACCTCAAGCACCTAACCCATATGGTTACGATCCTTTGGCTTCTGTCACTCCATTGGGACATAAGCAACTACCTTCTGCTTATAGACGTACACCTGATGTAAGGGTTTCTCTTCTTCTGAAAAATGTGGATTTTAATTGGTCATTATTCCTTAATGATATGATATGTACGTTTCAGATGGCAAAGGCACCGCCCAGCCAAAAATTCCGCCTTCTGCCTCAATTGCATAAAGTTGCTATACCCACGTCCGAAAAAATGGAAGTGCCAGAAAAAACTTCAGATAAGTCGTGTACGACGGGTATTATATCAATACCTGGATCTTCAAATGATAATAAGCCAACAGAATATGAAGCCAAAACTCTAACTCTTACGCAAGCTTGTACTGAAAAAAGTACCCATCGTAATAGTTTTTTTCGACATATATAGATTGATTTTATATGAATCTTGGTTTAGATTTAGTGTTTTTAAAAAAAAGATTTAGTAAAGGTTAAAATTTTTTTTAATTTGAAAAGGTAATGATTACAGTAAAGAAAAATCTATTTAAAAAAATCTAGAAAAATTCTTCTAACTAATAAATTTTTGACCGTTTTCTTTATTTTCTATTAACATTTATTGGCCATAGGTTTATGGCGTTTTCATCGTGATGAAGACAGAGATAATCAGCGTGAAAATCGTCATACTGTAAAAGAAGAATATCCAGAGCTGCAATATCGATCACCCCTAATACGGCCTCGTCCAAGTAATAGAGGAACGAATGTGTTCGTGAATTTTAATTATCTTTTCAAATTAAAAAAATGTTTAAAAAAAAGTTAAAATTAGCATCATAAAGAGGTGATATTCCAGTTTTGCATTTATACAATTTTAATGATTCGGAATAACTCATACTTTTGCGAAATCGACAGTGTATGAATTTCCAGTGCTTCAAAACTTGGTCAGAATTCATATCGATATCCGGGCAAGACTTTCAAACGGCGATTTATTGATTCAACTGCTGATTACTGGTAGAATTTTTTATTAGATTTTTTTATTAGAATAAGTTTTTGCAAAAAATTATTTAAAATATTGAAACCAGAACTATAAACAAGTTTTAACATTCGAAATGATGAATGGCGAAAAAAAAAAATAAATGAAAACAGATGTATTTTAAATTATGCGATAGTAGTGCTGGAATTTTTTAAAATTAAAATTTTGAAAGACTACAAAATTGTTCTAATATTTTCCAAAAGTTGTTTTTAAAAAAGAAGGATTCTTTACATTTTAATGACTTATAATACATCTGTTTCCACTTTTCATCACTTGAATGTTGCAAAAAAAGAGTAGCTAGTTTGAAAAAATTGATCTGCATGATTTTAGGTCAACTGGAAATAAAGGCATGAGATGTACAAACGACTGTGATTTAAAGAAAAATGAATATTCAGTTTCCTTGAGTTCGGAAACATATCGTAAATCTAATTCTGCAGATATGTCCAGTATTTTTTCACGATCATTCCCTCAATCTTGGCCTGAAGAAGTACCAACTATTCGACATAATTATTCAGTATCTGGTGACTCTCGTCTTCCATCTGCGGAAGGTTTTAGCTTATTAATTTGTTATCTCTTTTGTATTATTAAGTCTGCTCTGAATAATTTTGGTTGTATTGCCTCAAATTTTATTTAAATTAGATTTTATTAGATTTCAACTTTGTTATCAAATTTTAATGCTGTAAAAGTGAATGGGAATTTTTGTGATTTTGTGCATAGTTAGATTAAAGCTGAAGCGATTATTATTTCTACTTGCTAATTTTAGGTTCATCAAAACGGTCGCCTGCTACTAAAGTTGTACCGACTAAGGATCACGAAAAAGACAAAAATTTTTCGATTGCCTCATTGACACGAATTATTGAGGCATGTTCAAGTAAAATTTGAAAAAAGTCATGTCGAATTTTTTTATGAACCTCATTTGGAAAGAAATTGTAAAGAATTTTATTTTTTGTTCTGTGAAATTCTTTTCCAATTAATAATTTGACTTTTAGAAGCAAGATTTGAATACCACCACAACTACCATGGGCCTCACACCACGAGGTTTTCAAAAAATGCCTTCTCCGACGGGTTTTCCTGGAAGTTCGCAATATGTTTTTTTTGCTTGATCGTGAAGGAAATCCCATTTCATCTTCAGTTTCTGATATTGATACTTCTATGGTTAATTTTTATCTTCCATTATTTTATTAGAGGCAAAATTTCATTCAAAACATTTTAAATCTAATAAAATTAAAGAGATTTTGTAATATTATTTCAGCACGGTACTCTTCGAAGTGAGCATGGTGCGGTTGCGGTGTCATCGCTTTCTTTACCTTACAAATATTTAGTTTCGCTGTCAGGTACAGTGTATCTTATTAATGTTTCATTCGAAAGGTTCTAAGTCATTTCTAGACTTCTTAAAAGTTATTTTGATTTTAAACATTTCAGAATCTCATGGAAATACAGTAATTGAACCTATGAAATCTTCGGATGAAATTAAAAAACTTGAAATACGAGATCTATCGGTCACATTGAATGAAGACAAGGATGATGTAAAATTGATTTAAAATTTTTTTTGCAGTTGTTTGTTGCTACTTATAAAAGATGAAGCGTCTTAACAAAGAACTGGAGAAATGAATAAGTTCTTTTTAGGGTGCAGAAATCATGACAACAGCTAAAGAACTAGCAGAATTAACTAAGGTGTTTGATGTCAATGAGCGAGATTCAGAGAAGGAAAGAATTGATCCTTTAACGGTTTCTTGCTACTCATCAAGTTGAAATTATTGCTTCTTGATGTCTTCTTGATGTGTTTTGATATGCATGTGTATTGACGACAATTCTTTTCATTGCTCAAAACATCTAGTAACTACATGACATTTATTAGAAGATAAGACGTATATGCGATAAAGCAGATCTGATTGTTTTTAAGATTACAACCGAACAAAGAAAGCTCAAGCGACCGAATTGGAATAGTTTGAAAGAAACTGATGACACTGAGGAATGTCGCTCATCTCCGAAAATTACTAAAACTAATTCAGTTTCTTCACTACAATCATCAAGTAAGATTTATTATTATAAAAATTATTTGTTTTATAAAAAAGGTTAATGTTCAAAGCTGATGAATTGCGAAACTGATTTGTTTTGGATTCTAAGGAATCTCATACTCTTAAATTTTCGAGTGCGTGTGCAGAATTTTCCACCTTAATGCATAAAACAAAGATATTTCATTCAAAAAACATATATAATATTATAAATTAATCTAACTTTTTTTGACATTTTTCACTGAAGATTTGGTCATAATTTGGATATGCAATAAAAATTATTATATTTTTCGGTTTCAGAAATTTCGACAGAAACTGTTTTACAGAATTTAAGCTCGCTCACTGCAGAATTTAATGCTGTTATAGATTAAAAATAGTTGCCGATGTTTTATTCTGGTAGTTTAAATTTTTCGTTATTTGATTTCCCATTCATTTAATATTTCTCTTCATTACTGAAAGTTTCTCTAACAAAACAAATTGTCGAAATATCTTATATTAAGCAATTTTAGATAAAATTTGAGGTAAGCGGAATTCTATTATTTTTAACTGCACTTTTATGTTAAATGATTGAAGGATTTTAATTTGTAAATATGATAACGGAAAATGTTATTTTGTAAAGTGTTTTCTGTAATGCATTTAATTTTTCGCAGTCGCTCTTTTGAACTCTCTCTTTAAAGTTCTCTTCAACTTTCCCTCATGGTGTTATTTTTTTTCCCATCAATCAGTAAATGAATTACAAACGATTTTATGTAAAGAAATAAATAAATTTTTTATTATAAATTATCATGATTTTGATATTTTCGATATAGTTTAACACTTCTTGATGTCTTTCGAAATATTTCGAAATATATTTTCTATCTGGTGAAATTATTTACCAAGTAATATTGTATTTTTTAGTAACATTTTTATTGATTTTTAATAACATTTTTAGTGATTTTCAACAAATGATGTTGAAATTATTTATCATTTAATACAGTAATGATTTTAACAATGGTAGTGAAGTTGTTCTTTGTAGTATACAGTTTTAACAAAGACACTTCAAATGGAAAATTATATCAAAGTAATATTTGTTTTACTATAAACCTGTGAATTGTATGAATAATTGAAATATCTTATATATGTTTGTCATTATATGAAGAATTTATTGCGCCCATAAAATTTTTACTTAGACATATTTTGATTCTGTATATTTTGCAGTAGTTCCCAGTGCTTATATTTCAGTGTTGATAGAATATTTTAAAAGTTATAGAAATAATTGAGATACTTTTTTTTTCAATCATTGACAGTAAAATTTGTTTTGAATATTTGAAACGTTAATGATGGAATGCAAACCTTTCTTAGAAAAGTTTGGTATTTGGAAATATTGGTACACCATATCAATATGCATTTTAAAATAGTGATATTAATCGGTTTAATATGAAGGATATTTTAAGCTACCCTAATTTGGAAACTGTTTTTAAAAATGCAGAAGACAGTATTCTAAATTTCATGACCACGAGCCAAATGATATTGCTGACATATTAAATTAGGCAGCAAGCAAATATTAAGCTTAAGAAATATAGGATTTTATAGGAAAGTTGCCCCTTCGATTTCTAATTGCCTCGCGTATTTTTACTGTGAATAAATTTGGGATGAAATGATGCTTCGTGGGAAAAATGCAACATTAGTGGTTATTGGAGATATTGGCCGAAGTCCGCGAATGTGTTATCATGCTAAATCGCTGGCAGATAAAAATTATCGAGTGCAAATAGTGGGCTATACTGATTCAGCGATGCATCAATCCATACAGCAGCATCCACATATTAGGTATTTTAATACTCTCATTTTTATCCTGAAATTCTATGCTTTTATGTACTAATTTTTGGCACTATTCCGCTCATTTTATTCAATTATTAATTTACAACTCATTTCAGTTAAATATCAAAGGAATTGTCCTCACAGCTTTCTCTAATTTTCATATAAAGTTATCCGTCATACAACTAACTGACAAATCAAAAACTTTCACGATAATATATTTTTTTTTCCTATTTTCTGGATTTTTTTATAAAGCGTGTTAAAATTGTGTGTTGATATAAAATAACAATTGAGTTAAGAAAGATGAGAAGAAATGTTTTTAACAGAGAAGTGATAAATGGGATAAGAAGATATAAGTAAGAGTGAACATTTGAATAGAATATTTAGATTAGTTTCATTTGAGATAAGTATATTTAGATGAACATTAAAACAATGTAACAAGGATGAGAAAGAATGTTTTATACAAAAAGATAGTAAATAGAATTAAAGGATATAAGATTGAATATTTGGTAGAGTATAATTTAGATTAATTTCGTTTGGAGTTATGAAGGTATGTTTCGATGAGCGTGTTATAGTTTTTATGGTGGGAATTGCCATAAAACTGTAGACATTCATTTTCACCTATTACAATGATTAAACATTAAGAAATTTTGATTATGTAACTATTTAGAAATACAATATTTGATTTGTAGTTGCAAATAATTCCGGTTTTTCCTACAGCTTTATAATCAAAATGCAAACTATACAGGTTTATGTCTTTCAATTCAATACATTTCAATTGTAGATGAATAGAACATTAAAATAAAAATTAATATAGAAAATTGTTATGATTCAGATTAGTTCTGTTATAAAAGTAAATCATTTTCCTAAACAGCGTTCATTATACAAACCATGGTTTTCGGTGCTGAATTACTTGCTTAAGTATATTGATTATTTAGGATTTCTTGCACTTTAATTATTGATTTTTACAGTGTTGTATCACTAAAGAATCCACCAGAATACATTTGTAAATTGCGACCTATTTTTGCTTTGGTGTTGAGATTTTTGTGGACTTTGTTTGTTCTACTAATAACTCTCTTCTTCCGAATTGATTGGCCAGTATTGATTATGGTGCAGAATCCTCCTGGACTACCATCTCTTTTTGCTTGCTGGCTGGTTACTTTTCTAAAATATTTATTTGTTTTTTAGGAAATAACAAAATTGATATGTAACATAAATAAGAAATGAAGTGTCATTAAGCATTATTTTATATATTTTTATTGTATTCTACTTTACTTCATACAAAATTATCTTTGGAGAAGTTGTTTAATAGTCTGAAATCTTTTTGGTGTCTGAATGGTTTTTCGATGATAGGAAACTATAAATTTTTGTACCTTACGAAAATTTTAAACTATTATAGTAATCCGCCGCAAAATTCAAATGATTAGGAGTATTGGTTAAAGAAGAGCTTTCTTTAAAATTGTACTCTAAAATTAATATTTGCATAAAAAATTCGCTGTACAGCGAAAAGCAAAAATGAATATGATGTACAGAAAAATGTAAGGAAAATTTTTTCAAATATTAATAAAGAATAATTACTGAAATTAGGTAGAAGCTATAACTTTGGTTTTCGAAATATGTAAAATTTAATATGTAAAATTTCAGTGTGCTCGTATTAGAAGGGCACAGTTTATCATTGATTGGCATAATTATACTTATTCAGTTCTACGAAAAAAATATAATGTTGATGAAATACGCGTTGTTCGTGCTTCCGATCGTCGAATGCAGAATTCTCTGAATTGTTCTGACAATCACGGATTAGGTATTATTCTTTTTGTGTGGTTGTATTTGGATTCCCTAAATCTGCAATTCTTATTGAAGAATTTGAAAAATATGTCATGAATTGAAAGTTTTATCTGCATTTTAGTTGCAAATGATGTTTCCGATATACGTGGAAAAAGAATGACACGAATAGAACGAGCTGTTCAGGCTGCAGCAGTTATGGCAAGTAAGAAAAAACGTCAAGCTGATCGAAAAAAAAGATTTTCAGTAATGCAGAGGTCAGCTCCTAATGAAAAAAGTAAATAATTTTGGCTCATAGTTTTCAGAATACGAATATTGCCCTATTGGAAGATGAGTCTTTTTTATGAAGATTTCTTTCAGATATGTCGAGCAGATATATTATTGGGAAGGTTATTTTGGTCGCCGCGCCGATTTGAATATTTGTGTGACCCATGCTATGCGTCAAGATTTGTTCGACGCATGGGATATTAGTGCAGCCACAGTATATGACAGACCTCCATCCTGGAGCTTTCGAAAGTTGACTGATGAAGAGCGACATATATGTCTTTTGAAATTAATTGATTATGGTAGAGAATTCGAGTTTTTTAAAGCTGTTAATATTCTGGGATTGCAAAGAGAATGCGTTTCTGTAGAAGGTTATTTTTTATTGTGATCTTCCTTAGAATATTCGAATTATACAGCAGCGGAAACAATAACACATCCTCTATTATTTTCTTCTAGAAACCCTGCTGTCTTATCGTGACAACGAAGGTAAAGTACATCTTCGAAATGATCGACCTTTACTTCTTGTTTCATCTACAAGTTGGACAGAAGATGAAGATTTTGGGCTTCTACTTGATGCTCTTCGTGAATTTGATAATATTGCTAAACTTTCTTCAAAAGCGTACGTTTCTGCAGATATTACTTTTTACTTTCCTTCTAAATATTATTTTTCAAATACCTTTTAGGAATCCAGCAACTCGATTGCCATTCATAACATGTATAATTACTGGACGTGGACCTTTGCGCTCATATTATTTGGGTCGCATTGAGCATATGCAACTGCAAAACGTTGAAATATTTGCACCGTGGTTAAAAGCAGAAGATTATCCGTTTTTGCTTGGTTGTGCCGATATCGGTGTTTCTTTACATACTTCCACATCAGGTAATAAGTTATTTGATAAATAGCTTCAGTAGTTCTTGCACCAGTTCATTTTTAAGAATGAAAATTTATGTTAAATAGGGGGTTAATAGTGCAATTTATAAAATCACTTTTATTTTTCAGTTTTAAATGCATTTTGGCAATGCTTATTTCCTTATTAGTAAAACATCCATTGGTTCATATCCTTATTATTGAAATTAAAATCTTATGTAAGGTTTACAATGAATATTATACAAGTCCTATGCATGATTAAGGTCTGGATCTACCAATGAAGATAGTGGATATGCTTGGATGTGGTTTGCCTGTAATTGCCAAACGATTTGGTTGTATCGGTGAGCTTATTTCGGATGGTCATAATGGACGACTATTCGATACTTCGCATGAACTTTCACATATCATTAAATCACTAACATATGGTTTCCCTCTTCATTGTCATGTTAGTTTCATTCATATTAGAAATTTAAATCATCATAAGAGACTATAAGAGATTGAAAATTGTAGAAAATTTAATCCTATCTTCACTATATCATGTTTCATTTATTTATATTTTTTTTGTAGTTTGAAATTTAAGCTTAAATAAGATTTATATATCTTATATATTGCAGCAATTGAACACTCTAATATCAAACGTCCATTCCAATCCTTTAATATCATGGAGTAAAAACTGGGATGCGTGCATGTGGCCACTGGTACGCAGTTATGGAGCTTTGTCAACTGAGGATCTGGCACGACGTCAAAGGTACTGAATCTTTGACCCTTTTAATATAGTGAGCATATAAAAGAAATGGCGACAGTTTGAAATTTAAGCTTATTGTAAGGAAATTGATAAGTGATTGAATTACTAGCTTCAAATATCTGAAATATGTTATGCAGATATATCACTGAAAATCTCTTTCCCTTCGTTTTTCTAAAGTTTTATTTAATATTTTGCTTGCATAATAAGCATTAAGATTTGCCGTGATTTCACTTCATAATCGATCAGAAATCGTTGAAGCACATCCTACGTCGGAGGTGAAGCAGCGGAATAATGATAAGCATAAAAGAATCAACTTTGAAGATGAAGCTACAGAATTTGGATTGGAATCTGGAAGCAATAAAATAGGAATTGATTGTAGTCATTCCATGAATGAAAAACCTGAAAAAAGTTAACTTGATGATCTTAAATTCAAGATAAGACTTTGAATTCAAATAATTAGTTTCTGCAGAACAGAACTTTGAAACTGGCTGTTGGAAAAAATTCGGTTTTATTTTGATTTCCTT
The DNA here is from genome assembly GCA_008729115.1 of Dirofilaria repens. Taxonomy (NCBI): domain Eukaryota; kingdom Metazoa; phylum Nematoda; class Chromadorea; order Rhabditida; family Onchocercidae; genus Dirofilaria; species Dirofilaria repens. The sequence goes on from SNRZ01000011.1 coordinate 395,424, forward strand.
AGTGCAAGCGATTAAGAAACTTTAATTTTCTATAAATGATAATATTTATTATTGCCTAAAGTTTACGCGTCATTGTTTTGTCTTTCTCTTTATATTTTTGTAAAATTCTTTAATTCTTTGTTTCGTATCTTGCAACTAATCTATATGAAGACTAAAAATAAATGATTTTTCTGAGGATGATGTTACCTACCTCATAACAAGAAAATTTTCCTTTAATGACCACTAATGTTGCTTATCGTATGACTGTGAGAAATGTTGATGAATTTCTAAAAAATAAACCATGATTAGATCGCATGCTCTTACTTCGCTTCATTTTATTGTTACAATTTGCAGGCTTTTTTTATATCGCTTATGTGATTAATTTAGTTATGTATTCTGTATTGTGGTATTGTTAATGTTCTTGTGATAAACTATACTATTAAATCTTAAACACTTTGGAATAGTTTATTATTAGGACCATTTCATAATTATTCCAACGGTAAGCAGATGTAAATTAAACTTTATATGGCCTTTCAAACAAGGTATTCATTATTTATCATTCTTTAATTTCTGTCATCCGGCGGCTCGGAGCAGTTTGTCAGTACAATATTTTCCGAATTGTTTTCCTGATGCAATTAAATGGAACTGTTCATAATATTTTGTTTTGTAACTGAGCTGTGCAATTTCCCAACGTTAAAGAAAATGCGTTTTTTTTTTACCAATTAAATATGTAGAATTCAGACAGTATTGTTGTTTCATCGCCATTTCTCTTTCCTTCATTTGTTATTTTGATTTTAGGATACATTTTTCCATATGTTTGGAATAGTTAGATTCAAATCTAAACAACATTATATTCGTATTAATAGATTTTTTGTTGAACTTAGGGATATAGTTGATTATAATCACGAATGATAGATACATTCAGCTAGTGCATTTTGATAATCACAAATGATACATTTAGCTAATGCATTAATTTATAGCAAAAATGCTACCGCTGATGACGGTTACGTGCGTCTTCCCAATAATTTCTATCTTCACGTTCGCAATACTTATCATCAATTGCTGTAAGTTCCTCTAGTAAATTTAAATATTTAAAACATTTTAAACAGTAGTAATATCCAATATTTTTGATATATTAAATTGTGGAATTTCTTCAAATACATGATTCATCTCTGATTGACATAGGGTTAGGGACAGACAAGCTATTATGATAATTTGATAAAATATACAGGTTTATGCTAATACTTTCATTGTATTGTTTCTCTTGTTATATTCGCTCCAAATTACTGTATTATTCTATTTAGTAATATGAAATTGAGCTGTCCTCTCATTAGCAATAAGGAGGCGTTATGAAGTGCTGAGTGGCAGTTGTAAGGAAGAATAATATTGACTATTCAAAGTCTAACAATACATTAACAGAAGATATTCCGGGTTGTTTCAAAATGACATTGTGATGAATTTACAAAAGAGCAATAATTGTTTTAGCTTCTAAAAGGACGGAATCTAAAGTAGCTGGAAGAGGAGGAGGAAGAAAAAGTGGACCGGCAGCACTTCCATTATCAATACCGAGGTCAACACCACCAGCAATATCTCCTAACTCTAGTGTACCTTCAGAAAAGGTTTTGATCAGCTATTTGAAAGTACTGTTAAACGAGTATAAGTTTCTCCCACCTACGACAAAAATAGTAATTTGTCTGAATTATTTGCCCTCATTTTTCAGAAACCAAGCGAAAAAGAAGTAAACAACGAGGTTCCTTTCCATGAATTCTTATTATATTTCTTCTTAAGAGCTTGTCTCTAAAACTGGCATATCTGTTCAGCATGGGTCAGAGAAATCGAAGGACTTGTGACGAAAATTGCGAAGAACTGGATGAAAATAAATTAAGAATATGATAGAGTTGAGAAAAATTTTAATGAATTATTCCTCCGATTGTCGAGTTTGCATATTCGGCCTTTACTATTATATGTGGTAGTTAGTAAGCAGTTCGGTTGGTAGTCATCTGCTCCATCATTTTTTTTTTTTGTACTGATCAAAAAAGATTCAAAGAACGAAAATGAGTGAGAAAATCAATGATAATTTTCTGCATATAAGTTCAACGAAAGTAAAAATCCGACCAAAATGTATTTTTCAAAATTGCAGAAAGCATCGAAGAAAGGAAATGATATTGGAAGTTCTGCAGTTGCATGTGGCGAAAAAGAGGAAGAAGACGGAGGATACGAATCATGTCCGGATATGACACCTGAACAACTTGCTAAAATTGCAAACGAATCTCCAGCAAAATAGGTTAGTAAATATAGATAAGGTAGTACGAGGAAGAGAAAGGTAGAGAATGGTAGAAAAAACTAGATTTGAAACTAATCTCTATATGTAGAAACTGTGGATGAATTGAATAAGCAAATTCTCATGGATCTTTAGACTTCATATAAACTTTATAGTAATATTTTGACTTAATCGCTTGAGTTTGTTGTATTTTACGAATGAGGAATCAACTTTTTGTCAATAAATTTAGAGAATGATACGTATAAATGTGAAATATCGAGATCAGAAATTAGAAAACTGAATAACCGTCGATCATTATATTGCAAAATGTTAAAATGGCACATTTTCTGAATATTACTGAATATTCAATTCGTCAATATCGTGAACCTGCAAAATACAGATATGCTCTGATATAAATTTATTCACAATTCATTAATTTCTCAACTACGAGAGTTAGAAAATGATGGCTATGTTTAATGTTTCGGTTCTTTTTCTGACTTGAACAAGGATCGTTTGGTCATCAAAATGACTTCCAGCAATTGTACTATGACTAATATTAAACGTGAAGAACTTCCATCATTGCCAATTCATGAATATGCTGCTATTTGTCATCCCGGCTCGTGGCATCATAAACTGTTGTGGAGAGAAAGGGTGGTCGGAGATTTTTATTTTGTAAGTTCAGCAAGAATAAAATAGAGTCGCGCGTATGTTGTCCACTCGATTGAAGGGAGAGAAATTTTTATTAGAATGCCTTTTTATATTTTAATCACGGGCATATATACGAACTTGGTTAGCACAGAAAATATTTAGTAGGCGTGGCTTACATCCAAAATTTAACAAGTGTTAAATTATAGAAATTCATTTACAGCATATGAATTGTAACAAAGGAAAATTGAAACATTAACGTGGGAATTTTTCCTTATCGGAAGATAGTGTAGGAATTTATTCCCTTTTAAAAAAGAGATATGAATAGGATTAGATAACAATAAAGGATAAAGCATGAGAAAATAAATGTATAAAGCACAAATTTAGTTAAATGATTTTTAATACTGCTAACATAATTTACCATTTGAATGGTAAATTTATTTTAATAAATTTGGGGGTTTCGCGATATTAAAATTCGCGACATGTACTGCTACATCATTTACGCCAACCTGTTTAGAATATCTTGGAGTATATATTTTGTAAGCTTTAGCAATGTCTAATCATATTAACCATCAGGCCAGAAGAGCAAAATTTTAACGATTTCATAGGAAAATATATATTTTATACGATAGATCACAGACGACAACGATGGAAATATCATTCAACATTATATCTTTGCTATGAAACATTCGGGAACGAGCGTTTTTAATCAAACAAATGAAATGTATAGAAGCAAAAGAGAGTAGGGTCAATGATTATCTTTGCAATGCTGTATCATTATTAAACACACATAAAGGTAACAATAGCCCCGACGAGCAGTGTGTAGATATAATTGAGAATAATAACAGCAAAATGAAATTCACTGATCCGTTGAATATGTAAAGTTAGTATAAAGATCAGCGTGGAAAGCAGGGATGACACGAAATATATCCGATGAGAAAGTCGGAATTTCTTCTTTTCCTCATTCTTCAAAATGAAATGACCAGTTGTTGTATGTAGACAATATCTATAAAGAGTATGGTCAAACGACAAAGAGCAAATCGAATTGTTTTCAGATGTTTTATTTCTTTTTATGATTGTCATCTCTTGAATCTATTTTATTCTCTTATCCTACTTCAAAATTTTTTCTTAAACGACTAATTTCATACAAAATAGTTTATTAAAATCTTTTTATACAAAAAATCTCAACGTTAACTCTTTCTAAAGTGAACGCATCAAATTTGTGACCACTGATCTGCTCTTAAGCCTAAACAATTTCGAAGATGCCATCGATATTAGAGAAATATGTATATTCAACCATCTGTTAGAAAACAATCTATATTATTAAATCTCATCTCATGAGAAAATATTCTCATCTCAATATCATATATTCTCATCTCAATATTATCAATATTCTCATCTTAATACCATAATAATATCATACTTCAATATTCTCATCTCATTAATTATTATCAAAATATGCACTACCTTACACCGCAATAAAAAAAAGAACAATAGATGAGATGAAGGAGTGCATGGCAATGTGGCGGCCAAAGTTCATACATCTTTCTCAGTTTCACACATTCCTTTGCGTAGCACAGAAACTGAAATGTTATATATCTAAGAACATTTCATTTATTTATGAAAAAATAGTGGATTACTTCTTGTGAATAAATAAAATCCGAAAATATAGTTTAAATTCGTTGAAAGCCATTCTGGTCTGATCAGTATTTATTACGAAAGTTCCTAATATATGCTCTTAAATATTCATACAGAATATAAAGAAAATTTATATGGAAAACATATGACCTTTTCGAAATATCCAATATGTGAAGTCTGGAAAATTACCACAGACAGTACTAGATTAAGTATTGCTGCAACAGATATTCGTAACGACAAATCTAACCAATATAAATATTCCTTCCAATCATTTTGCAAAAAACCCGAGGTGAAGAAAGCAGCAAAACACATCACTTGCTATTAAAATATTTGAATTCATAACCGAAGATCACACTACTAAAAAGGGTACCAAATTTTCTATTTTTTCTTTTTAGTCAATCTAAGAAGAAGTGAATTAACAGGACGAATAATATTTCATTAATTAGTGACTACTAACATCTTCCAAGTACTGAAATAATGCGAGAACACCAAATTATCTAGAAATGAATTTATAAACGCAACAAAACGATGACATTAGGCTGCCGAACTATGTTGAAAATACATGCAGTTTGTGCATGTGCATTCTCCTTGACCTAATTTTAAAGGACTATAACCGATTTCGAACCAACATCATCCTTGAGACTTTAAAGTACGTTCTACATCTCTTTTTAGAAAAATTAATCCTCGAAATTTGTCGTGCATTTTTGTTCTATCATTGCAAAGTGGGACATATTGAATTATGGATTCCCAAAAGTGAAATTTCAGAATAATTAAGACAAATAACAGGCATCGAAATTAATCCAATCAATAACAAGAAATTCTCTATATTTTTACAAAACAACTATTTCTGAAATGACAACACTATTTAAATATTCATTTTGAAAGCATGAAAAATCAATGTATCTATGATTTTATTATCATTATACGTTACCAGTCATAACAAATTGCTGCACATAATAGATGAACAAATGAAATCAAGATAAATTAAAAAAAGAAAAGCTAAAAACAAAAATTGAGAAAATTTTTACTGAATCTATTATAATACACTTTACTTTAACACATAAAACCAATTACATTATATCAAGGATTTTTTTCAACTGAACGATTAACTGCCAATCTGCTTTTGATAAATCATTTCGAAAATGTGCTTTACAAACATCTATTGTTTCACGCGTTATCTGAATTAAGAAAATAAGATTTATATGCTCACTTAACCATTTTTACTATTTCCTAACATTGCGTTTTGAAATTTCAGTTTACACCTATCCATTCACAATTGGTGACAGTGGTAATTTTAAATAAAAAAAAATTTTTTTAAGGTTGAAAATAATTTTTGTGAATTTTAGAATTAAGAAAACTTCTTAAAACTTTGAATAATTTCAAATCTTAACGAAACATCAAACTGAAACTTACTCGGCTTATTAATGTATCTTGATGGGTGAAGTGTCTTCCATAAAGTTTCGGAGCTTCACCAGTTGTGTTTTCTATTTTTATGCAAACTTCATCTCCCGCACGAGCTATTTCCACTTGTTCATGATTTCGCTCAATACTTGATACGCTACCAATGCAGATAGACTAAAATTGGAACTAATCAAAAATAATAGAAAAAATATATGGAAAAAATATAATTTTACTTTTCCTTTGTTGATAAACTCAGAAAAGCAAGAACAACCTCAAATTCTTACAAGACTTACATCTTTAGAGGGAACGCACAATGGTACACCTCGTTTAAGTTGTCCTGCTTCAACAGATACACCAAGTATAATGGGATTACGGGCATTAAAGATGTGTTGTGGAAGAATCCTCAATTTGCACGGGAAAATTGCTAAATGTTCATTCTGCCGTCTGCGTTTAACTCTCAGCTCTTCTCTGAAACTTAGAACAAAAAGCATACTTTTCCTTCCGCTTTTGCGAGTCTATTTGGTCTATTTCTAATGCCTTTTCATTTTTTGATTACAATACGATTCCGATGTTCAATGACTCGCAGTTGTGATGGCATGATGGTATCAAACATGAAATGCGTCATGTATCCCAATATTTTAAAATGTACATAGTTGAAATGACTTTGAAGCCTTTGAAAAGTATTAATTTTCAACTTCTTCATACAAGTTCGACAGATTCTTTAATGGAACATTTTTGGATTTCAAACTGATATTATTTTTCTAAAGGTCTGTTTTACCATTTGTAGTCTCTATAATATCAAAATAATACCTATATTTCAAGAAACTATCTTCTAGATGGTATATAATATCAGCGGAGAAAATGCGAACACCTTCACTAGTTGCAAACTGTTCCACCTCACGATCAACACGAACGTCAAATGCAAGTATACAAGCATATTCTTCTTTCCTCTCTAACATTACTGCTGCTTTTTGCACATCTTTTTTATGTACTGGTCCAATATTCACGTTTGAATAAGGTATTTTTTGTGTCTGAAAAGGAAATTTTTGCAAAATAAGGAAATCTTCACAATGAAAAAAAAAAATCTCTGAAATGAATAAATAATTTTAAAAACGGTTCCAGAAAGATGAAATAATACCTTTAAGAATTCTAATAAAGCTTCTAATGAACCTAGTGTACTAGCTTGAACGTAGACCCCCTCAGGTTTCTTCTTGATAGCCATAAGAGCTTTAGATAACTGGGCTTCACAATCCTCCCTGAAATATAATTTATATGCGAAATATAATTTTTTTAGCACCTGCAAGAAGTTTGTACAAATAAATTTCTAATAAAAAGTCAAAAAAAGAGAAAACAAAGAAATTTCATTATTTTCAGAAAGCATACTTAAGCACAAGAAGTTCATCCTCCCGATTTGCAACAAACAATGGTAATCCAGCAAGTGCTTTTTCCAAATTCTTTGCTAATATCTTAACTCCTTGTGCACCTTTTATCATTTGATAATGTTCATATGAATTCTAAAAATCTGTTAGTTTACAATACGTTCTTCATATAGGTAAATTTCATGCTTCTCTCATCAAAATTATCTAACATAAGCAAGTAATCCAAAACTTCTGCTTTCATGAAAATATCATCAAATGTAACTGAACGAATCAAAAGAAAAAAAATACTGGAAGAAAGCTGTAGTTGTACCTTAACTCTCAATTCTTTTAAAGGCTGCGGCATCAACAATTCGCGGATCTGAGTTATGATGGCCCCATCAGTACCCGTAAGAACGATTACATCCCGACTTTTAATGAACCATTGACCAATATGACATCTACCGTAATTCCTAATCCGGGAAGAGACTTGACCTAGAAAAAATAAAAAATAAAAAAGTAAAAAAAAAACTATAGAAAAAAAAAAACTATAATCTATAAATACATACATTTCTGTACATCCTACTAGAAATGAAGGCAGAAAGATTTCAATATTTTTCTTACTTCCATGACAGTACAGTCAAGCTCCTCGCAATATGCTAACTTCTCAGCCAGTCTGTTTTGTGATTCATTGATAATATGAGCCATGATATTACCAATACCATCACCAAGAAACGCAGAAGTTGGAACCATACTAATGTATTCATTCAGATCTGGATTTTCGTTCGCCATGACTACGTTTACTCCCTTGGAAAATAATGGCATACATATACATATAAGTACAAGAGTCATTCCATGATTCTGGTAATATTCTTGTTACTTTGGCAAATTTTAGAATGTTTCAACTTCATCCATAGGTATTAGTCGAAATCTCTCAATCCTCAAAGTATTTATTTCTTTTCCAAACTTAGATAACCAGTCAATCTTGACCTTTTGCACTTAAAATTTGCCTCCCCTTTAGTAATAATGTACCTGTTCGGCAAATTGTAATACGACTTTATCTTTAAGTTCTTTAAATTGTAATTGGGTATTAATTGGTTGTGACTTCAAATGTTGATAGATATCTTTTCGTGGATTCGATTCATAATCGTATAAACGATCGATCTGAAGAAGATAAATAAAAGATATAAATAGCAATTACAATTATGTAAGGAAAAAGTGATGCAGAATAGACTGATGATAACATTAGAAATTACTTTATTTAATGCTATAACGAATGGAGTTTGTCTTTTCCTTAGCAGATTAAATGATTCAAGTGTCTGTTGTTCAAGCCCATGCATAAGATCAACAACCAAAATTGCATAATCACATAAGGAAGAACCGCGGGATCGTAAATTCCTAAAAAAAAAAAGTTTCATATTCAAAATAAAAAAAGAGATCATTAATTTTATCTAAAACTGATTTGATAGACTTTTAAATGCTATCATTATATGATTTCATTAACTGCATTTTCATAACACACTAACACATATGATCGGATTATGCATTTTTATTCTGATCTTACTTTAACATGTCTACTATGAATAAAATTTTATCCCCATTCTCCACTTCTCACGCAGCAGTCATTTGGATCTCTCAATATAAGAGAATTACAATATTATATTGAGAAACTCTTTTACAGTTATAATAGTTGCAAAGAGAATTCCTTTAAAGCAATTAAAAATAACGAACAAGTAATGTTAGCTACTTGAAATCTTACTCATAGATGAATGTTCTATTTTCCACAGAGAATATAGTTTTAGCCTGCCACGCTAATTTGCTAAATTTTTTTACTCCTGAATTATTACCATTAAATACACGATGTCTACATTTAATTTTGTGCAAAGTGTATTATCCTGACATTTTACAAAATATATAACAAGTTTCAATGTCAAAAGAACTTACGAAAAACTTTCATGACCAGGAGTGTCAATTATCAAGAGTCCAGGAATTTTCATTTCACTTCCTATAAACTGAAAAAAAGGGAACATAAAAAAAATTAATAAGGATAAAACAAAATGATAAGAGAAAGTTGGAACAAAAATCAAAAAATTTGCATTAATTACTCACATCTCGAACCATTTTAGTACGTTCCATAATTGCAGCAGCCGGCACTTGTGTAGCGCCGATTTGTTGCGTTATTCCACCAGCTTCTCCATCTTGTACATTTGTATGTCTTATCTATTAAAATAAAAAAGTGGGGCATGCTCTATCTTAAATTCATTAAAAGAATAAGGCAGAACATAATCAAAGAGTAAAAACGAAGAAACTAAAGTACCGTGTCTAACATTTTCGTTTTTCCTGTATCAACATGTCCAAGTACGCAAATAATTGGTGATCGTAAATTGTTCGTTGAACGTTTAGCTTCAGCTTGCTCACGTCGCTTCTAAAACAAAATATCTCGTTTAAAAAAGGTAAGAAGTAAAACATCGATAGTTTCGAAATAAAAAATGAAATTGTAACCTTTAAACGTGCCCGAACTTTCGCTTTCACGTGTTCTTTAGTCTCCCGACTTTCTTGTTCATCATCACTGGTTTCTTCTTCGTCTTCTTCACCAAATTCCCCCAAAGAATCAGAATCTTTGCTTCTTCAACGAATTGTCCTGATTCAAACTCCAGCAAAATTATCTGTAAAAATGAGAGAATATCCCCAGTTATTACCACAAACAAAGTAAAACAATATTGTAGTCTGACAAAAATACAACCTCATTTTTTGGAAGAGTAGCCGCTTTCACAACCCGATCTACGACATATGATGCCACTTCTTCTTGTTCCTCTCCATGCATATTTTCCCAGTCATCAATAACTTCATCCGTCGCATTCCACGAACTAAGTATTTCTTCATCTTGTGGTTTCACCACTTCAAAATATTCTGTAGATTTTATGTCTGCAGATAATAAGCGCTGAACATTTTCTGGAGCAGTTTCTAAAACAATAAGACGTAAAATTATGCAACAAGCTCATCAAAAATCACTTATCAAGTATTTGTTATTAGTAAATTGTTGCATAAAAAAAAAAGGAAAAACCTTTGCCGTCTTGTTTCACCTCTTTTTTGGGTTTTTTCTTTCCATACACAGGGCGTTTCACTGGAACCTCTTCACTTTCTCTCCTGAGTGCACTTGGAAGTATGATATCTAGAAAAACATGAATGAATGTTAACCGAGTACTCATTGTGGATAAATCACTTGATTTGATCAATTAGAAAGCTGTACTTGAATTAGCTAGTAATGCCTGTCTCCTCAGCTTTTCCTTCTGTGTTGGTGTCAGATATTTTCCTTCCGCTTTTAATTTCTCATCACGCTCTTTTCTCTTCTGTTTTTCACGTTCCCTCTTCTCTCTAATCAGTCGTTCCTGAACGAAAACAATTACGTCAAGATTTGAAGAGACTTCATTAACTGAAAACAAAGAAAATCAATTAGTGAAAAAAACTCACCTCTTCTTCCTTCACTTTTTGTTGTGCAATCAATCTCTCTCCTCTTCCTTCTGCTCTCTCAGTATCCTTTCCTCTTCCTCTTGTTTTCTACGTAATATTTCTTTAATAAAAAACCTAAAAATTGTTATGTGATATGAAAAGTAAGCTAATCTATTTGTTTTTCCGTGAAAAATCTGAGACAATATTACATGATTCATTCAAGATGATAAAGAACGTTTTGTAACAATAATTCAGAAGAAACAGAACCTCCACATTCAGTACGCAATATTACAAAAGCATTTACATCAAACATACATGTCTTTTCTTCTTTGTTTCCTTCTTGTCTCCATCCCTTTTTACATCTCCTTTCTTTTTTCTTTTTTCCCTTGCATCACTTATCTCAAAAAAATTTATTTAGGAAAATCTTGATCCTTAAGAATATTTACCATTTATTCGAAAAAATAATCGGCCTTCCAATAAACATATTTCAAATAGAAAATATAGTAGCTTACTCCTTGATTTTCCATTGCAACAGCATCTCCCTCGGCAGCTGAATCGCATTCTCTTGATTTTTCCTTCTCTGCTACATCTTTTTTTCTTTTTTCTTTTATCTTTTTTTTTGACTGTAACATTTCCAGTATCAATTCCTATAACGGTTGTTTCTCCACTTCTGCCAGCATTAACTGAAATGATCTCTTGAGATTTGCTGAAGTCATCGCATTAAATGAATCGAAAGTCAATACGGCATGAAATACTAAAGCTACGATAATTTAAAAGGTTGAAGATATTTTCAAATCTTTACCAGCTTGCATTTCTGATACACAAAATACACCAGAAGCTGCTCCTTTTTTCTTCTTTTCTTTCGATGCTTTTTCTACTGGTTTTTCGAGATCCGCCAGCAAAGTATCTAAATCCTCATCTTCTTTCAAACCCTAAAGTACAAAGTTTACGGGGCATAATGGAATATTAAAAAGTAACTTAATCAAACGTGGCATACATTCATTCGACAAAAATCACCTTTTTGCCTTTTTTTCCTTTCGCTTTCCCTCCTTCTTTTAACTTTGTTACTGTTTGTTGCTTAGGAAACTCTTTTGCTTCATTAAGCTTATTCTTTCCATCTATCTTCCTCTCTAGCTTGTTTTCTTTGATCTCATCCATTCTGTCAGAATTTTCACTAATACTTTCCGTCTTCTCTATATCATCGCTATCAGAATCATGCTGAAATATAAAACTATTACTAAACATGTGTAAACAACAATAAGATACATATGCTAAAATATAATGTATTGAAAGTTACTCGTATATCAGACTTTAGATAATCTCAACTAGTTTCATATGGCTTGACCTAGGCAGAAAAATACGCACAAGGTGCGACAGAGATTCATTTTCTGGGTGCTTCGAAGAAAAATATTTGATCTGATAAATGATAGGAATACGACGTACTTCAGCAAGCATATTAAAAGCACTGCTCTTCCCTTTCCCATATGTGGGTAACATTGTTTCTTTGTCACACTCATCATTGTCATCAATTTCAAAATCGGGTAACAGTTTCAGTTCTGCTCCTTTGACGTCCAAATCTTCCGACCTATTTATCATCAGGTTTTGAATATGAAATGATGGAATTCAATAATAAAATCTAACTGATAAAGAGATTTTATCTTCCAAATGATAAAGAGATTTTATTAAGATAGTTAAGCTAGAAGAGATTTTATCAAGATAGTTAAGCTAACTTTTCAGGAAAAAAGAAAATGACAGCTCCAAATTTTCTTAAGCACAAATAGTAGCAGAAGCTTTTTCATTTTTAATCTAAATGTAATACATTGATAACTAAGATCAATAATAATGTTTCACGATCTTACCAGTCATTCTTCTTATTGCTCTTCTTCTTTTTTGTTGCCATTTTCAACCGAAATCATTTGCTTGGAAATTGAACTTTGTCAACAAATTAATATGTTATCGAACTGAGAAGCAACTGAAACTGACTCCCCTTTCATTAAGCAGAACTTCCAGCACCAGCCAACAAAAATACCACGAACAAAGTCGGTAGTTTCTTCCTACTACCTTCTCTAACTACCCTCATAAAGGGCAATGAAATTTTCCCCAATGATCTGGAGTCACTATGAAATTAACGGTCTCAGCGTGCTTGGATCTGAATGTTTGTAAAATCTCGGTTGGCGTGACACCTCAAACTCTATTAATCTAGAAAAAGCAGTCATTATAACTCATTCAAATAGATGTAGAATCTTATAACATATTATTTCTTATCAGACAGTTGTATTAATCAGTATCTTGTAAAAATAATCCTGAGGACTTGAAATTTTCTAATAGGCCTTTGGTGAGATATAACTATCGTCTATTCTATGAAACCCGAAAAATGATGCATTTTTTATCCAGATGTTTCCGAAGAAGTTGATCAACTCCAGTGTTAACATTTTGGAAATAAATAGTTTCTGCCAAATTAAATCTCCTTTAAGGAAACTAACTAAAACCATAAGAAAACTTTCTAATACTAAATTCCATACCTTTTCGGAAGACTTTTCCCAATAAGGATTTTCCACTTTTTTCCGTTTTCCCATCACCAGATAAATGTAGTCATTCTTTTACCTACTTCCCATTTTTTTTTCGCTAATTAAAAAACTTGAAATTTTATAGAGATACTTCATTCTACCAAAAGAGAATTCGGTAGAAAATTTATGCTTAGTTCTTCTCTCTTTTCTTTTTGTTATATTTAGAATGTTTCTAAAGGACAAATAATTCCTGACTTAAGAATTCTCATGAAAGTATCAGCAAATCTCTTCTCTTCTTTGTTTGTTTGTTCAGAAACATTTATCCCACTTTTATTAGGATGAACAGGAAATCTAATACTTTTTATATAATCTTGAGATGTTTATATATCATTTTCTGAAAAATTTGACATCTCTCATGGCGATAAAAAGATTGAGGCACTGTTTGTCTCTCCTTCTGCTTTTATTGCTGTGTTTCGGAGAGTTTTGAAATTTTCAATCAGAATGAGTGTACAATTAACATTTGAATCATATAATCGTGAGATTGATCTACTTGGAATAAATGCAGCGATGGGATTCAAAGATCTTAATCTGAAAATATGCGGCAACACTGACTTGTTCAGATCAATATTTAAGTATAATCATCGCAGTTTAACTTGAAATCAAGTAGTAGATGATTGTCGAAAGAATCAAATAAGACGATCTTTGGGTGAAAAAAATGCCCCAGAATGAGAGTTTTTCAATTTGTTTTTAAATTTTAATTCAATCATACAATTTCTGATACTTTTTAATCTTAGTTATACGGAAACAATATCAATGACATATTGTTTTCCGAAGATGTTTTTTTTTCCAAAAAATATTGTACACGAATTTTACGGAAACGGTTTGAATTACTTCCTTACTATATTACAATTTTTATTCTTGCTTCCGTATTTACATATCTCTCGATAATCCAAAATTTGGAATTCAGTTGACTCTTTTGATTTTAAAATAAGTCAAACAAATCTCCTAAAATATTTTTAAGCAAGGTATTCCAATAAAAACTTTAACTTCAGAAAGAACAATGTTTTGATAAATTTAACAGAAATTATTAATAATTCATTAAGATAAAAAATATACTAAACTTTGACCTGTTTCCATTTCAATAGTTAACTTGTGTATCCAATTCCAAAATCGAACAATTTTTGGAGAATTCAGAGGAAAGAAATGAAATGGAAGTTCGTTCATTTTTCATTCTCGAGATATGTTGCAAAATGCATCGATTCCCTGGAATTTACAAAAATTTTAAGCATAGTTATTATATTTAAATAATAAAAGTTGGAAAATAAAACGTCACGTGAGGAAGGCAACTTCAGTAATTATCGATAAAATGCTGTTTTGAAAAAGAGGAAAAGCTATGAATCAAATATTATAATTACGGATGCCAGATAAAATTACTGTAGCGTTTTAAAAAAAAACATATATTTCTTTAGTAAACCGATGGCTTATCCAAACAGTCCTATTTCATTACATCAGTATGATATTTCAGTATTAAACGATGTTCTTGTGATAGAGACGAATTAAGCACAAAGCATAATCAGCAAGATTGATAAGATGTTTGAAACATATTGAAGAGGAAAATAGTAACATCTTGTGTAGAAACAAAAAAATCAAATAGAAAGTTAGTATACATTTTTTTAAATTTTATTTCTTGCAATTTTATAGCTTGCCTCGTTCTATTTTTGATAAATTTCAATTGAATAGTTTAAAAATGCTTTGAAACGAGAAAACAAAACGAGACCGCATTAAAAATAATTAACCAAAGCAATCATTCGGCAGCGAAGAAACAACGAAATTTTTTTAAAAATTATTCAATAACCAATTAACTAAAGAAGAAATCCAACTTATAACCGCATTAAAAAATAGTTATAGAAAAATGATGAACTTACACAATTCTGCTAATTAAGATTTTTCTGAGCTAAGGCGTATTCAACATCAAGCCTATCGTCAGAAGTTGCTGTTGACAATTGACAAAATACCAACAGAAAATAGAAGATTAAGAAACAAAGACTGATAAAGCTACTAAATGCAAACTGCAACAAAATAAGAAAGATAATGCATATTGCATTACACATGCAAAATAATACTTTAGACAGAAAGAGAAGAAATCCGTTGCAGATCGGATTCTTCGATCTTCTGGCAAACGACCTGCATTGATTTTAACAAAAAATAAAAAACATTTCAATGTTAGCTCAACATTCATTTTTCATTACTTATCCCTTCAACTATCTCTATAGATAAATATTTCTAATCCTTCCTCACTTATATTTGCATGCACTACAATCAGTAAATTGAAAAAAGTGTGATTATCATCGAGAAGGGACCTCATACAATCAGTGCAAATAATTCAATTCAAATAAAACTGTATTAAAAACATAATTCAATCTTTTCACCAACAGTCAACAGTAATCACAACAGCGATAGAAACCAACGATGTTACTGGCATAAAGTATCAGTAAGTAAGATTTATAGCGGTTATATAAAGTTTATCTAAGCAAGATGGCAGTGGAAAAATGGGAAATACTAAGAACAGCATTTGGAACATCTGAAGAAAAATTATGAAGAGATTCGGTAACTTCCGCAATGACACCTGAGACTTTGCTCATCTTCTTAATATCAAAGGTTGAGACCGAGTGTCAGGCGGGACTGCGAAGACCTTAAACTTGCTGAAATCTATAAAAAGATAATACACATGAACAGAGAGATATTGGTAATTACAATAAAAAACAAAATGAAATGATAAAATAAGTGCAATAGTAATGAGTCCATATTACAGAAAGATTGTTAGTGTTTAAACATGCCAAAGTAGATCAAATAATCTGAAAAAGCATAGAAATTTTGTATAGCTGAAGTTGTATTTTTGTGTAAAAAATTTGCAAATATTATGAGGAAAAATCTTATGGGACTTAAGAATAGGAAAAAAAGAGAATTATTTACAAATATGATATAATCGAAGTTTCCACAAATCCATGAAAAAACCTATATTTTGTTGAAAAATTTTAACTATGATTTGACGCTAAAAATCTTATTTACGCTTGCCAAAACTATTTGTATACATGATAAATGGAAGAATAATTATACTGAATGATACAATGACTGGAAAACATATGGTTGATCGATCATTTTTGTTTATTCCGTTTGAAATGAATTATAAGAATTTTTAAATTGGAAATATATTTTAGATGAATTAACTATGTTTGGTAGCTGAATATAAAATAAGTGAGAATAATATAGGACTATTTTTCAAACTGTCGATGCAAAAGTAAGAATTTTCGTAGTGCCTTGAAATTTCACCTGAAATAATCCTATTTGTAATTCCAATCAAATAAGTCATAATTCCAATTATTAATCTTTTCTATCAAACTTATTCTCCTTAATTTCTCTGCACAAGCAGCAGTAATTTTGAGAACGATCCGTTTAACAAAAATCAAAGAGCTCAAAGGGATAGAAAATAATGGCCAGAAGAAGATGGAATGTGTGTGAGACAAATAAGTGTTTCGACAATACACCCAAATGTCCCCACCGGTAAAAATACGATGAATGATGTGAGAATGACAGCGCACTGACACTGCGATGATAACTTTGATGATATGTTGAAATGACTGTAAGAACTGTAAAATAGAGCGAAAGAAAGGAAAGGAAAAGGTGAGACACACATGCATTTCTAAACCTGACTGTCAAAAACAAAGACGACAATCTTATCTTAAAACTTGCAAATGAAGCCCTTTTTGTCGTCTTTCCTCCTGTTGCTTTATTTCCATTCAAACATCACAATAGATTATTGGGCGCTATAATGAATAAACTGGGGTGCTCAGAGACAAAAAGTCTGAAAGATAACTACCTTAAATGGGAAAATGAAAAAATAAACAAAGATAAGTAAGAGATTTTTATGTAAAAGCGATCTTGTTTATATAGAAAGATGTGACAGGAAAATATAGTATAGAAGCAGTTGAAGACATTTTGGTGCTACGAGTTCAGCGACTTCAGATTTGGTTAATAAATAATTCGTTCCTATCAGACTTAGAATAGGCCTTCGCAAAACCCAAATCCAACTCTGAATAGAGGAATCTAATTGCAAACCAAGAAACTGATAACAACATTCAACGTAATATAATGTATAGGTTACATTGCTTTTCCTGCTTGCCACATCATTACTATTCAATCCAGATGCATTTTAGCAAGTACCATCTCACTGATTCTTTTATTTGTTAATTACCAATTAGACAGATTGGAACAGGTCATTCGGCACTAACATTTTTGAATCAACACAAAAAATTGACCGATATCGACCAGTATTACCATGAAGTAAAACCATCGGAATAAGCCGCACAACACATAAACGTAAATGCTGCGTAACAATAAGTCTATTTATTATTTCTCGAACAGGAATAATGGATAAATCATCTCTCGATACCCTATCATTCATCCTCCCATACATTTTTCTCTAAAGTTTATTAATTCCTTTAAAAGAAAAGATGTTCTTATATTCACACCAAAAAAGATCAAACATTTCCATGGAATCTGTTTTTCCTTCCTCGCCTCCCTCAGACAAAGAAGTCTCATCAACAGTCTCACTCTAATTGCAACCCGCCACAAGCCTCAGAAATAGCAACATAATTATTAGCTTCTGATTTTTTTTTATCTTCAATTATTCAAGCACTGGAAAATTTCGATAAGATTTTCCTGCCTGTTTTTCTATCTGATCATTTGTTTATTATAATCCAAGTATTAAAAAATTAAAATATCAGATTAATGAATGGTTTAATATCACCTCAAACTACATCAAATGAACATACTGATAATAAAATTAACAGCAGTTTCAAATGATAATTATTGGATGGCGTTTTCTGCCTAATGATGGTGGAAATTCAGAAAATAAAAGATTAGCAGAATGCGACTACAGTAGGATCATCGACAAAAAAACTGATTAAAATGAGTATAAAAGTGGAGCCAAAAGAACCGATTTGGAAGAGAAGAGAGCCAACTTCGTATTGATGAATGAGTGATCCTTCGCAGTGCCTGAAATATATTTCAACAAAAGTGATAACTTGTGTTAAAAGTAAAAAAGCATCGATTCCTACCCAAAAGATAATGGATGTATTATTCATTTGAAAGAAAGAACCCTACTTTCCTCCCACCCATCAATAACCTTTGATGTTAACACTTTCTCGAATCTTCCCAAATGTCATTAGAGTACTCATAATGAATTACAAATACTTCCCTTTATTTATTATTGATAATATTTAAACAGATCAATAAGATGAAAAATGGCAGAAGGAAGTGAAGAAGTTTACTCAAACGTCAATAATAAACTTGAATGTGATCTGGTCAGATAGTCGAACATAATTATATTCCAAATCTGTCACCCCATTTTCTCTGCGGCAATGTTCTCTTCGCGTATTATCCAATATTATGCATAATGGGGAAGTCATTAAGAAAAACTGCAAATTTTGAATTAATATGAAGTTAAAGAATACTAAAAATATCTTCTGTCTCAACTCTATGAATAATTACTTCCTAATATGACAATTTAATTCGAAAACATCAAAATAAATGAATTTCAAAGACACATAAGATAGGCAAGTAATAGATAGCTAAACCGTAGAACATCGAAGAAATTGCGATTTCCTTATAAAAATTATTCTTTGAAATAAACAATACGCTTGTAACATTATACTAGAACCTTTTCCATGCATCGTTTTGCTCGTTCTTTCTCTCTCGAAAATAACAGCAAATCCTTGACCTCAATATGGGAGAGAGAGACACTGAAAGCCGGTGAAGCACTACGCATAAGATCATCTAAAAGAGCTTACCTGAAATGGTATATAACCTGTGCATGCTGCTCAATAATCAATACAAATAACGAATGCTTTGCTAGAAAATCAAAAAATTTTCCTACCTGAAATGAACTTCGAAATATCACACATCATATGTCTTATTCAAACTCTTATAAACAAACAATCCCTTAATATTATAGCTATCACTGATAAAGAAGTATAGCAATAGAGAGTTCAAAAATATTGTTAGGATAGGTGACGAGATCATTTATCCTGGTGAAAATCTTGAAAGGATGAGAGTGTAACAACAAAGTGCTATTCCCATTGTAAATGAGTGTAATGGATAGCGTGAAAAAAGGAAACAGTGAATGGAATAAATCCCTCCATCAATTGAGGATGCGTGATGAATAGAGATGATGACAATACCGATGGCGATAATGACATGATAACAATGAATGATGATGATGATGTGGTTACTATACAATACGGTTACAGTCTCGATTGTATTTTACCTTCTGCTCCGTCATTTAGCCATGCGAATTCTATATATGCTAATTTTGAAATCTGATAATATACATAGTCATGTCGAAGAGAAGGAAATATGAGTGTAGAACTGGAACAAAGATGGAAGCTTTAGTTGAGACATCATTCTGATTCTGAATATATCCATAGTCATTTGAAAGATGTGATAATATTCAGTGATACGTAATAGCTTGTCTCCTATAAATTTCTATTATTAATAATCCCAAATAAAGAATACGACAGATTATATCAAAAAAAAAAACCTGTGTAGAGATTTTCTAAATGGATGAATTCATGAGGTATGCTGTCAGTTTACTTATTTCTTAAAAAAAATCCAGCGTGCAGATCTAGTTAGAAAAAATTGGAGTTATTAGATAAGAAAAATTTCTGATCTTGGATCGAGATTATTGAAAAATTTTCTAATAGTGAAAAGTGGAGTACGAAAATGATTTAAATTTATTTTCGTATAAATGCATATCTATATATATTGTTTGTGCACCTGTACGTATATATGATTGAATATGAAAGGTAAGAAAAGTAATTAATCAAAAATTTGAAAAGTCCAAGGTCGAAGTAAGAATGTGGAAGATATGTATAATTAAATAGAAAAAAGATGTCTTCTTGCTACTATGATGAGTTCTGAGAGAGAAGAGAATAGCGAAGGAAATGAATGGATGGATATAAGAAAATTCATTCAAAGAGATGAAAAGGAAGAGATGAATGTTACTGTCGTTTCTCTTTACCATTTTTCTAGCATTTTCACTGAAAAGACGAAAATATGCACTCAAATGACAGGTAAAAATTTAATATAACTTGGCTAGAATCCTCGACACAGTAGACCTAGTTAATTATATACCTTCTGAGCTCAATCAAAATACATCTTCTAACAACATCTATTTGCACTGTCCATTGCTGTACTCATCCTGTCACATATCATATCTGTCATCAAATTTCTACAATATGATTGATTGATTAATTAATTAATTCAAAGAATGCAGGAAAGATAGATATATGCAACAGTTCTAATCAATTTTCACTGACAGCTTTTATAATGCAAATTTCGTGGTACGCATACTAAGCAATTAAGGAAAAAAGAGTGGTCAAATTCATCAGCCTTTCTGTTTTTTAATCAAAATTGAAAAAATCAACAAGACCACAACCTAGCGAAACTGGCGAATACTATAATGTATAATATCTCTGCTAAAGAAGCAGAAAAAATCATTAAATTAACAAAAGTGAAAAAAACTTCAATTTCTGTGTCCGGAAAATTTATGACAAGTTCAGTAATTATACTGATGAAAACGGGTCATAAAGAACTACGAAATCAACGATGCTAAGTTTAGATAATACTTTTGTTATCTCGTAACACATATCAATCAATACTCAACCTAATAAACTTGAATGTTTCAAATGAATTAAAAATAGTTTATAAGGAACGAAAAGAAATAAAATTGCTCTGTGGAATAATCTTCGAGACCGTGTGAATGCATTCACAATTTTCTGCAGTCCACTAGTTGCATTATAATTTTATAATTAAAACTTACTTCCAAGCAAAGGACCACATGTAGATGTACATAGAAGTCCTATTTCATTTTACCTGTTCATTACAACGCTTAATTTTTATCAATCTTTGTTGGAGTGATAAGCGTTACTCATTTCATTTCAAAGTTTTGAGGCCTCTCATGTATCCTATGAGACATGGCACATAATTCGAGAATAAATAAAGAAATAAATTATGCATTACTTTCCACCAAATAAAGGAATAAAAAAAGAGTTGTGAATGCATCAGCCTAATTGAAATCATTGAATAATAGATAGGTCAGATACACTATTCTCATAAGATTTGCAATCTTCACAATTCCAATTCTGCTCATACTAAAAGAATGATAAAATGCCAAATGTAAAATTTAAATGGAAATGGGTAGTTTTATTGCACATTTTAAAGTATCAAGATCTCCATTAAGAACTCGTTAAATATGATTCTTGACGATATCGATTAGTGATAATGATATTCTAATGTCACTAAAAACGATATTCAATGATGCACTTCCCGTATTGTTGGAAAATTGCATATTGTCTTTTCCAGACATCATATTAGTATCTTTAACAGACTTTCTTCCCGTTATCCGATAATACATAACAGAATAAGATTATTACTATGAGATACATGGCATTCATATTACCATATTTTTAAATATAACAGTATATAACATTCAACTAGGATTATCTTACCAATGAAAACATTTTATTGGCGATTTAATGACATTAAAATCATATTGACGAACAATAATTTCCGGTTAGTCATAGGCAAAAAGTAATCTTAGTTCGTACTGTCTATAGATGTTCGAAAACTGAGATGCGATTTCGAAAATGCAATCTGAACGTGAAATTTATTAGGACATCCAAAAAATTTTAAGATCTATGGCCAGCAATCTTTAAGCACTAGCTATTGCGACATCGCTGCCTTTGAGATGCGTTAAAGGATCAATTAATTCTTTTTCTTTTTCTTAAACGATTTGAATTAATATACGAAGATAAATGCATAACTACTATGACGACAAAGAATGACGAACAAATTGATCTCGAAGTATGGACAGCACAATTTAGGGAAGAAAGAAAGACAGAGGCAAGCACGATCGATGATGACAAGAATAAAGAGTTCCAGCCAGTTGGACAAACTTTTTGACTACAGCTTTTATTCAAAAACACTTATAACTTTATCCTACGGTCTGAAAGTTTTCCTCAGATATTTTCATCTCGTTTCTTTTAAAAAAAATATGTAAAAAATTGATGTCTTTGAGGGCAATTTTTCAGGATATTTTTGTCTTTGACAATATCCAAATTGAATGATATGCTTATGAAGAATATTGTAGGTTTATATTTAATACAAAACAGAAAAGACACAGATACTTACCAATCAATATTTTGACACTTTTATTAATAGGTTCATTTACTTCTGTTACTAAGTCTATCTTAACTAAGGTAACTTATCGAATGAGTAAGCACAGACCAAAAAAAAGAATGATCAATCGGTCAACTATATCAGTTTTTATTATTTGTTGTGATATTAAATTGGTTCTCATTTAACGTAAGTAAATTCTCGCTAAAACAAAACTGACAAAAGATGGAATTATCCTTTTTTTCAGAAGAGAAATGTAACGATGATGTACTCTGATAGACGGAAATGTAAGTAGAATATTCAGAAATCAAATTTTCAATGTAGCCCTTGGAGATATTGATTAATAACTAGATATTACACTGTTTCTTAATCAAAATTTTATTCGATAAACTATAATTTCATAAGAGTAACTATATTAAGAAAAAATCGGGCCAAAGATGACGGACTGCCGACACACGAATCCAGAAATAAAAAATGATATATCTGTTTACATTATAATTCATTCTTATGTAATAGCACATTGGAGTCGAAACAATAAAGAGTTGTACAACGAAATAAATTGACTAATATGGATTAATATTTATCCCGATATTCTAAAAGATCTCTTCTCATAAATAAAGGTAACATCTTAGTAAGTATTACTAATACAAATAAAAGAAAGGTCAACTTGAGCTATGTTCTAGAGAAATTTACTCGTGAATAATAATTATGAGAATTGTATAGAGGTCGGAGAGGAAGATTATGGAAAAGCATAATGAGTCATACAACTATATCAGCCATTATTGCTAATTTAAAGGAAGAATAAGCTATATGTAAATATGATATGATTTCTTTTCAAATGAGAGAATAAATCTCAATATTTTAACTTTTCAATGGAACTGAAGGAAAGGAAAGTATCAATGATTAGATTTATTTTCAAAGGAAAGTTACGAATATGATTCAAGATTCAAGTTTAACCATTTTATTTTTTCACTCATCATCAATGCGAAAATTGTACTTGTGATTCTATTCGATCTGAATCTATCTGATTCCTGGTGTTAATTGGTTGCTCATCTTCTTGACAGCTTGAAACTCATCTGCTAAGAAAAAGATTCGTTATTTTTGTATTTGCTGTCTATTCTGAATTAGATCAATATGAGAACCAGAAATTTCAAAAAATTCATTAATTGTGACAAGAATAAAATTACTGAGTCTTATCTCAGTATCACTAATTTCTCAATATATGCCATATAATATAAAAAGAACCGTTAATCCCTCAATATGCTGTTTTTCATCTAATGAAACAATTTATTAACGAATTATTAGTAGATCTTTTATATCAGTGTCAAATAGCATGAAGGATTACGTGCTCAAGTTTATTTTTTATCTAGAAATACTTGAAGCGATTTAATAATATTAAGATTTCAGCATTGCTAAATGTTTTAGCTTAATCCGATAGATTCAATTCATTTAATTTCCCAATGGATTCCTTGAAGATTGAATATTCGTTCTAGCTCATTTCCTTAATTTACTGATACTCAACAAATCAGTGCAAAAGTTTTAAACAACAAAAATAAAAATTTAGCAAACATTAGTTCGCAAACATTATAGTTATAATAATATTATCTACGAGTTATATCTACGCAACATGGTTATAATAATATTAACCACTGACCTTCCATCATGAAAATTTAAACATTTACTCTAATTTGTAATTTTTTGTTTGGTAGTTCGAGAAATAGAAACATTCAAATGACATAACTTAGAGTGGGAAATACTTATTGATAAATACCAAAATGAATGTGTTTCAATCCCTATTTAGTTTACGAAAAATATTGTAATCAATACACCATCTGAACAAATCTCAATAACTTCAAATCACATTCCTCAGATTTTTAAAAATCTTTGTTGAAATTCTTGATGAATGCATATGCACCAATCTCACAATGTCAGAAGGCTATAAGGCATAATAAGCCACAATCAAGATTTAAAAAAAGAAATAGATTTTGCTTTTGCTTACCATTTTTATTCCAGACCTAATCTCTTGAATTGAAATTCCTCAAGATTTTCCAGTCTTTCATTTGTAAATAGAAACTTTCTACTGATTTCCTGCAGTACTAAGAATTATTTCATCAGTACTAAGAATTATTTCATCAAGACAAACCTTGCCTTGATGACTCGGAATCACTGCACAAAAAAGATGAAGCTAATAACAATACTAATGTGAGGATAAATGTAAAAATGTAATTTCGTAACATTTATTTCATCTTTAATCTCCACGAAACTATTAGCAATTTTTTTATTACTGACAGTACAAAATTTATACGAAGATAATGTTACTGCAGTCTAGCAGATGACAAATATCATTAAATTTGTAAATAAATATGATATTTTAATATTACATCTAACTTTTGTACATCACATAATCATATAATTTCACCAAACACAAAATGATTTAAAGCAAGATAAGAGACCTGTTTACCGAAATGTTCTTTAAAAGGCTTTACTTCATTTGATAGAAATTCTAGTACGTATTTCTACAAAATTCTCATAATTATCAGTAAATTAATATGGTATCTCATTTTGTATATATTGCAACTGATCGTACATTTTACTTCGTACGTTCAAAAAACAATTGCGTATTATACTCATCATATACTTTGCTGCATCGCGATCAGATAACTGTGGTGCAAAACGATCTCGGAACTGTTGTATAGTTTTACCACGGAACACGGAAGGATGTGTGTCCAGCATCAATGACACTAAAGCAATAAAGGCCTGCAATTTTCGCATAATAAGCCTGGAAATTTTATGAATAAATTGCTGATATAAACTTGAACTTAATGTGTAAAATAAAATTCTCCAAAAAAAATAATAAAGAATGGTGAGAACTACGTGCTTTATAATACGGTCGAACGGCGAGATATGCCTGAACACAAAGTGAAGCAAATAATCGAAAGCTTGGTGCTTCCATTTTGCCACCCATAATTGCTACCATTTCTTGTGAGAGTTTAAAGTCTGGTTCAAATCCAAGGTTTCCTCCCGGACTGCTCTCAAACATAAAGCCAAAATCTAAAAAACTATTTCTGAAGGAAATACCAAATGAGAAGAAAAACAAAAACTTTTCAGTGTTGAAAAAACATTCAAAAAATGATACACTAAAACGCTAACCAATATGCACAATATGGCCATCACTGTCAATCATAATATTTCCATTATGTCGATCTTTTATTTGTAGCAAAAAACTAAAAACACTATACGCAGCCATACTACGAATAAAATTTCGTCTCGCAATTTGCAATGTTTCAGTGTTTTCATCACCATACGTCGTCAGAAAGTACTCATACAATCCTGTAATCTAGTTTTATAATTTCAAAAAACAATATTTTTAGTATATATTTGGAACATGGAGAAAAAAATAAAACTAGCCAAAATCAGTCTGCCGACCAAGTTGATCTCTTGATTTCGAATTTGGTACACATTCAATTATCCCACAACCAGGCGCAGTAGCTACAACTCTATAAGGAAATAAACGAATGTCAAGGTCCACAGAATTAAAAATGTTACGCATTAAATTCATCAGCTGTAGCGCCAACATATCTTGACGCACATCGTCACCAACCTGAAGTAAAATATATGTAACGATCATTATAATTGTTGACTCAGTTATGAATGGAATTATTCAAATGTTTTACATATTTAAAAAAAAATGAAAACAAATCAAAAAATTTCAAATTATCAGGAAAAAAATGCCAACTTTAAAAATGGCTGCTTGCCAACAAACAAGACTATCTTCTGCTTTTGAAAGAAATCGAATATCTGCTTCCAGAGTATGTTTCTGCTGATGTGCAGCGATTCCTAATTGTTCCAGTTTCTCAATACCACAACGAAGAACTTTGAATCGTGCCAAAAAGGGCGCTTTGGCGGCACTAAAAATAGTTACGAAAGTTTCTCGAAATTTTTCTCGAAAAAATTTCTTGAAATTCTTGAAAGTACTTTTCATTTAACTGAGATGCAACTTATCTTTGCATTGGGGTCCCACTTTTGTAGTCTATATCCAAAATTATTGCTTCTGGATTAGATGGTAAATATGTGACTGTTTTCACATGTATCTCAGCGAGGGCATCTAGACAAGCTTTTTTTCTAGCTTCGCCCTTTGGAAATGGTCTTATTTTCCCTGATATATTGGTAATATGTCTGAATAAATCGAATTCATTATCGTAAAATTTTCGTGCAGCGCCTTCCATGTTTGATTTTATCTAAACAAAGAAATTTGAAAATAATACACCTAAATATAAAAAAGAAGTAAAAATTTAAGGAATTATACCTTGTTGATCAATTCGCTTAAAGGTCCATATAAATCGGGATCCTTTTCTTTTGAATCTTCATCTCTGTACATATTTGCTTGCATGTTCCATAGTAATTGATGAGCCAAAAGTTGCGAATGGCCAGCCAGCCACATAATTAGCTCAGAAACATAACCCATCTAAAAATGTCTCGAGGAATATTGAAAATTAAAACGGAACTTGGTCAATTTATATAGTTCTCAGAGCTTTTTGAATGAAATATACCGAATCATATCGTAGAGCTTGAACAAGCTGCGGAATATACAGCAGAAGCACATTCGGTGGATATGATTTTAATACATGTACAGCATACTGCACTGTAATGGGATGCGTTGGGTATTGGCGTGCACCGAGCAACGATAAAGCCATCACGGGATCACATACTGCCCAAGTTAAAATATGACTTAGTGTTTTCAAGTCCTGTTAAAAATACCAAAATATATAAGAAAATCAAATAAAAAGAAAATACTTTTATTTATTTATATTTCTTACAAATGTTTAGAAATTTTATAACAAGCGACTGATCAAACTATATGCAAAAGCAGACACAAAAATCTCATGATAATTTCATTTGCAATAATGCTCTTTGTTAAGATATATTATTTTAGCAAAAATTAACCATAACAACTATATATCACGGGAAATATTCGTAATTATTATTTATCTGAATCTTTGTTTTAGAATTCTTATCTCTCATTCAGCTGTTCATTGTAATTTGCAAATATGTATGCTATCAACCAGTACAAGCGAATAAACCAGGCTTTTAGGAAAAAATGTGTGAATCACTGTAATCTTTTCATCCGTAAGCTTGAAACAAATCGGAATAAAATAATATAAAATGACGATCCAAAATATGAATTTACCTCCACTTTTTCTTCAAGAATCTTTCCTTCTCCCAGCATCAAAGAAAGAGCTTCAGGCAAATCGGTCACCATTTCTGGTGAGTTCACGAGTAATTCTTGAACAGCCATTTGACAAGAAGAACAAGAACGAAATCTAAATAATACTGAAGGAAAAACATAAGGAATAAATGCCAATTTCTTTGTTTTTTAAATAAAAATAATCTAAAATACACTTCTGCGAGATAATAACCATTCTCATTACATTACTTGCCTTAAAGACATATAAACTGCTAAGTCGGGACAAATTTGCCAAGCAATTTTGACATTTTCTCGAAGAAGTCTAGCTTCTGTTCTCGCATCAGGGAATGTTGATTTTCGCCACTGTTCAATGTTTGGATCTTCTAAACCCATAGCTTCACCCAATGGATTTAGCCATGCAGTTAAGCGTTCGATTTCATTTGCCTGGAAATTTGAAAATGTAATTTAAAATAAAGAAATCGTGCAGCAATGTTCAGAATTTTTTGATTAAAGCTTACGACAAATATCAAAATCAAATTTCGATAACGACTGTATAGCTTCATCTGTTGTTCTGCATGTCTGTTTGAGTTGGATCGACTGGGATCTGGAAACCGAGAAAAACGCTCATTCATAAAATTGAAAATTTATAATTACAATATTATAATACTAATAAATCATGACGCAGAACAAGGATACGAAAAGTTAATGTTTATTTCGTATTTTCTTGTCCACTAAATTATATACAGAATTATAGAACTATGCTGAGACGAATGACTGATTCCTTAAAAATTCGGAAGAAAACTACATTTAGATATTTTACATGAATTCACAATTTCTTGAAATATTCGATCATTTCTAAGTTTCCACTTTTTTCCAAAATTAAAAAAAAGGATTTTTTTTATTTCGATTTTTAATTCTGAAAAAAAGGATGCAGAAACCTGTTAGATACATCATCTAATTGTTTGGAAAAATATATATGTTGCAGTTTTCTAGTGGTTATTAGTGTTTCGCTCACAGCAATCAAATTATTAAATTTTGGGCAGAAAATTTTCTGTTCCGTTAAGATTTCTAGTCTACTAATTTTTTTATGGAATACAGATGTCGTCATTCAAAATTGTTTAATATCTTATTAATAATTAGGACTTTCATCAAAATCTGAATTTTAAAAAAAATCTGACCATTATTGAGAGCATTTTTCTGTAGCGAACCAGCTCTACCTTGTACAGTTACAAGTGTTACCCAGTTAGAACTGCTGGTTGCCATTGCATGACGAGTTTGCATGTCGGCGCGACTAAATATTATTTATCACTAAATATTTCCACCATTTATGACTAAAAAGATATAATAAAAATAATGATTTTTAATCATTAAAAAATTTTTAAACAAAAAGTAGCACCACCAAACTTACTTGTATGCTGTGCCAGACTTGTAGCTGTCATCTAAAATTTGCTGAAGAGATTCCAAGTTGAGTTCGCTGTCTGTAATATTCATCAGATATAATTAACAGCAAGACAGAAAAATCCATTTAAAAAAGATGCTTACCAATGCTAGCAAATATTTCTTTTTTGATATATTTCACATCCGAGAAAAGAGTATTCCAAAAGGTGATTAGCCATCGTATATCATTCTTCAACTGTGCTGAGTTCTGTATTGGAGTTTGAGCAGCAACACTTAATTAAACAAAGAACTATTATTAGAAAAATTCTAATATTTTCAATTTAGAGAGTACCAAAACAGATTAACATACGAAAAATAGTCCAACATTGTACAATAAACACGTTGCCGCAATATATTTTTTGAAATGTGAAATGATATTGAGTCACGCTGTATCATGGAAAGCACGCAATTAAGAAGACGACATCGTAATCCAATCGCCTCAATGTTTCTCGTCATTGTAACTTAAAATTTCGACAGTTTAGAAATGGTTTGGAAAAAAAATTCCGACTGAAAAAATGGAACGGGAATAGAGCTTTTCTGAAATACAGAGATATAACAAACAAAAACGCCATTTGTTCTTATCCAGATCTTTTTCTTTTTTTTTCAGTGGCAGAAATTGTAATTACGGATTTCTCATTTCTTCTATTCATAAAATATTATAAATAAAGCACAAAAAACAACCATGCGCTATATCGATTCTATAAAGATTCGAATCGGAAGAAATACATAACGGTGAATTAATATCTACTCTCATGCGACCCACATTCAATGGAAGTGTTTGGACAAACATCAACTCTAAAATGTCCAGTTGTTCTCTGCTTGAATATTTCGCAATATCCACTCTTTCCACCAAAAACTGAAAATTTCAAAAAAAAGTCTTTTGTTTTGAAATCTATGAAACATTACGGTGTCTCTAATAAATCCAATATTTTTAGCTGACTCCCTTCATCACAAATCACTTTATAATTAAAAATTTCAATTTTTCATAGCAACTATTAATTATATACATCTACCAAGAAACTAACATACGCAAATCCATATATTGTGCGGAACAATATGCTTTCGCTTTGGAGCTGAGCAGCACTGCAGGCTCAAGGAGAAACAATCTTGGAATCACGCTGAAAGATACCTAGTTGATCTTGCGCAGCAATTGTCCAACATGTCGCCATCTCTCGAAGAAACTAAATTCAAATCTCGCTAAATATTTTATCTGATGGCAATATAGCAAGATTTTTAAATGATGGAAATACAGCAAGACATTTTAAATGGAAAAATTCATTTACTTGAAGCTGGATATCTTCTCGGGCAACAAGGGTCCAGTTCCATATGATTACGCAAAGGCGCATTGTTGAAGCGGTGAAATTCCTGAGTGGTAGAAAAACAAGGATATGTAACAGACGACTATCTAGTTCTGTAACAGATTTTTTTTGTGAAATTACAAAAGAAGAGAGAATGTTATAATATTTATTAAACATTAGGCGATTTGAATAAAATTCGCGAACAAATGTGAAAAAATTAATTTTAACAGCTAAGCTAATTACGGCGAAAAAAAGCATTTAGTCCAGTGTCTCTTCTTTGGACTAAGAAAATATTAGAGAGAAGAATAATTTTTATAAGTAAGTATCTTTTGATTTAATATATGTAATATATTAAAAAGATGAAGTTCATAAATTAATAAACGTCAGTCTAAACAGTGTTTCATTATGCAAATTTTTATAAGAGAAATGAAGCGACTACTTTGATTAGATATTTTTTTTATTAAAATGAGGAGAGCTGCTAAGCTCAACACGGATTCGGATATCTCTTCGTCACATTGATTTGCACAAGCTTTTTCCAGTTGTTGTTCAAATAAACTAGCAAGTTGCTCATGTGGTTTAGTTCCTTCTCCAGCTTTGAATGTTTCTATCATTCCTTTTACCTAAATCGATTAATGATAATTTCCTCAGAAGAAAAAAGCAATTCATTGAAGTGAAAATAATAAAAACTAGAATTATAAAATTCCACCTTGCCAAGATACAAAGACCTTAAATGTAGAGCAGAAAAGATAAAGCGATGGGTTGGTATCATTTGTACCATCACATGTATCGTTTAGACTTTTCAATATAGCTTCCACTGTTAAACGAAAATTGTCAGTACAGCCAAGATTAATGTTCGCAACATATTTCTTAAAAGACAAAATCATTCATTTTTGATTCTCAATTAATTTCCAAACACCAATAACTTTTGTAACAAAATGGCGCGATTTGCTAAAATGCTCCAAAGCGGTAATTTTTAATAGACGATCTTTCCGGTTCTAAGACTCGATTTTTTTCTTTAATAATTAGAAATCCGAAATCTTTTGCAAACATATAAAGATGTCAAACAATCAAAGAGAACTTACAACAAAATTACTTCGAGTACTGCCTGGTGCCCATTTGACTGCTTCCTTAAATATTTGTTCACAGCGCAAAGAGAAATCTTGCACTACTAATTTCCTTCGATCCAAAGTATCCTTAAGTCACATTTGGAATTTCACTTCAAAGGTACAGTGAAAACTTGGAAAACAAAAAGCGTAAAATATTACGGATTTATTTGAAAATGCAAGTCCAAATGATTTGCTGGAATGAAAAATAATGTGTGTGATTGATAAAACACCTGAAGTTGTATAGTTCGTTCTAACGATGGAAAAGACAAGGTCATTATTTTGCAATCGGCGTCGTTTTCAAGATTGTTTGAAAGTGCTTCCAATATTTGTAATGCAACATTAATAACGTTGCTATTCCAAAGCAAATGTGGAAAGCTACCAATTAAATTGGTAAGACAAGTATCTGCGCATTTCCTAACCTGTAATATTCCGCATGAAATATCTAGTCTACAACTTTCTGAGCAACAAAATTCCTGTTCTTACCTCTTTGAGATGATGATTGAACATGATAAGCAGAAACTGTGCATGCAATTCAAGCTGATGTTCATGAGTCGAATCCAAATTTCGATCACTAGCAACTTTCAAATATTCACTGAAGATGGCTCGTGCTGCTGCAAGAAGACATGTCCAGATTCCATCTTTGTCTTTTCTTATAGATCTCAAAATATCATTAATATACAAGACCAATTTTATCAATTTATCAAACCATGCCTATTTATGCTAGCATTAATACTGTACATTCTAGATTTTACCAATACATGTCTAAAAAATGACGAAACTACCAACTACAATTATGCCAAAGGGTATAATATAATTTATCATAATTACCTGTCTTCAAGATATTGAAATATTGAATGAACTGCTCCCGGTTCTGCAGAATGCAATGCACGCATAAGTTCCATGCGGAATACCGATAAGAGATAAATACAGTGAGTAAATTCCAGTTTATTAACAACTGCTATTACTTCGGGAGAAGGAGAGATTTCCGATAAAATAGTTACTCTGATTTCTTGCAATTCAGCCTAAAAATATGCATGCTTCTGAATGTTTTCATTGTCCTCATTAACAAGGTGAAATGCAAATTAATCAATTATACGGTATCGGCAACAAACTTTTTGACTGTAGCTATATTTCAGGGGAAAGCCAAAGTTAACGGTAACATAGTATGAATTAACTTATTAGTTCCTGCTCTGTTTCAATATACTAGGACAGAATGCGTATTTTCGATTTACTTTACATATCATCCATTAACTACAGTATGAAATGAAAACAGTGTCCTCAATACCAAAAACATCGAATCGAAACACCGATAATTATTGTTGCTTTTGATGGTAGAATTTGCAATAAGCTCAGCGCGAAGACTCTCCTGAGGTGTGAGTACAGGCGACTTACAAGCAATCACGCAAGCAGCTTCAAACCACTCTTCTGGCCAAAGACCTAAATTTAATTTTACGCATACTTTTATTGTTACATAAATGAAAAACAATAATTCAAGTTTCTTCTTCAACAGGGACAAAAATATGAATCATAAAATAAAGTTAGAGCGAATGCAGCACATCTCCAATACTTTCTTTTTCATTAAAAAGCTATATGTCAACTAACAAACATCAAGTTTAAAGTATTACTTCAAATTACATTCATGAGAATTTTTTTTTCGTACCTCAAATCAGTTTTAGGGATTTTCGACTCAATTTTGGCATAGTTTTGAATAAATAATTACTAAATGCACACGACATGATGTGAAAATTTAACAGAAATTTATATTGCTGTAGAAGATACAGACCTATTCGGGCAACATTAAATCCGAGAACTGTACAGCAGAACCAAAAATCACGAAACAAATTCCGCAACCGAACGGATGGATTTTTTATTGTCTCGAATCTGCGTAATAACGACGCGATTTTCGGAATCAAAACACCCAGGTTTCCAGCACCAGTCGAAAGCTGAAAATGATTGAAACGACAATATCAATCCAAACTCGTTTCTTCAAAACAAAAATTATATGTCAACTAACAAAGATCCAATTTAAAGGATTACTTCAAATTACTTTCAAGAAAATTTTTTTTTATACTTCAAATTAGTTTCAAAGGTTTTCGATTCAATTCTGACATAGTTTTAAAGAAATGAATAATTACTAAATTCACACGATAAAACGTTTTTAAATCTCGCATATATGGTTGTACTAATACATTTGGCAAAAATTTTTTCACAAAAAAACAAATTACCTTCATTACCTTTGCCAATTTTTCACCAGCTTTTCTTCCTTCATGTCCCAATTGAACAAAAAGTTCTAAAAGCCGGTATAGCAGTGTCATTTTGTCTTCATCATGAATCACATTCTCTGCTATTTTAGCCATCGCACTATCAACTGCCAAGGATAGATATCTTAAATATGTACATTTCTTTGTGCAATATTAAATACATTGAATTTTAAACTTACGCATAACGATGTTCCACACCATCAACAGCATCAGCATTATAAACTCGACTACTTGACTCAATCGTTATTTTCGTGAATAGCAGCCAAATCAGATCATGTATATTGCGCTGAAATGGTACTACATATATTATTTGTCAAAAATAATATTTTGGAAAAAATCAGATCGGTGATAATAAACAAGCATACTGCGCCAGCTATCCACATATTAGCCAATTCTGCTACAATGACATCATGATTCGTTGATGTTTCTGTAAAAGCTTGTTGAAAAACCTAAAAAAGCATACAATTATTTATCAGTTTCATTTGGAAGTGACGGCTAGTGTAAAGTTAGAATAACAAGTTTACATATTTGTTTAAAGTACCACGATTTTGTTTTCATATGTATAATGACGGAAATGATAAATTATAAAGCGTAGCAAAGCTATAATATTTCAAAAATTATTTGACATGAGAACAATTTTTCTCAGTTTGATGATGCTACCACATTTTCTTATCACAGATATAAAATCTTCTATTGATATGAAGCTTTCATATTATTAAAAATAGGACCATTTCAACTGACCAAAATTCTGCATGCTGAAGTGTATGTTTCCTTAATTTCAAACATTGAAGATTCTGATGTTGAACGATGAAGAAGAAAAACTCCTTCATGTCATTTATAGTATAGTCTAGATGTCTGCTAAAATATCAATAGATAAAAAAAAGAAAAAGTACATTGAAAGCAAGTTGTGGAACATTTTCTATATCAACCAAAGCAGCACCAATACCACCAACAATATGAATTGCATTTTCCAAAGCAAGGGCCGAGGCGCTAAACATAATAGTCTTGAATTTCTCTCACTAGCGAAACAAACATTTCGACATAAAATCATTGAAAAAAATGTTAAACCATTACAACAAAACTAAAGTCGAGATAAAAATCGACCACAAAGCTACGAGAATTTAATAAAGTAGTAATTGACCAGATCGAGAAAACCAATGCGCTAAAAAAATTGGAGTTTTAAATTAAATGAATATCGACCATACTAATTTGAGTCTTTATTCGCAATCAGAAACAGTTTAGAGGAAATATTCGTAAGACAAGCTTGCACAGATGAACTGTCGATTATCATTAGCCGATCTTAATGTCCTGAAAATTAAATTCATTTAGTGCATTTTTTTAATGAATCGGGTAATTTAAATAAATACCTGCAAAGAGAGTTTATCGCCACTTTCCTTAAACTTTCAAAAGCGAGCTTTTTTTTAACTATGTCTCCATCTTTCCGATCTCCTTCATTAAAGGCACGCTTTTCCATAATCTGTAAAAAATTTAAATCACATAATTAAATACCTGAATGCTCACTATATTGGACAGAGTAATGTAATGCTTCGTTACAGTACCACAGTCTCCATAACAAAAGAAAAAGTTTTTTTGATTTGTAATTATTTACAATCTACATTTGGTGCCATCCCAATTAGCAGTATGATATAAAAACTCACGCCGAGATCTATAGCTAATTTTGAGAAAACGGGCGACGGTTCAACTAAGAACTGGCTAAGACTATTGACTGCTAATGTTGCAGCAATTGTCGGGAATTTAACAGCAAGTGAACCAAGTGCTTCCAATGCCATCATTATTAGAGATATTTTGGTTGATGCATGACGATGTCCATGACCGTGCCAAAGCTGATCAGTTATTGTAGCATGAAGTGATTCTGCATCTGTAAAAGAAATATCTCTTTCTTTGATGAGTTTCAAAGATTTTATACTCTATTGATATATGATCTACATGATTTGAATACTAATTTATGGATTACTAATGTATGGATTAAACTTATATCTGAGAGCAATGTGATTTGACTAATAAATAATTATGTATCCATTCTTATCGCTTGTATTGCGAAAACATAAAATTTTACAAAACTAGTTTCAAAAGTAATTTCAGTGATGCGATCACACAAAACTGCTTTAATGATTAAGTATCTTACAGTAATTTAAATTTGAAATGCGTTAATCAACGAATTTGGTTTGAAATCATTTCAAAAAAATGAATGCAATGATTTTTTCAGAATTATTTAGATGATTTACTAATTTTCAATTAAACTATTAAAAGCGTTATACTAATTGAAATAACTGTCAAGCAAATTCATAGAAAGAACTGACCTATAAAAATCGAATAAAAATTCATTACTCAAAGAAAAACATACCAATTTCATCGCACGTAGCCCAAACCATAAGTTCAAGACAAGCCGAACTGCAAAGAACGTTCATTTTTGCTCGATTAATCAATAATGGGTAACGTAATGTTCGTTCATCCTCATTTAATTTCTGAACACTTAGAAAATCTTCTCCCTTCGAATATAGTTCTGTCGCAAATGTTTTTACCTAAAATAAATTGATTCAATCCTTATGATTTAGAATTCATATACTAACTGCAAGCAAAACATTTTCATTAACACCGTTAAAATTATAATGAGTATGGTTCTTAAATTTAATGGAATTTATAAAGTTGCAAATGTTAACTAATATAAAATTTTTCAGAAATATCTCGTGAATAAA
The DNA here is from genome assembly GCA_008729115.1 of Dirofilaria repens. Taxonomy (NCBI): domain Eukaryota; kingdom Metazoa; phylum Nematoda; class Chromadorea; order Rhabditida; family Onchocercidae; genus Dirofilaria; species Dirofilaria repens. The sequence goes on from SNRZ01000011.1 coordinate 431,897, forward strand.
TTTATTCGAACGAGAAAAATGATGGTTTAACCTTTCGAACAAATTCTTGAGACAAAGGTTTCTCGAGTTTCAGCATATCGTAAGGCGCATAAGCATCTCTAGCAGCTGTTACAAAAACCAATGAAAGACATTCCGATAATGTTTTATACGGGAAACGTTTAATCTGTCCAGCCTGAACACAGATTTCCATTTTCAATTTGAAAATAAGAGGATATTAGAAGATGAAAAGCAGAACTGAAAGCAGAATTATGAAGAAAAGATTTACTATGTACACGTCGGTGGCATATTCGTCTATGACATCCAATAATGACTTTATCAATAAGCGTTCCATCTGGAACTTCGTAAAATTAAATAATTCATTTAAAGTCAAAAGATAATAAAAATCACATCATTTCAACATCATTTAAACTATTCAAACTCACAATCTCAAAGAACGAATTCAATTCGGCAGTTGTAAACTTGAATTTTGAAGGACTATTATCGAAAACAGGAGGCAATACAAAGCTGCTAGCATGTTTGGAAAACATCTTCTGCAAACGTTCCTTCTGATCCTGCTTTTCTGTAGTCGTAGCATCGCTCCAAATAAAAACTTCAGAATCAGTTGTTAACCGAAGAGTTCCCGCTCTGAATAATCATTCCTCAATTCAAATTTACATTTTAAATGGAGTACAGACAATCCGAAAAATTTTAATGAAATAAAATAAATCGCAAACCTACTACTTCCAACTATCTGATTATTGTGATTATGTATATCGGCAATCGTGAATGGTACCGGATAAATTACCGAAATCAAAGGATGATCCTTATCGCTGCTATATCGTCCAAATGCGCGAAGTAATCCAATCATAAAACAAATAATTCGCACTAAGTAGCCTGAAAGGATATTAAACAATTACTGAATGAGTAACTCAGAGAGAAGAAATTAAAGTGGAAGAAAATCAAAAATGCCAAAATAAAAATGAACAGAGAAAAAAATAAAAAATAAACTTCACTTCATATTCATTCTGATATCAAATTTTTATTATTAGATGCATTCATAATTGTACAAAAAGTATCACATACATTTTGTTTGAAATTGCGGTTGCACTTGACCACAAATATTTACAATAATGTCAGAAGTAACCATAAGCAATTCGATTTGCGAAGAGACAATAATATCACGTACATCTGGATAATTCGAAGCAAGCTCACTAAGAATAGTATTGAAGCACACTGCAAACTGCTCCTGTACTGGTACTTCTGAAAAATCTACTGAAGTTTTTATAATATAATTTATCACATCCACATAAAAATTGACAAAAACTTTTAGCTTTATTCAAAAAGCAAAAAATGCAAAAATTAGCAAAGAAATACATCTGTAGAAAAATGACAGAATTCAATTTTAGGATTTTAAAAATTATATATATTTTATTCCTTTTATTTAAAATAAATGGATGTTAAAAAATTGATTTATTATCCGATCATGTCAGTAATATAAAAATCCAGTAGATTAAAAGGAAAAAATGTTATTCGCATCTGAATTCAAAAACTGTGCTTTCCGACTCATAACTTTCTTGAAGAATTTGACTGTTCCCTAGTTACATTCCGATGACTATTTAAAGATAATTATATGTTAATTTGAATAAATTGGTATTTTGAAATTTAATTCGTAATCCTGTTCGTATCGTTTTTTTTAGTTCGACTAAAGCTAAACAACTTGATAATAAAAACATAATAAGATATACACATGTTTCTAGAAAAAAATTTGGCAATTTTCTGTAGGTGGCTCAATTGATTTACTTATATAAGTATCTGCTATTGTTTCATATATTATATTAAAATATTTTCAGTCTTCGTGCCAAAAACTGGCAGCCAATGATAATGAAATGGATAATGTACAATGAATATTACAGATAAAGAACTGAATGACGTGAAACAAAAGCTTTATCTGACATTTTAGCGAGAATTTCGCCCTGATAAAAATAAAAAATAAAATCTGGAAAAATGCAATCAAGCGACAAAAGTTACTGAATCCAACAAAGTTATCCACTATAGTTCATTACTAAAATATCCATGCCACTATTACCTTAATTGCTTCATTAGTCCCAGCACCTATCAGTGAAATGAAGTAAATCAAATGATACGTACTATCTTGTCGATTTGGAGCACCATCATCAATCCATTTTAACCGCGGCAAGTTTCCATAAACTTCTAAGAGAATCGGAAGTAGATCATTCAGATGCTAAGAAAAATTAGAATGAAATGATAAGAGTCGAAATACAATAACTATAACTACATTTAATTTAATAAATGAGGATTTCATAAATAAACATTTTATTCTAGCAAACAAAGATTGGAATTCAATGATAGAAGTAAAATATAATAATTCTTGATTTTTTTAATTTAATAAAAGCAACAACATAGCATACTCGTCCTTCGGCGTACAATAAATAAATTCCGACTGCAAGTAGCCTCGTACGTGCATTATAATTCAGCGGCTTCTCACTTCCATCCACGCCATCAAGCAAAGTTTCCAATATTTCCTTCACAGGAACCTGAAAAAAAATCGTTAAATTGCTGTGAACTTCACTACCAAGCTCATCTCTTTGAAATATTTCAAGCAGTCGTCAATTTATCTATCAGTTTATTTCAATATAACGCGCGACAATCGACAATGTTGTGTTGTTATTTTTTTTCATATTTGATATATTTAGGGATACCAACAGCAAACAAATCCACTCATGATTCTCTTTTTATCTAGTATTTATTTTGCACATCATTTCTGCATTCAAAAATCTGTTTCATACATCGATCATAATATATCTCAAAGAAATTTAGTTCAGCACTTTTATCGCAAACACATTGTTTTAGATAAGTTGCAACTTGACATGCTGCGACTTGTTAATAACCTAGAACGCCACTATTTTTATTCACTCAAGGTTTTATTTTTCCATGTAACTGATTGCAGAATATGATGGTAACAGAATTCAGGTTCTATAGATGTTGATGCTTTGCTGTAAAGACTGTTTCAAGGATCGGCGATATTCACCGCTTAGTTTCTTACCAGAAATTCCATTCCGTGTCTAAATCTAAATTCTTTTTTAATGATCACTATAAATACTCAAGCTCAGATTCTTATTTCTTTACTTAATTATTTCTGGGATATAGTTACGGTGATATTTATTTAATACGTTTATTCAAAATCTATTTAACATATTTATTCTAGTTCCGAAATATTTTGAAATTATTTCAATATCTGAAGTATTCGCTACCAAACAGAATAAGTTTTCAGCACGCTTTACAGGGTAAATATCCCTTAATTTTCCGTTTCCATTCACTTTTATTACTAATTACATTCGCCAAACGAATTACTTCTATAGAGAAGCTTATCAGGATTTTTTGATAGTTTAAATACTTGGATACAATTCTTACCTCCATTTCATTTTATCTTTTTTAAATAAACAAAAAGAATGGAATTTCGTTTTTCATATAGCGCTGTTAGCTATATTTTTTCAATAAATTTGAAAAATAAAGACTGAAATTTTGAAACAGTTCGAGAACAAACAATAGAATAGTTAGTTCAAATTACTGAGATCCAACACTTATATAGATGACCAATATTTGATGAAAATGTACTAACATTTTTCATTTTTGCGAAGCATATTGCAGAACACTGGAGGTTTTGAAACAGAAAATCCTCATCTGCCAGCATATTACCAATACACTAGTACAATGACCTTGGAATGACCTCACGCGAGCATCACAAACCAAACCATCACTTATAAACAGCACAATCCATGTGTTTTGATATACCTGCTGAAAGGAAATAACGGACCGCCAGTATTGATCCAGACGAAGTTTTACACGAATATTTTCATTTCATGAACCATCGTCACGTGCTGTATGACGTTTGAAGTATACGAAAAAGTGGTACAGTATACCAAAGACTTGATAAGTCAACGAGATGACTTAAAGAGTGTTCTATTAGTAGGGAACTCTTTCTGCTATTCTCTTTCCATTAAAAAAAAAGAATTAAGATCAGCGAAGGGCGACGTTCCATGGGATATTGCTTGGCAGATTGGTAGATATAATTACTATTTTTTCCTCATATGCAGTAGTTATCACTTCCTTCAATTGTGGCGGAATTGTCACTATCACTTCCTTCAGTTGTGGCGGAATTGTAGGAATGGCAATCATAATGAATAGGACAATTTTATTCCATTAATTTTTTCGGACAATGCTTTCTCAAACGGTACCGAAAAACGCGGCTAAACGTTTACTTATCATTGATGCCATGAATGTTATGCACATGAAGATGAAGACAACTAATAATAGCCGATCCCAGTATGTTTCCTTTTATAACTTATATGTTGTAATGTTACATATTCAATAATCATATTGCATTGGTTATATGTTTAATCATCTTCCATCTTTTTGTTGTCAGTAAGTTTACCAACTATCCATATGTGTTCATTTATATAATTTCTTCCTTAGAAGGAAAGTCATTCTTTGTTGGCTTGAGATCATATCTTCTAAATGTATACTTCATCAGTTAACTTTATAATATTCAGAATTTTAAGGAAGTTATTTGACGGTGCTAAGTAGTGTTATATAATCAATATCTAACTCTATTCATGTGCATAATTTATATTCGCTACATCCATTAAGTTCAATCAGTGTTTTAAAGATATTACTAAATTTGCAGAAAACAGTTAGACTGTTTTTCGATATTACCGATTATGCGATATTTTGTCAGAAGAGGACATGCAGTCGAAGTTGTTATGCCTGAATTTTGCATTTACAAAAAATGTTTTAAAAATTTTTATATTTATAAAGGTATTTTTTCCAAAATTCTCCATCTTTTCATAATTTAAAAATTTTGCGTTTCTAAAATAGCTAATAACTAAGCACTGTTCACCGTTCATGTGCTCTCCAAATTTATTTCTTGTTTATTGCTCTTTAAGGACCTCAATGCTTTAAAGCTGTTAATACTAGTGCCATATATGATGCATGACGATCTTGTTGCTCTTACGGTTGCAAGGGATGCTTGTGGTTCTGTTATTACACAGGTAATTCTGCTTATTTAGAAATACGTATTTCTTAACTTTTTTCTTCCATTTAACGATTTTTTCTATTAAATAATTAATGTGAATAAATATGTAATCTGAAATTCGTAATCTTTGTTAATGAATAGTCTTACACATTGAATTCTCCACATTTAATTAAATATTAAAATTAATTTAATTCTGTATCATTAATCTAAAGCTTTTTCGTAATTTATTCATAATGAATAATACTTGTTTTAGGATAAATTCCGAGATCATTTGGCATGTTTTCCACAACTATATCGAGTACGCTCACGTAATATAAAGTTGGCATTTATAAATGATACAGAAAAGCGAATGTTTTTTAGAAATTCAAAAGGCGACAAATATTACAAAGACCGTTTCATGTGTATGAATTATGCATTCGGTATTTTTTTCTATTATTTGAGATCAAAATATTAATTTTGTGATTGGGGCTAGTTTTCATGTGTTTAAATTTAAAAAAATTTAGTATATTGACTACATAATATTCGAAGAGTTCATGTGCTGGCGATATAATATGAAAGTTAAATTTATTACACAATTCAAACTTGTAGCAATTATTAAATTCATTTATTCGAAATTGATTATTTTTAATTAATTTAATATAATTCGTTATTAGTTTCAGAACAGTTTTACAGTTTACCAGGGGATGGTGATTATGATCTTGTTAAAGAGGAGAAGTGGTCTGAAAATCGCAGGAAAGATGTGCTTAAGTGTATAGATAAAATCTATGGATTAGCCGAGGCTCAATATATGCTTTCCAAAGGTTTTTTTTTCAAGTGATAACTATTCTTCTTGCAAGGAATACTGATATTTTTTGACGGTTTACCACTTATTTGGTTATTAGATTTCAAATAAGACGGCTATTTGTTATATATGGGTATTAATAATCTGTTTTAGCAAATATTATTGCAGTAGAACAATTGCCCAAGTTTAATCTATGCAGTAATCCAATTAATGTTTTTTCCTCTACTGATATACATGAGAAAATAGTGAGGGATGGTGGAAAGGAAAAAGGAATTTCAAAAAATAAAAATATGAAAGCTTTGCTTTGTTGGGGAACACTGCTGAGAACAAGAATTGAAAGTAATTTTTTTTTTGATTTTTCTTTTGAAAACATTTCTACATTTTGTTTGATATTCAAGGTCATTCTAAAGAGACTCTAATTGATAAAAAGCAGTATTTTATTTTACTTACAGAATATTCTCTGATATTGCATGGAAGTGAATAGTCATTCATTTTACGTCGAATATATTAGCGAATATCCTTTTACACATATTCACTGTAATTCGCATGTATAGCAGTCATTAATCAGTCACTTTATAGTATCAACTACAAGAGCGATGTGTTGGTGCACACCAAAGATATATGAATTTTAGTTTTATTGAAGATAGCTTACCTATATGCGAGTCGTCAAGACTTCGTACCCTTCAGGACGAAAACTGCAAAGATGATACAAGCAGCAAGCCCATTGTAAGATAGATTTCTTTCTTAATTAGAGTTGGTAGATTACGAAAGGAACATCATATCATATAATATCAACATGAACATTTCATTTCAAAAATATTGAAACAAAATGCTTTTTAGTCAATTATATTCTTAGTGCTGATATTTTTAGAGTAATTATATGTGTTATCCAAACATTAGATGATCATTTAATTTTTTTATCTTGTATTGCTTTAATTTTGGATATTTATAGTCCATCGTAATAAAAGAGAATGCTGCTTATGAAGGATTCATTACTGAAACCATTAATCTACCGTTAGTGGAAATGTCGCTAAAGCAGAAAATTTCCAAAAATGACAGAGTCAGTCTTTTAATTCGATACTACTGTTTGTAGATTTTTCCCTTATGAATTGTAAAAAAGTAACTTAAATTTCCTATTCAGTAATGCTTGTGATTTTAAAATTTCTTGTTTTATTTACTTTAATCTACTGTTTCTTTTACTACTAGGAGATTATTTCAGCATACTGAATCGAAGGCATTTTTATGGAAAACATTAACTGATGAAGTGAAAGTAGATGGGAAACCTTTCTATAACTTTCTGTCATCATTTCATGGTATTCTTGAGAAAGGGTTTATGCTGAATGCTTATTATGATCCATTCAGTGATTTTTTTCCGTTCAAAGAAGAAATAATAAATTCAGTAAGTTTATTATAATATTTTATGTGTGGCATGTCTTTTGCATTCAGAAAAAACATGTGCAATCTTCTGTTTTAGCATAGCGTTTGTGTTTGACCACAGTTCGAAGGTAAAACTTGTGTTAACATTCAAGAAGAAAATTTTAAATGAAATAAAGGAATATATTATGAAAATGAAAGCATTATTTACATCATTTGATATTATATATGGATAGATAAATAAATAGAAGTGTATATACTGGTAAAACTTTTTTGTTTCTGGAAAAACAACGAAATCCAGAACTTTGAATTTTCCGTTATTTTCTAGAAACAAAAATATATGAAGTCTGAAAAAATAGGGAGAAAGCCGAGAAATCTATTTTTTTATCTATTTTTTTTTTTTTTTTTTTTAGTAGAATGTAACTTTTCTTGGAATGAAATATATACCACTAAAACAGTTTAATGTAATAGAACTGTGGGAGACAAATCTTTGCAATATTACGAAAACCGCTTCATTTTGTGAATCCTCAGTCCATATTTTTTGGATTCAAATTGCAGTTGTGCTGGTTTTTTTTAAGAAACAGAGGATATTATCTTTTTTTGTCGAATAATTTGGTTAAGTGCTCTACTTACTTTTAAAATTATGATTTATATATAACGATGACGATGACGATTTTTATAAGAAAACATAAAAGAAGTGCGGAGAGATGTTAAGTTTTGAAAACAAAATTGAATTAGAAATATTTGAACCTTTCGGAAATTAAATGATCTTGCATACTCCGTATTTATGAAGATGAGTTATGTCTTTTATTTGTGAGTTTTTTCGATCGCTGACATCAATTAATAATTTATACGCAATTTAGTTTTTCAGATCATTTTCATTTTTTTAAATAATCAAGAAACATTAACTAAGGGCGATACAGAGATTTGATTTTTTTAATCATATTTTTATGAAAATATAATGAACAACTGATAATGAAATATTGATTAGTTAAGTGCTGAAGAAGCAAGTAAAATGTTTTTGTTCCCAAGTTGCATTATTTGCGCGATGGATAAAATCATAAAATCATTTGGTTCTGGAAATTATGTATATATTAATTGGAAAGTATTCTAGAATCGCAATTCAAAATTTTTTAGTAAACCTGCAGTCGTGTGACTAGTTTGCCGTTTATCATTTCGACGATGTGCGTGGACTAAAAAAATTTATTTCTTTGCTAATTTTTCTAATTCTGAAATCCCATAAAATTCTGTATAATTTCAGAATATAACAGAAGCTATGTCAACAGAACTTTGTTCATTAACCTCAAATTTTTATCCGATGATGAATGAAAGATCTAATAGATCGGTTAACGAGGTTCATGTTTGCGATTGTTTGAAATTGTTTTTTTTTGCTTTTTTCTTTTTGTACTAATAAGATATTTGCTAAAGATTAAAATCTCTTGTTTATACTTGAGAAATGAGCAAATCGATATTTCTATAAAATCCGTTGTTTTATTATTTAATAATGGCAGTGCTTTGGTATTCTGATTGAGTGGTTCCTTGATATATTTTGAAAAAATCGAAATATTAATTTTCGCTGCAATGCTATATGAATAGAACTGCATAGTTTTAGGGAGAAATTACAGAGAAAAAAAAGTAACTCACAGATCGAAAAATCAAAAACATTTCAAGAAATTTCGAGGCAAAAGATTTATAAACGATTTGTTTATATTCTAAAGTTCTTTTTTTCGTTTTTTTACTCATTCAGTTTTAGTGATTTATTCGAAGTGCAATGTTAAAATTATGCATTTTCCAGGAAATTTATTATTAAGTGGAATTTCAAAACAGTTTGCTGAAGTTGAAGTGCAATCGGTTTATGAAAAATTTTATTGCCCAGATTTTACTTTTTGTGTCTTGAACAATTTCAGTTGGACACAGAGAAAAAGCTTATGTGGAAATTATTAGTGGACGAATTAAATTTGAACAGTGGTGTGTTATATAATATTTTGCTGTCGTGGGACGAAAATCCTTTGCAGACTGAACGAATTGTAAATGCTTATTTCGAGCATATGAATGATTGGAATGTTTGATGCTCGCGGAGTAAATGTTTTCGGTTACTTCGATGTATTTTTTAAGATTTCCGAACAGTGTGGTTTCTTAAAGGTTTCAGAAATTATTAACTAAAATTTAATGATATGATGAATCTATTTAACTAAATAATAATGTCAAATACGAAAAGCGTTGTAGAAATAGCTTAAGTGGTAGAATAGATAAATCTCAAATCGATATGAAGAATATATGGACAATTATTTTTGCAATTATTTTTATGCATATTACTGGAACGCATGTATATAGTCTTCGAAATCAGCTTTAAAATTATATTTTTTACATTTATTCTAACGAAAGGTATATATTATTGTTGCATATTTTTAAGGATTGTGGTTTTTCAAAGAAATGATTGGCAACTTAACCAAAATAGGAATCAATGAAAAAAATTTCACTTTGAAGTACAATTAACATGGTCATCAAGAAAATAGAATTGGAAGAAAAATATATATGTATAAAGAAATATCTATTTTATTATGCATTTGATTCAACCGTTTAACTTTTTAAAGCATATTGCTTTTTATTAGATTTTTATAGTGCTTTAAAATATTTTTTAAATTTTAATTTATGTCGGGAAAAAACCTTAGATAATTCTGTACAATAAATTTATCTAAATAATAAACCATTTGTATTTCGGAAAAAATCTTCCCTACCTTATCATTTATCAAATTTTAATACATTAATAAATTCCTCCAATTCAAATTCTCTGTGTTTTAAGCACTGCAAATCTATTCTTCCAACAGTTGGTAAATTATTTTACGTATAAGTTCTTGTACTCTAAAACTAAATTTACATTCAGTGTTTAAAACCTAACTGTGTCATGATGTATCCATTTTCATCTTTGTGTTCAATTTTGTATCATTACGTACCGACCGTTTCATATATTTGTATTCAGTTAAATAGTATCGGGACATTCCCTCAAATATGGATCGTTTCTCCTAACTGATTATAAAAAACTAGTTCAGAGCCCGTTCGGATTAGTACTTTAACTAATAAATAAATATTCCGAATTTTCTATTACACAAGGCACTGTTATTACTGCATCCAAGCTAAACCTTTTATACACATATATTTAATGAAACTTAAAATTATACTCCCTTAAAATGAAAAAAAAATTCCTTTTCAAAGATCAGCCCTCACTTCCCTATTCGACTGTGTCTGAATCAAACCTCTGCTCAACCAAGTTCAAAAAAGTCATAACAATTTATTTCATCGTCTTAACTGTATTATATTTCATGTTTCTTGAGATTTATGATCAAACTGAATAAAACTCAGGAATACAACTCATTTCCTTCATAATCGTAGAATTGGTTTTCCGATTTTAATTCTCAAATTTAAATACTTATAATAATCTCTTTATCAAAAGTCAGGCCTGGACCTTTAGTCTTCTAAGAAAATTAATTTATGAAAAAATTAGTAACTTTCTGTCTTTTATACATATCATAACTGTAAACGGATAGAAGGGAATATATCGATTCCTTAACTTTTTATTTTCTACCTCTTTAACTTTATCAAATTTTCAAATTACCGAACGTTACTTAAAAACTGCTTACCTGAAAGTGAAAACGTATCTAGATTTTCAAACAGGAATGACAAGTGTGAAAGAATGAATTCGTTTGAAAAAATTGTATCCGTCAATGCCATTCCATGTTTAAAAGAAAATGATCCAAAACAAAAGTTTTTATATGAAAAAAACAAAATACCTTTTATGAGTCACAACTGCTTACAATCGTATTGAATTGAGTTGAAGTGACTTCCGATAATAGTTTTTTAGTTTCTAACTGAGGCTAGTATCCATTTATTCCATCCAACTTTTCAGCATATTAATCATTTGAAAAACTAAAGTAACGAACGCTTCTTACTCTTAGACAACCAGACTTCTCCAAGATTCCTTCACGGCATGCGGAACTTTTTAACATCCTCTTCAATGCAAGCAGTTTGACGAACGATATGTAATGTTTAATTAAAACATAGAAATATTACATATTTGATCAAAAAATGGAGATCTGAAAATCACTGACACGGAAGCAACTAAAGCAAAACCTGCAGTGTCAATACAAAGTGAAAAAAAATACATATACTATACAACCAGGACACAAAAGATTAATAGTTCTGGATACGTATCACGAATTTAAAAATTAATTACTGATAATTCCTTTTCACTTTATTTAATTTATAGTAATACATTGATTTCTATTGACATTTTTTCTAACTACAACTAATACTTGTATTCTTTCATTAAAATTAACAATACTGGAGATATTACTTAATGAACTCCACTTCGAAAATGTCAGATAAACCTTGCAGACAATTTTTATATGCACTAAAATAACCAACACGGTAGTGTCCAGCATTTAAACATGGGAATTCAGCAATAGTAATTGATCTGTTTGCTATCACTACATTATAACAAGCAATTACATATAACCAAGTTAAAGGCTGTAAAGAACTGGGAATATCTGCTGAATATATTGCGACCCAATCAAGATATGATCCATCATTACTCCAAAAATCATCTATATACGTAAATTGACATGTAAATGGCACAATGCTGTACCAGTGAGGTATTTTCTCAAAACGAACTTTCCATCCAGAATGCTGTAGTGATACTGGATCAGACAGAATAAAATGCGCATATACTGGAAAATGGTCGGATAAAGTGACCATGCGATTTGATTCGTACCGCTCGCAATGTAAAGACCTTCCTTTAAAAAGAATACGATCGCACCATGATGGTACGCGTTCCTGATCGTAATAAGAGGAGCCAATCTAGACAGATATAAAATCAATCGCTGACTGATTAAAAATCAAAATTATAAACAAAAAGTAACATTTTAAGTATGTTCCCAAAATGATGTGTTGTTCTAATGTAACTTAAACTTTTTCCGAACAAAATTATGAACACAAAAACAAGAAGTACTTTACAAGCTAAAACTACCATGAGGCGATAAGTGGGAGCGAAATGAATTTTCCCTTCGTTATAATCCATGAAAGCATGTCCGTTTCTCTGAGCTCTTTTTAACTGATCAAATTTATTAACCAGCTTATCCATATGATCGTTAGAATTCAATTCAGCTAGCTTCCTGGAAGAAATGTCGCGGTAAACTTTAATACTATTCCATTGCATGTAAGCAATCATCAGTTTTTGACAAATCCTGCAATCATTCAAAAAAAGATGAAGAGTTATTTCTTCTAAAAGAGATGATGCATAAAACCAAAAAAAAGAGATCTCAAAAAAAAAAAAAAAAAAAAAAAAAAAATGGATAACTCGAAAACACACACAATCATTTGCTGAGATGTAAGTTGATCCACTCTCCAATTAAAATCGCCTAGCCATATTACATTATTGTTCCCAGCACCGTTCCTTGCTATATCGTCAAACGCACAAACTTTCTCATTTTTATATTGTAAACACCTTTTCTCATAATTATTTGCATCCGGTGAAAGGTGCGACGTTATAAAAACCAATGAGCTATCATCCTGGAATATGAAGACATACCTACTCAGAGATTAATTTTAGAAACTCAAAATAGTGAAAAGTTATCTAAATGATTATTTTATTTTTCACATCCCAACTGAAAAAATTTCTATTGCTATGTCATCCAAAAAATGAGAAAATTTCTTCTCATTTTCTTATCGAAAACAAAAAGCAATTAAATACTTGCTTTAAACTTTATCCTCAGTGATACACTTCCTTTATGGCCAGTAAGGCCTCTTAAGCCAGATCGAGATTGTCTTGAACTGATTTCGTCCACTAAAGGAAACACTTCTAGCCGAGCAAAAATGAGTAATAAATTCCAAGCTAGTGATGTCTTACAAAGAAGTGATTTTCCATGAGCATTCATCCAGGATGTCAAAAGTGATAACCAGGTCGTTTCAGTCGGTATTGTACCGAACAATTCGAGATGAGAAAGCTCCTTAAGACTACTGCTTGAAAACATTAATTTACGATCCTCTATAAACAAGTTTGGAAAACAAAGAGGAATGAGATCATAAAGAAATTAGAAGAGCAGATAATCGAAATAAAGAAAGACAAGACTTTTTCATTCTCGAATAAATCATATACAGTCGAAATGATCAATTCTTTATATTTTCATAATTTCATTCAAAGTTGATTAAAAGTATTTTTCACAGCACTTAAAATCATATCATTTTTTAGAATACATCCTTAGATTTATTTTTTCAATAAATACAGATGAAAGACTGCAGATATTTCAATAGGAATCTTAATGATTATACATAAAAAAAAAGGAAAATAAACCTGTAACCCAATCGCAACAATAACAGCATCATTCACATCGTTATGTTGTAGAAGTTCATGAATCTGATCACTTTCTGGTTTTCTGGTGTTTATGTTATATGTGATACAAACTATTTTCCACTCTAATACACTCATTTAAAAGACCACATCTAAAAGAAGAGCGAAAAGTTGCATATTAATTCATATGGAACCCCACAGCTATGCATTTCCAGCTTTTTAAATACTTATAACTAAATTGTTACATTAAGCTCCTTCAAGTCAATGTCCCACCACACTGATAAAATTCATATTATTCAGACTCTCGAAATCTGATCAGCGATTAATAATTCTGAAGCAAATCATAAAAGTTTGGTTGAAATCATGGTACCTCTTAATATGCCAATAATATAATCAACAAAATTTTTCGCAAATGGAATGGCATTCATAACCTTCCAAAAAATAAGCGAATGAAGCACTGTCAAAGCATATTTTATACAAAAAGGGTAAAAAAATGAAATCAAGAGAAAATATACGAGCCAGAAAAATGAACAACAGTCAACTGAGAAGAAGAATGTTCAGCTTTGAAATATAAATTTCCGATGATGTCAATCACAAATTTTTCATATTATTCAACAGCATACTGAAAAACTGAATTTGCATGGACATTTAAAAATTCTTAGTATTGTATTACTTGGTAAAAAAGGGCTGAAATAGTATTTAGTAGACGGAAAAAAAATCCCGTAGTGCGGTGTGGAAAAAGTTATGCAGGCAATATTCCAAAAATGAGTGGTTTAACTGGGAAAATTCAAATATTTGATACAAGTTTTAAAACTGAGACATGTAGCAAATTCAAATTTAATGAATGATTAAACAGTTAATACAAAGGTAATAGTAATTGATGAACAAAAAGATAAATTAAAAATGTAATGATCACAGTGAAATTATTTAACTTTCATAACGACACAAACCGGATTTATTCAATTTTAAATAATTAAGATCTAAGTTTCTATATTTCTTAAATTTTAGAAGAAGTTGATAGCAGAAATACTGTGAGATCTGTTACAATTGGTCTACCAAATCACAATAAAAATATGAATGCTGACTAGTACGGTCAGAATTTTATTTCCAAAATAAAAGCGTACTAATGAAATGAAAATGTTTAACTGAATAGAAATATTGAAGTAATGTACTTATGTCACCAGATACGATGCGATAACCAGAAAAATGCATAGTTTTTATCATTAAAATACAACCCTTCCTTCAATTAACACCCATAAAGAAGAGAAAATGTTTAATACCGTCTTGATGAAACTTTATCTAATAGCAGCCCGTCGCACTCGCTTTCGAAGTGGTGGCCGGTTGTCATTCACCAAAACGTTGCCAGAACTTGTTGAACTACTTTCGTCGCTACCGTTGAAAGTGAAATCTCCAGGATTTGTAACACCATCACCGACCAATACAGATTCCAAGAGATCATTCGCTAACTCTGATCTTTCTCTCTTCATCTGTTTCCACTCTGCGGAACGTAAAACATCTCGATGATGCAGTGACATATATTTCGTGCACGCCTGGATAGAAATATATACTTTTTCTAATCTTAAAAAATAAAAAAAAAAGAACATATTTTTTTACAGAATTAAAAAAAATATCTTAGAATTTCATTATAAAATACAAAAGTGCGTTTGTCATTCAAAAAATTAGAATTATAGATAATTTAATAGCTGATGACAAATTTTGCAACTGCATTAACTGGTCGCTCCAAAGGAATAAACAAAAAATTTTTAGCGATGAAATAAATGAGAGTTCCTTAATTATACAACAATTTATGTTTATTAAGAATTTGGGAAATTAGATTTTATATAATCCTTAAAAAATTATCGAAGATAATACAGAGACCTTAAAAATAATTTTTTCAAACTTAAAACTTAAAAATAATTCCTATTAGAATTTGTTTCAAATATATACTGGAACTTAAAAATAATTTCAAATATTAGTTCTCAACTTGTTTAAGTATTGAAGCCGAGTAAGTATCAGCAAATACTGCAGTAGAAGCAACATTTTTACAGTTAATAGTAGTTGAGAGATATCGCTCGCACTGCTCTTTAAGAGGAAGAATGGCATATTTATCAGCTATGGCCAAAACATCTTCTGCATAACCTTCCACAAGATCTGTCGAACCGGTATATATGTAGTCCACCATAGCCCGCACCTCAATGTATGGGAAACGATAAAATCATTTATTGAGAGACTATCTAAGCACACAATTCAACTTCGTGAATATAAGTTCTTGTTACTTACAGGTTCAAACCTTGAATCTTGAATATCGATAATTCCTTTCTGTGCCTCTAGCATTGACTCCTGGGCAAACATTGAACGAAATACTTCACTGTGTTGTCCCAATATACACCGGTGAGCCTTAAGCGTTTTATTACCGACCTGGATACAGTAATAAATAATAATATCGTAATGCAAATAGCAATTAAACATATTATAGAAGTTTTTATCCATTTGAATTGTAAAGACAAAATTACCCAATTCATTTGAGAAATAAGAAGACAGCTATACCTTTATAGTGCAATCGGCAAATAGCTCACTATCCAGCATATCCTTAAGAGAATCCCGTATTGAAACCTCATTTTTTTCATCAAAATCATCCAAAGGCTCTGCTTCCACTGCTTGTTCAACGCTAATTTTTGATCCAGGTGGGAAATATTCAACTTCGCAAATAAGAAGCAAAGCTCCATCTGTCTTCAACGCTGCCATCATCTTATCTCGCGAAACCTTAGAATGATTGAATGATCAATTTTTAATGTCGACTAAAATACTTTTCAATATAGAAACTAGTTTTCCTACACAACATGTTTGAATCACTAGAGTTGTTATTAACAAACCTGAAACTTTCCACGACCTTGCTGATTCGTAAAATCTTTGGTATCTCTACAAACGCTAACTCTTAAAGAATTTGCATCCAACGCATAAATTTGAAACTCCGTCATTATGGGATCTTCACCACGCTGAAAAATGACAAAACTGTAAAATTTAGCATTATTTCCCAGTTACTGCAACGTTATATGTTTATTTTGGAATTTGTAAGATTCTCATGGAATTGTCAGATTTCCATGGAATTGTCAGATTTTCAGAAAAATCATTCCGCTAATTACCTGCAAGCCCACTTGCCGCAAAAAAAAAGAAACATTGCCAACATCCTCTTCTCGTTTCCCATTAGGATAAACATGTAATTCCCATGTGACTGTAGGTGCCTGTGGACATCCAAATTGTTTACTAATTAAATTATGTCCATTTTTGAACAATTTCATTAGCTTTTCGAACTGAAAAAATAACAATGTTAAATTCAAATTGAATGATGAAACTTATAAGTATGCTATTCCATAAATATGAAATATATAACATTCTACTATACATAGATATGCAAAATTAAACACTAAGATTACCTGATCAATCTTCCATTCCAAACGAGTAGAAATAGCAGTAACTTTGGTTGCTTGTTTCGAAACCACTTCAAGACGACGTGGTTGTTGTGGCGACGCATCTTCAGCTACAATTCATCCATTAAATAACAGAATTTTATATTTTCCTCGAAAAATTTTACAACTTCTGTGAGTTTCAAGCAAGCTCAGCTAACCTATAAATTATACATCTCTAATTACTGATAATGTTTCAGAAAAACATACAACGTATTGGTGTCCTTAAACCAGAAATCTGAACTGCTGCATTCATCGATTCGACATAACACGGAGAACTGAATAAATGAAAACTGAAAAACTATTAAATATCACCACATTAAATTAGCTGTATTTAATTTTCAACTGACTTATATATGTTATTACAGGCAAAACCTGTTTACTCGTCTAAGTAAAAGGTGTTAAAAGCCAAATTATTGTCATTATAAATCATTTTATTATAAAGTAGTCAAAAAAGTATTGCTATGGTTCGCCCATGAGTTCACATGGTAAGTACAAACCAAAACAAAATAATCTTTCCTATTTCCCCTATATCTAATAAATACTCAACTCATCTACATTGGTGCCATTGATTTCATCTGCAAATAACCAAAAATCCCCAATTTTTCCATTTTCACGAGATGAATCTAAGTAAATCAACAAGTTACAGCCACAGTTCGTGTATGATAAAACTCAAATGAATATTTATTCCCATGGTCTAAGCGTTTGAGACTGAGAACTGTTCTATGAACTTACACACACAATTCAATCAGTTCATTATTAACACTGCTTAAAACAAATTATCAAAATTTTATATTATGAGAAATAAAATACTGTCTGTTTTTTTTTCTTTTTATATGTATCTGCTCACAACTGCAGACTACATAAAATTCTATTACTAGAATGTGCAATTATTGGCAAAGGTCTCGTTTTCTCGAAAACTCTCTTAATCATTGAAAAGATTTCAAGCAATAAATAGATGATAAATTCCAAACTGTTTCTTGTCACAAATTTTTCGTTGATTAATTAATAGAAAAAAAATTGAAGAAATAAGCATGTCAAATGTATTAGAGCTTCTAGCTTCCTCTTCCATCAATCTCATTCCCTCTTTGTCAGTCACCAGTTGGAAATACTTTATCAAGCATATTTACTGAAAACGATCTTAGCCATAATCGGACAAATAGCAAATACAACATTAATATCCAAGTTATGAACAAAAGGGATCAACTCTGAATGCTGTCGTGACTCATTCAACCAAAATCATGTAACTTCTGATTCTAACAAGTCGTATCGCCTAGCTATCCTCAAGAACGCTAGAAGAGAATGAACCTCACCACACTTCCTCATGAACATCATTTGAAGGCACTACATTATAATTAACTATCATTGGAGACTGAAGGATATTTTGTGGTTTCTCATGAACGTTTTGAAATAATTGGCGTCCCAATGAGAACGCTACTTTTTTAGTTATTAGTCTGATTTTGAAGGGAAGCTCAATTTTAGGTGAAGGTATTAACCGAGACATGTAGAGCAGAGAAGAATTGAAACGTGCGTTATTAGCAAACTTAATTCTGAATAATTTCATAAAGGTCGCTAAGGACGGACTAAAGTCTCGGCTAATTTTCTCTGGCAAAGTGAACGTCAATATTCCGATTTAAATAAAAATGGCCACTGCGGAATGATATAACTTAATGACTGAAAGAATGATAGCACCGACCAAGTTGAGTCATTCAGTTGGAGCTAGAACTTCGTTTACTTTGTTGCTATGAAATTCTCGTTTTGTCACCCTTTCTTGACTTTTTCAGTCAACAAATAGTTATAAAAATATGCCAACAAATAGTCGCATATTCTTTTTTATAAGCTCATAGAATTTCTGTATTTGATTTGTGCGAATATAAAACTTATTGGTTACAGCTGATGAGAACTGTTGATATTTTGTGATGTAATGGAATTCTGTATATGAGCATTCATATCATTATTACGAGAGATCCACGTCTATGGAACGAAAGATGATCCATACAGAATCAAATAAACTTTATACGCTGCAATTGACCAAACAATAATTGACCTGTGAATGTTGCCGCAAAAATTACGTACGTAAAAATTATTCTCAATTATGTGCGTAAAAAAATGTTGCAGAAAAATATTTGTGGTAAGACGAATCATTTGATTACTTCATCACAAATATATCTACTATTAGCAAAGATTAACTTAAAAACATTGGTAAATATGAAACATTTTTTAGACAGTATGGAAAGAGCAATGAAGAGAAGTGCTTATTCGAATGTTTCATAAACTGTGTAATGTTTAATTTAACCAGGTAAATTGAAAAACCCATTTATGGATTAGCTCTCATCTTCACAAAAACTTCGATCGGGAAAGCGGCTGATGAGATCCGGACATATTTTCTTTTTTTTTTCATCCAAGCGATGAAATAGTATTGTCGTTTATTATTAGTGCATTGTAGCGATGAAATGATTTTGACAGAGTCAAACATTCCCAAATTATAGGTTAACGATCGCTTACTTGTGTTTTCTCAACCTTTTTCTGAAAGAAAATGATGAGATTGAAGACAACAATATACATCATGAATTTAAATGACGTTGATTGAGTGAGATGTAAATTTCATTCATTTTCGTACCTCTTTCTTCTCGTCTTCAGTACTTCTAGCAGTCACCTGTGTCAGTCCCTTTTCTCTTTTTTGAAATTCCATCGGGAACTGAAAATATCTTCGTTGTGAAGTAGAGAGAGCAAATAATGAAATGTAGTGATAAAAGGGAAACGATTTCAATGATTACCTCATCCTCATCGGAGACTGGTGTCACAATCGGATTCAGTGCTTCCTGCTCCCAGTCCTATAAATTATTCGCTATTTGACCAACTCCTCAAGTTCTCTAAATTCAGCAAACTGTCCAAATTTATATTATAGATGTTTGAAGGTGAAAATTCTTACCTCTTTTTTATTGTCTTCTACCGTTTTTGTTTCTATCTTTCTCTCTCCTTCATTATCCTTTTCATTTTCTTTCCCTATCTTCCCGTTCTCCTTTATCTTTGCCTTTTCAAGGCCAGTTTTCTTCCTTTCTTCATTTTTTCTTTATCTTTTTTCCTGCTGTCCTTTTTTTCTTCATCTTTTTCCTCTTTGACTTTTCCTCCCACGATTTTTTCTTCGTTTTTTTTCTACCGTTATTCTTTTCCTTGTCTTTTTTTACTTCGTCTTTGCTTTCTTGAGATATTGTTGTCGGCTGTCTTGGGATGACATTTGTAACAGGTAATTTTACCTGCAAATCCGACCGTTATCAATTAATATGAAATTTCGATGTACAGTCTCCAGACATTACCCCTTCCACCAGACACAATCGGAAATGGCCACCAATTGTTATCAATCCATCACGTCATAATTCAACGTAATGATACATTTCCGTTTGTTTGATTTACGTTACAAACCGTTATATAGTGATGATATTATTCAGTTAAATTTTCCGGGCATATTGATGAAAATTTTCCACTGAATTATGTACTCCTTTATTATAACCTCTTTTACGTTCAATTTCTTTTCGAAATAAGAAGTGAATGTAAATGTAAGACTTTTGAAAAGTATGGTATTATTTGTATTGAATCATAGAACCAGCAAATAGTTAGCATTATTTATTATGATGTTTTAACTTGCCTTTTTTCCTGCACAACTGATAAGGCATGGTATGATATGTAAACATGTAAACAAAATGGATATATTGAAATACAACTGAACCGAATCATTAATGACAAACGAGTTGCTGTTACAGAGAGTATAGCTATACCACTGCATCGTATCTTGCAATATGCCCTGTACCCAATAATTTGGCAGTGCCATATGCAATCATCTCATAATTACAATAAAGCAGTCAACCACGCATAATATGTCAAATTGCTATTAATGATGCTGACTTTATCTTCCGCTTTACTTGTATCATCTTTTATCAGTTATATCTTTAAGCAAACTGGATATATCACAGACAATTCAGATATATTCATTTTAATGTGCATCCTCTTCATGAACTATTTTCCAGAAATATTTGCAAAGTAAACAGCTTTTATATGCAACATTCGAATAAGGGTACATTCGACTGTGGAATTCAAAATTTTTAGAGAGATACACTGGAAACAAATTTGGAAAAAGATGTTTTGAGGGATATTTTCTCCTATTAGAAAAGATTCATTCATTGCTCAATTTTCTCTTCAATTTTTCATTCCATCAAACTATTTGATCGTAAGCTTCTGTATTTGTAAATTTATGGTGGATTTAAGAAAGCATACTTCTTAGCTTCAAAACTATGCATAATCCCTCTTGTTAACAACTAATATGCAAATGATAACTGCTACTTGCACAAACCACTGATAACAACTCATGCGCTAAAATCACTTATCAAAACATATGGTATCGTTACCGCTGAGTGAAAAATGATGCATAAAAACGCCCGTAGTTTCGCCAAGGAATGACATTTCGCATGAATCAAGCAGATGTCATCAAGGAGTGCATAATGTAATGAAAAATCAACATAAACACCAGAAGAGATACGCTGCATGCAGAAGAGAGAGCGATTGACAAGACATAATCCATATTAGCATAATTGCATAGCGAGCCGGTACATGAGCACATTATTACCTGAAAATGAGGTAGTGAGATTTGCAGGTAAATATGTGAAGCAGTGTAGTGATGGATAAGAGATAATGGATTAAACTGAAATACTTTGAAATAATAATTTATTGTCATCACTACCTTCCAATGTGTACCTTTTAGTTTTGTCAAAATTTTTGGGTAATAAGATAGATCCGAATCGCTCCACAGTTCTTTTCTAAATTCAACTCAAAATAAATCTTCGAGATCTGCCTTCTAACTTTATTGCTGCTTTATATCAATTACCATTATATTGGTTACCACTTATTAACAATTTAATCAATTTAATCGATACGATAAAATCAAATTCGAAAATGTATACGAGATCAGTTTGTGGACTTAGCGCCACTAGGTGAAGTAAATGTCGATCAGTTGTACGGCATTCTGATTTATCAGTTAATGCATCACGAACATCTTCATCGAGACCAAATAACAGAAATCGATTCATGCAACCACGCATCACTGCATGCGTTGAAACTGAAAGTTATAGCAATTATATTACATAAATTTGTTGAAATTAAAATAGAAAAGTCTCAATTAAGAACTGATTTAGGTGGAAAGCATTAGTTCAGTACTTTCCAAGTAAATCACTGCTGAAAGAAATTCAGTAATTAGAATCTTTCAAATGAACAGAACTGCAGTTTCAATGGCAATTTGCTTACTAATTATAACGCATATCAACAATTCTCTTCCAAATCACTATCTTCAACAGTTAATGCTTTCATAATGATAATGTAAATATCTGCAAAAGAACAAATACATTTATTCCATCTTCAGACTAAAAAATAATATTTAATTTTCATTTTTATCTCTCTGGGTTTTCAAAATTATTGATTATTCGACAACAAAAATTCAGAAATACAGGCAGTCAATATTTTTTTCTATTACTTACATAAATGGAGTGGAAATGTTGAAGATGTTCAGATTTGAAGCTACTGTAATGCAGGAAAAAAAATCCGATTCCATCTGCCTCAAGGAAATTTTACCTAGCAATAAAGTTGTTAAATTAAAATTAGATATTTGTATATGAATAAAACTCGAAAATATTCTGAAACTAAATAAAACCAATATTAATTAAGACGAGATCAAAGTGTCATTTTAAGCGAACTTCATTACTGCTAGGAAATTTATAGTTGTAGTAAAACTGAATAACTTCAAAAAACAAATCTACTCTAGCAATATATTTCTTATTAGGGAACTTATTCTGCGAACATATGCTTAATAGCAAATAATTAAATATCTGAAGGTCGCTGAAAGTTGATTAGTTATTTAAAAAGCCAAAACATTAAAGCATTTCGAATTACTGACATGACTATTAAAGTCGTACAATTTTCTTCCATAAAAATTCCCATCAATTTTTCAATGAAATTTTTTCAAAAAAGAGTCCAAATAACACATATCCTATTGACTGAGGATAATATTTTGTAACGCGGCAAATACCTTAAATTTCATTTTCATGTGAAGCAAATCAAACTGTTGCACGATGAAGATTTCATGAAAATAACCTCCTAATAACCTGAATGACCAAATGAGTCTTAAATGATTTATGATTATTTAAATATATTTAATAAGTTAGATTGCATCCATAATTTTGAATTTTTGCTGTCAATCCGAAATAATGTTTCTATTGTTTTTGCATAGGTGTTTTATCCCTCTAAACAAAATTGAAAACTTTTACAACCAAATATAAGCAATTTCTCCCAAACATAAATATTCGACAGGATGATAAATGATTGCTCCTTCATTTTGCATTCCAATTTTGCTTGAGAAACTAACGGTCAGACAAAAAATAAGAGATTACGAGGTGTGGACGAATGCAAATTAATTTTATGCAAATATCATGCAAATTATAAGTAAATATTTTAAATTCTGTGCAAAATTTTGTTAGTCGAAACGACCTCTCAGCAGAAATATTTTCCTGATGTTTGATTTAATGATTGAATGAGAAATATTTTAAAACTTATCAGCACAAATACACGAGATGTTTCCGACTTTATAGTAAACTCAGTAAAGAAAAATTTTAGGTTGACATTTGCACAAAATTTCGAATAATGATATTCTTTTAGTCTATGACTTTGGTAAATGATTTCCTTTTTCTGATGTTTCGTACATCAGTTTCTCAAATTTCTGTCTACTTAGAAAATTTTAAATTTGTCAATTACATCAGCATCAGCATATATACTAAGCATGAAATCTTCTTACAAAGAATCTTACACAGTAGCACTTGTTTACATAAATAAATAAATATAGATAAATAAACAAATATACGTTTCTCGAGCAACTAAATACCTCATTTACAATTTATATTCATTCAGCTAGCTAAAGAATCCATAAATTCAAATGAAAGATATTCCATAAATGAAATATCATTATCCTTAATTATTTAGAACTAAATTAGGCTAATACATTGACTAATGAAAAAATGAAAGACATAAAAGCGAAATATTTTTATAAAATATAGATACGATATAGAAACACACTTGATTTGTCAGATAGCAACGAATAAATCTTGTTGTTTGTGCCAAACACAATTTATGATGTACTAGATTATAGTTCAGTACATGGAGAAAATACTTTCTTTATGACAAAATGAGGAAAAAAAATATATCTATTGATATTCGAGTAATCAACAGGAAAGATTTAAATTCTACTATTCTAATACCATAGCAAGGAGCAAGAAAGAGAGTAATCACAGCCTTATGCTGATTTTTACAATAAAGCCAGGCAATGGAAAAAAAAAATTCCAATGATATAAATTGTTACAAATAGATGAGTGAAAAAAGATCTTTCTTTGATTATGATAAATCTTACAATACTGCAGTAGATGCAGATGCATTACATTGTATCATAAGAACATTAATGAAATATAACCAAGTTTTAACCTTTATTTTACTAAATGTTAACATATCGTAAATTAATTGGTCATGGCTATGAGACAGAAAGTAAACAATTTCTCTTTGCTCCATGAGTTAACATAACATAACAAATTTTCATTACAACAATACCGTCCAAAATATCTTTATGCGTTTAGAGTTTTAAAATTGGTTACTTATCATAATGCGAATGATGTAAATAGCTACTGTCTAATTTTTCATCGATTAAGAATTTTCTTTTCTTTTACATCTGCATAATCTTGGAAAGAATTCTTCCCTGCACTTTATTGGTTGCAAGTCAAATTTGCGAATTTATTGAACTTTTAGCTAATTTATATTTCAATGAGAAAAAGAAAAAAGGATTTCCAGAAAAGATTATCAATAAATAAAAATTCTTTCCTTTCTTTTTTTCCTTATTGAACGAGAGGATCTTCCTTGTAAAATAATGAGCAATATAAATTAAAGGAGGAAATGAAGATGAAAGCAAGACGGAAAAAACGAAATAGGAGAATATATTGAAAGTAATAATTTCTTCTGTTGAATGTATCAGCCTTTTTTCTTTTTCTGTTATTTAGAAAATAAAGTGTGATAATAGAGCTGTGCAGATAAATTACAGAAATTGCAATTTCAGACTTCATAACTCTTTATTTAAGTATCTGTCTTCTTTTCATTATCAAAAAGAAATGGTTAAAAGAGAAACACAAAGATGAAAAGCGTCAAGTTTGCTATGCCCAAAATCTAATCTGTTTATCAAACCTGATCTATTCAAAGAAACTTGAAAGTTAATCAACTGCAAAGTTCGCAGAGCCAAAATCAAAGATGGACATGATACTTTTATAACCAGTTCCTCAGTTTCAATTATAAAAAGAAATGCTATCGTTGTCGATGCCTAAATATTTTAAAATTTTACAAAATTTGGAAGTTGGATTGACATAACGTACATGGAACATATCTAAAGTAAATAAAACATATCCATAGAATACGATAGAACACATTCTACAGAATTAGTATTACTGCGATCAATATCCACTTAGATGAAGAGAATTGACTGAGAAAATATCAAGTCTTTATCAATGCTATCAATTATAACTGATATGTTCCCTCGTAAATGCCTTATCCTGAAATGATTTCTATAATTATTTCTTGCTACTCGTACCTTTTCTCTCTAAGCTTCATTGACCAGTCTATTTCTGGTGAACATTAAATTTTTCTAACAATCTTTTTCGTATCTCATCATCGGAAATAAAATGAAAGATATCATCTCTGTTTGTCTTTCTTTCTCTCTCTCTCTCATGTCTCTTTCGTATATTCTTCGATTATTACCAAATTTTCAGAAGACCTCATCAAAAAGCACTTATAATAGTCGTCTACGTACTTGAAAATAACGGTCCATTGACGTGATGAAGATGGAAAGATAAGAAAAAGCTGTTTACGACAAGAACGAAAAACAATAAGAACTTCCAAGTTACACATTTTCGAGCAGAAAACTGAATTCTCGATCGAATAAGCAACACAACAATTGACATAAAAAGTAAAACAAAGTAAAAGAGATATGTTGCTCCTTTTGCCCACAACTGTGAGGCCCAACATGACTTAATATTGTTCACAATGAATACCTGGTTCACTTCATTATGTCGAACCACAAAATGAAGATATATGTTGGACTTGCTATTTCAGAAAGACACACTTGACTTAATCATATGTGATGTATATTGCATCTCATTAATACATTATAACAAGAAAGACGAATTTTGTACGAATTATTCGCAGATTTTCTAATCAGCAAGACATATTGTGAAGGCATAGTGAAAGATGATAATTAATGAATGGAATCTGAATATCGGCACAACAATTGTGGTATAATTTTAGTTTCAGAATTAATTTTAAGTTTTAAAACTAATCATTAAATGTGTTTATAATACCAAGTATAAATTGCGGAAACTAGTGATTCTAATAAGTTAGAATAAGTTAGAGTAATCTATTATGCAGAAATTTTCAATTAAAGTAAACTTAAAAAAACTTACAATGTTCATAAATTTCTTCCACCACGATAAACAGGAACCGCTGCACGGGACAGTACCAATCTCGGAATCTGGTTCCCAACAGCGATCAGTGAAATTTTTGGGTGGAAAATAATGATGCATAAGCTGATTCCACAAACTGAGATACGCAGTAGAAGCACAACTGAAGCAGAGAGATAGACGAGATGTCTCCGCACCAGATGACAACACTGACGATGATGGTATTGACAATATGATGATGAACTGATAAGCAGTTATAAGTAGTGAATAAACAAAGCGTCTCGGTTGATCACGAATTTTAATACCGCACATCACACATCAGCTTATGTAGCTGCTGTCCCAGCAAGTTTCATTTTTGCCAATATTAATATTTACCGATTGATAGCAGCTTGAACGAAGAAATGCTGTGATAACACACATTATAGTGCTTTCTAATTGTTGAAGTTTGAAAATTACATGAAGAATAATTAGTCAGACTAATTACTGCCAGAACTGATTATTGTGCAATACTGTGCATGTTGGGTAATAATTTGATTGAAATTTCATTTTGGTCACTATTTTCAGTAAGATTCTATTTTAAATGGCATGACTGAGCCCTGAAGTTTCTCCTATATATCCAGTACTATGAAAAACAATAATTTTCAACTAGAAACTTCTCCTATTATTATCCGCAAGCAACTTCCAGTTAATCCAGGAATGCTGTTAGAATTCCGTCCGTACCTGCAATATCTCCTGCTGTGAGTTAGAAGCAGCAGACATAACAGCAACGGAAGCAGCACGCAGAGACCTCTTGTTTTCCTTAAACAGCCTTAAGGTAAAATGTACCACATACCTCAGCCACGCCTTCCTCAGAAAGAGCCAACGGTTCCACAGTCCACCCAATTTATCTCTCTATTTATCAACTTCATATACGTTCCTGTCTACATATCATCAATAACTTTATCAAGAAATAATTTCTTCGAATGAATAGATTATTAAAGTCAGAAATCAGATTTCGTTCGACTTTTGTCGAAATGAAATCCTTCTTAAATTTCTTTTTAATTCTAACATAACAAACACTTAGAATCCTTTTTGTCTTTTTCATTCCTACTTCTGATATCATCTTCTGACATCAGAAATAGCTTGTTTCTGATTCTGTGAAAAGAGGATGGACAAAATAATTAGAATGCTGATTCATTCGCTAGCACAATTCTGAACATTACTTCTAAGAAATTTTGACTAAATTATCCAGGAATGTTATCATTCTCTTTAAAGATATGCTGCCTTATCTGTTGGTTTTTAATGTTTGTTACATCCCAATATAACTGCAGATTATGTTCAAGAGTGCTTATTATTGATCTCTTCATTTCATCATTATCTAGTATCTTTTCATGCTTCATTCCATACCCCATTCAAAATTTCATTCGCCATACGCCATTCAAAATTTCAGTATTATGTTAAAATAAGTGATTAAACTATTTTTATCATTTTCACACTAAATTAATTATATATAAACGCTTATATTTTTTCTTGTAATCAAAAGAAATCAATGGAATAACTCTGAGATTTTACGAAATAAAAAATAGAGGCCACATTATGTCACCATCAAACGATTACATCTCATTTATATGCAATGCATAAAACTGACATTTTTTTGAAACAGAAGGTCTCATTACAATCCAAAAAATCAGTCATGTAATTTTCAGTACTTTCCAAGATTCATGATCAGCTCTGTTGAATAATTTTGTTTTATAGACATTCCTTCATAAAGTCAAAAATATTTTAAATACTATTCATTTATTATAATCAAACTAAAAGCGCTAAAGCAATTTAGATAAATCAATAGACCGAAATATTGAAATATAATGAATTAAAAAACAATAATATATTAAAAAAACTTTCTCATAAATTTGAAATATTTATATGCAAATGATATTATGAAAATAAAAGATAAAAAGAAATATCTGAGATAATTTTTAACATAATCAACATTTAACATGAGGAATATTCAAATATAGAAGGTATAAAGCGAAAGATTTATAAAATCGAAATAATTGTGTGATAATTTTTTACAAATGAATTCCTGCAAACACTTAAAAAGCTGAAGCTAAACAAATAAATATTTTAGTACCTTTAAGCTATTCAATGTGAAAGCAAAAATACTTGGAAATATTTTTACTAGTGAAGACAATGATATTAAAAATTCCGAAACAATGGAAAAAATGACAAACTGGAGGTTTAAATGCAAGAAAATAAAGTAAATTATTAAAATGTCTCATCGAAAGGAAAGAAATTTATCCAGAACTTCAAAGATTACATCATTCACATCTTTAATAAATTTTAAAAATCGTTAATCAAGAATCAGACAATATAAGTAATATTTTCAATAAATTATGGCATATAAATTTTGAAAAATATCTTTTTGAGTATCTAAGAAAAAGGATTAGTAGCTAACAACTAATCAATAAATAAACATTTGAAGAAAGGCATCGAGTCAATTATGCAGTTGGGCAGGAATGATTAAACAATTAGAATTCATCTGAAGAGAGATATGCGAATGATAAATAATATCAATAACATCTACTGAATCAATAACTAAAACAGGATAAGAAAAAGAGATGAGACCAACATCAGAGTTTATTAATAACGTATTTTTTACATTATGCGAAAGAGAAATGATATAAGTTAATAATTATGATTATTAAGCTTAAATGAATTATAAACTACTTATGTAGCAATTGAGTAGATTATTCAAGTAATTCAGAATTTTAGGATCGAAGGACGAATATATTAAAGAAGTTTTCTCATAACTTTTTAGCTTCAAACTTCGAAAGATTTTTCCTCCATAAAATCTTTAATTTCTTAAAATGACGAGATAAAATGAATAACTGCAGCTTACATTTACTGATATAAATATATTTTTTTCTTTATTTTTATTGATATAAAAAAAAGAAATAGAAAAAACGATTATCGAAGGATATGTTGATAGAATGATATAGAATGATGACGAGAAAGGAATTATTTTAAAAGAATTTTTTAATAAGAATTGAAGAGATTTAAAAATAATTCACAAAAATTACTAATTAAAAAACAAAATAAAAAAATTAAAAATACTATAGACTTTTAGAATGGTGTTTTAAAACAATACAAATTGAAAATTCTTGAAATATCGAATATAAATTAATGCCATCAAAATACATCAACATACATTTTTCAAAGTAATAAAATAAAATACAGATATATGGAAGAGCGAAATAAAAAAGAATAAACTTAAATTGAGAACAAAATTTACGCATTATTTCAAGCGTTCTTCGCGCGTTTTCGCTCTAATTGTTTTATGAGTTTTCGTGTAAAATCACTTTTGGCTTTTTCTACAGCATTAAAACGGCAATTTGAGCTTTCATCGAGTTATCCTTCGCTTCATCGATGTCTTGATCAGCAACTGCTTTTGCCTCCGCAGGCACATCGTAGCCAGCAGCAACTAAAGCTTTCCGAAATTTTAAAGAACAAGTGCGTAAATAAGGATTGATCTTGTATTCATCACGGAGAGTGATTCCAACCTTAAAATAAAGAGACTTTTGCCTGGTCTTAAAAACGAGTTTCAAGAAACAATTTTTTTCATAGACTTAAACAAGTAACAAAAAGTCCAAAATAAAATTAAAAATGACGAAATTTTATTTGCACTCAATGTATTTTCTCAGTTAATGATATTGAAGTCGGATTCGATTTCATTTTTTTTTTCAAAATATTTTCTTGGAAATATACAAACTTCTAAACTGGACGAGTAATAATAGATGAACGAAGTTATTACTTGCTAAAATGGATAAGCATTAAAATATGAAATGACTATATGAAAAAAACGAAATCGAAATAGAAATATCAAATAGTGGACTTTACACAGAATCTACTATGTTCAAAAATAAGACAATTATATAGCATACAAAATTACTACTCAAATTTAATTATAACAGTTACCTCATAAAGACTAAATCCAAAACAAAAAAAAACATAATGCTAACAGTAATCAGATATAGATAAAATCTATTTTATATTTAACTATAAACCACGTATAAAACACCATCGTTAAACTAAATCTAACCAAATTCAGCAAAAGAACAAAGCATAAATAATTCAAAAACATAGCAATATTTTAAAACTACAATAAATAAACAAAAAATTATAATCAAAAAAGAAAGAAAAAACATCAAAATCAAAAAAAAGATAAAAAACAAGAAAAAAAATAAGATAATAATAATTATAAAAATAGTTAAAATTAATTATACTACAAAAATAAGTCAACAAAGAAAAAACACCACTAAGAAAAACCAAAATAATAAAATAAGAATATCAAGCATGAACACCCAAAGACAAATAACAACTTATAAACAAGACAATAACAACTTATTTCTTAACGGAGAATCAAGTGTAAAACAAATCTTAGTCTGGGATTAAATTAAATTTAGTCATAATTTATTATATCGGCATTCATAAATTTGAAACGACACATGATAATAATGCGATCAACGATAACAAGATTTCATAAAATCCTGTTTATTTTAACCATAAGTTGGTATATATATTAATAGGAAGTTTTTCGCATTAATTTGTTAATTTGTAAGTCAAGGATGATTATCAAAATCTTAAGCAATACCAAATATCATACAATGTGAAACATTCTTTATGGAGATATAAAGAAATATTGTTCGTACTTTTTATAGAGGACGTGTTTCGTGTTGTTTTGACACAGCAGCAAACACTAACAAGTTATCTGACCTGAATAACATATGCGGCTTGTTAATTTTGCATGCGAAAGAAAAGAATGTTAAAATTTATACCTAACTGAATAGTAAATGGGATTAGCAATGTGTTCAATATTTTTTGCTGGGAAGATTTTCTCTTGATAAACGATGTTGATGCACTGGAGAGATGAATTATTAGGAGCATCATTAACAACACTCTACAAGGAAGAGAAAATGGATAAAAACAATGTAACCTGATGCACAAGAAGACGAATAATGAATAATGCATTTTTTGACTCCATTCTTCACGCTTTGCTTGATAAGTTAAGAATTGCTTAAATAAAATGTGTTCTCAATTCATAGAGTGATATCACGAATGCTGAACTCGCTTGTTTATGACAATGATGAATGACACTATATAAGATGCATCTTACTTCTTTTATCTCAAAAAGTAGCTGTGACGATTTGCGGCACTAATACAAAAACCGCTGCTAAAATCAAGAATTCATGTAAGCGCAAACTGAACACAAATCATGGCAGTGAGTAAAATATTAACAAGAAAGGCATTAGTCACTCCACAGCGAAGTTCATGTAATTTTACAATTTATTGCTGCATTTTAAAATGTAACGCAAATAATGCCGATGAAATTAATTAAATGTCTTAGTAAAGAGTAATGAGCTGAAATTGTCACATATAATCACAAAAACCAAAAAAAATGTGTCTTCAATCCATACTTAATGAAATAACCACAGAAATCTTGATGAATCCAAAAATGACAAATTACGAAGAAAGTGTGAGATAAAGCTCATTTTTTATTAATCCAAAGCATAACTGGAGTAATCGAAATCGAAAAAACTAAGGACCTGACAAATGAATCCAATTAAGAGCTGATATATATAACGTAAAATTTTTCTTAAATTTCGCTGAAAAAAACCCTCAAATACAAGTATAATGGAATGATTTTATGTATTAAAACCTTCATGTGTTAATATCATAAACTTAGTTCCATTAATTTTTCTTGATAATAATACCTTTTGCTTAATGCATGAAACAATGGCAGTTAAATGTTCTTATGAAACTTTTCAGGAAATTATAAGCATAATACCAAAATCTCTCTTTCTTCGTTTTCTTAAATAAGTCCAAATTCAAGGAATGTTTAGAAAACTGTGTAACTTACAATAGGAGAACGAATAATCCGTTTTTCATGAACTGCTTTATTCATTGCTTTCAATATTTCATTATCTTTTTCCAGCGATAAAGCAAAAGATAAATTGAGCTTCGCGTATTCATGGCCAGGAAAGATGATAGTATCTGGCGGAAAATCATTCAGTGTCAATAAAGAACTGATCATTTGTGCAGTGCTTCCTTCGAAAACTTTGCCTAAACAATTCACCAAAGTTTTTTTTTTTTTTTTTTAAATTTTGTTTCATACTCTGAATGGGTAAAATGATACAGTAAAACTTGGAAGTTTTTAAAAAGTCATCAATAAAAGAAACCATATCAGATTTACAAATATACCTATTCCACCAATGAAAAGGAAATCTCCCGTAAACAAACACTTGACTTCATCATTTAGCTGCAAGGCATAAATCATGTGACCAGCAGTGTGTCCAGGAACGTGCAGCGCTTTAAAATGTAACTTTCCAATTTTGATCAAAGTTTGATTTCGAACATATCTGAAAAATTAATGGCTCAAATAGAACAAACTGGAAAAGCAATTTTGTTAATTCGGAAAGACTATTTCAATAACGACTTTGGAATGGAAGAATTCTATTTCATGTTATCTGCTTTACTCCAGCTCATGGACATGTTTAGCATTTTGTTAAAGTCCAGAAAAATTATAATGATTTGCTTCTTTTGCTTACATATTGACGTCAGCAGGTCGATCAATCTCGCCACCATAAATGTTCAACTTTTTATACCGTTTTTTCAGTTCTTTATTGCCGTAGCAGTGGTCCCTGTAGGAATAAAATAGTGAAACATTTTTTAAACGTATACGGAGCTCTAAATATTTTTCTTAAATTCATTTATGTGAGAAATGTACAAAACAGATACAATGTTTATGTGTAATAAGTACTGCTTGAGGTATCTTATTTTCAATCATTCAAACATTGCAATATGGGTTGTGCATCACCAACATCGATAACAACGCAATCATTAGTTGATTTACAAATTACCATATAACTGTAATTATCACTGTTCTCCGGAACTGCTCTTACAATGATATCTGAAATTATACCTTGCAAATATATTGAGATTATCATCACATATACAGTTTCTCACGTTCCTTACTATTATTTATCAGCCGAATAACAGACGAATACCACTAGTAGCATAACCAAAATCGGCTGGGAATGTTTTATTGACACTGCACAAATGTAGACATAATAGGAAGTAATATCATTGGATAACGTGTTGTGGAAAACTTTTAATGGTTTAGCCCAAATTAAAAATATCACAACTATGCGAAAAACTTTAGAGAGTACCTCCATAAGTAAATGTGGCCATTGAGGAATGTCCATTTGGAAGTTTTTCACGAGTTCTGTTTAGCTGTCGCCTGGTATACCATGTACCAAAGCAGTTCGTATTATATATATGATATCTAAAAAATTATATATTAACTTGAAAATTGCAGCACTCTTAGCAAAAAAAAAAAAAAAATAACTTACATAAAACGAAATGCAAGGCTACCCTTCTTGATTTTCATTGGGATTCATTGGAATATGTAAAATTATCTTGTAAAAGACATTTCTCTGAATTTTAAAAATTCTGAAACAAGTTATTCTAAACATTAATTAAATTCAGAAAAGAAAAAATGCAAAATTTAACAACGAACAAAACATGAGAAATGGGTGAATAAAACAGAATGCGACATAACATCCATACTTCTGTGAATAAACCACAATGAGCCACTAAGTTTTTTACTTTCGCTTTAAGTTAATTAAATCAAACAGAGAAATAACAAGTCAACATGCGCCTCTGGATGAATGGTAAATGAAAAACAGCCATCACTCTACTCGCTACTGAAGCAAAAATATTTCCATACGTAATAAAAATATTGCCCTAGCTTTTTTACGCATGTGCATCCTATAATCAGTGTAGTAAGTTCTCCTATCCCAACATGCGTGTGCTGTATATAGGAGCTACAAAATGCTACATTACTAATACATGGAATGAAACAATTATTTACATTCTTCTACATTAATATTTTCTCGATGATCTGATGATCGAGAAGTTGACATGATGATGAAGTTTGACAGTCCAAAAAATCTTATCACTGCCGTTCTCTCACCCTTCTACCTCAATTACATCTTCTTCATATGCAAACATAAATACTTCTACGCCGCAAACGCGATCTGAATCGTATTCTTTAATAATAAGGTCCGTGAAATTTCAACAATGGATTTCAATTTTCATTGCAGGCAATTGCCTTTTAATAATTGACTCGCAGGTATCTCGGTAAACACTGGTTGATTATCGGTGTTGTTTGTGTTTTATCCTTACATGTTTCATAAGTGATAAATTGACATTAATTGCTCTGATTTGGGAAGAAGACTTTTTAATCACCGTCATCTGGTTAATGAATCAATTATATGCAGATTATTCGAATTTTTATCTAATGTACGATGAGATTACCAGATTTCATTTCGATCACACTTAGCTTTTATAAAACTCCATTTGTAATGTCAGGATGTTTGTGTATTATCAGTGTAGTTGAAAATATTGCGTAACAGCATTCGTATTGGAGATAATACTTTTACCATCGAATCTTCCCATTTCTCCAGTATTTCTTAATTCTTGAATTTTTTGAAATTTCTTATGGAAATTTTATAAGCAAAGTAAGAAAATTCCACAGCGCCATCTTTCTCTTCCAGAATTCGAACATTTAGTATATGATTAATGAGGTAAATCTATGCTTTAATCAGCATCGAAATTTTAATTTTGAACTATATTTATTAAATGGCATGTGTATTTCTTAACTAACTTGAAATAATTCGAAATAATCTTCTAAAATCGGTAAAAAATCATCAAATTACTAATCAGCTGTGGACATCCATTAAACAGTGAAGCACTTTAATTTACTATATTCATTTACTACTGACCATCACAATTAGAAAATATGTGATATAATGATTTTCGTTTCATAAACAATCTTTTTACTTTATTTTTTAAATCTTTCACTTAACGAAATTCAGAAAGAACAATCTGATTAATTTGAGTGAAAGAGATTCATAAAATTTATTACAGCATAGGAATTTTTATGAACAGTAAGGACGAAGAAATTAGATTAAGCTTGGTTACAGTATGAATAAAACGATACATGTGCTGATGTGTTCCGAGAAAGACGTAAATTCATAACTACTTTTTTTCTCTATGTTACAAAACTTCGAATATTTTTCGAGTGCAAAATTGTTAGGCTAAATAATTCCCAGATTTCTTTTTATTCTTTCAAGTCATGCCTGAGACTTAATAGATTTCTATGAATAGCAGCAATCAAATTCCAAACCATTTAGGGCATCATTGCTCTGATAAATTTTTATATATTACAAATTAATCGTTTAATTTCTAACATTATTCATTTAAATGATTTTTTACAATTCATTTTTTTATTCTTTCAAGGAATTATTTAGAAAAAATTAAACAAAAGAAAATTTTACAATTCATAGTAAATAAAAAACGAACGGTTACTGAAATTTCTGGAAGAATTAAAATGATCATACTGAACATTTTTGAATCTGTTTAGCAAACAAGTAATTAAAAGAATAGCACATACACTTGAACAGAACCAAGTTAAATAGTTCAATTATTTTAACAAAAAATTTTACAATAAAGAAGTTATGATACATAATATCTAATTCTATGGTGAAATAATGTCAACTAAAAAAGACTTTATTGTTCAGTTTCAAGATCAAATTGATCAACAGGAGATGCATTTTGAGGAGTTCCATTACTTTCGCTTGGACTGACCGTTAGTGAATCTTTAACAGCATTTCTTTGCATTTTCCGCAATTCGAGTCGCTTTTTTTCCACATCATGCCTTTTCCCTTCCAGTTCAAGTCTTTTAATTTCTAAGTTAACTCTTATTATCTCCACCTCAAGCGTCTTCTTTTCAAGTTCTTCTTGGCAATTTCTATATGTACAGTTTTCAGTGCCAAGTCAGTGCGGCCAAAATCCATTTGCTGCCTATGCATCTCTGATGACAGGGGAACGACTTCAACACTGGTTTCCAACATTTCCACTGATGACTCCTTTTCATTAGGAAGTGGACCGATATCACTTGTTTTCCTAATAAGTCTGTATTTCTTAAATATTACAACTACTTATTAAACTACTTCCATGATTTTCCTATTTGTTTTTTTACATCTTTTCTAAAAACTGACAATCAATTTTAATTTTTCAATACCAAAATTCATATGATATCTCGTAAGTTTCCATTTGTATAGATTTATATATAACTGACTTAGCTAATTATCATACTATTTACCCAGGCGAGTTTTTAATGTAAACATATATGTTTTTTGCATTGTAAAAAACCTCTTTGATTTTTTAAACCTGTTTGAAATTTTTAAACCTCTTTGAAATTTAAAACTTCAAGTTTTCTCTTTGAAATTTAAAATTGAACTATAATCAGGAATATGAAAATTTAAACAAGCTTTCTAATACCTTTTATGGCAGATATTTCTGATATTGTTTGTTGATTCAAAACATAAAACTGAGGCATCATTTGTCATTGATTTAGTTTCCTCGACGTCATAGTTACTATTTACAAGTCTCAGTGGTTCAAAATTCCTGCAAAGATAATCTAAACATGTTTATATTCAAGCTATAAATAACATATTTCTCCTCCGAACATAATAATAAGATAAAGGTTTTAATTAGCAATTCAGCTTCCATCTACTTGACTTTATGAAATGAGCAGTAAGCAGCCAATATAATTATTTCTAATTTGAGTGGAATAGACTAACTCAAGAAAAAACTAATTCTTTTTTCTGCATATCATTCGTTATTAAGACATTATTTATTATTAAAAATTTCTTTAATCTGCTTTAAATCAACAGTAATGACGAATGAATTCTCAAACGTTTAATAAACAAAATTGAAGGGAAAAGATAATTATCTACGACAAAGATTATTAGACCAACAATGTATATTATATGAAAACGATATGAATCATAATTTAATAAATTATTAAGACATCCATCTTATTTCATCTGTGTTCAGATGAAAGAGCAGTAATTTCGAAGAATTGCAAAATATATGTATTTTAAAAAATATATGTCCTCTCTTGTGAGAAGAAAACAACTGTGTATTCCAAATTTATCAGGATCTTTTCAATTTTATTATTACGATCAAGTGTATAGCTAAGTTTCATGTGATCTAACAGCATCTTGTTTGGTAAAAATAAATTGCTTGAAAAGCTCAATAACCAACTCAGTACAATCGTTCCGATTTGCTCTATGCTGGTCCAGTAAGAAGCCAGCATATGCAGTTAGCGAATCGTCTATCGTTGAATCGTCAACAGTGCAATTTTCCGAAACAACGGAACTTATCAGTTGACATGGAGGACTCATAGCTCTTTTCACTGCTCGTTTTCGGTTCGCTGCTATTTTTTTCATATAATCTCTGCAAATGTTTACATTTTTGATCTTTATTTTACTATCTTTACTGCCCACTCCAAATATCACTCCATACGTAGCACATTATTTTATATATATTTACGGTTATTCAAATTAAAAGTCATTAGAAATATTTGCATTAACAATATATTGAAATGCTGGTCACTAGGTTCCCAAAGTTATCAAAAATATGGCAATAGATAGTATTAATTCAAGTAAGCTATCCATATTGTAAATAATAAAACAGATGTGATATTTGATCTCAAGCCGGAAAACCTTTCTTGCAG
Organism: Dirofilaria repens; assembly: GCA_008729115.1. Taxonomy (NCBI): domain Eukaryota; kingdom Metazoa; phylum Nematoda; class Chromadorea; order Rhabditida; family Onchocercidae; genus Dirofilaria; species Dirofilaria repens. The sequence goes on from SNRZ01000011.1 coordinate 470,041, forward strand.
AAGCTACGGCCAAAAGATTCCACAAATGCTAACTTAACACCCAAACGCACAATCTGGCCAATATTTTACAAATTAAATATATTGCTATATATCGAAAAATCGACGAATTTATTGCAAATATGCACCGTATTTTCTGTTCAATTTCAACAGGCGTCCGCTCAACGATACCAAAGCTGGATAATTCGGCAGCCCATCGTTCAAGCAAACGCTGACGTCCAATTTTAGCTTCCCCCTTCGTTGTAGGTGTGAAGCCCTAAAAAGTGCAGACGTTGAAACATGTATGATATATATTTAAAATATATATTATTATATCTTAAACATATATGATATATATTTAAAATATATATCATTATATCTTACCTTCTTAGTGTTCCGTTATTCACATGCTCATAATCAAAGAGACTATATATTACCTGGTCATTCCTATCACCAATACCATGGAATTAAGGATGATAATCATTAGTATTCCTGTAATTTCAGCATTCACCTCTCTCCCTCTCTCTTCCTTCTCTCTTTCTCTCTCCTTCCTTTCATTCTTAATGCCTCATCACCAGATATTATTGATTCCATCGCTTTTCAATTTCATTTTCACCACTTTACCAGGTTGTTTTTTTATATGTACCACGGTTTATACTGCTGGGGAGAGAAACGGTTCCTTTCTTTTACTCTCCAGTAATTCTCCAGTAATTCAATAGCTCGTGAATGACTTGCCCGATTGTACTCTTCATAGCTCTCTACATACGATTGCGCAAGATGCATTCTCTCCTGCACTGTAAAATTCGGCTTACGTCGAATTCGCTTTTCTTCCGGCTCTCCGAAATCCATCAGTGGTGTTAATTACTGTATGATAAGCTCATCCCTTCATCTCTCATAGTTGACGGCTTTAATGGAATCATCGAAAATCTGCAAACAAAAATGATCAATTATTTGATCTCGCATGCCTATCACTTCGTAATCCATCGCATCCATAATGATATAGATGTCTTTTACTTTCTTCTATCGCACGACAACTTCTCATTCGCTGATAAAAAACAAATTCGATGAGATATAATGATTTTTCACAGCATGGATCAAGTCAATAGATCATGCCACTAGTAGCTATGATGTCGTTCGACTAGTAGATTTCTCATCTGTCATAGCTTATAGTGAAAGAATTTTCGATTATTAAGTCATATTGTTTCGTGTCTTAACAATTACTAATCTGTTATCGGTGAACCACAACTGTATCACAACTATTCTGTTTCGCGGTTGGAATACTATTCCATAATTCCAGTTAAGAGTTCTAGCGGCACTAACATTTCTTACAGATCCATAAAATTGGTGAAAGATGAAGATTGGTGAATATGTGATCCATAGATGAAGTTTAAATTTGTAGAATGTAAAGTTGAGGACATTATGTGCTGACCTTTTAGCCTTAGGCGATTTGAACAAGCTACGGAAAAAGGCAACCTTCACATCATGCTATCATAAACATACATATTTCCATGTTTATTCAGGAAAGATGTGAATGAAATTAGGAACTGAGGAACAAGATGTCTGGTGAGTAGAATGTGCATTGCTAAAACGATGGCAAGCAATCACAGGGAAGTATGGAGAAAGCCCTTTCTGCCCAGGAGTGAGCTCTGCCCTCATGACCTTTCCAGAGGAACGCGATTCTAAATGTGGGTATACGTATCTGTGTAGGTATGTATGTACGGGTATCTATCTATTCCCTGCATATGTTATGTGTATACACGAATGTGTTATTATGTGTATGTATGTGTGTGTATGTGTATGCGTATATTTGTATGTGTCTATGTATGTGGTGAATGTAGATATAAGGATGAAATTAGCCATACCCATGGATTTTTCAAGCGGAAGATAATTTAATGGGAGAAGAGGAGGAAGTTAGGTAATCTCATGAGTTACGAGAGAGAAGAAAGAGATAAGAAAAAAGTGTAATATACAATATCATTAAAAATTCTTCAAATTATCGATTACTTCATGAGTCCATTCACTGGATCTGTCAGGAACTGATTTTTCTGGCTATTCTCTAACCTTCAGTATCTACAAATGCTTCGCTTTCAATAACTTCCATTCTGATAGTAATTGCTATTATGAAAAAAAGAAAAAATGAGATAAGAAATTACAAGAGAAAAATTATGTAAATTTAACAAAATTTTTTTAAATTTGAAATATGTAAATATGGAATAAGTTTGAACAAAATCTCTAAAAAACGTTTTTTTTTTTTTTCAGTATGTTTGAAGCTTGCATACTGACACAAACCAACCTAGTCAGAACCTCTGTCACTTCTCTGAAATGGATTAACAATTAGGCATCGAGAAATTATGATTTACACTTCTTTTGGATTGGTATCTGTCTCTAGTCCAGAAATTCAAATGAAATTGTTAGCAGAAATAAAACTGTGAGAGAACGATCGAAACATTATAAATCAGTTACACTTCGCTTTTTGTCTTACGAAGTAAAATTTTTATGGAAAGACTGAAAAATAGACGCTGTCCAAGTGAAAAATTCTGTTTAGTTTCTCCCAAATTTCTGCCTTAAGCTTAAAGTTTGATTTCTGTCTTAAAGACGGTTCAAATATGTTGGTTGCAGAATGCCTTCGATCGTTTCGATCTGTCGAAGTACCTTAGTAACGGAACATCGAAGAAAGTTTTCCATAGATCGAAATATGCTCAATAAGTAGCATGCTATTACTAAATTTCACTTATGTCATCCTTTCTCTGTTTCAGATCATTCAGCCTTGTTTTGCAATGGAAGTTATATACTGTATCAGTGCTAACTACAAGCAGAAATGGAGATGAATTTTATTGAAATTTCCATGGATGAGATGATTTATTATGCAAATTTTCGGGAGATTTCAAGTTTTGACATAAACTTTTAGCGAATGATTTTTTTCCTACTTATTGTTTTAATTTTAGTTTGTTGATCGAGTACTATGTAAAATGTCCTAGACAACAAGAATAGAAGAAAGATAAGAATCAGCTTGATCGAAAGTAATCTGAAAGCTTGATTTTTTGCAGAAACAACCAAAAAAATATTATTGTTTAACCCGAGGAGAATGGTGTCTTAGCCGAGTGCTTAAACTGTGGATGAAATAGTGGGTTGATTACTTTTCAGATAATTCAATATGTTCACTATCATCGATATTTTATCTTAGAAGATGGTGAATCATTCTGCTGTCTATTTTTTTGCATTCTTTCAAAAAATTATAATAGCAAGCATTGCTTGATTCATTCTATAATACTTCTCTTATTTTTTTCTGAATTTTAAAATTACTTCATCTGATTTTAGCCTACAATTAAATTTCCAAACAATTAATAATGTTCCGAAAAATAGGGCCGTGTATGTTTAATAGTGTTCCAGTTATCTGAATCTCGCATATTCTGGTATTTTTTAGTCATCAAACCTCCGATAAATTTGAAGTTTTGTCATTCCTTATATGATTTTTTACCTGGTAATTTCTGTTCTATATTTCAAAATTATTTAAAATACAGATTCCCGAATTTGATTCCTTTACTTTTTCTTTCAGATTAATTTTCTTGCTCTCATTCTTCCTCATTGATCCAGTGTTAATGGCTTTAAACAATAAATTATCTACCTTTACAGCATATTGTTACAGACCTGTTTTTAGATTTTTATTGCGGTAATTTAAAAAATAAGCCGAACGAAATGTATTTACTGTATTTATTGCTTAATACTTTGAAAGAGTGAAAATGACTGGCAATTCCAATAAAACAGCAAATACTTGAGCGAGCAGATACATAGCTTATCGAGTGCGGAGATTAAAATCTTAAAAATTGTAAATGCAAAAGCAGTGGGAATCAATTAGTGGCTATAGCGTTATAAAAAAGTTCACTGGAAAGCTAATTCATAATTTTTAACATTTTTAAAATTTCAGTATGCAGGATAAATTATTATAATTCGATGTTTTTATTTTTGATTTTAAAATGTAGTATTTAATGAACTTTTAACGAGTTTTGTCAGATTTTTTTCTTCACGAATAATTTATAATTGTATGCTTATTTATACACATTCACAAAAGAATGTTTGAATTCAAGAATGACTTACTAATATTTTTAATGGCACGTTGATTGCATCTGCAGGGTTTCAAAATTCTAGAAAAAAAATTCTGGTCATTTTTTCTTCTGATCCTTGCAAAGAATTTTAAGGATTTATTAACTGAATGACAAAACATTACTTATTTTAAAAAATAATTACAAGAGATGTTATTTAGGTTTGCAATAAGTATTAACATGACCCAAGAATAACTGCCAGAGGTTGAGTTAGAAAAGATCGAAGATTTAGATACAGCAATGCATTAGACATTTCGAAATTATATCAAAATAAATTGCATTACTATAAAAACGACAATATCTTTGGTCACTATAGTGTTGTTCTTTAAGAAATAGAATAAAATGAGCTTGCAAAGAATTTTAAGAATTTCCAACTAAAATCTCCTGTTGATTCTATGCCGTAAGAAAAAAAGAAAACAGAAGAAGCATATTAACGAAATTTGATGAAGGTATTCAAATTCTTTTGAGGTTATAATACATTCGATGAATTCGTACCACCTATAATGAGGATGCTTTCAGCAGATTTCCATCTTTCTGAAAATGAATATAATTAAAAATGACAGGCTTTGATGATATAGTGCGCGTTACATGGTAATAAGTAATGTTGGAACATAACTGAGGTAGGCGGCATTAAAGTTTAGTTTCCCTCTGAAACAGCATTTTTCATTTGTTCCAACAAAAATCATCCGATTAAAACAGAATAACTTTTATTTCAAAGTAATTTATATTTTTATTGGTTAGAATAGCAATAATGATGATGGATAGAACATTCATCTACGTTAGAGTCTGAGCTTATACAGCTTTTATAAGTGAAATATTCGGTAGAGGAAGCCTAATGAAATATTATTCGTCACCTTCTGATTCATTTGGCATTGATGCAATCGGTTATTGAAACGAATGCCTGGGTAAATTCGTTCACTCTTCGATCGATCTCCTCCCTAGAGATAATCATACGACAGCACTGATGATTCGTTGGCAATCTATCAAGAATATCCATTCCTGCTTCATAAGTCGGATCGCAGTTTAATATACCCGAACGGGGTATAAAAACCGGAGCCGTTTTCCTAAGTTACTGATCTTTCAGAAGTCAATGAAAATGTTTTGAAACTGCTTCTCAGTACATATAAAAAAATATAAGTCTTGAAATAAAATCTGAAGTGGAATCAGACATAAAAAATAAGAAAAATTATCAGAAGAAAGATCACGATAAAGTAATTCAAAATTTATATTCAAAGACCTGGCGAAAACATCATTCATATTTATTCTTTCCATGTAACGGTGCTGGGAGAAGGCTGTAAATGAAGCTATTCGAGATCCAACTTCATACCTGAGCATACAACTAATGAATGAAATTAGATCTGAAGGCCACTGAGATGGCAGCGCTATGAGGCTTTTGCTCATCAAGCAGAGCATCTAAAATTATAATCAAATTCATTTCCTTTTTAAAAATGCGTGTTAAACATCGGATGCAATAGTATGAAAAAAATATTTACAATTCTTCATGAGAATATCATACTGCACCTAACTAAAATTTAAAACATTGAAATTAAAATCACTCGATCATAATCAATTTATAAGCTTTTGAAGAAAAATATATTGCTATTTATAATTGTCAAAATGTGTAACAGCGAAATATCCGAAGTTTGAGCATTTTATTTTGCATATCAATTTTAACTGAAGAATAAAAATTGGTTGAAACTTTCTGAACTGGGCTTTCAAATGAAAAATTAGCCGAACTTACTGTTTGATCCTCAATAGTTCTGGTGCTGTCAAGTATTAATTAAAATGTTGTTAACCTGACGTGAAGATGAATGGATAGTATATTCGAAGGGTCTTCGTCCCATGAGCATTTCATAAAAACAAATGCCGAGAGAAAACCAATCAACACGATGATCATAGCCAGCCAAATAACCTAGAGAACAAAGTAGAATCTCTGGTGCCATATATGATCTTGTACCTGTAAGATATAAATCAGTAATTCATTTCATTTCTTCAAGGAAAGTATTGCAATTTATCAATTCACAAATGAAATTGAATAATGAAAATAATAGCACCGTTCGATAACCCGTCTGGTGAGTTTCGGAAAGGATGTTACATCATGTCAATATGAAGGGATGAAAATACGTGAGCCATAAATGTCATGTCAGGAGTTACGATGTGCGGATTGAACGGTCGACTTTGTAAAGCTGAACAGAAATTTTTACTGACCAGAAAATGAGGTAGCGTACGTATTGGGAGCGAGGCGCGTGGCCAGATTGAATTCAGTGAGATGTGCGTGTCCTTCATCATCCAACAAAATATTTTCAGGCTTCACATCTCTGTGTATTATCATTTCTTTATGTAAAAAATCAAGCGCCAGTGCTATCTCGTAAACATATAGCTTCGATCTGTAACATCACATCAGTTATCCCAATCTTGAAATAATTACTTCACGCAAAAATACGTATAACAGAGACTTTCTATAGTTCATCCATATTTTCTATTTAGCAAGCGATCATTAAATATGACATGCTTCGCAGTTAATTGCTTAAAGATTAGCAAAGATAAATGTGTTTTAGTTATGTCGCCAGTATTAACTTTTGCTTTTTTCATCAGAATTTATCTCTTCTACGTTTTGTCTTCTTACGTTAATGATATATATATCATTAGCATTTTTAATATTATGATTAAATTAATGCTATTTTAATCATTTATTTAGTTTTGCTTATTTATAGTTAATTCATATATGTAAACTATTCAAACAATTTTGTTAAATAAAAAATTAAAAAATTACATAAAATAATCAAAAAATAGCCAAGTAATAAATTAGGAAATCTCACCGATCCTCGGCAAATCTTCCTTGCTGATTTAAATGGTACCTGAGATTTCCACCCAATAATAAATCGCTCACCATGTATACATAACGTTCATCCTAGAAAACTAATTAATATTGGTTTAAGATACTTATGTTAATTCAAAGCATATGGATTCACAATTAACTGCCAAAATTATAGTTTCTATCGTACACAATTAGTATCTGTATTTGTATTTTAATTGATGAGAAATGATCAACAATTTCTATACAGCATGTTTGTAGCGAAATTTAGGATTGCTAAGGAGAGCAGTTTAGATCTCAATATGGCTTCCTCGACTTAGCAGTTGAGAAGTAGTTTGGATAGAAAAGTAGTTAAGAATGTGGGTTCCTTGAAATATTTCAATTGTTCAAGGAAGCATTTAAATAATTTCACGCAGTGTTTTTATGCCAAGTGTTATTCTAGATCATCATTAAGATGATCGTTTGAACATGCTTTCTCCTGTAATGCTTTTCTTTATTAATTAATTAAACTTATCACTTGATCGAAATTCTGGGAATAAAGTTTACTCGGCTATCATGTTACAAAATACTTTGAACAAAAATAAACCAATATTATGTGATGAAAATCGAAGAGAAGATTTAGGAGAAATGGTTTCAAATCTGGTCTTCAATTCAGATAATAAGAGTAGAGAATTACTTGAAAAGTAAACCATAAATTGATGATGAACGGATGTGATAGATGAGCTAATAGATTTACTTCATGTAAAATGTTGTCGGTTATCATGTGCTGAACACAGCGTCTTTTATTTATACATTTAAACGTGTAGTATTTCTTCGTTCGACGATACTGTGCAATACACACCTACAAAATTATTTAAACTATTCAAAATGACTACTGTAATATTAAATTAGGAGATAAAAATAAAAATACATCGCTAATTTCAAGTCCTTCAAGAGATGAATTCTGAAATAAAACAGCCAAACTTCTTCCTATGAATTGTAGCAAGTCCGATACAATTAGTTTATTTAGAATTGTTTGTTTATTTTTTTTTTTCACCCTAGAAATATGCAAGAATTTAAGAAAACTCTTAACGTTTCAAAATCAAAAAAGCACTCACTTTTCAAATCATTTTGAAAGCAAAGAATGAATGAAAATAAAAACACTTACATAGGTAATTAGGTATGATGAAGGAAAGCAAACCTTGCCGAAAGTACCTCTACCAATAGAACGTATGATAAGAAAATCAGATAGCTTCGGATGCTTTGGACTTGATGTTCTCCTCGGAGCATCTACTGCCCATATATTGTTAGAAATTTTTGCTGAATTCTCAATATCCAGACGATTTTGTCGTCATTCCTACATGTAGAAATTTCGGTTCTACTTTAAATTTGATATTCAAATTTTTCTTATTTAAATTTTATTTTTACAAGTGGCAGAGCTTCTTTTAACAAGTTTTTTTTAATTAGTTTTTTTTTTCTCTTATTTCTCTCACTCACTTCACCTCTTTTAAAAATAGATACACTAATCAATCAACCATTCATACATTTTATGAAAATGATAAGGTAACAATAATTCAAATAGGTTAATGAAATTCTTCAATTATTGCAAGCTAATTAATATTAATATAGCATGCTATTAACTTATATAATTGACTCTTTTAAATGATGCAATTGAATCTTTTATTGAATATATATGCAACTTTGAGAGGAACAGAAAATGTTTCTTCTTTATAAAAAAGTTATAAGTGAAAATCGCAAGCAATGGTTTTAATCCATAGCATTACTTCCACGACTTAACTAATACTTATTTCCTTTCCTTCCCTTCTATACTTATTGCGGTAAGAGATAATGTGACAAATATTAACGGAATAAAAGTGTATAAAAATTCATCTTTTCCAAATAAATAGCGAGTTTTCACCAGGCGTAATAAACATTATTAAAATCTAAAAAATTTTCAAACTTCGAAAAACTTAAATATGACATTTTTCAAACTAAATTCTTCATATATATACAATAATATTTTCAACTTTTCTAGTGAAAAAAAAGTGTGTCGTAGAAGTTTTCTTAGTGGAAGAAAAAAATGCTTCAATATATATATTTAAAGCTAACCTGAAATAGCGGATGACATGATGCATTATTATTAATAATATTGAATTTGCAGAAGTTAAATTAATAATCGTTCTGTGGAATATGTGAATATGCAGAATTAGCAGCACAGAACAGACTGCATCCAACAGCTTATCTTGAGATTACAATCATAATTTAAGTCTTTTATTTCACAAAGAAATTGCAGAACCATAACAATAAATTGAAGAAAAAATGAATTCATAAAAGAAATGTAAGCTTAGAAGAGATAACATCAGAATATGATGGGCCTTATCCCTCCCTTCGAGGGTATCTTTTTATCTTTCAATAAGCACTCTTCTCTACTTGAAAATCAATAAAACTTCATTTGTAGCCTAGACTCACAAACATCCACATACACATTGGCTTGTTCGATCTCGTCCTCTTCTATTTTTGGTTGCTGACAGCTTAGTTGTATGAGGCATAAACACAAACATTTACATTTATTTATTTGCATGTGCAATCACTTGAAGATAACTGCCAGGTTAAGTTAATTGAATAGAACACCTATTTGTATGAATACATCTATCTTCATCCTTTATGTTTCTATTCTAAAAGAGCAATTATTTCATCCATTCTCGATCATATTTCTCTTCCAAAAACTTTCCAATGATTTGTTTAAAAATTGTCAATCTTATAGAGAAATAATTTTGATTCGCGACCAATGTTTTTTATTCATACTTATTGACGAGTATAATAATATCGCATCCTAAAATTAATCTTGATTTCATCTAAATCAAATGATATAAGTCTGAGTGTTTAATGTTGGATTATCATGGCATGAAGGTCATTTTGTGAACATTTTTCAATCAACATTATTCTGTAAATGTCATCAAGTGATGTGAAGTTATGTGAGTGAACCTATTGTAAATTTCAGTCAGACCGCTATCTGATTTAACTTTACAAAAATTCAAATAAGTTTTCAGTTCCTAGTATTGGTACAAACTGGGAAATGTAGAAGGATATGAAAATTGATGAAGACTAATCTCACTTCTCGTTGAGCTTTTGCAGTTATTATTCCAGGAAGATAGCTAAACTTATATGTCTTATGCAAACTAGGCTGCCACTACTATGTGTTTCATTCTTATCAATGATCACGGTGATACCATTTCCTTGTGAGGAATTTGACAAAAACAGCCTACCCTCTTTCCATCTACAAGTACCAAAACTACATGCATCTTCAAAGTAACACTTTGGTACTTCCCCATTAACTGATCTTTTGTTTTGTTTTTTGTTCCCTTTTTTTTTCGAATGCAAAGCATGTTAGTCCATACATTGGGAAAGTTGTAATATATTACAAGGAAGGAAGATATAAATTTCAAACTTACCTACGTTTTTAAAATTGTTTCCAGTTTGCAAATTTGCTTGGGAATCAAGCAATATTTTTGAAGAGACAAAATACAAAGAAGAATCAATCTCGAAAAGCATAATAAATACCAAATAAGATAAAAGTTGACATGTATTTTTAGCAATGATACTTCATTAGATATCACGCATGTTTATCAATTGAGCAGAAGGAAGAAACCTCTATGCTTATGCTTTTCTATACTTTTAATCAATTTAAGCAGTTAATTATATTGTGCGAAATTTTCAAGGAATGAAGTGAATACCTTAGAAAGTTGTCTGAATCGTTTCTCACAAAATTTTCTCCCCGATATTTGATATGTAATGATCTAATACATTTAGCTTTTACACCTTTTTCTTATATCACTAAATCATATATCATTTGGAAATAATAAATTTTTTGAAGAAATAATACACACATAACTTAGATAGGAATAAAAAATGGATTTAGTGGAGAAATTATAAAGTACAATAATAAGTGAGAGACATATATGTATGCATGCATGCATGCACCATTTCTATATTAAGGACAATGAAAGTCTCAGTACTAGGCCTAATAGATCTATCTAACGCGCTAATGCATTTCAATACATAGATATAACAAGGAAAAATAGGACTGCACTCACAACTAGCAGATTGAAATAAAATAAAGATTAGTTAAGCTTCGGATGGAGAAATTGTGTCGCCGAGATAAAACAGTGATTAAAACTATATGAAAGATAAGATTTTAACATGAATGCATATTAGGCCTCCCCATGTTAAGATTGCATGATACAGATGAAATCTGCAGCATTTATCAAGCCCCAATTTTTTTTTTTTCAAGACAATTTATTCGATTCAGATTGTTGTTGCAAAATGGGTCCTTACAATACATCTACTGCATTTAAACATAATTAAAATAAACCAGTTGTTTAGTGTAATTGTATACAACTTTTAACTTAGGTCTCGAACCGTTCGTTGCTTTTCTATTGATTTCGAAAAGGAAAAGACTCGACTTTTAATTGATAAACCTTCTCTTATCTTTAATCCTGAATTACAATTTAGCTTCCTTTGATGTTATTTCATTTATTTTATATTCAGCAACTGATTTTAAATTTTATTCAATATAATTTAAATCCAGCAACTGATTCAAATATTCAATATAATTTAAATTCAGGATAAAACTATATGAAAGATAAGATTTTAATATGAATGCATACTAGGGTAAGCCTAAGCCTAACCCTGAGCAACTGATCGTAAACAGTATGCTACAATGCAAGAAAAGTAATTGCCTACCCATTTATTACAGTAAAAGATTGAGTAATATCCATGAACAAAAATCTATTAAAAAGTGCAATCGTAAAAATAAAAATTAATTCGATGCAGAGGTAAAATTAGCAATTAAGACAATACGACAAATCACAACTATATTTCACTACTTAGCGTTCATGTTCGAGAACAAGTATCAGCAAAATATCCGAACATCCTGAACATTATTTGATTTATTTTTATTTTCAATTGCTAGCTTCAATTTCGATTTAAATGACCATTTTATAGCATAAACATCATCCTAATAATGATGCAATTGCAGGTAATTAATGCCATCTTAACAACACTACAGCATTATTTGTTTGTAATAGCGGTAAAACGCAGTCGATAAAACCAAAAGTAAATCAAATCTATTATCTCCATAATTCCATGATTCGTAGCTTTATGAATGTTAGACACCTGAAATTTTTCGCTTCATATCATGAGAGCATAGGTTTTGGATTGAAACATTCAATGGCCAATTCACCACTTTCATTCATCTCACTTTCATATCAGCATTGTATACTGAGTAATGAGTTATCATAACTCAATAGAAATCGATGATATTTACAGCACCTGGAACTTTAAAATTTTTTTTTCCATAACAATAATCGACTTAATGGCAAATGAGATGAGATACCATATTTTCATTGTAGTTACGTCATATATATATAATGATTCTTTCAAATGTTCCTGTAGCTCACTGATGTTGCCTAATCTGTTAGTAAACAACACATGTAACATAAATCAAATAACCATTACTAAGCAGTATTATATAATGCCACCAAAGAATTTCACAAAATATGGATTAGATAAAAATTTCATCAATTCATATTCTTATGAATTCTTAGGATTGAGTGGGAATACACATCAATTAACAGATATCTTCACAAAAGTAAATTTAGATAACAACATAATTATATACAAACATTTTTCATCAATATACATCACGAACGCTAAGGAAAGATTGAGAACTTCGTATTATGCTCTCCATTTTTTTTTACTTATTTTAATCTATCAACTTTCGAATAAGTCGAAAGTTCAAAATAGGTCAAACGGTGTACACACAAATCGTGACAGATTTCTCTTTTCCTGAACGCAGTAATTTAAACATGACTAATTATTCCAACGAAACTCGACAGAATAATTCAGATAAATTTATGACAACACTATTATCATCCAAAAAATGAGTCTATCACAATGAGCACAAAATAAATACGTTAAAAGCTTAAGTGGAATTGTTTATAATTAATAAGTGTAGCTCACTGGCTGTATTTACTTCCTAAATTTGTCTTTCCTCCTTCGGAATAGTTTCATCAATTGGATTTATAATCACGGTTGGATTTTTATAGATATATCGCACGGATGATTTTCTGCTCCTCGATTCTTCATACTTTTCTGAAGCATGTGAAAGCAGTTTGCCATTCTGAAGCAACTCTTTCACTTGCTCTATTGATAAGGTTTCATGTTCCAGTAATGCCACGGCCAAAAGTTCATGTTCTTTCTATAAAATAATAAATGCGGAAAAAAATAAAGTGGAAGAAAAAGTTTTTTGATGAGAAATTCAATCCTCGATATGATTTACTTATAATCACGGCTTCATCTATCATTATTTTTGTACTTATAAACGTTTCCAAATTTTACCAGTATTAAAGTTTATTGACTATATCAATAATATTTATTTTGAGTGTAAGCCTATATTAGCTATACCTTATGTTTGATGAGTATATCCTTTGCACGTTCGTAAGATTCTTTCAAGAAGCGATTAATTTCTTTATCAATCATCTCAGATAACGGTAGGCTCAGCTGATTATCAGCTATCAAGGATCTTGATTCATCATCCGCAATTCTCAAGCCTACCTGAAGCAATTACATAAACTAGACACATTAACATTTCCCAAAATAAAAAAGTGTTCGAAGAGATTCTTTTAGGACTACAATAAAAAATCCATAGTTTGGAACCAAAAGAAATGAAAACGAAAAGATGAGCGTGCCTTTTTTTCATCATGGCTTACCATATTTAAAATTTCAATTTCTTAACGAAATTTGATTAAATAATGAGTGCATTCCTTTCCTTGAAGAGTTCAAAGCATCTAATTCTCAGTTAAAAACTCGCATCGCATAAAATTGAAAGAATAGTTGATTCTGTAAGACAAAATCAAGTTAGACAATGGCTTAAATTACATGATACAAACTAACTTTATCGCTCATTCCGAAAGTTTTGACCATCTTCTTTGCAAGATCTGTTGCCTTTCTTAAATCATCAGCAGCACCAGTAGTCACTTTTTCTGGACCAAAAATAAGCTCCTCAGCCACCCGACCACCCATTAAAGTATCTAATTGTGCCAACATCTGGGCCCGATTCACGTGATATTCGTCCTTTTTTGGTAGCATAGACGTCTATAACAAAAGAAATACATTTACCGGAATGATAAACATATGGTCAGTTTGCAAGATTTAAAAAAAGTCATACTTAAAAAAAGTCACTGAACCATAATTTCAATGCAAAACTTTACATGAGGAAAGAAAAACTAACATGTCCCAGTGAGCCACCTCTTGGTATAATTGTCACTTTATGAACTGGAACAGCATGTTTTGTATAAATGCTGACAAGGGTATGACCTGCTTCATGAAAAGCAGTAATACGATTGGCTTCTTCATCTGGCAGACGACCACGAATTCTCGACGGTCCTTAAAAAACTCCACTTGATATTTTTTCATTTTTCCTTTAATAATATGTTCAGATACACTGCTTAAAAGGGTTAAAAGACATTTACAATGTGTATCTTGATTGAAAGAAACTTACTAAAATTTTTAATTAAAAATCTATCAAAAATAGGCCAAATTTAAAACTGAAATAATAAAACTTACCCATCATGACACGGTCCTTTGCCTCTTCCATGTGTGCCATAGTGACCTTCATAAATCCATCTCCTGCTGCTTTAAGAGCTGCTTGATTTATCATGTTTTCAATTTCGGCTCCGGTAAATCCAGTGGTCCCTCTAGCTAATACATCTTCATTCACATCATCATTAGTTGATATTCTGCTTAAATACAACCTTAAAAAAATAAAATCCTGGAATCATATAGCAGTGGTAAAAAAGTCGATCTCCAAAAATTAAAAAAAGCGTACTGTATAATTTCTTTGCGTCCTTCCAAATCAGGATAAGGAACTTGAACTTGTACATCAAAACGACCAGGACGAAGAAGAGCTACATCTAAATCTTTTACTCGATTCGTAGCTCCAATAACGATAACACCATCATTAGTATTGAATCCATCCATTTCGGAAAGCAACTAAATAAGAATACCAAATCCATTTTTTTAACTCAATATTATCAGTTCAGAAACAATGACGGATATACTACCAATTTTTGGACAACAGAATTTGTAGATCTCGGACGAACACTGATATTTCTTCATAAAAATTAAGAATGCCTGTATATCTGACAATAATAACTTATGAAAGAAGTACTATATACAGATAATTATCTTCCAAATACGATATGAAACAATATCACAAACCTGATTGACTGTCTGATTAGCATGAGGGTGCATGGCATCGGCTACTCGTTTTGAACCAACTGAATCAATTTCATCAATAAAAATAATACAAGGAGCTTTTTCCTTTGCGCGAGCTAAAACAAAACAAATCAATTTTTTCAAAACTATTATCAACATTATTAATTCACTTAATTTCTTAAAAACATTTATTCCTCAAATATAAAAACGAATTATTCTAGCAAAATAGCAGTGATCAATCCTAAACTTCTGCCTTTTACCAAAACTTTGTCCTATTTTTCCACCAAGAAGGAACAGAAGTTGTTTAGTTCAAAAAATGCAATATTAGCCATAGCATAAATTTTTTTAATTATCTTACCAAAAAGATCTCTCACACGACGTGCTCCTTGTCCAACAAATAATTCATCAAATTCAGAGCCCGATGCTTGGAAAAAAGGTACCTGAAAAATTGGCATAACAAATATTCATAAGTGAATTGCCGAAATGAAAATACTTCTGAATATTTGCAGGAATTTAAAAATAAAGGAATTTTTATAATAAAAGTTTTGAAATCAAAACTAAAAGTAAAAGGAATGCTTTGATATTATCTTAATAATTGTGAATTTAAAATTCAATATCTTCAGAACTTTTAATTAATAAATTAAGTCCCAAATCGCAGAAAATAGATTAAGTAGTTAAATATAATTTGTAAATATTATTACCTGAGCTTCACCAGCAATTGCTTTTGCCAGAAGTGTTTTGCCTGTCCCAGGGGGACCAACCAAAAGAACACCTTTCGGAAGACGTGCACCCAGTTGTGTGTATCGCTCTGGATCTTGAAGATATGATACAATTCCACGTAATTCGTTTTTTGCTTCATCGGCCTGAAAATTTTAATTACTTAGTATAAAAAAACGGGAGAAAGAAGAGTAAAGGGTATGAAATTTAACAAGGCAAAAAACGTATTACTTACACCACGAACATCCTTGAATGTAACACCGATTACTTCCGGATCAACTTCTTCCACTGAAGAAAAGAGAGACGTCTGTGGAATACCAAATGATTTGAAAATGATGTCTAGAAAAATAATTTCCAAATTTATGATAATCATTTATCACGAGATCAATGTAATCATCAGAAGAAAAGGAAACGACTCAATTTTGCAGGAAAATGTAAAAATGAAATAATATGAAAAAAAGGATCTGAAATGTGATAGCTGAATTAAAACAAACTAACAAAGTGAATTATTTTAGAGAATCTCACTTTTATCAGAAAAAAGAATAATAATGACAAATTGGATTTGATTATTTATTGCTAGAATAAGAAAATAAAAAAAAGTCAAACATCTAACTCCAAAACTTACAAAATCCCAATCCAATTACCGTTGCCGAAAAAAGAACTGTTCGGACTAATGATCTTTTCTGTTTCTGTTCGTTCGAGTAATCCAAAGCAGCCATATATCCTTCCTGTATAATATATAAGCAGAAATTTAAAACTGTAATATATTTCAGACTTTAAATTTTTAAGAACGATTTATAAAGATTTATAGCACAGCTAGTTTGTTTATTGCAACACCAATAATCGTTTTCCAAGATTACGCAAAAAATTAGAGAAATTTTCGAGATAGCATAAAAAAGCATAAAAATCATTCAAAATTAAGCTCTGAAATTGATTTTAAAAAAATAACATACTAGAAAACCCTTTCTATCATTATCGGATACCGTCTTCAGTTTTTCGCGAAAAGCTTTTGCTTGTGGGCCTTTTTGTCTAACATTCTAAAAGACGAATTGATATAAGAAGTCTAAAAATACATATAAATCATTAAACTACAATTTTTTTAATAAAATACATTTGCAACACATCTACAGCAGTCTTTGTTGATTAGACATTCGTTTAAATTAGACTCTCCAAAGTATCCATACCCTCCTTCCTCTTGTTGTTGTTGATAATGGTCACTATGAATGTTAAACTTAAGTCACTGAAGATCATTTAAAACTGAAAAAAAAACGAATTACAAAAATAAGCTTAGTATTTATATAATTTAAGTTTTTTTTCAAAGAAAAAAAATCACAAAAAACTTAATAAAACAACAAAAAAAAAAAAAACGGAACCTCAAGTGTATTAATGCCCAAAATTGCAAAAAATCCTTTCTTTGGTTTATCTATTTTTTGTGTCCGCTGTGTCCGGAAACCTCGTTTCTGTATGTCTGGAAGATATCAATTATATACTAAACAGACAGAATCTTTAGAAGCCAATTTAAATTTGAAACAAAAAAAAAAAACTGACAAAACTGTAATCTTGATGGGTAATAAATCAGATTCAGTGAATTCTCCAGTCTCAACATTAGTACTGAATGTTTCTGTCTATATTGTGATGCACACATTCGATTTTCTGAAACATTATTTGGATAATCAAAAAATAAAAAAGAAATATGAAATGCTCTGCATCCTTTCACAAAAGGAAATCGCAAAAAATACTTTGCTGGCGCTGAATCCGTTCTCGTTTTTAAATTCAGAGATTTCAGCAGCAAAGAACGATAAATTTTCTGCACACAAGGTGGATAAGATGGTAAAATATGATCGATCATTTCAAGAAACCAAAAAATTAAAAACAAAACAAACATTCTTCAATACCAAAAAAAAAAAAAAATACCACGAAGAAGAACTTGAAATAAGGGGCACTGAGTGAGCTGAAACATCGCACATAGGCAAGTTGACAAACAGAAGAACATCTTCCTGAATTCAGTTCATTTCTTAAATTAGCTATTGACGGCAGCCGCATATTCTGGATTTGTGTTGTTAATGAAGTTGGAACAAGTAAAGTGGCCATATCAATATTGTCTTAAAAACTGAAAAATGATAATTGATAAATGGAGCGTTTATCAACTTATGATCATCCTAGATCAAGAACAATAAGGAATATTAATAAACATAACAATATTGATAACATTTACTTAAGCATAAGTTTTATAGGAAAATCCCTCGAAACAGAGAAAACTCCTACTGACTCATTTTCAAATCGATAACATATATACTTCCGACTAGCACAGCAATTTTATACCTGGCATTTCTCTTGTTATCATTATCAGTCAACTATATAGCATTAAAGTACGAAATAATAATAGCTTTTACTAATTTCTTGCTCCAGTTACAGTAGTTTTTCTATCTTAAACATCAAGAATGATGTCAGACCAATAAATAATCATAAGGAGAAGAATCGAATTTACTATTGTCAGACGACTGCCGCATTTTAAAATGTTACTACAAATAAGCATTCAAGTGTAATGTAAAATAAAATTTGGAAGTGAATACAGTGAAAAAACTTTTCCCCTTATCTTGAAAGTATCATTCTAGACGAGGTCATCTGCCAAGCTAATAGTGAGATGCACCCGAAATATTTCTTTCTATTTTCCAAACTGCAGTACTGATGTAGAATGTAAACCTGAAGCTCAGGCCTAGACTACGTTTGCCATTTCATTTCAATTTCTATTCCATCTACAACGACCTTCTTAAATCCTACTGATGATTTATGAAGCAAACTTAATTAACTTAAAGGAATGTCTCATCTTACCCATGTTTCTGTTCCTCCCTACCATCGTTCACCTCACCTGCTCACCCTACATCAGTGACACGTCGATTTTCATTAAGTTGTCGGCACAAGGTGCAGGAAATGCAGTTAGGATGGCATGTGGGTCTGTCTGTACATTATGAGATGCACTAGTATATGTCTCTGTACATTATGAGATGCACTAGTATATGTCTGGTGTATGTATTTCAGGATGTCAGGCGATAATCTGAATGATTTCTATTTGCGTTACTACGTTGGCCATAAAGGGAAGTTCGGGCACGAGTTCCTGGAATTCGAATTTCGACCGGATGGCAAGATGCGGTATGCAAATAATAGTCAGTACAAGAATGACACGTTAATCCGGAAGGAAGCATATGTCGGTAAAATCGTTTTGAAGAACTAAAGCGTATTATCGATGATTCAGAGATCATGCAGGTATATTAATTTCATATCATTTGCTTACCTCATAAAACAGAACATTTTAAAATGTATCATATACCTTTTGACTGACTCTGTCTACGCATCGCTATATGTGTATCAAGATGTCAACGATGCTAACTATTTTTTTTCAAGTTTTTATCTTATTACGAAATATATGCTTTCAGTAATTTATCTTTCTCATTTTCTTCATCTTCTACCATCCGTCATTTTATCCAAAATTATTATGCATCATGGCCTTCATGTTGCATAAAATTTTTATTTTTACTCACTTCTTTGTATGTTTAGTTATTGAAATTTCAGCTTCAATTTTTTTTTCATCATTTTGTGAAAATTTTAGATCACTTAACACTTGTATTATTAACGACTTCTATCATCTAACATTGATTATAAATAAAAGACAAACAGTTTATAAAAAAGGAAGTCATGCATAACTTTAATCAAAAACTATTTTAATTGTGATCATTTTTTAATCCATCTTCTATTCTGCTGTGTGATATTCAATGAAAACTGTCCAATTAATGACCGAAATGCTCATCCCGTACTTTTGTTTAATATTCAGTAATTATTACAGGAAGATGACGCAACTTGGCCAGAACCGGATCGCATTGGTAGACAGGAACTGGAAATTCTCCATAATGATGAACATATATCTTTCACTACAAGGTAACATTTTTCACTTCACGCATATCTGGTAATATTACTAGTTATTTTACCATTGTTTCGAACCTGGAGATCTTATTGTAAACACATGAAATGATTGTAAAATTTTTCATTAAAGCTTCTTTAAAACTGAATTGGCTCCGTATGAAAACTGGCGTTCTCAGTTCATATGAGATTACTGCAAGCAAACTTTATCGCCATTATAGCAGCGCATATCCATTATTTGACTGGTTGAATGCTAATGACATTGTGCCAGATTAAATGGTAGAAGACTGCTGCGCCATATATACGATGTATTTCAGCAAAATTGGTTCAGCTGCAGATGTAAACAAAAGCAGGGATCCAGAAGGATTGAGATCTTTTTATTATCTCGTCCAAGATCTCAAATGTTTGGTCTTCTCATTAATTGGCATGCACTTCAAGATCAAACCTATCTGAAGCTTGAATTTGTTATTTTCTTCATTATTGACTTGTTTTCCTTTTTTTTTTTTTGATTGAGCTATGTTAATGTAACGGGAATCTTAAAATAGATGCGATTGCAGAATAATTTAAATTTGAAGAGTAAATGGGAAGATTTCCCAGATTTTCTTCGAGATTTTTCCTCTTTCATATGCAGCTGTCTTAAAGAATTTCCAATCAAATTAAAAATTGATGTTGCTAAAAAATTGAAACTTCAGCATTGTGTGCATCTCTTCGCTTAAAATAAACGAAGATGTAAATGTTAAAATATCACTATAACTAGCACATCTGATCAATGTTCAAAAATAGTAATAAAAAAATGGTTCTAAAATAAATAAAAACAGAAGCAGTCATAAAGAAAAGGTAAATCAATAATCAGAGAATATCTAAAATATATGTGGTGAAGTTCTGTTGTTGGAAAAGAAAAATAATGTGAATGTCAAATGGGTTTTATCTTTAATATGGTGGCATTTGTCAGAAACAGGTTGTGCATGAGCTACTTTTATTACTAAAAAAAAAATCAGGATGATGGTTGTATTTGCATTAATGGAGCGTGTAGCCGTTTAACATAATGCTTAAACAAAAAAGATAATAATCTATTTTATTTGAAGTATGAGGAAGTGAACTGTAAAAATGAGTGTACCAATGAAGTACAGAAGTGCATGCAATTAAAAGATCAACTGGTCAAAGTAGAGAGGGTAGAGAAACGACTGGTGCAGTAGCTGCATTGACAAAAGCAAAGGGACAGCAAAGACGTTCCAGGATGTAAGGATCGCGCCGATTGCCGGAAAACTCAATAAAGAAGAAAATAAATGATGCCATTGAAAAAGCGATAAAAGATATCTATGATTTCGAGGCTATGACTAATTTTTCAGTAAGAAGTTTTAATGTAAACACAGAGAAAATCGAAGAGGAAGGACTTTAACATAAACCACAGTTTTAATTGTTACCTAGAATGACTAGAATTCAGGCTTTTGTTAATAGAGCGATAGCTTAAATGTTAAGTACCAGTTAACCGCTTAACTAAGACTATACATAAGCCTGTTGTAAGTTAGGTATCTGATTAAATCACTCTTTGTATAACTGATAGTAGCACTTGCAAGATCCAAATATCTTATAAACCGAGAAAAGTCATGTTGAAAAAACCGAGAAAAAGTCAGACCTTATAAACCGAGAAAAAGTCATGTTGAATAAATATAAAAGAGAGTGCTATGAAAGATAGTCAGTTTTGGTGGAATTGTGAATCGAAGATAAAGTAGTATTTGTTACGCCAATCCTTAATCGATCCATTGAGACCCAGAAATTAGATTGTTATTTTTCACGAAAATCTTCTCGCTTACTAACAAAGAAAAGTTTATTCTTTAAAAGAAGCAGATATCAATAAAAACGACATGATAATTTATAAGTGTAAATCTTGGTGACTTCAGTTTCTTTATTATTTTCCTGGAACATGTCCCATATGATGGGGAAATGAACATAATATATACAGCTCCCAGAAAATTTTCTTACGTTTCAGAAAATTCTCTTTTTTAGCAAATAAGCACGCATAATTTTGACAAGTCAAGAATTATGAATCAGGGATAAATCAACTTTTGCTCATGTGCAGTATACTTCACGGAATGATTACAGCAATCTGCTTGTTCCTGGGAAAATAAAAAAAGGGTAATAACTGTGCAATCGCGATCACTGATGCAATAGCGTTTGGTACCTGAAACGTATCTTATATTGAACAGTCTTAAAATTTTCTAAAAATTTCAAGTTTAATTTTATAGGGACATATACGATAAATAATTATTCATATCCATTTGATCTCGTTATTTTTTGGACAAAATGACTGACAAATGGATTAACTTCGACACATTTTAATACAGAAAAAATTCAGTACCTTTATATAAACATCATCAATAAGAATTCCATACAACAACCATTCCGCTGTCACAAGAAGTGTCAAACAACAAAGGGGCAATGGCATTGTTTCTGTACAACGCGTACGAAAGACTTCACGCTGGAATTGAATTTCAAAAAAATTTCTTCCGGGAATAATGCAATAATGGAAAATATCTTTATTTCGCTTACCAAAGCTTCCAAAGGTGCTGCAACAGTAAGTAGATTGAATATTACACAGCACATTCCCAAATGAGAACGGATTACTTCCATAGGTGAGCCATAATAATGAATATAATAGTGTGCACCCATCAAAAATATTACTTCCAAAAAAATTAATCTAATGTAACGACTCTGAAACTATTGATAATATATTAAAATCAAAATTTTAGGATTTCATTCCTTTTGCTAAAATCAATATTAAGCAGCAGTTACCAACCTTTGCAGCATATGATGACATCACGAAATAATAAAGAAGATAAAATGAATACAGCAATGCAGCCACTGAATTGACACATATCACAGTCTGAAACATAAATCATATTCAATGCGTTAGATTGACACTTGCATTTTTGATTTGAATCCACGCAACTGATTTGATTTCTCAAGAAAAATTCATTTAAAAAACCACCAGTACTTTGTTTTATAAATAGAGAAACATAATAGTGTAAAAAAAAATTTTAATTCTGAGCAAATACCTCGTCATTCCTTAAGAGACCATATTGTAGCCAAAGTTGTCCGGAAAGAAAACCTGTATGAAATGGGGCCGAACTAATACCATCTGTTGTTCCTTGAGACTGAAATGATTTGCTACATGGTGATCAAATCAGAGTTCCTTCACTTCCTCTGAATCCCGACATTTCTGATTACAATATGAAGTTTTACAATTTAACAAAACAAAATAACAATAAACTCACAATAAATACAAAGTTTTCACGACTGAAGGAAAATCAAGACTTAAATTCCTAAGTTTCCTCAATGAGTCGAGATAAACTACCCACTCTCAGAATAAGGAGATAGTGAAGAAAAATAATGAGACCGTTCTCTTGAGAACAATTATCGGAATGGGGTGATAATTTAAATCCATTAACGAGAATGTATGAGAGGGCAAATCTGATGCCAGTAGTCCGGTAATTTCAGCTCTCAAAGTATGCATCGTCATCGCTGCGTTTAAGAAGCTCGTAGTTGCATCACCGTCTGAGATCCTGATCCATTCATTGGCTCCTGAACTAATTGCCATTTTTCCCTAAGTTACCTTGATTGGTTGCATATAATGGCTAGCAAGTTTACCTTGTTAGATGAGTTTTGTTGGAAGTGACAAATTTAGAACTAAAAAACTACCCTTTTTCCCAGAATTAGAACTAATATTGTACAATAATCTTTCTTCGAGAATGTCCATTTTTTCCATGTTCCATACAAAAAAAGTGAACTTCCTGTCTGAGTTTTTCGAGACGTCAAGATCCAGTTTTGTATCAAAAATATGCTATCATTTCAATTTGGCTTCGTTCCTTTTTCTTTATTCTTTTTGGAACAAATCATCGCATCAAATCAAATTGGCAAAAACCAAAACAATAAAGACAAACCCTTATACGCCAGCATATTTCAAAACCGGTTAAAAAAAGGCACACTGTAGTTCCAATTGCAAGCGTACATAGCCAACTTATGAACTGACTCGAAAATGAATCCTCTACATGTGCTACTACCATTTTTGATTATTTGTCTTAGTTTTACTAATCTTGTCATATATCGAATTTTTATCATATAACAGCGCAGTCCATACAGTACCTTAAACAAAAACAAATCACAATAATGAGACGGGCATGCTCCTAATGAGTTAATTTCAAATACACACAACACTGAAGCCACTGCATAAGTCTTTGCTGTTTCTAATGGCTCTTCATTCGTTAAAGAAATGATTTAAGACACTGATGATAAAAAAGCACAAATCCACACTTATTAAATCTGATTACAAAATACTGGAAAAACAAAAATAATTAAATTTTTTATTGAAATTTTAAACTAACAGATAGCATTTCATCGACTAAATATATCTTCTTCCTTTGACGATGAAAAGAGTGCAAATAGTGCAATAAAAGTGCAAGCCATTTTTCGCATTAAATTCAAATTCCTACAGAATGAATGGCGTAAATTTTATTGAAGGAATAACTTAAAAAAGAAATTCGCTATAACACCATAAAAATTAAATTTCGTAACTGCCAAGTTTAATTATTTGCAAGTATTTTTATGACAAACTGTTAAGGAAGTAGAAAAAACAAAATTTAGTTTACTGAAAATAAAATAATAGGCAAACGAGAATTACTTTACAGAAACTGAACAATAACAGTAAAAGCATCCTACCACTAAATTTTGTAAAAGTTATTCCGCATTCTCAAATAACAAATAGCTTAAATATTTCAAAAAGTTTAGATAAAATATAGAAACGTTTTTTTCTACTTTATCGATTCTGTTATTAGAAGCTATTTTTTTGCTTTTCTTAAAGTAGCATAACACAAAGACTTATTCTACATGAAGTAAAAAACATTTTCATGGATGGTGCACTACAATTTTTTGAAATAAAGTAGCCTTGAACTAGTGAATAATTATACAATAATAAACAAAAACATGAACGTAGCAATTTAAAAAAAAAGCAATAATAGCAACATAATCTTAAAAAATGCTACATTAGTAAGGCTGAGCTAGTGAGAATGGAACACCAGAAGCATCTCCAGAAACACTGGCAGTAGAACTACTTCCAGCGCTTCCATGTTTTTGCTGCTTTGTGCTCAAAACTGCTGGATCTTCCAGCTCATGTTGTTGCATAGCATTCGGATCCAATACCATACCAGCAAATTTACCCACTGCTAATGATGCTACTTCAATCATACCCACTATCACTGCTCCAACAGCTGCCGAACCCATCATCACCTACAATAACCACAACATTTCATGAGAGAGAGGGATATCACACGGAAAATCCTAAATCAACCATAAAAAAGGCTTATAAATTAAATCAATAATGTTGGATCTAAGAAATAATAAAACATTAACTACAATCACAAATCATATTATTATAAAAAGATCATTTTCAAAACGTCATTTCGCTTTTTAATAAATGCGGTCTACGGATAAAACTTTGAACAGAATCACCATGATCCAAAAAATAGATAAAATATGAACAATAGTTTCTCAAAATAAAGAATGCAAACCATAGGGCCAGATCGTACAGCTAAGAGGGCACCAGTCAGTCCGCCAGATACAATTGGATTAAGCATATCTTCCTACAATATTTGCATTATAATGGAACATATTATACAACAGCTGTAAATATCCTCTCGTAAAATTATAACCATAGAAACAAATTACGTGAAACTGATATAACTAAAAAGTAAAATAACTGCAAACCTTTTTTCTTATGGCTACTAGACTACAATCAATCGCACTAAACAAACCACCCCATGCAGCAAACTGTCCACCAACGATTGGTGATCGCGTGCGTACCTGTAATAAAGTAAACTGTATAATTATGGAATCTTTTCAGGGAAAAATACTTACAAAGATCAAACAATCGATTAAAAAATACCTCACGCACAATGCCCACAAATTTATGTCCCCAAGGAGAATTTCTGAATCCACTGTGAGCATGAAATATAGATCCACCAGCCAGACCTAATGAAAATGCACCACCAACATCATCTCCAATTCTGTATGGACTGAAAAATATGAAATTGTATAAAATGGATTAGTAAAGACAAAAATGAATAAATCCAAAAAGAATTAATACAAAACAGTATTAAATTGATAATAACACACATCATGTCCTACCATCGTATGAATTAATAATTTTGTGAATCCCAATTAGAAGAGCTTTTTTGACGGAACAAGGATAGTATTTGACACAAACATAAACAAAGATAAGAGTTATAAAAAATTAGAAAAAAAATGGGAGTATACTTTAAAATATAAGAGCAAACGAATAATGATTGATAAAATAATGTAAATGACCAATTTGTACTGTTATGTTCGCATTCATAATGAGAAAATGCCTAAAGATCATGAAGATGGTAATAATAACCATCATTTTGAGGTATCGAAAATTTGTTAATTAGCAAGATAGAGATAATGATAGTTATTCTGCACAAAAGTAACAGAACAACTTGTAAATAAAGACTTACCACGGTTCGCGATCATCCATTCGATCAGACAGGAAATATGACTGATTAGCGGTAACAAATGACTGTGTGTACCATACGAGTATTACCTGAAAATAATTCCATTACCTAAAAAGTACTGCAACTCCCCTCGTCTCTCTCGACCTCTTATCATCCTAAGCATTTCGTTAAACTCCCCAGGAAATATCCCACTACAGAGCCCGTTAAAATGTGACTAAAATCAGAAGGATTTTGGATTTTCATAGTAGTTAGAAAAATGCTTAGTCCAATTTTCTTTATTTAACAAGTGCTTTAAATGTAAAAAATGTGGGAGAAATCAGTTGGTGATATTGATAAGGATACTAATCACAAAAATGATGTTATCAAAGAGAATGATGATACGAACAATCACTTGGTTAACGATGACTCACGCAGCATATGTTATCCAATTAGTGAAGATTTCTTGGGACAGAAGCGTCGTTGGAAATTTCTAGAATGGTTAATTTGTTAATTAAAAAATTTTTTTTGTATCAAAAATTTAATCGTTGTTATTACTTTAGTATGGATAGGTTAAAAATAAGTTGAAGAATATTTCCTATTAACAACAAGAATAGAACCATATTCGACTATGTGGAACAGACGTCATGAGCTTTACTCTCATTCCCTATGTAGAAAGGCTCAAATAAAATGAATTATATGTTATATAATTACACGGTCTGCCATTCCCGATTCACGTTTAGATCATCGTCGTATAATAAATATGATTTTATAAAATTTTCATTTTGACTAATCGACTAAACGCAGGACAGTTAAATGACATTTTTTTTTGAAATTTGAGATCTGAATAAATAATAATTAAATTAATTGATTCACTTATATGTCTTATTCGAATTTTATGTTTCTATTCTTGAATGATTATTTTACCCAGCGTTATAAGTTTGAAATTTGTGGAAAAATATAATACCATCAATAACATTCTGGTTAGATTTAACTATTGTTAAATGGTTAGATTTAACTATTGTTAATTCGTGTTCAATGAATAAAGGAAAATAGTTGATAAAAGTGAAGATGCCCAGTATTTTCTTTTTTATTGAAAAGATTATTTTTAGGTTTCCTCAATGCTACCATCCATGTAGTATCAACAGTTTATATCTACGGCTACTTGCCGTACCTTCTATATCATATTCATATTCACCAGTGTCAAAAAACTACAAACTTATTGACAAATCATCGTCGAAGCCTATTATTTCGAAAGAATTTCCGGTTTTTTTCGTTTCATAATTTTCTTTTTGAATTAATACATGAAATTATTAAAATAATTCGACTGTTAAACAAAGTTATTTAATTGTAACGTTTTTCAAGTTTCACACTACATGTGATAAATGAATTTCACTGGAACGAGGAAAAGATCTTATTGACAGCTGCTGAGATATTTTAAGACATGGTGGGAAGAAAATGAAAGATTTTAAGCTGTTTTAAGCTGTTCGAGAAACTTAATTATTTGTAAACTATATATGTGATCTGAATCCAAAATAATCATTTTGTTTTTAATATCGTGATCTTCCAAAAATTTTGATACATTATTTTCAGCTTGCAATCGTTCTATTACGGGTCTGATAATTGGTGGACAGTAGTTTTTTCATTTATTTTTTTCTTAATGAAAATTGGAAGTTTAATAATTTAGAACGATGTGATCAGTTTTAATGTTATGTTGGAAGACTTGCCTGAACATATACATATAGAAATTCTGAAGTATGTGCATCCAAATGATCGTTTCAAAAAAATTTCGCTCATTTCTAAATATTGGTATAATGTTGTGAGTCGAGGTATCTTCTGGCGTGAAATTCACATCCACTTACTCACATCGCAATGTTTTATGAATTCGTTACGAACTTTTCTCAGTAAAGCAAGTTCATTATCTCTCTGCTAAGTTTGATGTGTATGCATAGTGAGAATATTAATATTACTTTATGTAATAATATTAATGCTCAAGAACGAAATCAGATTTACAACATCACAAGACATCAGTAGTGAAAGTAAAACAGTCATTAAGATTATAGAAAAATATTCTAGGCACGAGATCATGTTGAAAAGATTTGCATAAGTGCTTCTTCTACAAAGCAATTCCCTGAAAACATTTTGGTGGATTTATTCCCTCCTATAATGCACCGTGTTAAAGTATTGGATATTGGTTTTTATGCTTGTAAGAATTTTATTTTTTCCGTATCGTATTGTAAAGGACGAGCAGAATGTGATATTTCTGATTTTATTATTTCAGTTTTATCAGTAATTTTGGTAGAATTTTTCTTGAAATGCTTTCCGAATTTGGAAGAATTGAATATGGAAGGAATCAAGACGGTAATTTTTCATTGATGTATATGGTTCGAATTCAGTTATGAAAGATATTTGTTGTGATATATGAATGATATTTTGCTGTTATCTTACAAATCGCTATGTCAGTATACAATTATAATAAATTTTTTTATGAATTTAGGAACTACGTGGTAATTGCATTTCAGGTTGGGAGCTTTGTTTATTCAACTTTTTTGAAGAAAGGTTTTCCGAATTTGAAGAAATTATTCATTTCATATTGTGCACCGTTTTCCTGTGAAGATTACCAACAGTTTTGTCTTGTTAAACGACCGATTGAAGTGTTGAGTATAGATGGAGATTCTTTCTTGGGTAACTAGTGAGTTGGACGTGCATTAATTTTTTGAACTTTTTTATTATTAAATACCGTAAACAGTTTTTATTTTCATTTGAGAACTTCAGCACCGAGTTTATTAAAAATTTTTCAGTGCTGCAATTTATCTCTCGACATCATCTTTCGTTAACACACTCACACGACTATATTTAGACGGGGAGGGGTTGAACGATTTTGGCTTTCATGCTCTTACTGCTTGTAAAAATTTGGACCTGCTATCTATTTCTTTTTGCGAGGATCTTACTGATATTTCATTAAGTTACATGAAGGTAGGCTCTAATATTGAATTTATCATTATCAAAAGATTAGAAAGTTATTCACAGTGCAGATTTTAGAATAATATTATAATGTTTCGGACGTAGATAAAGGTATAATGATCAATCAAAAGTAATTTTTCTGCAAGAATCAAGCTACTCTATTAGTTTTGCTTTTGGTTTAGACTGCTTATTAATAATGTTGTGGCATTATTTAGTCTTTCATTGTTAAAGCCGTATATTGTGCATCGATTCTTGGAATAGTTGCAGAAATTAATGACATTAAAATTTAAAGATTTAGAAGTTAACAAATCTGAAACATTTGCATCTGAGAAAAGGCAAAGAATTCACGTCTGAAGGATTACTGGAATTATTTGAATTATCCAGCGATGACACGGGATTTTTTGGAAGATTACGTTTTCTCAATCTTAGTGAATGCCCTTCTGTAAATGATAGTGTGGTCAACAGAATCACTAAAAGGTTGAAAGTTTTGTCTGAAGTAGCATCTGTTTTTGTCGAATATATTAAGGGAAAGGAATTAATTTGTATTTTTTATATTTTACATTCATATAATTTATGAATTTGAATTCATTTACTCGTCATACTGGTAATCAGATATTACTGATTCCTATTCGGCTTATTAGTCTTTTTTCGCTTACTTATTATGAAAGATTTATAATTATCATCTTTTATATATTTGTTTATCTCTTGTTATAATGTTGCAGTTGTCCGAAGTTACAATCATTGAATTTAGCTTGGGATTGGTCGGTTACAGATGCTGGTATGATATTGATAGCAGAACGCTTAATGTAACTTATTTCTTTCCTTGTTTATTTCTCATCAGGATTTACTTCGTCGTTATTAATTTACTTATTGAAATTTCCACACTGCTATAAAATTTTAGAGAACTTCGATTCCTTGATGTGACAGGTATGAATTCTATCACAAGTTCTGCTTTTCTGTATGTTCCAGACTTATATTTGCCGGATCTGCGCTTTCTTTGCATTGTACAGTGTCCCCAGGTACATTTGTTTTATCATATTCTAAATATCAATAGCTTACTTTTATCAATAAAAAAAATTTGTTGTGCAAAATTTTTGCAAAAAAATGAATAAAAAGTACCAGTTAAATGAAAGAATTCATAGAAACAGCCAATTCCGTCATTAATTGGTTGGAATGTTTGTTGATCTGCGTAACATAATTTCATAAATAGCTTGCTGATAAGTTGATTTCTTTGATAAAAAACAATTAGTTGGATAGCAAATTCAAGCTTATACTTTAGGAAGTCCACATTTAGATGATAAATACTTTTTATGCTCAGATATTGTGATAATTTTGAAAAAAAATCATGTTGTCATTGCCACGATTTAGTAATGAATCAGTGATAAATAGTTAAAAAAGAAATGTAATCCAAAAAAATGCAAATATCAGTTGGTGGGAGGATTCAATAAACAAATTTGAGAAATGATTAAATTTCAGTTCGATGAAATATCGTTGCAGATGTTGCAGTTAAGAAAAAAAAATTTGATAATTGTTAATTATTATTCTTATTATAATACCATTACCTTATCTGGTGATGATATATCATTTGGTGAACGATGCGACTCTAGATACACATATGCAGTCACTGATTTATTACAACAATGTCAGGGCTTTTGTTGCATGTCTACTCTGCGTTAGTCTTATTTTTGTTGAGACTGTACTTGAATGACATGATTTAATTTTTTGTGACCTACTTTGACAGAAAGTCGCAGATTTAATAACAAATTTTTGTTAGATAATAAAACTGTATTCTGCGAGATGATAAAATGAAGAATAATTTGGATTTTTGGAAATACAGAAAAATAATCTATCGTTGAATGTGCATCTCCAGTTATGATTTTCGTTAACTTTAAAATTTAAAATAAAACTATTATAAATGAAAACTGAACGAAAAGCCGGAATTTGATTAAGATTTTTTCCAGGTTTTAGTCTTTTGCATTCATAAATATTAATTAACAAAACTTTATTCCGGAAATATATGATTTTATGTTGCCGATTCAGAAATATGTATGAAAAATATGTACTTTCATAATGGCTTTTTTGATATGTTTCTAAATTACATTTATTTGATTAAAAGTTTATTAGATTTCAAATAGAATAAAATTCTAAGCTGCAATTAACATATCGTATATGTTCCAAGTTATTATATTCAATCGCGTGTTGTTTAATATAGGTAAATATCTTTTATTTTCATAGAAAATGATAAGTTTTATTATTCCGCTTAAATTGATTTCATATTTGTTGCAGTTATTCCATAATGTTATTTCTGTTTTTTGTCATTTAGACTGGAAATTATAATATTTAAAGATTTTTAATATTTTTCAGTGCCGTTAATTAGTCATTTTAATAATTGTTCATTGCCATATGTTTCCAAAGAAGAACAAAAATGAAGTTACTATAAAGAATTCTATTATTTTCACCCGGCATATTTTCAAACTAAATCGTTCACGAAGTATCGTGTGAATTTTCGACCGTTTCTTAAATATTCCTCAATATTAAATAAAAAGATTTTAAAAATATATACCAGTATCTAACTTCAAAAAGAGCATTGCAGAAGCATTAAAACCTGTTAGCATATTTTATTCTTATAAGAGATTGCTTTGAAACTTCAGAATTCGTTATATTCGCATTTTCGGTGGTATAGCAACGGCAATTATTTTTAACAGCACTTGCGTCAATGACCAATTTATGGATGTCAGTACCTGGTAAATCATACTTTGCATCCAACAATACTTTTTCAGTTATTGATCTGGAATATTCTTTGCTTGTTTATCCGGCATGGTAAAAGATTACAGTAATTGTCTTTTATTGATATTAGGCCAAAAATTCGTATTTAAGATAAAATTCAGCATGAGGAAGTGTGCGGAAATAAATTTATTGTGGATTTTGATGTTTAAATTTTCTGTTGAGAGATTTTAACACTTGTATTTTAGATCACAAGATGAAAATGGCATTTTCAAAATAGTTTAGATTTTCATATTCAGTGATGTTGATTTATAAAGACGTGTTACTTTTGATATATATGTTAGTTTCAGATTATAATTTTAATGTGTTAGATCGGTAGGTAACCTAAGTGCTCGTGCTCCGGTTCCTTTTTGTACTGCAATGCGGGCAATTTCCTTCAGAGCGCCGTCAGTGAAACATAACTGTATGTCATCAAGCAAGAACTGTTTTTTGGCTTGTGAAACGATCGAATATTTTGGCTCTTTCATTATTCGAACAAGCAACTCTTCTGTCAGGCTAGTAAATGGTACAAGCACAGGAAAACGTCCTATTAGTTCGGGTACCATACCAAATCTGGAATCATCACTTTTCATTTTTCCGGCTGTCATACATACACATGAAAATTGAGTTTAATTAGAAAACAATTGTTGTCCTTACTTTATGAAATCAACATGATCGGCTTGTCTTAGCAAATTATCCCGATGCTTGCTTATTTTCATTTGATCCTCAACATTATTCCATAATGAGTAGCAGAAAATGAATTTTTGTTATTTTCTCACTATTTGAAGACTCATTGCTATGTTGTAAAGTTTAGGAAGTAAGCATTTCAGCATTTTAAACCTTTTCCATGAAATAGTCACAACATAACTCCTCATTTTTTCCACCACCGAATCCAACTAATTTCTTATGCAGACGTCGACTAACAATTCGATCTAAATTGTGAAATGCTCCAGAAGCAATAAATAATATATCTGTTGTATCCACATCTGCCTAAAGCATAGTTGATAAGGTAGTCGCACAATCCAGTTCATGATTCATGATTCAATAAAAACGTAATATGCCGTATGCAAACTACAATATTCTAATTTGAGGTATTCCGAAGTCTACGCTGAGGTGGTTTTGTAAATTTCAATGCAAAGCTTCCAGAACAAAAGTCTTGTGAGTATCGGATCAATTATTTAATATTTGCACAAAAGCAGTCTTGGAGATATGGGGAATCGAACCCCAGCCCTCTCCCATGCTAAGGGAGCGCTCTACCCCTGAGCTATATCCCCACGCGAAGTTGCATTGAATTTATTTCTGAAGGATCATAATTGATTAAAATCATTTGATTGCATTGCGATGATATGTAATGTCCTTGCAGAAGGAGACATTGTTTGGTCTCGATCTGGATACCTTATGTCATTTGTTTCACATTTTATGAAGACAGGTTTTTCTTGGGAATAATTCCTCATCTTTCTCGACATTTATGAACAATCCTTCATACAAAGAAATTTCTCATTCATTAAAATACTCTGTAGTTTTTATAACTAAATATAATAGATTGAAAGTTATCAATCAGTCCAAAGTCGAGAATTTCATTGGTATTTAGCACCTATTTTCTCGTTAAATAGAATGAAAAGGTCTATGTGTTACTCGCACTGTTGAATGCTTTTTACCTTTAATTATTTCGTGTTAACATACTGAATATACCTGTACTCCATTACATCCAGGTAGTTTAACTTTGACAACAGTTCCTTCCACTAACTTCAAAAATGCTTGTTGCACACCCCGACCTCCAACGTCTCGAAATGAGCGTGATTCGAAATCCAACGAACTGCTAATTTTATCGAATTCATCCAGAAAAACAATACCTCTCTAAATTATGAGATAAATTATCATATTCGAAATATTTAATTTGCCTCCAAAAATCTGGAAAATAAAAGAATCAAATTAATGAAAAAAATTAAGATTCCCAATTCTAATAAATCATTAATCAAGGAGCAAATTCTAATTTCTCGTGGCGATTTTGAAAACATGCGAGGAATATCTGTGATAAAATGAGCTTTCTGAGTAAAATACACAAAACACTCAACCAATCAAGAAATCTTAATGTTAACCTGTGCAGCATCAACGTCACCATCCGCATTAGCAAGAAGTTTCTGGATGACCTGTAATTAAAAATCGTATATTCAGTCCTCAGCTTAAAGTGCAGAAATACATGATTTATTCTTAGAACAGAATTACAGCTGAGAAGAATGCAAGAATTCTGCTATATTTATATGGCTGAAATGCCAATAACTTCTGGAGATCTATTTGAATCACCGCATCATTCAGTACAACAATTTATCAGTATTGCGGATATATCACTGAGGCATAAGAATCAATAATGTAATAACAATGCAAAAAACAAAGTTGTCTTTGCAAGCGAAGAATTTTGATAGATTGAGTAACACAACTACTGGAGGATTATAGTAATTAATTATCATTTGCTAATAAAACAACAATCAATTCTTTCTTTTGCAATCTTTCAAAAATTTTTATTCAGCAACTGGTATGAAAAAAATTAATTCTTATCAAGAACAAACCGTATCAACATCATCGCCAACATATCCAGACTGTGTTAGCGATGTACAATCACACATTGCTATTGGTACATCTAATATTTTGGCCAATATTTGTGTCAAATAAGTTTTGCCAACACCAGAGGGCCCCATTAGAATTATATTTGATTTATCCAAATCATCCTTCTGGAAATTAAGAATCTAGCAAAATAAGTAAATAATCTGAATTTCCATATTTATATCCTTTTCTTGCATTCTCAAAATAAAATTATAACTACTATGAGCAGTAGATTTTGACCGACAATGAATAAATCAATCAAATATATAATATATTTATACAAATATATATATGATTATTGCATTTGATTTAGATCAATTACACACACTTGATTCAGTTCACCAATTTTTGAAATTCTAAAATTTTCGACTAATGCAAAAAAGAATTCTCGAGAAATAATAAAAGAATGAAGCACAAGGTCAGATCAAATTGATGGAAAACTTTATTTTTCCTACGGAATTACTAATCAACAAAAAGCTCAGAAATTTTGCTACCTTATCGATCTCCATTGAAGTTCGAACCGAACTGCTGTTAAAATTAGTTTTACTCTGACATTTCTGCTTTCCATTGCTAAAATAATTTTTCATAAATAGAAGCATGCTTGCTTAATTTGCACAATTTTCAAAAAAAAAGAAAATGTGACAAATAAGCATATAAGCACCTCCATAATATGTTTTTCATTTTCTTTTAGTTTCATACATTTCTTTATAATTGCAATTCCGAAATAAATCTTACTTTAAGCAAAACCAATAAATTCCATTAAATTTTTCAATTATTGACGAAGTTTTTGATAATAAAAATAGAAAGCAGCACCTAACCAGAACTTCAACAATAAAATATAATTGGAAGTGGATATATTTACCTTTTTTCTTGTTCGAATGTGCTCCTATCAAGTCAGCTAATACTCAAACAAAAAACTAGAGCTAAAACGCAACCAGTCATTATTGTTTGCTTATCTGCATAATCTAAATGAACTATTGTTTAATCCAAAGAGCCACACTTTCTTCAAGAGTGATCAACAAAGGTCAAGCCATTCCAGCTTTTTTACATCCCGCATTTATTTCTTACTAATATTCACTATTTTTTAACTCACATATAATCTCTTCTTAAATATATTATTATTCTGATGCTTTTTGAATCAATTTTTAGAACAGCGAATTGCAATCACTTGGAATGAAAATCATATCGATAATGACAAATTGTAGATGATGCATATTGGATAATCATAAATCATAAATCCAATGATGTTAGCATATCAGAGTTAAAAGTGAAAGATTTCCATTTTCTCTTATTCTTGAAGCAAGAAATCATGCAGCAATGCATGAACATTGGCCTTGGAAGCCAGTCGTAGCACACTTCAGAATTCCCGACTATCTGCATAAGTGTCCGATAATTCAAATAAAAGCTGAAATACTCACCTTTCTTGCAAAAATTTCCTCAACATGATGTTTTCCCTACTAGCCTTATTCATTAGCGAAAGACCCGGAATTTGTTTTTGAATTATATGTACATGAGATGATTGACTCTGGAATCAAGAAAAAATATTTTGAAAAAATTCTGAATTTATTTAAATGTTCCAAAGAACTACTTATTACAGAATCGATTATTCAAATAATGATGAGTAACCTGCAATTACAAACGATTGAATTTCAAATTCCACTTTCTTTTAATCGGGAATAATAAATTGAAAATGGCTAGTTGGAGTACCTTACTAAATTAGCTATCACATTTAATCAAAAGAATTTCAATAACGACGATAAAAAATTAATGAATTCGATGATATTTGTAGAGCTCTTATATTTGTAAAAAATAAATTAATTTTTTTAAAGTCTTTTTTACTTCTAATTCCTTTTATATGTTAGTATGCTTTGTCTTATTTCTATTTATACAAATAATGCCATCACTATGTGACAAGGCGACTACAATTGCAGAAAACAGCAAATCTTTTCATTACATACGTCGTTATAGCATAATTAATAACAGTGGTAAGTGCTCAACATAAAAGCATAATGACTTTTAAAAAAATGAAATTCCCGCTAGAATCCATAAATTATAATTTCACTTTTTTTAAGTTTTTGCTTCAGCAAATTCTTTCCAAGAATGGACGAAAAAAAAAGAGATGCCTGAGATTTCCTGTACTTCAGAGTAGCATTGTATGAGAAACGCTTATAATGCTGGTAGATACCGACGGCAAGACTTTTCTTGGCATATTCTTGTCCAATAACAAATTGATCTAAATAACTGGTAATCTCCTTCGGATAAGGGACACATCTATGAGAGGGTGAAGTGGCTGAAGATGTTTGTGATTTAAATGAAAAATTTCTGCTTGTTATTGAGCACTGTCTCGAACACATCGCTGTTTTCTGGATTACTTTCGCCTGAAGTTAACGGATTTCTAAATAATTTATCGGAGATATTCGAGGCAATATAACTTTAAAAAAAAAACCGAATTTGTGAAACGCATTTAACTTATGAATATTTTTTTATACAAAAAAAGATAATTTTCTGAGCAAAACATACTTTTTCTGAAAATTATTGTTTTCAAAAATCCTGATTAATTTTAATGAAATCTTTTAAAGAAAATGAAATTCTTCATTACCGGTGAGTCGTGTTTTGCATTGATTGTAAGAATAATTTCGAAGTATGTTTTTATTACTTTCAATTGATTTAATATACTTTTTTCGAATATTTAGACATTTTCCAAGCAAATGAACAGTCATCCTTCGTCTATTACAACAATTTTGGTTCAGATCTTGAAATTAAATTTCGGTGATAAAATTTGAATATAGATGAAATATTGAAGCATATTAATTCTAAGCAGAATGATGCAATTATTTCTATAGAATGATATGTCAGGGTGACAATGATGATAAAAAATGATAAAGCTGAGAAACAAGCTAATTTAATTCAAAAATGGCAATCAAATAAAATGGAAAGAAAAAATAAAAGATCAATTTTCAAACAGTAAATAAGTT
The DNA here is from genome assembly GCA_008729115.1 of Dirofilaria repens. Taxonomy (NCBI): domain Eukaryota; kingdom Metazoa; phylum Nematoda; class Chromadorea; order Rhabditida; family Onchocercidae; genus Dirofilaria; species Dirofilaria repens. The sequence continues at coordinate 507,626 of SNRZ01000011.1, forward strand.
TATAACCAATAAATAAATTTATAATTCTCACTAATTTTAAACAAACTGAACAACATGACCGCAATAGTATTTTATCAAGAAATATACAACCGTGCACTGAGAAAATAAGTATGAACAGTACGGCCAAATACCATTCTCTGACTATTTAACAAGTAATAAAAAATTGAATTCTTGATCTGACCAGATACCTACCTTCATAACCATTAGTACTTAATTTATTATATTTACACACAATGATCTCAGTGATATGGTATTCAATAATAGCATTTAGTTATTGGAGATGGATACTAATTCAAAGATTGAACATTTTGTGTCAATAACGAACTAGCAGTTGTAAGAATAAGTTAGAAAACACTCTTTTACTATTTCCCGATACAATTTTTTTTTTAATGGTTTAGCATATCTCAAGCAAAGCATAAGTTATTTCATGTTCATAAAAGTATCGACATGAACTTCAGGACACAAATGAAGCAGTAGACGAATTCCATTTTTCTGGGAAATAAATTGGAAAGTCATTCAATATTTTTTTCATTCAATAAAATGTAACTACAATTGAAATCCAAAGTTGCAATTTTTATCTTCTAGTAATTGTATCTATCAAATTTCCAACAATAATAATTTGGACGCTTCATGAAGACCGATTATTTTTCGTATACAGTTGTCCTGAAATGGATAATCCAAGTGTATCATTTTTTCATTTATCGAATGAATTCATACTTATTCATATTTCGCGATACACTGAGAAAGACCTACATAAATTATAATTAAGACTCACACTGGACAGTCCAGTTGCTTTCAGTAAATTCAAAAACGATATAGGATGATGATAATGATAATGATGATGATAATGTAGTCAAAATTTACTGATTTGTCAGTTAGTTATATGACGGATAACATTATATGAAGATTAGAGAAAGCTGTGAGGACAATTCCTTTGATATTTAACTGAAATGAGTTATAAATTAATAATTGAATAAAATGAGCGGAATAATGCCAAAAATTAGTACAAGTGAATATCATCCCAAACTTTTATATTTTTTCCTATTTTCTGGATTTTTTTATAAAGTGTGTTAAAAATTGTGTGTTGATATAAAATAACAATTGAGTTAAAAAAGATGAGGAGGAATGTTTTTAACAGAGAAGTGATAAATGGGATAAGAAGATATAAGTAAGAGTGAACATTTGAATAGAATATTTAGATTAGTTTCATTTGAGATAAGTATATTTAGATGAACATTAAAACAATGTAACAAGGATGAGAAAGAATGTTTTATACAAAAAGATAGTAAATAGAATTAAAGGATATAAGATTGAATATTTGGTAGAGTATAATTTAGATTAATTTCGTTTGCAGTTATGAAGGTATGTTTCGATGAGCGTGTTATAGTTTTTATGGTGGGAATTGCCATAAAACTGTAGACATTCATTTTCACCTATTACAATGATTAAACATTAAGAAATTTTGATTATGTAACTATTTAGAAATACAATATTTGATTTGTAGTTGCAAATAATTCCGATTCTTTCGACAAGTGATGACCCCAATTTAAAGTGCAAATAACTTTTACCTCATTTTTGCTATAATTTTTCTCACCAATAATGGACAATCACCACCTTAGTACAGTCATTCATAAAACATCTTGAAAACATAATGGAGTTATTATTATTGTCCTAGTTTCTTTTTAAGAAATGCAATTTTAGCATGCTCTTGGAAAAGAATTCTTGAAACGTAAAGAGAGATATTTTGAAGGTTTGTTGAAATAAATACGGTAGGAAACTTCGAAAAAGCGACTGGTTTACTCCCAACTGTTTATTTTTATCAAATTTTTTGTAACACATTAATGAGGAGTACTCATTTGTTATTCTTTGAAAGATTCGCAGAAAAACTAATAACTAGGAATTAATATACTTCAATACATCTCTCTCCTTAATGAGTTAAGAAGAACCTCTAATGATGATATATTTATAGGATATTCATTTGTGTAAATATCGAGAATTCAGATATCATTCTTCAGAAACAATACAATTGAATCCACCAACCTATAAAAACAGCACTATGCCATACGCCGTAATTGTCACGATAATATGCCAAAACTAAACTCTAATAAAATCATGGTAGTATTTTCATATTCATGCAGTAGATTTCACCACGTTTTTCTATTTTTTAGAGCAAATGATTCAGATTAACATTTCACTCCTGTTCATCCTTTAAATTTATTATCTTCGGCTTTTTTGATGAAGCTCAGAATATAATTCTAAATATTATTTATATCTCAAGAATACAATTTGTAAAACTCTCATATGTAACCCTTCATTTGAGAATTTTTGCATTATTTAATTTGAAAATAAGTTCTCGGATTATAAATAAATCCATTTCCTCTTGTAAATGCAACTATGTAGAAGAGATTGATCAACACAAAACAGTTTTTAAACGATTTTGGCTGCATTTCTGACGACTTTAAACGTAAAACAATGACTAATAAATTGAAAAAGCTTTATATGCAATCCTAGAATTAACGAATTATTTGGTCAAACCAATGTATATCATGCAGAACAAATCAATTATGAAATATCGCAGATATTTAGAAATATCAATAATATTTACGTAAATGATAAATCCAAATGTTTTATCTGTCGCTCTTGCATCTCATCATACGTGGATCTGATCCTCACCATCATATCTGAAAAAAACCCTCCCCTCCCAAAAAAAAGGAAAAAAAATTGTATCTTCGACCTAGTATACACAGCAGGACTAAAAAAGAGTTGCTTACAAGCAACAGTTTACTTATTACGAGTCCTTGGATAAAAACACTACTTAATGCGGTCTCGGGAAAAACTAATTCCAAAGATCTGCAAGTGATCCATTCCATGTCAACCCCAAGTGTCAATAAAACTTATCAGGGCCTATAAATCGTTTCGAGAAGACTCGAGCCGAGAGCCTATCGTTTCGCTGCCAAACACTCCCGTAGTGCGTTGCACAAAACTGCCAATAAATCCGGGATCGGGGATTCGGGAGAAGTCGACGCACTCGTTGGTGTACTAATCGAGGCCATTCCCTCCACATTGTTTTTTGATATAAAGTCCCGGAAATGATTTGTTTGAGAGGCGAAAATTTGGCGTCGCATTAAACATTCTGTTGGTTTGGTTGAATAGAATGTAGTGGTCGTTGATTATCCCTATCAATATCCTCACATTAACAGTGTTTGCTGAGGCGTCACTGAAAAAACAAAAATAGAATCATTGCCAGTAGATGGATGCTACGAATTATGTAATAAAGATGAAATTCAAAAATTTATTAAATTCTGGACGCATCTTAGTGCTAGAAGTGGATGACAAGCATGCTGAAATCAAAGACAGTGCATCACTGAAAAATAAACTCTCTTCTTGGATAAATGAATGCGCGTAATAATCAGATTACTGTAAACAATCCAACGAAAAATGAATAAGTCGCAGCAAAAAGATTTTCTCTTTTTCAAAGACAATCAGGACACTCTCATATACACTCTGGATGTATAATCAGATACCTTAAAGCAACAAGTAACTATTACTATATCAAACATACTAAAGCATCACATCAATCTTATATTTTCAATCTCTTCTGCCTGACACTGTAAATTTTATTGCATTTATAAGTTTTATATTGTTATCACGGCAAGAATCACTAGCAGAAGAGATTCTCTCTTTAAAATCTGGAAGTATTATTTGAAATTTTCAAATGAATGCAATAAAAACGATTACTAAAAAGGCAACAATTAATAACTGAAATTCCCAAATAACAACAATAAAAAATCTTCGATGATCCATACATCTTTATTGTGAACGTGAGCGAGAGGATCGCGCAGGTGATGCGGAATGTATAGGCGAACGAGATCGCGAACGAGAAGCCGATTTTGGGCTGTATTTCGGTGAACCACGAGGAGATCGTGAGCGCGACCTATAACGATCATCAATTGCTGCTTCCTTCACCCGAATATATGATGTTTCACCCTGAAATATATTACTTTCATATTACATAGAGAATCATCCATTTTACTTTAATGAAAGTTTTACTTTAATTTTACTTTAATGAAAGTATATAAAAAAAAACTTCTAAAAGCAAAATAAAAGAATTGTTATGGGAAGTGACATTTGATGAAGCTTGTGGACAATACATAAGTAAGATTTACCTCATGAGATTTGAACTTGGTGTCATCAAGTTTTTTGATTGCATATTTCATATCATCCTGTCTGGTATATTCAACAACACCTGTTCCATCTTTGAAAACATCTGCGTAACAAATGTCACCAGCTTCGCGCATATGATCCTGAACAATAACAAGTGGTTATCTCTATCTTAAGGAGTACACGTCTACTTCTCAGATGAAAGGACTTACCTTTAAATCTTGCCAAGAACCTGTCACTGGAAGTCCAGTTACTAATACACGATATCCACTGCGGCGTGGAGGACCACGAGGAGGCGGCGGTCTTCGATCACGTTCCCCACGATCAGGGCCATAGAGTGGACGACCACCTGGACCACGAGGGCCAACTCCGCGAGTCATCTCAACTCTGATTCGACAACCATCTAACTCATAACCATCGCGTCCACGAATAGCATCTCGTGCATCACTGCAATGAAAAGAATCAGAAAAAAATAATGATTTAGCGGCAAGCTATTTTAAGTTTTATATTGTCATCAAGGTACTTTGGAATATCAGTATATAACAGTTATTTTATACAGTAAAAGACAAACCGTGGATCATCAAATTCGATAAAAGCGAACGGCGCTCCACGTGTAAGCTTGACATCAATGAAATTGATGTGACCATATTTGTAAAATAAGTCTTCCAAATCACGCTGTCTAATATCCGGTGGAAGATTTCCAATGTATACGCGACAATCACGACGACCAGCCATGCTTGATATACCTTAGCTGCAACAATAAATTTGGAAGTAATGAGGCAAAACTTCGTACCTTACATTTTGATTCACATTATCGGAACCAACAACAGCGATGTAACGCGATACGCTATAGGTGTACAGCTCATTATATGCTACATGATATTTTTGTGCAATACTGCTCCTATGACCTGAACATAACAAAAGAAGATCATTGCAGACAAATGAACGCTAGAATATTGATCACTTTACCTCTATATAGAAATCTTCCCTCAACTACTCATCCAACTATATCATTTAACTTATGTGCTCACTTCTAACGCAGCCATGCTTGCATACACACATACGCACGCATACACACTATCCTTCCTAATCGATATTGAATTGCTGCTGCAACAGGGAATTTAAACCCGAAGAGAAATCCAAATAGAACAGCACAATACCGGATCTACGACCAACTACCCACAACAACAGAAAATCAGAATCATTATTCTATCATGACATTTCCTTGTTTAGTAAAAACTTAAAACATTATTATATGGAATAACAACAGGCAATTCCTAGCGATATAGACATGACATTAAATCATATGATCCTCATCATACTACATATCCCAATGATTTTACTCCCACCAGCAAAGAATAAATTACATAAAATAATTGATCAGACCGATTTCTATAATTTTATATGAGTAAATAATGATTATATTTTCTAATTTTGAAGAAAAATTAACAAGTGAAAGGTTGAAAAGGAAAATTAAGCGAGTCCGGGCAAGAGCTAATGTTACTTTTTTATAATACAATAAAGATACAATTTAGATTAGTTGAATAAGTCAGAATTCGATTTCAATCATTTTATTGTTTAATTTAATATTAAACTCGCAATCTATCTATATAATGGCACTAGAAATAGAATTAATCTCTTTACAATCAAAGACACCACTTATTTTTATAATTCTCATAGTTAATAGATTTTCAGGTTTTGTTAATGCCCAGTTTCCCTTTCAGATCTAATTTTACTTCTGCATTCGAATATACAGTAATATAGCAATACCTATTTATCGACATAAATCATCAACTCATATAAGAGTGCAAATTATAGAACAGGATTTAAATATACTTCAACCGTTTCAGAGACCAGCAAACTGAAACTCCTGCATATCACTATCTCATAGCAACTATCAATGTTGTATTAGTCAGATCTACAACATTAGGAACTTAGTTGACAACAAAAGACGCAATATGTATTCGAGTACTGTAAACAAAATTAACCGCCAGATATTAATGCACTGTGATAGGATGATCATTATAATTTTGCATATCTTTCATTTCTTAAATTTCGTAGATGCATTACAAATCTACGTATGTTAAACCCTATTTACACATATGAACCTTTAATAAATTTGAAAACGGTTCACTTCCAAATCGATATAATCGACTTGGAGCTGAACCCAAAATGTTCCCTCTTTATTATGGTTGAGCCGAACTGTTAGCGATTCGAAATCAAACACTCGGTTTCTCGCTTCGACTTTTGAGTGATTATTAAATGGAAAGACTTTATATTGAAAATTCGCTCGTTTACGACTATAGATCACTCGTCACTGAAATTTTAAAAATTCGAGCATTTATTATATTTTTAATAATACAGAAAGAAAATCATCCGAATCAATTAACGAAATTAATTTTATTCTCAATTTTCAAAACAGAAAAGCAATGAAACAGATACGCCTGAAAGTAAGTCTCTTTCGGAGAAACAATCCAAACGATCTATTGCACCATAACAGACTGGTAGTTTGAGTAACACGCTAGAACATATGCTTTAATAATATGAGAATAATGATGATAAACTTTTTTCTGAAAATGACACCACAAAGAAAAAAAAACTTTACGAAGATTACAAGGACGTATTCAAGAACTAAATCAACAGATGAAAGGACAATAAATTTTTATGAACTACAAGCTCGAGCAGACAACATACATGTCAGCACAAGCTGCTTCCACTGAGAAGTATAATTTTTCATCATTAAGTGAACTCGTAAACAAGTTTAAACAATGCATACTCAGTGCCGATATTTCGTCCGAGGCTGTTATTACTCAGTACGCGATCCAGAGCGTGAACGAGAACGAGTTTTTGATTTTGTTCTGGAAGGAGACTGCGAATAAGATGAATGTGCTGGAGAGACAGAACGTCGAACAAATGATGTACAGATACGAGAACGGGAGTATACGGAACGTGAACGGCTTCTTGATGCAGAATGTGTAGGACTATATTTTGGTGATGAACGCATTCTACGTGGTGTGTGTGAGCGTGATCGGAAACGGCTTGGACTAGCCGTATTTGCTTCTCTCACTCTAATATACGTTACTTCTCCCTATAAATATCCTAATATATTCCGAGATATTACGGGAATTTTACTTTATACTATTAAATGCAGTACTGTATATTATTACCTCGTGCGATCTGAACTTTGTATCGTCCAGCTTTCGAAGGGCATATTTCATATCCTCATAATTTGTGTATTCAACAACACCAGTACCATCTCGAAAAACATCTGCATAGCATATTTCACCAGCATCACGCATGTGGTCCTAAATGATCTACCAAAATCTAAGTTAGAGCAATTTGTTTGCAAAATAACTTTCTGAAATAATTTTACATATGCTAAGAAAATTTCATTTCCCCCGAATATATAAGAAGAAAGTCTTACTTTAAGGTCTTGCCACGAGGCAGTATCAGGAAGGCTTGAGATTACGACACGATAGCCAATTCGTCGAGGAGGTGGACCACGTCGCGGCGATCGTGGATCCGGTCCATATAATGGACGACCACCGGGACCACGTGGACCAACACCTCGAGTTAATTCAACTCGGATGCGACAACCATCAAAATCGTATCCATCTCGACCATGGACAGCATCTCGAGCATCTCTACAATTTTTCCCCCGTTAGTGTTTCATTTTTCAAGCCTCCTCATCTTAACGGTCTCTAATGTTGAAATGAGACTTTCAAACAAGTGATGTTCGCAATCTTAAGTTCATTCATGATAGTTTATGAGCACACTTCACGTATTTCCGTATACCGAAAACTGGAAAGCGTATTTTGTAATATAGCAACAACAGAAAATGAAATACATGCTGTTATCGCTGGAATTCTTTCAATAATTTCTGATTTATATGGCAGGAAAGTTATTACCTGGGATCGTCAAATTCAATAAATGCGAACGGCACATCCCTCGTGAACTTTATATCGATAAAATTGATGCGTCCATACCTGTAGAAAATATCTTCCAAATCTCGCTGTTTCACGTCACTTGGTAAATTGCCTACAAACACACGACAATCGCGTCTTCCAGCCATCTATTACCAATCTAAATGCAACTACTGCATCCAATAAATGTAACAGAGTGTTGCTTAATTTGCATAGAATAAAACCTAATACTGGCCTGTAAAATAACGAGCCAGAATGTTGAAAAACATTCGTATAAAGAAGAAGTCGCATAGAGTAGAAACAAAAATTAACCCATACCCCCCCCCCCCCCGTCCATATATTCCACAGTTAGTTCTGTCGAACTTTCTAGAATTACCAATTAAACTTCGTGCAAACTGTCTACAACAATATAGGAGAGGTCTCTATGAAAATTCGAAGATAATGCTATTTGTTACAACTACCTTCGCTATACTTGTGTTTTATCTCCCTTTCTTTAAAGAAAAATTATCGGTGGAACTATTTTAGAACTGAAATGAATTCATTCTGTGGTCGATTCAATGAATGTAACTGGATAACTGTTGATCATTTCGGTCCCGACAACCTGAAATCTTCCGCATTCTTTCTATCCCATTGCCATACTGGTTCGTTTTATTTCCTCTCCTTTCTTCATTCCGCTATTGTTCTCGCTTTCTAATGAACTTTTTTCATTCTCTTTATCTAGTTTTTTTCATTATTTTTATAGTGCTCAGTAGTGCTCACTACTACCAGGTGTCTAATCTAAACCGATGAGGATCGTTTTTTCCTTTGATATTACATTGACCTATTGGATGATAATCATTTGATGCACATGTCTTGACATATATATAGATACTGAAACTAACCCATACGGGTATATGTCGATTCAGACTCTTTATTACTTACTCAAGTCTTAGCATAATTTACTAAAACTATACGTATGAATTTTTGACAGACCACATGCAAGGATTAGATAGCGATCAATTCTATGAATTAATAGAAAGCAAGTCTGCTACCTTTTACTGTCATGAAATATCGAAAATCCTTCTCAGCTCAGAGAATTGCTACGCAAGGCTTCTGGTAAGAAACTAAAATACTGCATCTAATAAATGAAAAAAATGAAACTAAAATCTGGTTTTTTTATGTATTCTAACAACTAGCCGTTAAAAATTTCTGGGGTATGTGGAGGCAGTTGATTTTAATTTCAATAAGTAGTTTATCAAGCCGATAGGTTTTAATCTTAAAATGGAAACTTCTTACCATCGCGTGTTTCATTTTTCTTTTAAATTTCTATCAAAGAAATTAAAAGTTTAAGGAGCATATTGTGCCTAGAAATTATAATGAAAAATTCACGATTACTGCCATTTGTGATAACGAAGAACAAGAATTGCTGCTTCCATCATCATCAGTCGATGCTACATTTTTGGATGCTCAACACATTCCAGGCTCTGTTATGTAATTTTTAAGCTGTAAATAACTTGTGCTGATTGTAGAATAATATTCGAATCACATGGTTAGTATTCTTAATTACTCCTCTATTATTCTGTTTAGGATTCTGCTTGAATTCCATGGTGGACTTAGACTACTATATACGGGAGACTGTCGTTTATCGAAAGATGACTGGATCGCTTGCGATATGCTTAAAGATCCATTCACCAGGTAGACTTTTTGAGTCTCTCGTAATTGTTTAAAGTACAGAAGTTGAAATTTAAGAAATGTTCGAAATGTTATTTTGACTTATTTCTGATATTATTTTTTCAGCTCTGGTTTTAAACGTCTCGATGCATTTTATTTTGATAATACATTCTGTCGAAGAGGAGCAAAAAATATACCAGCTTTAAAACAGAGTTGTGCGCTTTGTGTTAAGATGGTGAAGGAATGGTTGGAAAAAGATTCAAATAATAAAGTTTTAATATGGTGTGGTGAGCAAAGTTAAAATTTTCGAAATTTTGCTGTGTAATCTTATCAGTTTGAAAAATACCTTTCTATATATATATAATTTCAGGCAAATTTGGTCATGAACTTCTATTAAAGGCAATTTGGGATGAACTCCACATCAAATGCCATGTGACAGTGATGAAGTATCGTATTTATTCAAGTATGTAGTTTTTATTTATTTTGAAAACAAATTTCATACTTTGCATCTGAATTCTTGGAATGGCCTTTTTTTGAATGAGTTAATTGCTTGATATTACAGAAATTGATTTTCTCGCTGACTGTATAACGCCGCTTGCACAAGATACTCGTGTACATGCGTGTACCACAAAACCGAGTATAACGGAGGAAATTTTTCATGTGAATAAGCAAAATATGGTGACAAAAAGAAAGAATGATATTAGTTTCAAACAAAAGGTAGATTGGATTTCATCCGTGGAAAATAGGTTTTGATTTTATAAAGTTTCCAGATATCAACTTGTTGGCAGTGTCGTCCAGATCACAGTAATGTACGAGTAATAAAACCCTCAGCAATTTGGTTTTTGAGGAGAAATGAAAAAAAGTTAGTTTTCTGTCGATGGAGATTATAAGTAATACATACTACAAAAAACTAGTCTATTTAGAAAGAAATCCAGAAATAATGTAAGAATTGATTTACAAATTCAAATTTTTACACCACTGAAAATTATAGGATTGCTTAATTTTAGTGCGCTGGGATATGAAAATAATCGATTTTGTCGTCTTTTATATGCAGATCATTCTTCGCTTACTGAAATTGAAAATGCTCTTAACTTATTAAGACCTATACGCGCTTATCCAAATATCACGGACAAACACAGCAAAGATTTTGCTGAGAAATTGATGAAATACTTCAGGTGTACATCTGTTTCAGAGTGGTTTTATTGACTTAAAGCTTATATTTGTAGTTGATGATTTCAGATGATAACCCAAAACATCGATAATTTATCATATTCTGTAAATGGACAGACCGAATTTCATAATAATATTTTTGAAAGAATGGATCATATTATTAAGCAAATTTGATGCATATCTTTTTAGATCTAACAAGTATGGTAATTTATAAATGAATTCCATATCGTCGACAGGCACCGATAGTACGGTTACTAAAATAATCACCACATCAGATTCAAAATGTTGAAATGATGTACGGCTTGCTCATTTGATATAGATGACGACGTCGAAAGAATTTAATACTTTCGGTCCCGGTGAAATTCCTAAATCGATTGTTTTGATTATTTAGATAAACGTTTTCTGAATAATGGGTACCTTTTACTCATCCATTATTTTTACATCATTGGTAATGGGTATCTTGTTCTGTCAGTAGTTTCATGTCCACTCAAACTAGGGAGGAAAGAAAAGTTTGTTGAATATTTCATGTTGCGAATTCGTTATAACACATATATAAAAATGAAGAAAAGTAAACGTGAGGAAAAACTGAACTAACATCTTGTAACCTATGAGAAATTTCTTAAGTTTATTTCTCGAAAATTGTATTTTTTGTTAGGCTGCTGATCTTTTGGATTTTTGATATCACTAATGATGAGTTTTGGCGTACCCAGTTCTCAAATTTAGTCGCATTCTTGAAATCCTTGTTTTAATTTTTAAATTCAAGTTGATCAAACATTACTTCTTATTTTCCTTTCATTTCTTTCTTTATTTATTTTTTGTTAAACCACTTTTTATTTCTTGATTTGTGTTGTAGAATATTATGAGCACTGTTTGTTATCATGACATTTTTTGTTAATGTTTTTTTTTAATTGTGCTAAACTTCATTTTATTTGTGTTGCAAACAGTATAAACAATAAGCTTTTATTTCATTTCCAACCCTGGTGCTGTTGGAGCATATGGAATATGCTCACATCGATAGGTTTTGGGATTCGGCTGAAATGGAAAACAGCAAAGCGACATACTTTCTCATGTTTACGTCTCTTCAATCTATTTGTCCTCCTGCAGATCGTATTCTTGAGTGAGTAAAATATAATAGCTAAAGAGATTATAAAATTAAAATATAATAGCTAAAGGGATTCATTGGTTTAAATGTTGTTTACTTGCTCTTTTCCATTTTGTCTTTGAATTGGCAACCTTTTGCGAATCGAGTTTCCGCTACAAGGAAGACATTTGCCGATGCGGATATCAATAATAGGTTTAACTAATATAAAAAGCAGGTAATGTCTGATCCATATTTATGGGAATATCGATGACTGCTTCAGATTTGATATCTTGAATCAAAAATAAGTAAAGTGAAGGTTTTAGAGAAAATGATAAACTTACTTATTTTGCACAATACATTCATACCATTTTAACGACCGTATATCATTTTGGAAAATTGGTTCGACTTGACTGAGATCTACTTTACTAGCTGGCCATAATTTGCACTCCCCTCCATTAAGCTGAAATTAGATTACTGTGTTATATTTATTCATATATTTTAATTAAGACCTTTGTATTATGTACTAAGGTCTGCGCTTCTCTCGATTTTTTTATACCTCAAAACTTGCCAACAGTTTATCGTAGTCTACTTGACAGCTGTCCACCTGATCAATACCTGAAAGATCCTTCTGCCTGCAGATCCGTTCGGATACATAAAATGGAATAAACGGCCGTCCACCGTGTATTCTGGAAATGCAAAATTCTACATTAAGTAGTAATTTGATTAGCAAATATGACTTCGTTTAATTGTCAAAGGTACCGAAAAATTATTAAAAGAGTATCAGATATTCATTGCTCTGAACCGAGTGTGTTATGATAATAATTTTAATAATAATGAAAGCTGTAACAATGGATAGTGCTGGAATGAATGTTAAGACGATCGTCCAGCAGTTCTTCCTCTTATTGCCTGATTTTTGTTTCTTTCGTCAGTAATTCCCTTCAGTTTTCCGGATATAATCTTGTGCTCTGAACTTACTCCTTTAATCTCAGCTTCAACAAAAATCCAGTTCATTCATTTTATTAATATTATAATTCTTCATTTCATTAATGTTATTTATTATACTTGATTTGAAATTTTGTAATAGGATGATAATAAAAGATGCATAATATATATATTGATGATGTTGTTCTTAATCGTTACCAAAAGTTAAAAAAAAAATTTAACTGATGTTAGAGCCTACTCAAATGGACTAAGATTGCATTTCTTGAAGCCACCGTATCCACAACTCTGCTTGTATGAGCACATTCCACACGCCTTCTTGTTGATAAGAACAGAACCCATATAGGAGTAAAAACTTTGCAATGCTTCTCCATATCGTTGATTTATAAGCTTGTAGAACCAGTGCTGTTGACAAATAGGCGATATTTGATTTATATATGTGGTCTATAAAATTCAAGAACAATAATTCAGAAGATATCTTTTCTGAGTGAAGCTTTCGGAAGTTTTAAAATACAAATAACTGAGAAAATTTTATAATGAGTAGTTGTGATAACCACTATTTTCGCATATATCGTAAATTTTTAGCGTCTAACTTTGAAAATCTTAAATTTTTTATGATTTAAAAGATTCAAATAAATATTTCAAAAATTTGAATTTATAGAATTGAAATTTAAAAGGCATTGATTTGTTAAATGAAATGAACATTGAATTCGCTATTAGGCCAAATGCATGGACCCCATGTACTCCAGTTCGAACAGTCGTTGCTCTGTGTTACCTCGGAAAAAAGTGCTGCAAGTTGTCCAGACGCTAAAATTAAAATTCACTTTAATGAAATATATCCACGATAATTGGTATCCATCAATTTGAAATTCTAGAAATGAAGAGTTTCACTGTTTCCAAACTGCAAATTATAATTATAGCAGTCTTCTTCGAAAGAAAATATTTTCAAGTTATATATGATCAATATTTTAAGATACTTTTCACCTGTTTTCACAAAACAAAACATTAGAAGTTCAATAAATTGGGGCACAGTTCATTACTCTTGTAGGATGTTACTGTTGACTTCGATTTTTCTGCAAAAAATTGTTATTTGAAAGTTGCAAAATAGAAAAAATCATAAAATAAAAAAATGATAATTGAAAAGACTACAATTGGAAAGACTATCTGAATGGTCCATGGAAGCTAAGAAAGACTGATTTTAAAAAAGTGCCTACAACATCTCTTGAAACTACAATAATGATTGAAATAGGTTACTGAGGAGCAGATCCCATTAAACCAACGCTATTTTAACTACTGTCATCGTAATCGTCAACATTATTAAACATCACATCGTTATATCGTGTAATTGCGAACGGTTGAATGAACTGTCTACTGTGTCTTTGAATGTAATGAAATCGCATTCAAATTATATCTATTCATAGTACGAAGTGAGAAATAAAAAAAGAGAAACTTGAAATTCAAATGATCATCACACTGATATTGTCTATGTAATGTTAAACCAATTCGTGAAAATTCACAAGTCTTTTCTCCAAATTTTTGATTTGTTCTAATAAATACTTTTTTTTTTTCAAAATATTTTCAGTTATAAAATGTTAATTGTCTCGCGTATTTCCGAAAAAATCTAACAAAACTTCGATAAAATTACGTTTTTTTAGATCAGAAATTTTTTCATGGCATCATTCAATTCAAATTCAGCCCACTAAATTGAATGATTGAGTTTTTAATTTATAAGCTTGGCTAGACGATAAGATTTTTTCCCTAAGAAAAAGAAAAAACTCATTTGAAGGCGTTTTAATCAAGAATCTAAAAGAAGTGTTTTTCAGAAATTATTACTTTTCGAAAATAAATAATTATTCTATTTATATTATACTAATAAATGAACATCTGTGATTTTTCATTATTGGATTTCCTGTCCTTAAAATTCAAACTGAATACTTTGTCGTTTTATCAAAACGACAAAGTATTGATATGAAAATGGAAATAAACATAAATAAAAAGACATTGATCGTTTTATTGATTAATCGAATTATTTAAGACTGCTTTAAATTAAAATAAACAAAAATTCGAGGACCCGAGATTTTGAGTGTCAGCAATAAACAATGAATGCCCAACAGTAGAAATAGTTCTTTGTGCTAATTTGACAATCAAATTTAGCACGGTTTATTGAGCAAAAATTATAAATTATACCATACAAACCCCATGCCTTTCTTATAGAACAGTTTTAAATGCATAAAAATAATACCAGATGATGATGAAGAAAAGAAAACGAATACGAATCTAATAAAATAATCAATCTTTATTTTTAATCGAATTGAGTGGTTAATCGAAAAATTTTATTCGAAGTAAAAAATTTGTAGAAAATCTTTAGCTGAAGATTTGCAAGAACAAGTAGTTGTTTTACAAAGCAGCAATAATGATAAATGCTTTTATCATTGCTCTTTGCAAGCAGATGTCACAATTTATCATATTCGATGGCTTTTTTCAATGTTAATTTTTCACATATTTGGTTCATTTCTTTTCAGTCCAGCATTCATTTATCCTTTTCTGCAATTCTTCAACGAAAATAATTCAAAACGGCAAAGTTTTTGTTAATGGCATATTCGAAGGAGGCCTAACAGCGGCGAAATGAACGAAATAGAATGCTGGTTGAGGCTTTAATCAGCTTATTACACTGGTTAACCAATTTTTTTTTTGAAAAAATTTTGAAAGGAAAAAAACATGTAAAATTTGTATGTCACATGCTTTAAAAATTTAATTTTTTAACAAATAATTGACAGCTGTAAAAACGTGACCCTCATCAGAGGAAAAGCTCACTGTATCATATCTGCAAAATAATGGAATTTAAACTTTTGTAAAGTTGTATTATTTGCTGATTCCGTTGCAGAGACGAAGAATGAGAATGACACCTGACTTTTCTAGTTCAGATGAATTCGGAAACTATTCGAAAGAACTGATGTTGATAAATAACATAGGGTTACAATCTGAGGGTGATATTTGATTTTTTTGCTTTTTATTAATTTACTTAAATGTCATATAGTGGTTTTTTTACATACCAAAAATGTATAGACAATTGGCATAATCATAATTACGATTTTTATCACCATAATTACAAAGGAAATAATGGTCATAATCATGATTATATAATAATGAACACATGCATCAAAACCATAATAATAATGGATTTAATTACAATCACGATCATCATAATTAAGATGCTGAATACCAGTACGATCACAAGTACGTGTATCATATTCATGAAAGCAGCAACAGGTAGAGTTGTCGCAATCAAGAAATAATTATAAGTGTAGGAAAAGTTTGTCTTGATGGTGAGAAATCGGGCAGAAAGTATTTATTAGGTAGTTGAATTAGTTAGTTATACAATATATGATACAGCGAATAAGAAAGGTCTATCTGATAAGGCAAAGTAGATGAATAATTTCGATAAAAAAAAGGGATAATAAGAAACGTCTGTTTTGATAGATCCAACCGACCTCTTGCGAGCAATTCTTCCAGTATATATAGTTTGGGGCCCCCTTTTTTGTAGATAATACATCATGATACAACAGTGATTATAAGGGAAGAAGCTTTGTTTAGGTATGAGTATATAGCTAATAGACAAAAGCGTAGAAATTTAGCTTACATCTTGAATAATGCAGAAAAACATTGTACATTCATTCGTAGGAAATTCCACATAAAGGAATTATTGTATTCTCGTTTGGTTCTTTCCGACATTAGGATGACTATCGCAATAACTGAAGTAACCAGGAATCACGCTAGAAAAAAAAGGCAAAATATGCAACACAATCAGAAAACGCAACAACGATGAGTGGTACCAACTAAATGTGCTTCTGGAAAAGGTGGGTGACACGAGAAAAAATGTATGCCCTTTTTGATAGATTAAATCTGGCAACATAGTGTTTGTAATTATATTTGAAAGAAACTTATCAGTGAGATTTTGATTTGTATCCAGAGATAAAGAGTTCTATAGAAAAACAACGATCAACATTAGAAATAGAAGAAAAATATCGCCAGAAATGCGAAGAGAGAACAGAGATATATGCATAAAACGTCACGAATAACAGTTTGAGAGAACATTTGAGTTTTGAAATTGAAGCAAAATTGAAAATATACTTGATGCAAATCCGAAAGTAAAATTAATATCAGTCGAAGCTGAAACACACGGTATTCTAGCATAAGCTAATGACCTCCGCAAGAGCCAAAGTCCTGAAATATCACAAGGGAATAGAAGGAAATCTTATCATTTCATTGCATTTCTGGCCTCTATCATCAACAAAGGGTTTGAGGTAAAACTGGACATTGAAGAAATAATTAGTAAAATGGCAAAAATTGAAAACATCCTATTCTATTATTGTTTGAGCATCATGATCAACTCTGTCTCACTCTGCTTATCGATCTCTGTTCTCTACGCATTTCTGGTAATATTTTTCTTCTATTTTCAATTTTTATTTTACATTATATGTTTATCTCCACATCCGCGTAGTTGTTTTTCATATTTCTGCTCCTTCACTGCCCCTCCTAATTAACTGCGTCTCTTTCTACAGTGTTCCGCGACATGAAAGGAGACATCACTTAAATTATTCAATGTTGTTCCTAATTAAGTCGATAGAAAGCTGCAATATTGTGTGGAATATGTTTGTTCGCCGAGAAGGGAAGTGATCATCACTTCGATGATCTAATAATCCAAACACCAATATTCCCCGAACTCTCGAGAAGGACTTCTTTGTGAAAAATATTGCTTTAAAGATTGATTGCAAACCATTCGATTCAGTTCAGCATTGATCAGTGTATGAATAATTCGAAATGCTTAATGTTATCTATGTCTCATTTTCTTTTGATTAAATATGATAACGAGCCATTGTCACTTTAATGCAAATGTTCAGATGATTTTTTTTACTCCGACAAAGTATTTTGCAAGAAATTTAGGTAAAATGCTTAAACCGTACATATGCACTTAAACTGTTTTATTATAACTTCCGAATTTTCCTGGAAAATTAGCTGATTTATGTTTTTGAAGAATGTCTCGGACTGACATTCCATTTTCTTCATTTTTTTTAAACTTTTAATGTGCTATGTTTTTCGTTAGTGGTTGAAATTGAATTATGATTTTAAAAAATGTATGTTGAATGCTATACATTCTGAACTTTTAAGTTTATATTGTCATTTCATTTCGGCTCTTCGAGACAAACATATAGCTTTAAGAGGCACTGCCAATTGATTTTCCGGAAATTTGACTCTGAACAAATATCAATACACAATTATACCGGCTAAAATTGCATTCAAAGCTTGGAATTTTTTTTTAAGAGCAATATTTTTAATATTTGAAGTTAGTGCATTCGTAGGCGTCAAACACATTTGTCGCAACATAACTTGAATTCTCTGCTGTCTCGAACTAATCAGTACGTTTCTAAATTTGTTTGGTACCCAGTTGTCCAAGTTACAAATTATAACTTTACTCATATATGAATACAAGCAGTGCTGGAATCTATTTGCAGTATTATGTCGGATGATTCGCTTCTGTTGGAATGGCCAGAATTAAGGCGAGTAATAGTAGAGAATCGATGCGAACTTAGTTTGACTTCTGTTCCAGTTGGGGAGCGAAATCCAGACATAAATGATGAACGTTTGCAGAGCAAAATTTTTGCTCCAATAAGTTTTATTCATAAGTTTGTTCTTTAGCAATATCTTTTTCATCATTGCGCTATTATAAGTTTCTGTTTTCTGTATTTTACACCCAAACTATGAAATTACATTGTAAAAAAATAAAATTTTATTGTATGGTAATGTATTTTTGATCAGTTTAGTCCACACAATTTTTTTATTTTAGAATACTCCACTCAACTATATTGAACTTACTCGACTTGAGCTTAGAATGTTGCATACCTCTGTGGGGGAGGCATCGAAATTAAAGAAACTTATATTGCACAGTAATGCTTTAATAGCTATTCCGGAGAATATTGGGAACTTAAAGGAAATTACAATTTCTTGATTTATCAATAAACAAACTTGATCAACTTCCAGCAGCAATCAGTTCCTTGGCTCATCTCTCGATGCTGTTACTTGCGCACAACAAAGTATACGAATAATTTATTTTTCGCTCTGAAAAATATATTTTTGCACTATATTGTAATTTGTTCTGAAAAATATTTTTGCATCGTTATATAATTTTGCATTTCTTATAAAGTTTTATTTTTATTTTTACAATTTTTGTTTTCTGGTTATTATGTCAAGGATTTTCAGGGATAGAAGTAAAAATTATTTTATTGCTCCACAATCAAAAATGGTTTATGCGAATATCAATTTCATCTCATATTGATGAATTTAGTTGTCATTTACAGTTTAAATATTTTTTTTCTTTCAGATTTCATTCTTACCCGATATGTCGGGTCTTGTTTCGCTGCAGCATCTTGATGTATCGTACAATCAATTAGTCGAATTTCCAATTTTATTCCCCAATCAGTCAAAGTTACACACTTTGATCCTTAATTCGAATCATATTAAAAAATTGCCTGCCGAAGTGGGCTCATTGAACGACAACCTAAAGATCGTAAATTTGTCAAATAACGAAATCGTCGATCTTCCATTCTTATTTTGCAATTGCAAAAAGATAAAAACGCTAGAACTAGCTAATAATAAGTAGGTATATATTGTTGGCTAATACATTTTTATTATTATATTTGGTTTCTTTGGAATTGATTTCATATTTTGAATAAATGAATAATAATTCCAGGTTTTCAGATAATCGTTTTAAGAAATTAGTTGAAGATCCAAGGCACAAGACTCTGGCGATAATAGATTACATGAAAAGAAAAGTCCCCAAAACATCGAGAAAGAACAACGATGAAAAGCAATCCAAATCAAGCAATATTGATAGAAACAATTGCATATCGAATACTTCAGTAATTACGATCAATTATGGAATGAATAGTGTGAGCGAAAATTTCAAAATTTATTTCGAAAAACATGTTTTGGAACTCTTGGGAAAAAATAAAAAATCATTTGAAAAGAAAATACTCTATAAAAAAACAAATAACTTTCATTGTTCAGCTATTAGTTGAGAAAACAAAAGAAGTATCGGAAATTCGTCCATACATTGTCTGTTGCGTTCTAAAGAACTGTTCATTAAATGCGGAAAAAATGAAACAGTTGTTGAATATTCAGGTATTTTGATTTCTTTTCACTTTCTTACCGTATTTAGAATTCATGTACTCATTTACGCGCGTTCACAATTAATTTTTATCTGAGTTCTGTTGTACATGTTTTCACTGCGAGAAGTTTCTAATATTTTTAATCCATTCCTAATTCAGAATAAGTTACATTCATCTATTTGTGGAGAAAGAACTATTGGAAGCATTGGAACACACAACTGCCGTAAGCTTCAACTTCCTTTGATTTATGGAGCTGTTGATCCTGATGTGTTAATGGTAATATATAAATATAAATTAGTGATCTAGATGCAAAGAAAGAAAGCAGAAAACTGGGATGAATGGAAATATTATGATGATGAGGATGATAAGAAACCGGATGATTGGGACAAGCCGGAACATATTCCTGATCCTCATGTTAAGAATATATATATGTATAATATATTATATATATGCAGATAACACCGTTACATCGACATAAAAAGTTTCTGGACGGGAATTATTGTCAAATTTGGCAAATGAAGCGGAACTGATTCGAAAAAAGGAAAAGCGAAATGTGTATCAAATATCCATAAGTTGGTAGATTTTCTTACTTTTAAACTTTTTTATCGATTAAGTAGAATAAATGAAATTATAGCCGTATTTTCATTGTTGTAATTATACGTCTTTACAATTGTGAGTATAGGAATGTAAATAAGTGTAATGTTTTTTAGGGAATCTTAAACATAGGCATTTTAGGTACATACATCTCATTCAAAAACTACCTCTTTATCCATGTCTGATGGATGCGAATGGTTTGATTATCAGCATACCACCTGTAACAAATTGCGAAGAAACAAAGGTCCATGTTGTTTGTTTTCATGCAAGAAATAGAGAATGATAAAAATTTTTTTGTGCAATTTCTGATTGCAGCTTGATGTTAACACGAAAGACATACTGGTTGAAGTAACGAGCACTGTAACAGAAAGTACTTGCTTAGAAATAATGGATAAATTTATCGAAGAAATTGTCGTGCAAAGATGTTTAACAAATTTGATTATTGAGCAGACTAAAGTAAGCAGTGTCCATATTTGATTTGTTCGACTAAAACATAGAGATCGCAAGAGCTTTCTAACCTTTTTTTTTCGAGAAAGCTTGTTCCAATTCCTTATTTATGCTCAAGAGAGTTGAATGGATAAAATCCTTAACTGCAGATCAATACTGATTTAAATTTATTTTAGGTTAGGCAGCACAATGGCGAACTATTAGTGGCTTATCCCAGTAAGAACGACCTTCAGATATCGAATTTCACTGTAAGACGGGAATTAGTTGTGGAAGGAAGTAACACGTGTGAAACATCAGATCAGCAGTTCTGAAGTTCTTAATTGCAAATCAATACTGATTTAAATTGGAAACTTACTGGAAAATCCTCCGCGCTCTATATTTTGTAGGCAATTAACTCAAAAAAAAACTATTGTCATTATTTATTCCCGACATAACATCAACTATCCTTGAGATCTTGAAATCTTCGCGATTTTGAAGAGCATGCAAAATAAAGTTGTTAAATTATTTTGGCCTGCAATATTGTACAGGAATTTGGAAATATTTTTCCTCGATTACAGCATATTTATCAACTTACAAGGAAGGTAAATTCAATATCCACACATTTATTTTTAAAACAAACCTCAAAACCATAAAAATAGATGACAGTCATACAACTTTTTATTAAAGATCACTCATTATTATAAAAAAAATAGTAACTAAATCATCAAAATGAACACAATTCATCAATAAAGAATATGCAATCAGCTTATAAAAAATCGATTTGTACAAACACATTTTCAACATTTATTCTTAAAATCTTCGATATTTCCTTCAAGGGCTCACAGGAAAACCTGAAAATAATATTATCTATATCATAGTATAATGGAATGACACGACTGAATGAGAATACTTCCAGAAATATATTTTAAAAACCAACGCACTTAGACCTAATTATACCTACCAATATTCTTCAAAAGTTGTTTCAACCAATGTCTGGTCGATTTGTCGTCTGCAAGGACCCGAGTAAAAGTTTCATCCCTCAACTGATCCGGTAAACATTGTCGCAATGCCTGCAGTGCTCTGGAAAATATTAGTAATTATCTAGTAACAAAATTAGTAGAACGACTTTTTTTTTCATTTGCAAAGGAATAAAATTCAACTGCTAAGCCAAGGATGTAAACTTTTCATCACTGAAATCAAACAAAGTAAGACGAAATAGCCACCGTGGATGTCGGAAAGACGACTGTAACAGCGAACAACATGCTTCAAGAGTCGTTGCGATGGTTCTTTTGCCAAATGTAACACCATTTTGCCCTGCGGTGTGACTAGATTTAGATTTACACACTACATTGAGGACTCGTAAACAAATACAAGAATCCATTGAATCATAAGTAATCGGAATAAGGTTCAAATTATTAAATATTCTTCATTTAATGATATTGGAAAATATCCGAGTGATACGGCCATTTCTATTTGCCAAGTTCCGATACAAATAGTAAAAGTAAAAAATACTTCATAATAAACATAACTTTGCAATGCAATTTTGATTTTCTTAAAAAATTATTTAGCAAGCACACAAAAACTGTTGTAAAGCGGAAATACTTATGAACTTACCAAAATCATAGCAACGTGGGAAAAGCGTTCATAAGTCTGACATATATATGCTAAACCAGTATCATCAAGCAATATTTTCTGCAGAATGAAAGTGGCTACTGTTTTTGATAATTCTGTTCCATTTTCCATAATTCGCAAACATAACGGAATTATTTCTGTTGAAAGCAGAAACTGAATAACTTCCTATAAAACTTCTCCTATTGAATAAAAGTGATCAGGACCATTACGATTATTTAAAGATAAACTTGAAAGCTTAGCAATTCCTCAGTTCACCAGCCTAATTTACCTGTTCATCAGTTTTCACCAAAGCGCCAATAACACCTAGAGATGTCAAGCGAAGATATTCGAACGGTCGCGAAGTTTTCGTTGTATGCAAGAATGGATACAAAAACAACGGAATATGGGCTACAAAAACAAATTACATTAAATTTTTATGAATTTGAACTAGACAATTGTTTTTCGATTGCTCTGGTTTATTTTTCATCTATTACATCTTTACACTGAATAAAAACATTAGTGGTGAGAATCAATTCCCAATACCCGTTATAGAAAATATCTTTTATTTCTGAAAAATTTTATAAAGACCCTCATTCTTTTCATATAAACTCTTCATGAAATTAAAAATAAATATAACTGTATATTTTTAGTTTTAAAATATTTGACACATTTACTTAAAAAGTAAGAAAGCTAAAATAGCACTTACATCAACGGATTTTCATTTTAATTATCTAAAGCACATATTCTTCGGAAATATGGCTCAAAAAAATCAAACTGAACTGTATTTGAGAATTAACGTCAATATCTAAACGCTATTTATAATTCCTACTAAAGATTTGAAAAATCACCCTGTAAAAATGGACTTCTAGTTTCCTTGTGTGATGCAACACACTGCATCAAAGCTAAAGCATTACAAACACGATTCGATTGTCCTGCAGTAAGTGTAGGAGGCATGATTGCCGGATAGATTGAAATTACTTCTTGCAATAACGAAGCCATTGAGCCAAATGAATACCACAGCCATAAAGGCAGATCAGGAACTGTTTCTCGCTTTTTGCTGTATGTGATAAAAATTCTAATGCAACCTTAATCTATTAAAAATCCAAATTCCAAGTTGTCCAAGTAAATAATGTTTAAGCTTCAAAAATTATATTTGAAGACATGAAAACAGGAATTCCTCGAATGCATCAATTTAACAGCAAAAAAAAGGTGGATATCAAAATCTTCAACACCTTTTTCATTTTTGGATTGAGTACAAAAATATCAAAAATTAGAAATTTAAAGTACAAATTCTAAGATTAATAATTGCACTCTAAATACGGCAAAGCAAATATTGTCAAACACACCTTAATTCCAGAAGAGCTTGTTCTCGCTTAGTTGAGTCACTCAAATCCAATATCCACTCAAATACTTGTTCCTTATCAATAACTTCCATCTGGGAAGAGCCAATGCTTCCTCCACTAGCATCCATTTAACAATATTTG
Source organism: Dirofilaria repens (assembly GCA_008729115.1). Taxonomy (NCBI): domain Eukaryota; kingdom Metazoa; phylum Nematoda; class Chromadorea; order Rhabditida; family Onchocercidae; genus Dirofilaria; species Dirofilaria repens. The sequence continues at coordinate 531,831 of SNRZ01000011.1, forward strand.
CTGTGGCACATAGACATGGCATAAATTTGCAAATTTTTAAGGTGCTAGGAATACTTTTGCAAAGAAATCAAAACTTCTTAGAAGGAAGAAAAAATTCTAAATTTCAATATTGCAGGTCCTTGCAGGTCTTTGAAACCTAAAACCAGTTCAGAGCAAAAAATAAAAAAACTGCACAAACCAATATAAATATTAGATAGTAATTATATCCATATGAAATTTATTATACTATAAAAGTTACAATCAAAACGAATATATCAGCAACAAACCGCTTTTCAAATAAGGTTAACCTTCACTAATTAATTAGAGAATTATTTTGACATTCTTAATGATGCCAATGAGTAAAAATATTACTTTAAATCGTGAATATCAACATGGTTTTTACATCAACAAACAATGTGATGAGTAGGAAAAAACATCTATAAATTACGTGGTGCTACTGTTAGCATACATATTCTTGATATTTTCGTGTGATATACTCAAACTACTAATTAATGTAATAAGCCGTTTTCGGAGAAGCTCCCACTGCGGACGATCAAAACTTCGATGCTGAAGCGATGTCACATTAAGTTCCTTCTTTAACTCATTTATCTTGCCCTGAAATACAAGTTCTCTGAAGCAAATTATGCCTTGTAATTATATTGTTGGAACTTTCTTTCAAAAAAAATAGACGTACACTGATTGCATTTATTCTAATTGCTTCAATTATAAATTCCTCGAGCTCTTCATTCTCCGGTATGTCAACTTCAAGCGATAAATCATGAAGAGATATGACCTGTAAATAATCTGGCGTCAATTAAAGTTGAAAAAATTTCTTTCTAAGGAAAAAAACTTGCATGCTAAATCCAGTGGGTCTAGTCTGAACTTTTCGAATTCCTAAATTCTTTCGAGGAAAAAAAAGAACTAAAAAGAAAAGGTCAGTTTTACTATTTCTAGTTTGCTCGCACAGATTAATAGTATAATTTGACCAAAGCAAACACAAAATTTAATTTTTTTTATTACGTACATAAAAACATACATTTTTTTTTTCCGCCACATCCATTAGCGTTAATAGCCGCATTTTCTTGATCAAAACTGTATCATCAACATGCAACTTCTCACTAATAAAATTTGGATGTTTCGTGACAAAATTTCGGTAATCTTTCAACGTGCCCTGAGAAAACAGCTTTAACACTTCATGCATCAATGGGTCACTCTGAAAACATATTAAAATAACGACGAATTAATAAAAATATCATTCGAATGACGGATCTATTCTACTTATTAGATTTTTGGCAAATGATTTTTACTAATGTCATTTTTTGAAATAATAAATATTATACTTTCTCCAGCAATTGCACCGCAGAAAGCCGCAAAAGGTGATCGAAACTGAATGATTTCGGGTCAACAATTGCTGTTCGCACGCATTCACGAGCATCTTCTATAGCGGATACAGCATCAACATCTGTATATGTTCTCAATAAAGCTGTCATTGTCTAAAACAGAGGAAGAATATGGTATCAATAACACAATAATGGCTCTTTATCATCAATGATTTGTCACATTTTAAATTAAAAAAAAGTTATAACTGTTAGTCAGAGAGAAAATATAACTATGGTTTTTCCGCAATAGAGATCAGCATTTGATAATGGAATATATTTTAAAAAAATATATTACAGATCATTTTAATATAGTCCTCATTTCTCAACAAGGATCACTACTCCGTTTATTGCTTTTTTTTTCTGTTTGGTAAATTGCAGTCATTACAGTTTTATAAATCTTAGTGAAATTGCTAGATTTTAAAAGTATGCTCGAAAAATCGATAAAGTAAAGCCATAAAATATAATATTTTATATTATAATGCTCAATTAAAAAGACCCATTTTTCTGCGACAACGCAAACTAACTTTAAAATGAATTTAAATTTTCCCAAATCGTTTCGGCAAACTGATAATATCCCTGTGCTTAAAGCGATGTAATAACTTTTGTAGGAAAAATGCTTCCACAATTAGTAGAACGAAAAATGCTTTTTACTTTGTCGAATTTTGAACATGAACTTTGCTAGACCTAATTATAATGATTTAAAGTTTACGATCCAAAACCATATTATTCTTACGCTAATTTGATACTTCTATCCTTCAACTTATCGCTATGAATTCCATAAACTAACTTTAGCTGCTTGGTCAGCTTTCCCATCATAGATAAGAGCCCAGTGAATCAACCGTAGAAGATTACGTTGTTGATTTTGATCTAATGACCAACGATTGATATATTCGTTTACTTTCTCAGTACTTGTATCCAGATCTCCGATAATCCGTGCTCGTCCGCACAGTGCAACCAAAGCAAGATAAAGAGCATGTTGCACACGTGGATGGTTGTTAAAAGCAAAAAATAAATTTGAAAGAGTTCGAACAGCTGATGAAGCCTAAAAACTGCCATAATTTGTAAACATCGAAAAAAAAAGCGAAAATCAGTTTCACCAATTCCAGTGCGGTTAAACTATTACAGCATGAAAATAGAACAGTGAAAAACTACCAAATAATTCATAAATATAATTTTTTTATAAGACTCGAGCAAATTATATTATTATTTGTTTATGATCTGAGTTCACATGTGACATCTAGTAAAAACTTATTACGTAGTATCAACTATAAAACAATGATAAGAAATAATAAATAAAATGGAAGCCTAAAAATGAGTTTAGCGAGAGTTCTATCGTTATAAAATTAAGTTAGAGTGGCACTAAGAAAATTGTGGAATGAATCAAACAACTCACATTGCTATTCCATCCGGTACCTTTGAAATTTTCTGAGGATAGCTGCTTACAGAATTCAATGATTATTTTCTCAGCTGCTTCTGGAGTAAGAACAACAATAAGCGACGACACCGAATTTAAGATCATTTCCACTTCTTTTTCACTTTCTAAACTACCCAAAACAGCGATTGCTTTAACCAATTCTTCCAAATTTTCAGTAAAATCTGCAGGTCCTGAAAATCACAATTGCTTTCTTTAAAAGTTACACATTCAAGAATGTTTCCTTTATTACATATATATAATATATAAACATACCATCCTCGTTAATTAATGAACCGTGCTCCCTCATGTATGCACGTAGTTGTTGCAACTGTATGCGATCGTCTGTGAATGCGAACACAGGTAGAGCCTTAGTATCAGCCATGTTTTATATGCTAAAAGAACAAATCACAATACTTCAATTGAACCCAATCTGAAAATTTTGAAATGAAATATTGCTCAACGCTAGAATCACTCCTTGACTATTTCACACATTTCTCCTTTCATCACTAATTTCAACTCGATCCTCTATGAAATTTGCAGATCTCTCTGTGAGATGTCATAGTGCATTCATTCCCACGAAGTACGCCTTATCTGGTTGGTATTGAAAGTGAGCAAATCACCTCCGGTTGAGATTTCGAAGACAGCTAAAGTTACGAATTTGAAAATTTCATGGGAAAACTATAGCTGTCCGTTGTAACGGTGAGTAAAGTTTTGCGAGGAAATACCATTAAACGTTTATGAATAAGCGGAACATCACACTGCACACGATGGATAAATCGAGAGGAGAATAATGAACAAGAAAAAGATCCCTGATTCAAATGAACGAGAATGATTTGTTCAGCAATATATAACAACTATTTGTTATCACATATTTCGATGATCACGATGATTATATCTCGAAAAGACGTTCATAACATTTTCACCATAGTACTGGATATAGTTGAATTTTGGTAATAAACGAGAAATATTTTCACCTCGTGCAATCATGAACGGCACTAAATACTCAGTATTACTCATGCTATTGCTTCCAAAATCATCAACGTTTTCATGCCAGCATTGTATCGATCATATCTCACCGCGTCATCAAAGGATTATGATTTTGAAGAGTTCAGATTGTATTGACGATATTCGACTCTCAAATACCCATCTATTTTATTATCTTCATAGCTACCTCAAAATAGATAAACAATAGCGAATATTTCGTCCAATACAATGAAAGAATAAATTGTAAATGTTCGCGTTTTTCAATTAATATTACTTCTCGAAAGATTCGTTGAATATATCTGACTTCAATTCGCAAAGAATACCAATATCAGTTTACAGTTGTTCAATAAACTGAAAGGAAATATGGTATTAACACTTCCAAATTGGTTTCCTTACGTCGTCTGATCTCGAATGGTCCAATCTTCCTTTGTAACAGATTCTGATAAATATCTTGTCTCCTAGTTTTTTTCGAGAAACAACTGAACAACATTAAAATTTAAACAGTTGCTTATCTATCAATGTAACAAAGAAGTTATTCCGTTCTCACTAGTCATCCAGTGAATTCCAGTTGTTACTTCGAGCTTACAATCACAAACATATAGGGTTTTTCGAAACTTTCCGAGACGTTATTCCGATTTTAAAAAATAATTGATGCATTCAAAGTGGAGCAATCGACAAGCAAAAATGATCAAATGACATTTCTGTTATAATGGGTTATCCATGAAAACATTTGGATTGAGAACAGGGAAACGGTTTGCAACGCTAGCTGTTGAAAAAAAATGCAGAAATCCTGCAATTTTTCGTAAAGGTGAATTGAACTGTTCAAGATGGGAGTTTCTAATGTTCACAGTGAAAATGACGAAGATTTGCCGAAAAGATAAATGATGACCAGTATGGCTATCAGCATCTTAACTGATATGCTCCTTCCTTTCTACTTTCTATCAGTTTTATCTTTAGTTATGCCCAACATCAGGCGTTGCAATCATAAAATAGGACAATTTGATGGCGAAATGGCGTTTGGAAGCACGACGATATGATTCGCACTGTCCCCTTCAAATGCCACATTTCGTAACAAGATGTGATACAATTTCTGCACATAAGTGCTGGCAATTTTCGAAACAGTACTATACAATATCAACATATCATTAGCATTTGAATAACACTTCAAACACTAAGAATACCTGGTCATTTTCAGAATCGTATATAGGCATAGAGATACCGATAATTTTCGAAGCAATAGTCGAATATAACCAGTATTATCTAATCAATAAAAACAGTAAATCTCTTGAGTTGAATGAGACTAAGATATTTTTCAATGAATACGAAAATTCAATTTATTTATTACTCTATTGAAGATTTCATAATCTTTCTTGGAAATGGCCATTCTTATTACCAAGATACAATAGCAGCGATCTTGAAGTAATGAGGAGAGCTATATTTGGATCCACCAACAAACCAATCACTGATTAAATGTTTATGAAATTATGTTTTATTTTGGGAACTTCCCAAAACTTTCCCACAATTCAACACAAGCAATTATTATTGCTCTCCACGGACATTTATATATTAACAAACTATTTATGCGAAAAAAATATTTTTAGTTAATGTAAATATGCTTTATTCAACAAAATCAAAAATGCATTTAATAATCACATTCCCTCAGATTTTGGCAGAATTTCTGACAAACCAATTCCTCTGGGTAACGGAGCCAATCCATTTATTATCTCTTCGTGTTTTTGTTCAGCCCATTTCCGACGTTCATCACGGGTCCAACGCGGTATAACATCATCTGCCATCAACCGTATCATGCTCTAATGAGAATAGATTGCAGTAAAAATAGTAATTTTTAACTTAGATTAAGATACATTTCATCCATTAGTCAAAATACAGTTTATCAAAAGTGCTTGAAGCATTTTGAAAATAGATTTCATTCTATCTTAAAAAAATTGTTATTCTAATATAGTTCAAAAAACAAATAAAAAATACTTTATCCCGATTTCGAAAGCGGTGTTTGAGCATTTCTGCAGCAAGATGATTAGGCAGATTTGCATAGAAAGGGACTTGTTTTTTGATCAGTGGTAAACGCCCTTCACCATAAAAATCATTCAGCAGCAATTTCTGAAAATATTTAATTTCCCAAAAAATTTCACCTTCCATCATTATCTAATTTGTGGAAATAAAAGAATTGATCAATTCAGTCTTATTAACAAACATGTCAACAAAATTTCCTACAAACAAAAATTCTTACTAATTGTCATACAGATAGCGCAATAAATAGTTAAACTTACTTCTTTAGGTTCAATGTCTTTCTCTGTTCTCAATTCTGAATATAAAGGAGAAGCGACTTTGACAGGAAAATATCTTTTATGTGGAGAAAGTTCAACAACATGTAACTTCTTACGTTCTGCAAGCTGTTGATGAGTTTCTTGATTCAAGAGACCTAAAAATAATCACATGCAGATACTGGTAATAGATTAAGAAATGAATGAAGTATTCCAAACAGGAATTACGACTCCTTTCCACTTTCTGTTGAAAGCAGGTCCTAAACTGTTCCTAGAATGATTACAAATCATTTACTGCTGACCTTTAAAGACTAAAAATAAACTGCATGAAAACTCAAATTATCGCAAAGCAAACAAATTAACAATTAATATTGCTGCAAATTTATGAACTAGTTGATAACATTCCTAAGGACAGCTATTTAAAATACGTCATCGAACACATGTATTTTATGGCTTATAATTATAATTTAGAATACGGACTAAAACACATTCATGATCTTCCCTACTTTCTGTCGTCATTAAAAAGTTTAATAAAAATTTAAAAATAGCAGATAACATATTCACTTACAATCTGACTCCAACTTCATGATTAACAAGTTTCATATTCATTTTTATCTGGTACTTTCTACGGAATAAAGAAAGATACATTTTCGAATAAATCAGATTTTTTTTTAGATTGGATTAGTAATGATACTCGTAACCAAACTGTTCATTGCAGTTAAAAACTATTAAAAGAAAATAAGATGCATCATGCAACAATTAATATCAAACAAACACTATATTCAAATCAAGTACTGACGAAATTTGATCCAATCAAAAATTGCATTACAGTTCTTAACAATAAGCATCCAACTCGAGTTTTGAAAACAAACTTTTAAGAAAGCCACTGAGGAATACTAATTGGTAATTTCACTAGATCTGTCAGACATTATTGCAGAGGTTTCAATAACGTACGAAATCATTCGAAATAAGGATTTGATGCTGATTTCCAAAATAATTATTCACAATTTAATACCAAAATCAGAAGAATAATTCTAATGAGGAAGAAATCTCGAAAAGTATTAGACCGATATTGTCAATGCAGATCAGACCAGTTGATATTAAACTTAAGAGAAAAATTGTAGATAATCATAAATTTTTCATAACTATATTAAGTGCTGCACCATTTTCAATAGAGAAATCATTTTACTATTCTAAATTAAAAAAAAAAGAAAATCGAAAACCTGCTGCACTTTTAATATTAATGAAATTATAGGTTACACATATTCCAGAAAAAGAAGTAGAGTAAAAAGATGTACCAACTACTAAAAATGTACAAATAAGGATTAAAAAACTTCAAATATGATCTTTTGCTTCTTTTTTCAGTTGAAAAAATCAGATAACAAAATTATTCTGCAATTTTCAATCAAAGCAACAATAATTCACCTATAAAGAAAGCGTGCGTAAGTGCGATATAATTTCTGGTAGAACCCATTACCTTACACTCAAGATCTTTGATACCAAGTATCTGAAAACTGATAAAAAAAAAGAAGGACCATTATATGCGAACGAAACGAGTTTTCGATTTGAATACTTAATAAATAATAAATGAAGAATTGCAGTAAGCTCAAGAGAAAATAGCCAGTATGGCATTTTATTCAAAAATTAGAAAATTTAAAAACATAGGGTAAAATCACCTCACATATTTTCATAAGCCTCGGATGAGCAACTACACCAAAATCTTTCGGTCTTCTCTGAGCAAAAATACGAGTACCGCGGCATTCGGCATAGAAATCTTGATAAATTGTACGGTTCTCTAAAAGTTCCACATATACCAATTTTCTCGATGCCATCTTCATGCCATTCACAATAGCACGAATATGATGCTTCAGACCAGATTTGCCAACTGCATAACCACCAAGACCATTTCCATTACCCGTGATAATTAAAGCTGATATCGTATGTTGTCGACCGTACGATGTCATGTTTGTTGTTCTCCGTAGCTACAATAACAGAAAAATAAAAGAAATTCAAATGAGTTTAATATGATAACGAAAAAACAGAGTAGCATGTCGGGAGATTTCCAATGAGTTATTATTATAGCCATTGAATGCGGAAATCTTTATCCATTATTCATCAGCCTCAATATAAAATGGTCAGTGATATCATTTATTACACAGTACAAAGATAGCAAATAATCAGAATACTTTTTTACCACTATAATTAAAATTTGTCTTTCTTTTCTTGTTAATTGGATTTATTTATAAATAAAACATTACACACCTGAAGGCAATAAGTTTGAAAGTCATCGAAATAAATGTCATCAACAGGTGGTGGTGGGCCCAATTTCTGACCTTCAATTCGAACGCCAGCAAAACCGCGTTCCAATGGATGTAACTTTTCCTTCATTCTTTTTTTCCTAAAAATTTATAATTTGAATCAGGAACTCTAAACATAATCTAAAGGAAATAGAATTAAATTATTCAACAATTTTATAATTTGAAATCAGGAACTCTAAACATCAACAAAAAATTGATGAAAGAAAGAAAGAAAGAACCTTCGCCAACGCTGTTACTATAAGGTTGAAGTTATTATTTATCTTCAGCCTGTGCAGATAAAACGACAAAAAACTCAATATACTTGGTATCTTATGTTTAATTTTTTGCACTATGTGCACCTCATGTCTTTATAAACTTTCAAGGCTTTTACCTAATATAGGCTAAAGTAAGCTTGTTAAAGCATTTAAGACAATAAAAAACGCCAATTTAAAAGATAGATAGTGAATAACTAGCTGACAGGGTTTCTTTTGTCTTTTTTCTGCTTAGTAAATTTCTTAATATACAAAGAAAAACTAACAAAGGTCGGTTGGCTATGATATTTTTTAGACGTTGTTCAAGACCATCGGCTTCTTCCTTTGTTTTTTCCATCACTGCCATTGGCTCCTCATTTGGCAAAGTTAAAGGAGCGTTCAAGCCAGGATACTTTACTTTTATGGGACCTGAAGACCTTACTTTAAATAAATTCAGTTTTCATTATAAATAAACAGATTTCAAAACAAAAAGTGGACATAACAGACGTACCAGCACCGATGCGGTAAAATTTTTGAAGATTTAAAACACTTTGGCGAGTTTTGGCGCGTCCCTTCTTAATGCCAGCTGGCGAAAGTGATGTAACCGCCTTCCACAATTCTCGAGCAGGTTCTAAATGATTTATGATAGTTTAGAATATAAATTAAAAGAAAAGTTGTTCATTACAACATATCATTTTAAAAAACAGTCAACAAATACAAACTTCTCATAAAAAAATTGACTGTATTCTGTCGTATTTGATTAAACGGAACTAGCGATGCCATTTCACACAAAAAGTGCAATGAATTGGAATTCCGAACAATCTCAATTCTTCGTATTGCTAAATGGCACCATATTAACTTATTTCTATGAACAGCTGAAACAAAATATGATAAAATATAAACACTTCAATAGTCATCCATCTCGTCACACTACGAAATTAGATATGCAAAAGCTGCGTCCATTTGATCAGTCTTTAGGTTAACTATAATGTCTCAATTATTTTGTTTCCTTTACGATAATGCATAACCTTAAATGTGCTTACAATTTACACGTGTACATGAAGCTACAATATTAATAACGCTACGAGTTATTTAATAAAAATACGTGTATGTACACATATAATATTTTGCTACCAACACTGCTTTCGTAGAAATTATCCCATTGCGGAAATTTTATTTGTTATAATCACTTCTATTTCTTGAACAAAATAAGTGATAAAAATGATGAAACACAACGAAATAAATGATCACAAATATAAACGACCAAGAAATAACCAAAATCAGTGATAAGAAAGTGAAAAAGAAAAAAATTAACACTGCTATGTATTAAATATATGATGCATTTACCCGTATCCGCTAACTCGCCTAAAAAGCATATATAGATAAAAAGAAACTGCTAAAAAATAATATCCTAAAAACATATCATTAATTCAAACATCTTATCAAAGCTGCTGTAGTGCATTCAAAAAAACATAAGCTTTACTTTCCTTTAGGGATCAGTTACTTTCAACATCTGAACAATGAAGAAAATAAATATAAAGAATAGCAAATTACAAGTCCATGTTATACATCACAAATATAATCTCATTTTTAATAAAGGAAAATGCCATTAGATAACAGAAAAGTAAAATAATGCATTTCCGTAAATCTCTAAATTATTCTTATTAAAAAAAATGCTCTGTTAGGCATGTAAAGTTTGTGGATGCCTAAATCACAACTCCTACAAATCTTTGTCTTCTGTAACCCATCCATAAAATAATTATTAAGCCAAGAAATAACGTTATCGCATACAAGTCCCAATTCGCACCAAAGACATAATCGAGTACTGTTACAAGAGATTTCTGAAAAACATTTGTCTTTACTTTATAGTTAATCATATTTCAAAATCAACAAAACCCTAAAATCTATTTCACATGACTTAAACAGAGAGGAAATAGTGTATTAACTTCCATTTGCCAAAAATAGTGTGAAAAACTGCAATTAAAATTATAAGAATCGCATAAACATCGAAAGTACAGAATTTGATTCAAAATTTCTTCCATTGATTTAAATATTTTCAAAACTACCTCTCTAAGGTATTCCATTAGGAATAGTGCTGTAAGTTTCAAGAGAGCGAGACTGACTGGCATATAAGCATCTGTACTTGTTTCTGCGGCCATATCATAAAATCGTTTCGCCAAATGGATATCCTAAAATTTGTTCAAAATTTATTCTCAATTCAAGTTCTACTTTTGGCCTCATTATTAAGTGTATTTTTTGAAAATATTATACGAAAATAAAAAATTAACAAAAAGTCACGAAACTTTAAGCTTAGCAATAAGCTAATATGTAAATTTTTAGAAGACGTAAGAACAAAAAAAAAAATCCGCTCAAAAATTAACCTTATTGATTCCAAGACCCTGTTCATGCATATAGCCCAAATTAAACATCGCCTGTGCGGCCTGATGTCGGTCACTTGCAATTTTATACTGTGCTGCTGCCATTTCGTAATCAACAGGAGTGCCATAACCATAATAATAATAATCTCCTAATTTTATGCGCGAATAAACATAATCCTGATTCGCAGAGCGTTGCCAATGAAGCAAAGCACGTTGTAATGCCTCTTCGTTTGGAAACAGATTCGATTCTCCTAGGAATAGGAAGAATTTTAAAGCACAAAATTAACACATTCTTGGAATCCTAAGCATGATGTATATATCTTAATATATAAAATATTTATGCGGTTAGAAAAATAATAATTCAAAACAGAATCACCGAAAACATGGTTCAGAGAAAATAACATTATGTAATTTAAAAATTCAATTATACTATATTTTGTATTGCTTGCAGAGTTATCCGAAAAATTAACCACGATCAATAATATAAGCGAAATTAGTTTGTGCTGGTTCATAACCTAGTTCAGATAAGAAAAGATATTTAAAAGTAGCTTCATCTACACGTCCATTACGATAACTAGCATATGCTTCCATAAGACGCTCTGACCAACGTCCTCGTTCAGCAACATTTTTATACAGTTCAACAGCTGTATGACAATTTCGTGGTACACCAGTACCTGGAAAATATCAAATTCGGACAACACTTGTAAACGACAGAAGAAATTGAAATAGAAAATCATTTTATAGAATCAAAGAACAAATTAAGAATGAAAATATAAAAAAAAAGCAAATTTAAAAACTCATAAACCTGTAGCATGAATTTGTGCTAGATTAAAATATGCATTAACATGCCCTGACTGCGAAGCTAGCTGAAAATATTTTATAGCCAACTTGAAATCTCTTTTTACACCAAGTCCTCCTGAAAATAGATTCCATTCACAAATTCACGAAAGCATGAATTATTTTTAGCAGTCAACCATCAAGAATCACAAAAATATATTTGAAACAGTAAACATTGCCTCTTGTTTCTAAACTAAAATAAAAAAAATTTAACTAATTCGAAAAACATGATAAATATATAAAATAATCCTAAAAACATTGTGCTGGAAATTATACAGTGAAATCTTACTAAAATGAAGGTAGCCCAAATTTAATTGGCCATCAACCCATCCCTGTTCAGCGGCCAAAGTAAACAATTTTGCCGCTTTAGCATAATCTTGTTTTACACCTTTACCATACATATACATTATGGCTAGACCGCTTTGTCCAACTGGATTTCCCTGCAAACCGTAGTAAAAGTTTAGTGATAGTTCAAACTGTCATCTTTATTAACATATACACAATATATAACTAAATTCAAACACATCATAATATAATACCTTATCAGCCGCTTTTTTGAAAAACTGAAAAGCAGTAGCATTATCCTGTGGTGTCGCTGATGTACCATCCAAATACATCTTGCCCAAGTATGCGTACGCATTGGTGCTACCCGCCTGAGCAGCTGTAGAAAAGTACTGACTGGCTAAATCCATATTTTGCTCTACGCCTCGCCCACCAGTTAAGTATAACTGACCAAGACCAACCTTAAACTTATATTAATAAAAACAAGTCATTAAAAAGTAAAACACAATTACATACGTTAATATTAACAATCATAGTAATGAATTTCGTCCGTAATTAACACAACACTTAATAATACCTGCTTTGAAAACCAGAGTTTACGATTCTTCCAAGAACATCTTCGCTTTCCTTTTTTTTAATTTTGATGGTTTTATTTTGATCATTACTTGAATTGAGGAATCAAACTATTACAGCAGAAAATTGTGATGCATGAAACTACAAAGCAAACTATCTTTGCATTTCTGATAATCATTTTTGCGTTTCAGTGAACTGTTTTCATAATTATTTTTAGCTTGCACTTCCATTAAGCTCATCATTTGAAATTCTGCAAGGCCGGAAATGATCCGTTTTCTGCTACATTATTTTGAAGTTTTGATCTATCCTAAATTATTGTTTCGTGTTTTACAACAAAATTTTCTTTTGAAAATTTCTGATTTTGAAGTTTTCAATAGCTAAATTAATAGTTTATCTTACTTCAGAACACTACTCTACCTTGCTTTTGTGATATGAATATTTAATATTCAAGATGATATCTATTATTTCTATTTTGATTTCATAGTGTTAAACACTTTAGCAAAAGATGTTTTCTTTAAAGATAAATTACAGCAACAATCTTTAAAGACAAATCACGCTAACGAACATAGAAATTCAGGATTATACTTGGTTCATTATTGTTTTAAGAGTTCTAATTATTAGAGAAATAGTATGAAAATGTGTCACTATGAATTATATTTGCTAGCACGGTATCCTAAACTTATATGTCAAATAAACTGCATCAACATTTCAGCAAATGCGACTCTAGTAAATACAACAGTTAAATATATAAATACATAAATAGTTAAATACATAAATTTTTCATAAGAACCTGATGAATACAAACATCTTTAAAAAGCTAAAAATAACAAAATATAGAATGTCCAATATATGGAATGCTCACCTGTGCTTGCAAATCGCCTTTATCTGCCAAATACTTGTAATAATTTAACAAATTAGAATCAAGAATCGAATTAGATGAGGAAGAACTACTGACAGTGTCCTGAAAAAAATCTTGGTCATGAAGATGAATGATAGAATGAAGTGTCCGAAGGATACTCCAAGTTTTGAAAATTTCTAATAACATTCATAATTTTTTGCTTGAAAAAAAGTAAAAACTTAAAAAAATTAAAGTAAAAAAAGCAAAATAGATCAAGAACTAAATATTAAAAACCTGTTCATCAGGCAATCGTATTCTCTGCATTGCTGTACCACCTGAGATGCGAACTTGTTCATTTACACGCTGTGCCACTTTTCTATACCAAGTAAGGGCACGCTCACAGCTTTGTTGCACGGAGATACCTGACCAATGCCGATAACCCTGAAATTCACAAACTACGAATAACCAAAAGAAAGTTGCTAAAACTATTCTATCTCAATTAAAATTAACGATAAAATAATAAATAATAAACATACCAAAGCCATCTGAGCCAAAGGATTTCCACCCAAAGCAGAGAAAGTGTAATAAATTAATGCTTTTGCTTGCGAAGATTCCGGAACTCCTAAACCAGTAGCGTGCATGAATCCCAAAGCCAGTTGTGCATCGGCTGAACCATCTGTGGCCAATTCTTCAAATATTGCACGTGCTTCATCAATATTCCACCGTGTATAATCACCGAATAAGTACGCATATGCTGGAAAAACAATCTATTATTCTCACAATTTCTCAGATGCAAAAGAACTGTCTCAACATCAAGGTAAAGCGTTGCAACTACCAAGTACCTAAATCTCATTTATTTTCTATATGAAGCATGATTAGTTAAAATAATATAAAACGAAGCCATAAAAAGCAATATTACATAAATAGAAACAATTGCATCAATATCCACAATATAACTAAAAATTACTGCAGAGATCTTTGCGTGATTATAATTATTTAAATAATTATAAAATAATTATACCAAAGTAATTGTAGCGCAATTCTAAGTAACTATATATAACGCACCAATTAATTTCATGGCTTCTTTGTGCTTAAACTGAGCAGCTTCATCCAGAAGTCTATATGCAGCTTTTTTAGCTTCACTAGAAGCAGCTCGTCCCTTATCCAAAAATCTCATTGCTGTCCGGTACAATTCATCTCCTTTTTTCTCTGTTTCTGTTTGTTCAGTCTCACTTCTGCAACTGAGCAATTATCGTAAACTCAAAAATTAAATGACAATTAATAGTAAAGTTGAAAAAATTAATTCGAATTTGGTCTTTTCCAATGTTTACCGTTTTGCCATTTTTTCTTTTGTAAATTCATCACCAATTGGTGGCACTGTGGAGACTTCAGCTGCTAAGTTCGACATTCTTTCAATATCATCATTTGTGATATCATAAGTAGCTAAAAAGAATGTTAAATATAATATAAATCGAATAAAAAATATTAATTCATAGCTCAAAGTTATTAATCGACATAATAAATCGAATTTATAAATACCAGGTGACTGATTTTGATTGATTGTGTCCATAATTTCTCCTTCATTATTTAATAGCACTAATCTATCAGTGGTTCGTCCTTCCTGAAAACCTCAAAAATACAAAAAAGCGAATAATCAAAAGAACTATTCAGATAAGAACCAAAAAGATTTGAACGTTTCATAAGGTTTCATAAAGATGAAGCTGAAGAGGCAGAATATTACGGACTGGAAAAAATTTTCTAGTTGAAATAACCTTTGTTTCGGATTCCTCATTTTCAGCATCGGAGTTGGAATTATCACCTTTCAGTGACGGAGAACTTGACTTAATTATTCCAAATAAAAAGGATAAAAAAAGGAGTGAAACTGCAATCCACCTCAATATCATTATCGAAAAATCTATAAAAACGCATTAACAGCAAGTCACGAAAATATTTGCTAAACAACAAGGAATTGAAAATTAAAAGATGCGATTTCAAAATTTGCAGTGAACGGAATAAAATTCATGCTTCATGTTCAAATTCAAAGAAGCTTAACTTATTCTTTGACTTACACGCAACGATTTCTTATCTTTAATAGCAAATAGAGTAAAAAAAATTCTTTACGATCGTTAGAGTACACGAAATGACATCTTCAAGATGACCATCTAAATCTCAAATCAACAAGATTAGAATAAATGAGAATTAGTGAATAATCAAAACCCACTGCATTAGGATTAATTTTCAATTCCCAGAGTAAATATTCCAAATAGCTTAACCTAGACCAGAAAATTTTCAGTAATGATTGACGCCCATTTTCATATCGATTAATCATCTCTTTAATATGAGCATCTTCGGAATTATCTACGATTTCATGATAGTCTAATATTGGATCAAGGTTCGACATATTTGCCACTACATTTCCTAACCATAAACATAAATAAAATTAAGGTAATAAAACTTGATAAGTATCAAGTTTAGAGCCCGAAACATCGGATTCGAAACTAAATCTGATAATTCTGGCAAGTATGGCAGCAAGAACTAATGATGACATTTTTTCTGCTTATTCTGTCTTCTCTAATTCGATTGCTTCCTGTCTGGGCTGCTTAAATAACATTTTAAAGAGAACAGATGACTTTAGAGATTATCCAGAATATTTCAGTTTAATGCAGCATATATCAAAGTCATTATCAGATAATATCTAATAATTAAAAAACCGCAGAAAAAAAAAACTAAAATCAGTGACAATAGCATACTGTCTTTTTGATAACCATAAGTTAGATGGATTAGCAACGTCCAAAGCAGAGACGAACAAACTATAAACTATATAAGGAACGATACACAGACACATAACACTAATAGTAACTATCTTTCCTCTTTCCTCTTGTATAAAACAATCTTTTCATTCTATATGAATAAAACAATCTCAAGACAGATAGGCAATGCGAAAACGACAACAAAATTTCCAATTTCCCCACCATATATCTGAGGAACAAAGTAAATGAACGTGTTCTCTCATTGTCAGAGGAATCTCTGCTATCAAGAGATTTTTGAAGCTCATTGAATGCACACATTAGTATGAATCTTCACATTCAGTATGAATCTTCATTTGTTTGGAAATCTGTAACTCTCATAGATGAATATGAAAAACTATCATGCAATGGATCGAAAATCGGTCGGTCAGTGTCTCGTCATTAACGATTATTCAGATGTTATTGTCATAATCTTTAGATGACACTTCGCTCATCATAATCTCAAAAGTCACCACATCAAAAATCCCTCCCTTCCATCACTCTACAATCCTAATTCTGATTCCAAATCCAAACCAATAATAATCGTTAACGAAGGATATGAAGAAAAACGTGCAATGTCAACAACATAATTTTGCAAAAGAGTTCGCTTTTTGCAGCACAATATTTCAGTTTCTATAGCATTGTTCCAGTTCCACACTAAATCAGGAGATTATAGAAAAGGTCTATTGGGATAGACAGGGGAGAAGTGAAATGAGTGATTATAGTAACCAGGAAAAGGCCAAGAAATTCCTTGCTTTACTTCATTCTATATCTCAAATCAATGATTTTTATCTTAGAAAATCCAAATTAAGTTTGAAAATTCACTTGCATCATAGCAAAGTATTTATTTTATTTTCTTCATATTCGAGTGTTCTGTATGATATATCTGAAGAGCTATATCTGAAGCATTGCTGAATTTAGTTCCAACATAGAAGCATTGCTGAATTTAGTTCCAACATAGATGCACTAAACAGTTGAACAGCAGATGTCGCGAGTGTGGAAAAAAATTATTGATAATGGAGGATCCCATCGTAAATCGATAAATCATAATATTTAACTGGACGAGAAGCTGGGACATAATTTATACTTGCAATAGAGTTCCATTTTCTTGGTATGAATAGTATCACGTTGAATATAGTGGTTCAAGTTTAATTTTTAGCTTTGAGGTTAGGTTGAATTTAAAAATAACATTTTAAGAAATCAGAGAGACACACATATACAAATTTTGAAAAAATCAACCGTAGTGTCAAGAAAATGAATAATTCATACAAGCAACGCCGAATGAGTGATGATTACATTATTGTTTTTGGAAACGAGAAGTATTGGACATGATTAAAAAAAATTATTTATTGAATAATCACAAACATCTTATTCTTTATTTCGGAGATGGTACATAGTGACACCTGTAATGTGAAGGAATGGTAACATTTCCGAATTTATCGGAATTCTGATTTTAATGAGAGAAAGCATTTAAAAAAATTATATCATAGTTTTAAAAAAAATTTTTTTTCTTCATTTTTAAAATTATATTTTCTTCCTTATTACTATTCATCATATTAATGTACTGTCCGATTTTCCTTAATATATCCCTCAGTTTTTCTTCCTGTATTACTTTTGTTTCATTATTATTCTAAAAATTTTACCTTCTTTTAAACAACACGAGTAGTTCCAACAACTGCTGAATTACATGCTGTTTACTCAAAAATAATCACTCAAATATAAAATAAAGTATCATAACTAGCGGTGGATTGGTGATTCAAACTTGTTTATTTATAGCTTAACAAATTCGCAAGCGCTTTTCATTGTATGTAATCAGTGTTGTTATATATAATCAATGTAACAGAGGTTCACATTATTCATATCGCGATAACGAAAAAGTAAAATTATTGAATAATGATAATCCAACAATGAAATAACTTCAGATATACTTCGTATTCATAAATGGTCTCAAAACAGATTATTTCACCAACAGAATGAAAAATCTAAAAGTGAACAGAGATTTTGGTAATCGGCTTTTGAAGTCATCTGGTAAAATCATTGATCATTTATTGCAATCATTTATTCAACATCATTTTACATGTTAGTTTAGCACTTCAGCGAAGTACATGTAGGCAAGTGAATATATGTAGGTTAAAACTTCAGAAACAGAAATATAGTGACCAATTGTTTAACTTATCAAATTAATGAGTAGTTGTCATCAAACATTTGTTATCAATAACTTCTTAAGTCTACACAAACCTCATTTTAGTTGAAACTGTCGTGAAAAAAAAAAATTTTTTTTGGCGAATTGGTATTTATATACAATTACACTTGGAAAGGTTTATTGGATCAGAAATTGCTAATATTGACAACAGAAAGAAATTATTCCACTACTTAGGGATTGATTGTCAATGGTTTTTTTTAATCGATCCTTCTGTGAGAATGGAAGGATTTTGTTTTTGCTGGTAGTGAAAGCTCGACTGCTGACAAACAGTTTACCTTTGAAGTCTTACTGATCAGTGCCAATAAAAATCCTTTAATTACTAATATACTACCTGTATGTCTTTCGTTGAGCATGATATAGGCAAAGAGTCATCATCATCTGAAGTACATAAAACAAAAATTACTGTGTTGATATACCTATGATAGGACAACGGAATATAACGTCATATTGAAAAGGGCGCAACTGATAAGAACAAAGGGAATATATTTTTCACACATTTAGTTACATTTATTGATAACATAAAAAAAGATAGATAGCATTAATGACAGTAAAAAAATGTTTGTATGACAATACAGAAGTTAAATTTAACATCACCAAAGACTACGAAAAACAACTTCTAAAACCTGAGTATCAATTATGAATCTCACAATTTCGGATTTCCGAACAAAAACAACTGTCTTTGCCATGCGTGTACCACTTCATTACATAAGTAAAATCAACTTTTTTTCTTGATTATTCTTACCCTTAAATCTTATTCAGATTCAAAAGCTTAAAACTTTGTCTAGTGGCAAAATTTTCTCAGTTGTTTGAACTCAATGGAAAGGCTGAAAAAACTTTTGAGATAGCGAAAGAAGTAAACAATCAGATATGAAGAAGTAAGCTTGGAAGATGTCCGTTACAATAATGAAACAATTGATCTAGAAGCTTAAACTTTCGAGATAACCGCTTATCAAACATGAAAATACGTCATTTAGCAGAATCCAAATGCAGTATTTTTTCAAAGAAATATAATATACTAGAATCGTTTCTTTGTTTCATTTTTCTTATATCTTTGCATTGACGTTTTTTCATTACCGCACAGAAAAAAGTGTATTTGACGTAGACATGATGAAAAAAAAAGGAAAATGTGTCACTATCAGCTTCATCTGCTATCATCTAGCAAGACTTATTAGTTTGATATTATATGATTCCATCAACGCCATTGTAATTCTCCCTATCTAATCTTATTTCCAATGTGGAAAATAGACAATTCATTTGATTGGAAATTGATTACTGCTCAACCAGTAAGACATTTATTCTGTCATATAGTTTTATTACAAACGTATGGTCTTTATAGTTAGAAAGTGTGAAATTTTTAGTTTATCCATTCTCGATACCTTCATAAATCTACTTGGGAGTTAAGATAATTATTATCTTAGAAAATAAAGGCAACAAGGAGAGGAATTGGTAATAATGATGTCTCAAATTATTTTCTTTAAAATTCAAGGAAGATAAGTTTGGGGACGTATCCATGACTGTGATTTTCAACTGGATCAATCAAATGATGTATTCGAGCAAATTAAAAAGATGATTTAGGTATGAAGCAGCTGTTTTAAATAAATATTCGGTCACTGTTTCATGGAAAAAAAAATTCTTTTTAAATTATATGATTCAATCATCAAATATGGTGAAGTCCATGTCGACCTCAATGAACTTATCTATTACAGTAAAGACAACATTACTTTAAATAAAATCATTCTATTGTTTGAAAGCTTTTTGTTGAGATTGCGAGGTTTGGTTTGATTGGACTTGAAGTAGGTGAAATCGTTTTTATAATTGTTGTTTGAGTCTTTGCTTTGGATGTAGCTAAAGGTTTATTATAGACTCACCAAACTACGTTGTAATATATGATTTGATAAAATTTGTTCTGCAATGATATCGAGCATTAGAGAAGTGAAATCTAAATTTTGCTAAATAGTTCCTATCAGAAAGTAACATTCTCTTTCATGTTGAAACATACAAGAAAAAACTGAAGACAGAAAAGCAGAAATAGAAGAAGAAAGAGAGAAATGGGATAAATAAAAAAATTTATGAATAGACATTAGAAGTAATCGAGTATGAATTGGCTGCGGAGTATTGGAATCGTTAAACCAAACCTTTTGTTGCGTTATAATTTATAAGAAAGCAAGAAATGCGAAGAACTGAATCTACCATAGATGTAACGGTAAATTAGAGGGAATTAAAAAAAAAAACATTCACCTCATTGTTATTATTAGTTATTTGCTGATTTTGTCTCATCGAATTCTGAAAAACACTTTGAAAAAGCTAAATTAATTAGTTAATTTACTTCTGTAAATACACCAATAGTACAAATGAATCTCGAATTGTTTTAATTTGATAAGCAACTATAATAATCATGCTTATGATCATTGATTTTTTCTGATTGCAAATTATACTTTGATTATCAAACAGCAGATAAACAAAAAAATCGAGTTGCAAAAAATTTTCTGTTATCTTAGGATTTCTCTATAACCACTATTTTTTTCATATGTTCTACTAAAAATTTTAGAAAAAATTTTCATCACAAATGAAATTATTCCGGAAATCAATGACAAACAAAATCCTTCTTTTATCGATGAATCAGTAATATTTTGCATCTTTGTTTTTAATAATATAGCTTATCAAGCAAATACATGCAGATTCCTATAGAAAAGTAATATGTTTTTGATGATATCAGCAAATAAATGTTGATCGAAGTACATATTATTGGCCAACAATTTCCTTTGAAATAACTGCAGCTATTTATTTATAATTGTAATGTTATCTCGCACATGTTTGCAGATTTAGAACTATTGGATTTTAGATAACTCTGAAGTGGATATTTTATTACAGTGGAGGGCACATTCCTTAAAGTCCTTTTTAAAAGTTTATTTTAAAAACTATCGGGCATCT
Source organism: Dirofilaria repens (assembly GCA_008729115.1). NCBI lineage: Eukaryota > Metazoa > Nematoda > Chromadorea > Rhabditida > Onchocercidae > Dirofilaria > Dirofilaria repens. The sequence continues at coordinate 553,245 of SNRZ01000011.1, forward strand.
ACTTGATTATTAGACAGAGAAAAAATAGATTTTAAAATCTGTCTTACCCCACCGATTTCTCCCCCACTTATACATTACAACTTTCATGACAACTAAGTCATGAAAATTCTGGAAGACTGTTGGAATAATTTAATATGGATTAAGGATAATAATAGTTGAATATTAATTTTTAAAACCTGTCTTACTCCTCCGACTTCTTTTCCATAAACAAAAAGTATAAACAAAAAAAATAAGCAAAAAGCTTCCATTTTAATGCAGAATTGTTTAAATCGACTACATTTTAAATTTCTTGACAGTGGAAGTAAACAATATCTTTTTGCTGTTATTTAAGGATATCAAAGATGAATAATCTCTTTTTGTAGGAATTTTTTAACGTCGTCATGAATTCTACTGCGAAATAATTTGCACTCCAAGCTACTGTATCTCCATAGGCTTAGGGCTTAGTGTTTTAAATTTAAATATCCAATGTTTATTTGATATTTTTCAAAAATATTTAAGGTTGCCCTTATCCTAATAACAGGTTTATTCACACAAATTTGATATTATTCAACGAATTTAAAAACTTGAATAAAAAGTTTAAAATTTCCAAAGAATTTCGTTCGAAATATTTCTAAATTTTTTCTAAATTAAAAGGCCAAAAAAGCTGATACTTGGTAATCAAAATATAAATTGAATGCCATGAATATAAATTATTTTTAAAGAATTTTTCGATGAACCGGAAATTTTGAAGTATTAGTGATAGTGGCATTGAAATCTATGAGAAAAACCTTATAACTCACAGTCCAAAGAAATTTGCATGTAAATTTCCATGAATCGTTTACTGTAATTGAACTATGGCTGCCACTGAATATGAAGCTTTTTGAGCACTCAGAAAGATGACTATATCGAACTTTCAAAAATTCATATTTAACTTTCTTATATGAGCTGATCTTGATCGAAATGATACGATCACTTCTATCTTTTTTTTTGCTAATAGATTTCAAAATAGTTTAATACCAAAAAAATGGTGGAAATAAAATGAAAATTTTCAGTATGGATCATTGTGAATGTCGTTTGTTAAACAAGGCGAATAATTACAATGTTCTTTGCATTTTTTCTTTTTTTTTTTGTTTGTTTGAATGATAGATCGGGAATCTAAAAATCACGATAGAATCAAAAAAATTTAGGCATCATCTATTATCATTTTATATTGACTGATATCATTTGTTACCATCTTGTATTTATTGTAGATGTCATCATCTAAAAGGATATACAACCAAATATTGAAAACGGTAGATAATCTAAATCTTTCGAAAATAGTACAGTGCAAGTATTATAGTTTTCAAGAATTTTTTTTTTTAAACAAATCAGGATGATCAAGAAATTCTGGAACAAACCTTTCTAATTTCACCTTAGTGTTGGCTCACTATAGAGACAAATAATGAAGATTTGAACAAGTAGTAGGAATTATACTTGCACTGTGCCATTTCTGAAAGATTTTATATTATCGTTTATAACTCTAGAATTTCATTTTGTCTACGTTTATAGTTCATGGGAGCAATTATAAAATATTGTCGCAACATACAAGATTCAGCAGTGGTGATTATTCTCCTGAATTTTAATTATCATACGAAAACTGTGGCTGTAACTGATAAAACATTGGCATTGCGTATCGCAATGATTGAAATGTAAAAATCTCAATTTAATTAATTTAAATCTAATAAATGAATATTCATTTACTATATAAAAAATTCTTTTCAGAAAAATCATAATTACAAATTTGTGATTTCTTTCGTCTATTCAGGTTATCGTAATCATTTCCCGGGAAAAATTGCTCATATTAGTTTACAAATTATTTATACTTTGACTACTGATTAATAAACTATTTATACTTTGACTACTGATTAATAAACTGATTAATAAATAAAAGATAATAGATTTCCATAATTTATTCTATACTTGTTAGTAGACAATAAATAAATAGATAATAAATAAATAAAAGATAATAGATTTCCATAATTTATTCTATGCTTGTTTAATAGATAATAAATAAAAGATAATAGATAATATCTTTTGCTTCTGCTTTTTTTTGACTTTAAAAAATTCTTTTAATATAATAAGATAAGAAAGTGTTGGAATACAATCATTTGAAATTAAAAATGATTTTCCAGTCAATTACGCTAACTGATTTGTTGATCAACGAAAATAATATGCAGGAACTAAGAGATATTTTAATGTGTGCTTTAATGTTTGGTCTCAACAATGTTGTTAGTTAATGAATTCATTTCGATAGCAAATATTCAAATAGCCAGAAAATATCATAACACGCACATCAAATACCAGAAGTGTGCAGTAAATATTCACTTCAAAGAATCTCAAACACTGCTTTGAATGAAATATTGAATCTCATTCTTCTGGTTATAAATATTGAAAAATTTTTTAGTAAAACGGAATTGAAAGAAAAATTCAATTATTTCTCCATATATAATAAATAGCAAAATATTTAAGCACAAAAAATGGCACATGTAATAAATTCTAAAATAATTGCATTTTAGATAATCAGAATTTTGTGAAATTACTTATGTCACGAGGAAAATGTTTTCCAAAACGAGCCTAGATTTCTTGAAAGTCGAATTTATTGTTGTGATTTTTGTCATCTGATGCAAAATTTACTTCTTTCTTTCCTGCAATTTTTTTTTTTTTGGATTAGACGATGATCGCGAACGATCGATGTTTTAAGAAATTTTCATGATTAAGCAAGTATTTTAGGTCTTTTCTTACATCTTCCCTATAAATAGAACGCATTATTAAATACCTGGAGATTTGTTATCTTTTATTAATAGAACAAAAAAAAAAATTTCACATTTAGATTTAATAAAAGCATCACTGAATCATCGAGTCATAAGCACACACAAACATTTGTAATCCTTTTGGTAATAACGTATGATATAACGTTTATGGCATATTCAAGGGAATCTATCAATTATTTTGATAATTTCGAGTTCAAATCAAATACTAGTATGCTATTTTATAAGAAACATACAAGGCAAGTTGAAAAGTTGGATCTATTTCATCGAAAGTACTGTCTAATGTTTTTCTTTTTATATTCACAAAATAAAACATTCTATATAAATATATACTTATAATTTTTTACAGTACTAAACAAAAAGGAGTTACAGTAGTATGAACCACCTGTATACGTCCACATGAGCTACAAGATAATATACATTATTTCAAAATTTCTTTAGCAAGAATTTTCCGTCCATTTAAATTAATTTAAATTTATAACTTCAAAAATTATTCACATTCACAAAAAAGAGAAACTTAAAGAATACTTTCTTTTAATTTAAATCAAGAATATAAGAAACCAAATGTTTAAATTTGAATACAGGGATTTCGAGTTATTTTCTAAAATTCTTTTTAGAACAAAGACAGTGTTATTTCATTAACTTTTTTAAAAAATGAAGGGATATTACGCAGACGTATCATTTTTAAACACAGTTCTCCTCAAACCTTTTTATTAATTCGCTTTAAAATTTTCTTTTTCATAAAAATTTATGAAAAAAAACTTTAAACACATGGGAAAGGAAAAGTGTTCCAAACAATTTCATATTCTAATTTTCTCCACTTACAAAATTGAATGGAATTTAGTGACTATTGCTTATTTTTAGACAAAGAATTTCTTCACAATTTTCAGTTTTTTCTAAATTTTTTGTTCTCCTTTCAGTACATTTCGTAAAATGCTAATTGATCTGAGCTTCTCGGAAAAAATATTTAAATGCTTATTCCTTTTCATTAAAGCTCAGCTCTAAATTTTATTCATAAGTAAAATCAAAATCAAGACGAATGTATCCATTTCTGGTAATAATTTGGGCATCATTAGAGATTGTTACATTATCTATGAGCGGTAACGGTATACCGATTTTAAGCATTGATCCTCCGATTAATTTCACAGCTTTTGCCATTATTTTTTCTAAAAGTTTAAGCGCCCTAAAATACCACAAATATGAAAATGTTTATGAATGATGAGCTAGAGTACATGAGTTAATTTTGAGATAACTGCAGGATTTAAAGATGTTGCTATCTATTCTTGAAAAACAAGATTTTGAAAGGCTAAGAAGAAGTGAATCGAATCTTAAATTGAAATGCGAAATGATTTCGATATAAATAAATGAGGAAATGTGACAAATGCAAGGAACGAAAAGAAACGATTTTTGCTTTTTTGATTTCGTCGCAGTGGAACTTGCTAAATATTATTCATAATTATAACCCTCTTATTGATGGGAAAAAAATATTAAAATGCGGTAGAAAAGTGCACCCAAAATTAAAAGCATACTGAAGATTGAAATGCCCAATAATTGAATCTTGTTCACGCAATATTATCGTAACGTTACTGATAGTATTCACAAGTTTCCTGTGTAAGATTGCTGGTACTGTATAAATCGTTGAGTTCATCACTGAAATGATAAATGCTAATTCTAGATAATTATAGTAATTAAAAATTAAAATGGTTGCAGTAAATTTTACTTTTTTTGTAATTGAGATAATTATTTTTTTCTATAAAGAGATCAGAGATTTTTATTAGTTAAGAAAAATTTTATCACTCAAATTAATAAAAAAAGACTCTCACCGAGACTTGCTAATTTGTAAGATTGTTCCTTTCCAGATGATAAATAGAGATCTACGATAGAACTTGCAAATATTCGTATGCCATTTGCATCAACAGTAGTATATGGCGCTTCAGCTAATCGAATGGAAAAGTAAATAATCCGACTGGGATACATTAGACGTAAAACAGGAAGAAATTTTCCAATACATGCTTCGAGAAATTCACAGCTAAATTTTAATTACAATTATGCATATGAAAATTTTTCGATTCTAATAATATATTGTCTAAGAGTTTCCAAAAAAGAGCGGCGTTGCTCGCATTATTTATACTTAATTTAAACGAAACTTATCAATCAAATTTTTTGATGAGTCTTAATGATTTCATGATAATTTAAATGAATTAAAGAGAAGTCCATTTTCTAACAAAATAAAAAATTGACTCCGTTCTTAAAAAGCTTGCAAATTGACCATCGCTAGCATTAAAAATTATAGCAAATGTAAAATTTTCATTATTGTATACAGTCTGTAGCAAACAATTCGGTATATATTCTGACATCCAAATATACGTCATTCGTTTCGTTGAATCATCTTCTAAATGTATTCTTCAAGCATTCACAGATAAATAATTTTTAATATCGCTGAGATAGATTTAAAAAATTATGTTCAGATACATTTCCCATTCTTTTAATTCAGTTATTCGTTAGACTGTTTAGTTAGCGAAATTTTAGAGAAAGTGTGCAGTGATAAAAAGAGTAAGTAAATTTTTGATATCTCTTTCTCGAGAACATGGGCTCATCTCTCCCGATTAAATTAAGCAAACAATGTATTTTTGAGATATCATATATCATTGAATTTTGAATTAAATTCTTTGCATAATTATCGTATTTCTCCGATTCCGTTAACACCTGTTATTAACTTCAAATATATTGTTGTCCTTCTTATGATTACTAACATTTGATACACCTATGTTCCGCTATAAATAAAAAAGCAAATCAAATGAGTGCTAAATCCATTCTATACCAGTTGGGATTTACAAAACAGTTGCAGGTTTGATCTAATTTTCCAGAAATCCGTAATTACGAGAACAAGCATGATTTTTGAAAATTAAAAATAACTAGTAAGCTAACTATCATCCATTTCCTCAGCCGGCAACATACATTCACTTTGTCCATACATTATGTCAAATAGCATTTCACCTTCAATGTATTTGCTCGTCGCTATAGGATTCTTCTAAAATAAATGAAGAAACTGTAGAAAATTAAAATTTGTGTAAGCTAGTTCGAAGGAATTTTAACCAATAATTCATACGAAAACAAAAGAATAATACAGAAATAAAGAAAAGAATGATGCAGGACAAAGAACATGAAATTATTGGCAGTTCTTATAAGAAATGCAAATTTTAAATCTAAAATCTAATATCATTCGAATCTATCTACAGGTTATTTTTAGAATCCTATATTTATTTCCTGTTCCCTATATAAGTCCTTCTCGAGAACAGCAATGAAAATTATTTATACGCAAGCAATTCTTTAACCAAAAATTTATACTATGTTACCATTTGATCGCAAAAGCATTTTGATTAGTTCCCGTCAAATATGAAATATACTTTCACTTCCTCCTTCAATTCCTTTCTTATAAAATCAACAGAGAGATTGATACATTCATGTCGCACAGTAAGAAAAGCAGTGAATTAGTAGAAATTACAATTTACCTTGCATGAATATCCAATATATACATTTTTGTACAGTTTGATGTGAGTAGAAAGCGCTGATAAGGCGGCATTCGTATCAACAATAGCCTTTCGTATGATAGCACACATCTGTCAAATATATTATTATCTGTAAATTGTTTTTCGAGAAATCCAACTAACATGCCAATTTACATTGCTGGAATTTTCTTTTTTGTTTCTTATTTCATAATTCAAAACATACTAAAAAACAAACACTTACTAGTAAAAAGTTTCAAAGATAAATTCCAACAAACCAGCCGTATAGCGATGATGCAGAGAGATACGCTAGAAAATTCTTCAAAAACCATCAACTATGCCTCTGATGCTTCATATTTTTAATAATTCCAAAAAATGTTCATCTGGAAGTTTTGAACAGACACTGTATAAAAAAAACTCATTTCAAACAAAGATATGTGAAACAAACATTTTGATGTATGGTTTGCTTGATTACAGAAGCTAATTGTGCTCGAAATAAGTTGACAATCCACTGTATCACACCTCCTGTAATGTATACATAAAGTTGCTGGACATTCATGGAACAATCGGTGACCTCAATCTGCGGATGCTCATCTTGAATCAGTAAATTGGTCTGCATATAAACATGGATGTTATCCACTCTCGCCCTAATATATCCCGAGAGATAAATCTGCAATGGAATGATCATAAATTGCGGTTAATATACTTAATATTTATGACTATTAATAGACTATAATCAGAGTAGATAATTGGGAAAAATTTAGATAAGCAAAATGAGCATAATGCAGCAGGACAAAATGACCACATCAGATCTTTGTGATGTCTACTGGGGATCATGTGAACTAACTGGAACAATGAAATAGTAGCCAAGAAGCCAAATAGCATCCAGTTCCGCTGATCCACCTTTGGATTGCCAAGCGATACCATTTGGTGGAATTAATTTAAATGAAAAGGTTGGTGATTTAAATGTTCGTAATGTAAATTCGGTTGCATTCACTTCACCAGTACCAGGCCCATCTTCAATCGGAATCGTTATTTGTGGAAATCTTATTTTCCATATTTCACTGTCAACCTAAGTTTTATATTCCATCAAATTTTAATTCGCGGTAACTGCAATCATTATTTTTCAGTCATTTTATTCAAATCTTAATTTTACTCTTGTGAATTAATTCCAACGATATCATTATATTTTGCTAAAAATTACTAGATAAAAATTATGATCAACTTAATATATTGATCACAAATGATATTATATTTGTAAACAAGAGAAAGATTATCATTTAGTGAAAAATAAAAAATATTAGAGCTATAAAAGGAACATACAACATGATGTGCGATTTTGCTGAAAAATCGCAATCCACTTTCGGCAATTCTCACCCGTACTGTTGAGAACTGCTTCTCCGCATCTCGGGAGAAATAATTAGCAGGAAAAATAAGGAAGAGTAACGACCAAACGAGGAGCATCATGGTAATTATGCATAGCAGAGGTAACAATTAATCATAACTGCGATCCCTCGTTCCTTCGAGACACAAACAAAAAAGGTAAACATTCCAGCAGAGCGATGCACCCAACATCGATCATAGAAATTATTTATGCAAAATGATAGATAGGCTCATCGCAGATGGAATTTGGAATGATTCGATTAGCAATTATTCGATTGCATACTTTCTTATTGAATTTTGTTGAACAGAACAATCAAAACTAAATCATAAAGGCGTAAAATACACGCTATGGACAATTTGATGATCGATCGAAGTCCTCTTACACCTGCTAATGACTTTTGACGAATATTTAATTATTCATTGTTGGCTTAGAAGACATATTTTTCTCCATGCAATGGATAAGAGATAAAATAGGACTTATCACTAAGTCATGCTGGATATGTTAATTATCACTACAATCAAATAAATGGCAATAGCACAACGAAGAAATATTAGTTGACAGATATGGCATACGGCATTCTCGTAATATTCACCTTCCCAAGAAAATTATTTGATTGAAGGAGCGAAAATGATAATAAAGTATAGGATTGAAAAATTTTTGAACATCAAATAATCTTTCGACATTAATTAGTATAGTTGAAGCCACTTTTTTCTGCTCAAAAGTCTTAAAATAGTTGAACATTTAATGATGTTGGAAAGAAACTTTCATTTACAGTTCAAGTCTTTTCGTAGAATCTTGTCTGAACTTCTGAAGTGAAAAGTAATAGAAATACGAAGTGAATCGATGAATTTTATTATAAGAAATCCATGCCTTATTTGCATATGCCTCAGATCATAAACTGATCGGTACATCAAAATCTGAATCATGACTACGCGAATTTTCATACTGATTATCTGATGAGGAAGTTGTGACAATGTTTTTCAAATTTTTTTTATAAGAATCACACAATCTGAACAATTTCACAGACTTTTTCTTTGACATTTGAAGCACATGAAAAGATGACTGAGAATTGAAAAATTTTCAGAGAAAAAGTTGCTCCAACATCGATTTCATTTGTCTGTTACTTATTGTCTGATAGAAATGAATCTTTTGTTTCATTTTTCATATTTTTGTAATGGAAGATATTGAAGTAATAACATATACAAATATATCAATTCCTTTTTTAATACTTTTCATCTGTTATTATTATGAAAAATTTGCTATTCAATGTTTTTAAGGTCATTCTATTGCTGATATTGAAAATCACAAATTCGACATTGTTTTGCCCTCAATAAACATTTCCCATTTTCATGATTTCATCTCCCAGTTAATCATAACATTCACGAAGTCGTTGAAATTCCTACATCATTTGTTAATCAATTTATTAAATTTTATCTCTCTGTAAATTTCTATGAATTTTCATTTCCATTGAATTAACAAAGAGGAGTGTCATACAAATTTTAAATTCCAAATTAAATTCATTACTGTCGATTATAAATAGATCAATAGTAGGATTTTATTTTCTTACAGATTCCTTGTTAAAAATAAAGAAATTCTAGTATGATGAACGATGAACTAATTATTCATCTATTTCTAATACTTTCGTCAGATCTGTCAAATATGAATGTGACATTTTGCTGATCATAGTACTTGGGAACAGGTTCATATACCTGCATACATATTCGAGAATATATTGTGCGCAGATGTGTATATATACATCATACAATGCTATTGGACAGGTAGGTAATAGAGTACTTTAATTTCTCTCGGGAAACGCATATTGTCAACTATCTTATGATACGTACTTGAAGGGATGTTTGCCTGAAGAAGCTTGTCTTGTGGTCATTGAACAGAAATTGAGCAAGAAATTGATGAATTTATTTCGGGAATTGTTCACTTTACTGAACGGTATCCAAAAGTTCCTTTTAATCGGACATTCCTCCCATCATCGATCTCAATTTAATGAATGTTCTCATTCCAAACAGGTTAGTATTTAATGCTTTGCTCTCCAAATAAGCAAAGTGTAACATTCTACGAGCTAAGCCAAATCCACTTTTCAATTCTTTCAAATAAGTTTATTTAAGCGCCATTCTTTCAAAGGAATTTTCGTCGAAATTATTTTGAGATTGAAAATAATTTGACTGAAATATTTTACTTGGTGTGAAAATTGATCCTTGTTATATTACCAATAGAAGAATAGATATACTTGCAACTTTGTTAAAATTATAATGCTTAGAAGAGAGAACTTTTTAAATGAATTTGAATGAAGGAATGGAGGATATGACAAATAAAATTTTGGAAAATTTCGTTACTTTAAATTGGATTGTCGTTAGATAGGAATGTACTATGAAATTGTGGTTCAATAGAGAAGTTAAACTACATTAGTTTGTGTTAGATTGTTCCTATAAATTTTTTTTCTTCAGAATATGCTCTTAATCGTATGGAATATACTTTTTAACAATCGTGTTGAGCATTTATATTGCAGATGTTGCAGATATGATTAATATTTCATGAAAATTTCAAAACCTTTTCCAACACCTTGCTACGATTAGAGAACTATTAAGATGTATTGATAAAAACTAAAATAATTGAATAACTGAATTTAAAATTTAAAGTCTGAAAAATGCTTTAAAACGAAAATGTTAGTAATAAAAAGGACTGGGAAGTCCAAATTATTTGCTTTCCAATATATAAATTATCAAAACAAAAAAAATTATCATCAAAAGGGTGCAATAATGGCAATATAACAGAATATGGTAACTGATACGAAAAAGAGCAAAGGTAAATAACAATAAAAAGCGTTGCAATAAATAAGAATGCAATATTAAGAGACTGAAGTAATGAAAAGAATAAGAATTATTTAAACTGAAGAAAGTGAAATGCCTTTTGTCCGTGCGACAGTACTGTTCCAAAAATAGTTAATGTTTTCATTTTTTGCCAAAGAGGAAGTACCCTTGTGTATGCACCTATTAACAAACCAAGTGTCACCTTGTTCATTACTTCTAATGACTTAGGAACAATATGAAATCCCCGTGAAATAATTTTATTAAGATTTTTTTTTAGTACTAAAATGCATTCGGCAACATTTTTATATTTTGCATGTTGAAATGATTGTCTCATTTCACAATGATTTGTCTCTGTGCAAAACTTGATAAATGAATGGAAAAGATTCGGGAATTATAGCAGTTTTCCTTCAATTTTCGAGCTATACTTTTTAATAAAATGATCATGTAAGAATAGCAAAAAAACTTCGAACTAATAATATAAGTCATTTGTTTATATCTAACGTAGCTCAAAAGCAAGTTTGAATTTTCATTCACTTCAAAAAAATAAGAATGTGTTTTCCTTTAAAAGTTAAAATCAGTTCTGCTTAACTCATTGATGGGTGGAATTCAATTAATCTTGTACCTTCAATTGAAGTTTCTTTTTACATTTTAACAATAACTAGGCTAGTTGAAAACTTCTTATGTCCCTAAAATGAAAACAACCTTTGACCCTTATCGGAATAGATCTAATAAAGTTCGAAAAATTCAAATTCTTCTTTCTCAATTGATCACTTTTTCATAAAATAAATCATTCTGCTATTTGTTAATGAATTAATTGCGTTTAAAAGATTTTTATCGATGATTTTCAAGAAAAATTTCTACTTTTCAAATAACAATTTTGAAATACTGTATAAGCAAGGCTGCATAAGCTTTTATACTTACTTATTAAAATATAGACCGAGAAATCGATTAATAACAGAAAAGAATGGATAGAAATGCAAAAGAAGAAATGCTACCCATTGATGAACAATTGGATCCTTCATTCTTCCAGGTAAGACAGTAACAATATTCATTTTCAAGTAAGATAAATCAGGAAATGTAAAGATATACTTTTTGCATAGAGTGCATCTTATTATTCTTGAAATATTTTTGCATCATTTTTTTTCTTTGCTAATGGTGGTACTGTATGAATTGAATAAAATGCTTGGTAATCTGACATCTGTGGCTATCTTTTGCTGGATTGGCTCAATACAGTATCTTATTGGCGGCCATTTATTAATAATAATTTCATAAATGGAATTAACTCATAATACAATTTTAAATGGCAGCAAAAACATTAAAATCTAAGTTTTTAGAGTATTGATTATTATGTCGACAAGGGAATTTCTTTGATAACACCAAAACTTGTAGAGGAGTTAAATATGAAAGGAATGAGCAACAGTGAAAAATTACATTATGTGAAAGGAATTCTAGCATGTATTAAACCTGTCAACAAAGTTTGTGTCTTTTCTTTCTTTATTCTTGAATTGTTTTCCTCGAGAAATTTCAATGCTCAAATTTGCTACAGCCTCAATTTTATCAAATTGTGTGAACGATGACTGAACAAAGTTGAATTCATTTCTACTTAAGGATTCTGGCACTGCAAATCGCTCAAAAAGTTTTCAAACTTTTGAACTTTGTTTTGACTTATGATTTTTCATTTCTTCTAAGAAACAAATATTGTTTTAATCATTAGTTCAAAATGCTTTAATTTCAGTCTTAATTTTATATGTATTTTTTATGTGCAAACTAAATTTCAAATTGCGGATTTTATTTAGATACTTCATCTTACATTTCCAATTCGTCGGGGATAATGGTGAATTTGAAATGATTGAAGTATGGAGAGCACAACACAGCGAACATAGAATGCCAACTAAAGGTGGTATTAGGTTCGCCAAAAGAGTCAGCGAAGATGAGGTCAATTGAATATATGTTTTACTTTATTACTTTTTAAAAGAAATAATATAGTAAAAGAAGTATATAGGTGAAAGGATTTATAAAGGAAATTATCCGAAATTCTTTTATTTGTTTTATTAACTTAATTCATTATTTTCGATCAAAAGACTTTTGTACCTGTATCTCACCACATCCTATCTGTCGGTGAAATTAATACAATCCAATTAAATTTCACTAGGTTCGAGCTCTCGCAGCACTCATGACGTACAAATGTGCAGTTGCGGATGTACCCTTTGGTGGTGCAAAAGGTGCCATAAAAATCGATCCTCGAGAATATTCGGCAAATGAGATCGAAAAAATCACACGCCGTATGACGGTCGAACTTGCTAAAAAAGGATTTTTGGGACCTGCAGTAGATGTTCCGGCACCTGATATGGGAACAAGCGAGCGTGAAAATGGCCTGGATAGCTGATACGTATAGACAAACAATCGGATATAATGATAAGGAAGCCTTTGGTTGCGTGACTGGAAAACCTCTTACTTGCAGTGGTATGGATTTTCATTGATCTGTAATCCCACATTGCTTTTTTTTTCGATTACTCAAGATGAGAGCATTCCACTTTAAAAACATCCCTTCTGTTCATCCTTCTATTCAGATTTTACAATTTTTTTTTTATATCATATTATTAATGAATGTTAGATACAATGTGCATCAGAAATTATAAATTTAACAAAAAATTCTCAGTCCCTCAAATTAAAACTTTTTTTTATCTTGACGCCTGAATTAGGGATCCGAGGAAGAGTCGTTGCTACTGGACGTGGAGTTTGGCAAGCTTTGGAAGCATTCATCAATAATAAAGAATATATGTCTAAAATTGGATTATCCACCGGTTTATCTGGCAAAACATTTATCGTTCAGGTTATTCTCACCTTAAATAATCTTTTACCAATATTTGGTATCCTACAAAGCTTAACCTCACCTTATCAGAATTAAAGTCCTTACAAGTTGTAGTTTATCTCACTTTTATTTAATAGTCAAATAGAAATGACAAATAATCACCATTTTGGTTGAAAAGTAGCATCATAGATTGGTGAAGCATTTACATGGGGTGAATAGAAATCAAAAGGTAAATAAATGAAGCATCGGTTGATTTTTCTCTTTTTTTTCTTAATTATTCATTTCCACACAATCTGCTGGAAAATAATGAAAAAGTCTCAAATATTCCTTCGTTTTTTCTCCTTCATTCTGCGCCTTTCCTCATATTAAGATAAGATTAAGATTTCAGGGTTTTGGCAATGTTGGTACCTATACGACCCAGTACTTTGTACAAGGAGGAGGGATCTGTATTGGCATTCAGGAGTTGGATTGCTCCATCCAGAATTCCAATGGTATTGATCCGATAGCGTTGCGGAAATGGATGGCCGCTCACGGTACATTGAAGGTTTGAACCCAATTATTCCTCCTACTATTGTTAAAAAGTTTTTCTTAGCATGAGAAGTTTATCTGTCCATCTATTTGTTTGTTATTTGCAGGATTTCCCAAATGCAAAGGCATTTGAACCGTTTTATGAATTGATGTATGAGCCATGCGATATTTTCGTGCCAGCTGCTTGCGAAAAAGTTATTACGAAAGCAAATGCAACTCGTATAAAAGCGAAAGTATTATGTTTTTCCTTAATTGTGTCATACTAACTAAGCATTTCCAGAATCTTCTCCGCACTGAATAAATTTGCATAATCTGGGATGGTCACTATAATCAGTTATCACTATGATTAAATTAGATCCCGTATCCAGCTATCAATTATTAATATATCACTTGTATACACAACTCATGTATTATGTTAAATTTTATTCATCAAAACTAAATTGACCACAAAATACAATTTCCACATTACCGAAATATATGGGAAAATGCATCTTTTGATTTTAATAACTGGAAGGAATGAAAGTATTAAGTTGTCCCAAGTAATTTAGATCATCGTGGAAGGAGCAAATGGACCAACTACACCAGCGGCAGACAAGATCCTAAAGGAAAAGGGCAACATTTTGCTTATTCCAGACTTATTTGCAAATAGTGGCGGTGTTACAGTGTCATTCTTTGAATGGTTAAAAAATCTGAATCATGTATCATTTGGTCGCTTGACGTTCAAATATGAAACTGATTCAAATCAAAAAATACTTGGTCAATCTCTAGCAAAATTACTCACATACATAGTATCCCAATGAATTATGACTAGAACGCTGTTACTGTACTTTTTCCATCCACCATTACTGTGTTTTTTTTTTTTTTTTTGATTAGGAAACGAACATTCTCTTTCGAAGTTTTCAGCTTCCTCTTGTATTTGAATCAAAAATAAGGAAAGCAAGAAACTTGCATATTTGTCGAGGATTCTTCTCTTAATTTAATTTTTAAATGTTACAGAAAGTGTGCAGCAATCACTCGAAGAAGCAATGAGTAAGAAAATTCCAATTAAACCAAACAAAGAACTATTAGGGCGTATTTGCGCTGCTGCTGCAGGTGCAACATCTGAGGAAGAAATCGTTCAATCTGGTTTAGATTATTCGATGCAGCGCTCGGGTTTGTGAATTTTTTAATTGCAAAATTCAAATTATGAAAATTTTCACACGAATTTTACCACTTTCTTACTTTTGCTATTAATTTTATGGGAATTCATAATTATATCAAACTTTTACAAATTTATTACAGTCAACTCATCATCAGTATGAGCAATTAGGTAATGTTATAATAAATAGTAATTCAATCAAAAACGCCGGATTCAGTAGCTCTGATCCTGAACAATCTGATCGTTTCCTGAATCAATAAAATATAAATCCTCAACAGTTTAGCGGAATCAATTATGCAAACGGCACAGAAATACAATTTGGGACTAGATATCCGTACTGCAGCATATGCAAACTCGATTGAGAAAATCTACAATAGCTACCTCATGGCCGGGATCACATTTTCTTGAATCTAAGCGAACTGATTTGAAAAGATTTCTCTAGTTTAGAAATTCTTCATAAGAAAATTGGTTTTGTACATTCGTGAAACGAAATAGATAAGATTATATTGTAACGCGCAGACATCTACATTCATTTTAAGCAAAGTTGCACGATACCTTTCTGCATGCAATTTTAAGAAGTATATGAACATTACTTGGAACTTTGGTCCTGTTTGTTTCCCAATTTTCCACTGCAAACTAATAACATTAAATAAATGAGAATCTGCAAACCGGAAAAATCTCACGCAGATGTAATCAGATATAAATTTTGAATCCAGAAAGCATTAGTGTCGAATAAGAAATATCTCTGCCAAGCATGAAAATATTTAAATTCTTAGTTGAAATTTTTTACACTTCTCATTTGTAACACTCAAACGATAATAGTATATATTTCTTCCTGCAAGCAACAAATTAAAAGGATCAAAATGAAGTGATACATAGGTACAACAAAGTGAAACAAATATTCGTAATGATGACATAGAATTTTAAACATATGGCACAGAATTAAGCATTCCACACTTTCGATTTTCACAGTGATATTAAAAAATATTTTACAGTCTCTCCACTTCTATGGTTGGCAACACAAACTAAAGAATGATTTTACCAAACACGACAAAATGTAGTTCCTGTCTAAATTATACGATTTTCTAAAGTAATTTTGGAATAAGTTTGTTGGGATATAACATTGGATCAGTAAAATTTGTGAAATTCATTAAATTCGAGATTTAGGATTAAATTTCGTATTACAAATCTGCGAAATAATTAATGTGAAATTCTAAAAAAAATGTGTGAATTAAATAAAGATCAAACTCTATTATGCGACCTCACGTTTCTTCAGTTTCTTGATTTTTGGAAATTTAATCAACATTTTTTTCTTTGCTGATCCAACAATTTTACTATCGAAAAAAGTGCAACTATTTTACATGTGCAAACAATGATAGGTAGTAACAGGATTCAAAATTAAACGTCGAGGGACTAATCAAACTTCTAAAACCGCACACGAAATGAAAATTTGAAGGATCTGAAACGCAATTAAGCGCAATTCGCTGAACGCTATACGAAATATGAATATGTATTTAAAAATTTACAATGATTATCAAACTGAAAAGAAGCGAGGAAACCTGGCTGGAAAATATTGAGAACAAGTGGTTTTCTAGCAAGCTGCAGATCTGTTTCGCTCAGGAAATTTGTAAATTAAAGTCATTATTTTTTAATAATTATTGGTGACATCATATAACATGTATTAGACGAAAGTACGGCAAGTCGTGGTCCTCTTTATACACATCAATTTGCCAAATACCGTTGCAATAAGCATTAGTTTCGCTTGAGAATCAAAATTATCCATAGCTTGTTGACAAAATGAATCACTAGTCGGAGATTAGATATCTATAGTTTCGTATTCGCAATGGTTGTTGCTTGGGAAATGACGGATGAGACGTCAGTAACGAATTTTGATATATTTGACTGATTTCGGAATATTGACCAAACTTGATCTCTGCAATTCCTTGCTGGTGATTCTAGTAATGCTTGCAAATAATTTGGAGACGAAAGACTTGCTTGATTAAATCATCAGATAGATACGGCGCTGAAGAAACAGATGTCTCGGGATGAAGAGACAATGAAGTACAGCTTTTAGTAAAGCTCGGAGATTTTTTTTAAATGTGATGAGAACATAGTGGTAATTATTTTCGAAAAATAGGATTCTATAATGACTGCTACTAACTGTGACAGAAGCGCTGATGACAGAATATTTAAATAATTTCTTGATTGGCTTATGCTTCTTTCAGCTAACTGTACTTTTTTAATGGTCGAGTAACACTGATTTAGCAGGAATTCGTAAATTTGAACGAGCTCCTACTTGGAATCATTAATTCGGTGTCCTGATATCCGAGTGGAAGATGCAAAAAAGTAAGTTCTAGTAGTCGGAAATACGACCGGAATAGGAAGCATAGTCCGTTGCATAATAGGGACCAGTTCTTTCGATATTTTGCGTCGTTCGCATTCCTGATGAGTAAAGCTGAGTTGGACAGGATTGGAATCTATAAAAAATTAAATTTCCAACATCTAAGCATATGATAAATTATTAATTAAAATTGGAAAAAGTTTTTTTTTTTTTTTAAATTAAAAACTCATTCCCATCAACAATATCTCATGAAAAACTCCAAAGACCGCAAATTACCAATACTTTTTCAATCTCTTCCATTTCATTTCGACTTTATGCTTGAAATTTGAAAATATTTAAATTCAGAATTCAGATCTATCAGCATCCAAAAGATGGCTAATATTATTTGATAAAGATGTGTACTTTAGAGTGTTAAGTTTTAATGCTGTATTGTGCACTTTTCAATTCTCGCAGTGACATATCAAACAAAATTATAGAACAGATGGGATTTTAATAAAATCGTATAAAAGAATTAGAAAAGCCAGAAGTTAAAATAAGTCGTCTTTCATTTATATCATTAACAAAGCATTATTTAAAACCGTATACTAAACCTATTTTGATTTCAGTACTATCATAATTAAAGTAATGATAAAAAAGCATTAGATCTATTTTCTAAAATCTTATTTAAAAAATAACCTTTCGTGATAAATTTGTTGCACTGGTGCTCTACTCGGTGACATTGTTTCTGCTGCTGCTGTGGAAAAGTAAATATGCTGGGTCGGATATCCGCTTCTTCCTCTCCTAACGACAGGTATATTTCCGCATGCGGTAGCTCCGCTGTATGCAAACCAAGCATTGAAGGCATCGTAGTAATCGTTTCTGCATCCTGAATAATACGCCATGCATTGCTGCTGCTGTTCGCATCGTCTTTCGTAACAAAATTGCGGGAGGATTGTATATTGTTGCTTTTGTTGCTGCTCCTGTTGGCAGGATTGCACATATAATTCATTATCATAGCCGCTGAAAAAAGAAAAAACGGCATGAGAGGTACGCAAGAATTTATTTTTTCATTTCATCTGAAAAATCATTCTCCAAATTATGTTCCATGTTTTAACGCAGTTTTCACTTTTTAAATTCCAATTTCGTAATTATTCTAATCGACCATACTTTCTTGCTTGGCGATTGATGTATGAGTTTCTTTTCTTTCTATTACTGCATTCCTTGTTGCAAGCTGCTTCGTCATACTGTCCCCTCCAGCCAAGTAATACATTTCTGAATGTTCCTTGTTCCTAAAAAATTGCCAATATGAAAATTAGAATAGACACTTCAAATTTTCATGAAAGAAAAACAAAATTAAACAAAAATCGTAAGACATGCAAGATTAATCGGTTTTCCCAATGAAAACAATTTTTGTTGGAGTATGTAAATGTGATGAAAATTTGAAAAGAATTTTTTAAAGCAAAGATTATTAAATTTTTTGATACATTCTAAAATATCTTAAATCTATGAAATCTCTGTAAAATCCCATTAACTAAACAATATCTATATATATAACGCGCATGAAAAAACATTTCAAGAATGTTTCATGCAAGGAACAGTTGTATTTTTATCATGCAAAATATGTGTATTACATATACGATAGTGTACAAAGCTTGAAGCGCAATAGAAAACTAGCTGGAAAACACGCCTATGGTAGTTCAGAATTCATGAAGGAAAAAAGGAAGAATATTTTTTGATCAAACAGTTATGCTGTAACAATTTTCTTCAAACTAAATAATCATTTTCAACAATAATATTAAAAACTTTGAGGAAAGCGGAAGCAATAAAAGAGTGCTTAAAGCATGTAATAGAGAAGTCTATATAAGAAGACCAGCTTAAGCTTGCAAGTTACCCGCCCACCTCTCAACAAAGCTATCGTAGAAGTTTGAATTTTCAACCCGTATATAGCCACTAGCAGGTAATTCCTCTCTGTTCCAAAGAATTTCTGTTTTATGCGTTCCAGGCACTTCCTAAACTTGACACCTGTTCATACTTATTTAAAAGATTCTCAGTTAATTAACTTTCTTAAGAACAGTTTATTACTTGATATTCCGCAGTTGCAACAATATGCTAATGAATCTACCCAATAAATAAATCATTATGGAGTTGTTTTTAATGACTGGATAAACTTTCAGAAAACTCTATAGTAGACTACAGTATTTCTAAATAAAAAAATCTTAAAAATATAAACTCAATATATTCTAATCTAGTTACAGTAGCATCCTCAAGAGATTCCCAAAGCACTTTGCAATTCTGTTAGAAAAGAATCAAATGAAACTTACGTTCATATGGTAACCAGGATTTACTGACTGCAAAATGTCACAGCAAGAAGGCTGGTATCGTGGTAGTGGTCCTCTGCGTATCGACTGATCGCTTTTTTCATTTTTTTGACGATTTTGCATTCTAGAATTGGCTGAAGAATGCAAAAAACAGGCTTGAAAATCACTCTAAATAATGCGATGCTAATTTTAGAATAATTTATTTTGAAATTATTAATCATTAAATCTATCTATCTCTTCAAAATATTGCTATGAAAAAAAATTACTATTACTAGACAAAGAAAACTGAACAAAGAAAATTTATAGGTTTTTACTCAACATCATAAATTTTTTTGTCTCGTGATTCCACAAACCTATTCGTCTTTTCGACAAGAAAATTATTTTTCACAATGCCGAATGATATAGTTTTTTCTGGAGATGCATCACGCGATCTCGAATTACCAAGTCTCTGAGTAATCTTTGAAAATATGCTACTGCAAGTAAAAAATGGATTATTTAAAAACAATCAACATAAATTGCTGGTAAATTTTATTTTAAAACCAATAATTTCTTTTGAATGAATATAAAAACGTAAACAAGTGTTAAAAATATTAAATATCAACATAACAATAAAAATTTCAACCAATAAATCTTTAGAAAATGACTTCCTGTGAAAAATAGGAAATATTAGATGTATTCACCTTCCAAACCTGATTTTCTTCGTTGCTGTTTTTCCTTGGAAGTGGCAGAAATTTCTCTAGGTAAAGAACCGTAAGGTTCACTCCGATTCCTCCCTAGAAATACAATATCATATAAGTTATAAAAAAATGGAATATCATCAAAATCAATGAAATTACCTGCAGCAGTTTGGCCTTCTGTATCGGAAATAGATGGCTTCATGCAAACACTAGATCGAGATTTTTGGGCTCGCTTGAGAGTGCTCCGATGGACTCGTCTTGCCATTTGTTCTGTCTGAGAGCCTCGGAAGGTTAATCCATTAATATAACTGTAATGTAGAAATGTTACTTCTTGCAACGAATAAAAATAAAAATAATTGTTTAAGAATAAATGGTTACATGGAATATCGGAAACAGCAGAAAAATCCAACTTACGCTGATGTAGTTGTCAGCTTTGCCAATCGGTGCGCCTCCATAGTTTCGAGGCTTAATGAACGACGATTAGGGGATGCTGAAATACTTACTAATAAAGACGAATAAAACTATTTATAAATATTCTATCATCCACAATTAACAATTTAATATTTTTATACTAGAAAAAAAGCATGAGTTGGTGCTATGTTATGTTATGTCAGAAAAAAATTAGAGCTATATGTTATATGAAACTAAAATGACATGACTGGATAGAATACAAGATGTATTAAATCCATGGCAGCATCAACTATGAACAACACAAAATAAAAGTGGCAAAGAATAGTCAGCCTGTCATGCCAATAAGTTACATTTATTTTAATATTCCCGGCATCTTTAGTTTATTTCAAATTTATTTTGAAAAATAAAATATAGATTTGCAAAATTTAATCATGAAATTTGACCAACACTTATTACAAATCATAAATGGTGAAAGAGCACATTTATCCTTTCATTATTAATGTTACTGACAGAATTAGTGAAAGACATAGAAACAATTTTTTCATAATTTCTAATAGGTCTTCCAGTGTCAGCTTTTTTATCCGAAAGTCGAAACAATGTTAAGTTTCGATACATTTTTTTCGAAATAGGTGGCGCTACGTGATAAGAACATAGCAAGCCACTGTTGTGATGAGCTAACAAACAGAAAGAGAGAAGCTGAAGCATTCATTTAGGCAAAAGAAGTGCTAAACAAATCTTTTAAACAAAAAAAATAATACAACACCTAAAGATCATTAAGCGAAGATAAAACAAAAGTAAGGACTGCCTAATTTACCATTAAAACAAAACAAAAATACAGTCACAAATAAAAAATGCCTTATCTCTGCAACCGCATTGTGAAATTACACTTTTCTGAAGTATCAGTAGTGACTAAAACTCCCAATAAAACCAAATTGAAAATGAAATAATCCAAATAAGCCACTAAAATCACGCAAAAAAGCAGCATCTTATATCAGATTTAAGTAAAATAATTATTATTAAGAAGCATTTACCACTCATCTGGCGATTATGTTTAATTTTATATAAAAGCATTGCATTGTTTGCGTCGTTTCCAACACCTATATGCCGCTTTTTTGATATCGACCTACAAAAGTAAACCTGTCATACAAAAATTGGAAAAAATTAGATTTTGTTCCACTAAAAATTAAAAAAAAAAAGAAAGTTTGAATAGTCTCCAGCTACCAAAAAGACGCATATTCCTTTAATTACAATGTATAACATTCCTTAAATACAGCATTTTTTACGTTTTGATTTCGAATAAAATTTTTCACAGCACTAACTTTTACATCATCAAATACTTATTTATAGTAACTTTGCTATAAAGACGACCTCCTGGCAGGATTTGTCCGACTGAAAGTATTGGTATCAACATGGCTGATTTCATCTTCTGATATATATTTCTGTTTATCGCTTGAGATGGAATCCAAATCTTCATTTGTGTTTCTAAAACGAACATTAATAATAAAGTAAAAGTGCATCTATCAAACATAAACTTTCGACATACTTTAACAGTTCTCAAATATGCAAATCTAAAATTGGGCTATCAAATGTTCACTCCACGATCAGAATTGATAATATGATTCCAACAAATATAATTATCAATCAAACAGCTCATATCAGTAATGTGTAATAAAAATAAGAAATTTAATAAGCAATTGAACAGCAATTGTTTTATAATTTAAGACAACTAACAAAAATCATATGTAATCATACCCCAATCATGAAAAAAAACTTCATAAAAAAAGAAAACTCAAGGATAATGACAAAAAAAGATTACAAGGAATGCTCGTCCGAGCTATTAGATCGGCGTCTTGGCATGTTTCCATTATAATCATTTGAAGTTCCTTGGTTTTTTACTATCACTTTATTATCATCTGCAGGTGAAATATATTTACGCATATATTAATTAAAATTACATATGCATACTCCTATACATGCTAGGATATCTATACAAAAGTGGATTTAAACAAACGGTTAAATACGTAACACCAATTTTCTTACTAGCAATATTTGGACGTTATTGACATATGATTGCATTACTCATAAGATGAATTGCTGACATAACTCAACATTATAATATTCAGTAACATGATTACGCTTTTATATAAACTGATAAATTGTTATTAAATTTACCTTCAGATTTTGTTCGAGATTCATCATGCACTTTGAGACCTTCATAATGTGGAACCAAACATTTGCCTAACGAACTTCTTATATTTGGAGAATCGCTATGTCGTAGCCCAACCTTTCTTGCAATTTTTAAACATACATTATTTGCGTTTGGTCCTAAATACAAAAGAACGTTTTCTTCACAATACTTATAATCAACGCAATCTCTTTTGATTCCCAACATTCACCTAAGTTTTTCAAGCATCTAGTGATAGCGTCACTAGCTTCTGAATTCTTTGTCATTCGCCTCAAATCAGTATTTTCAATCCCAATCAATTGATCATTCACTTGTAATCTTCCATCTTTATATGCAGCTCCACCATGCAAAACCTGAGAGAGAATGTATAAAGTGTAATTTATAAAGTGTAATTTTTCAATTACAGTATTCGAAAACCACCGCTAAAATTTAAAAAAAAATGTATTAGTTCAAATAAACAAGATATTCATCAAGCATTTAGGAGCACAAATATATAACTAACTTTCTTAATAAATATTCCGCAATCATGACGGGTACCATCAGGTTTCATAATGGCTCTTGCTTTTAAGCTTATACCCAATCCAGCACTTCCC
Organism: Dirofilaria repens; assembly: GCA_008729115.1. Taxonomy (NCBI): domain Eukaryota; kingdom Metazoa; phylum Nematoda; class Chromadorea; order Rhabditida; family Onchocercidae; genus Dirofilaria; species Dirofilaria repens. Next base: position 576,728 of record SNRZ01000011.1, read on the forward strand.
GTTTCATTCAAGGCAATTTTCAACGTCAAAATCTCCTCTCTGCAATTTTTTTCAATTTTTCTCAACAAAACATAAAGTTCAACTTATACGTGAACCATTTTATAATTTCTCATAGATACAGTGAAGATTTTTCCATGTTATTTGAAATACGTTAATGGTTGCTCATAATGGAAATCAATATTTTATGAAATAACCTTAAGCAATTCAGTTTTATTTATCAATAAAACTTAGAGAATAGAAAGGCATATTTTTAAAATAATTTTAAAGTTTTTCCTACTTCATATTTTATCAATTTATTAAAAATAAATAATACTCAATACTTTATTTGCTTTAAGAATCAAGTGCATAAAATTACTAATTAAATGTACCCATATCGTTTCGTCCCTTCACTGACTTCATTATGGCAACAATATTTTTTATCATCGTGATCGATTTTAACAATTATTGGGTTAAGGCTTTCGTCTTCCTGACTTCCAAGTCGTGAAATTAATAAGTTTACTGAATTACCAACATCCAATTTTTTCAGACGTTCAACCATATCCTTTTGGGTAAGTTTAGTTGTTTTCTCGCCATTAATCTAAAATTTCAGAAGAAAATCTTAAAATTTTTCTTAGAGAAGGAAATGAAGAAGAATTATATTTTTTTCCACATATTTAACAACAGAATTCCAAAATGTCGTATAAATTAAAGTAATCATTGCAATTTTTAAAATAAAAAAAAAAAAAAAATTATTTAATACCACACCCGATGATAAAAGAGAATATAAAATCGTAATCACTTCTATAATACTTTTTATACATACTTTTTATCACTTCTGCAAAAAGTATTATCACCTGTAATAACCGATCACCAGCTCTTAATTTATTTACTGCAGCACTATCTGCTTTCACATTCCCAATATAAAATAGTCGTTCACCTTTAGCAGTTTCACGACTCGTTATGGTAAAACCAAATCCGCCATTTTCTGAATCATATTTATTAGTTTTTGCGCAAAGCCAGAAATTGGTAAATAGTGTTTTTTTTGGTTCATATTTTATTCATAATTTATACAATCACTGGTAGAATATTCCAATATTGTGAGAGAGCGCCACTTTCGCAACTATTCATGGAAATTAACAAATAGCAAAAAATATATTAGATGATCATACTTTTAACAATTTTCACTGGAAATGTTGTTCCAAGAGCTGTTGTATTAGCCTGCTGCAGTGCAGACAGTGTTGGTCGCTTCTGCAAACTGTTCGTTGATGACTGATTACGATGAAAAATTGCTGAAAATCAAAAAAAAAAAGAAAAATGTAATCAGTTATGACATAAATAAATATCCGCATATTAGGAATTACCATCCTGGAAAGACAACAAGACACATAATTATTTTATGTAACCACTTATACTTTAGTTCGGTTACTGCACTATTGTTTATTTCGACACCAACTGCATATCGACTTGAATTACAAAGAACTCCTGTCGTTTCTAATAAAACAATCACATAAATTTCACTAAATAATTTATAGATGCTGACAACTCAAGAACCTACAATCGTTTGTAAATGTTTCCATCGAACGATCGACTGTCAAACTTGGGTGAGCAATTCCTTGTATTTCGTGTAAGTAGGCACGTGCTCTTGAGATTGACATCTGCAAAGTGAAGTTGAAGTTGTTAAACTATTAGCTATTTGCTTACGTAATTTTAGCCATTTATATATCAAAATGAGCAAGAGAGTAAATTTAATGATTCGACGTAAACTTCCTTAAAAGTCATCTGTCAAATATTAGCAGAAAACATCGATAGAGCCGGTCCTACATAATTTTTAATTATTAACCTGATAAACAGGACGCTGATTGATTTCCACAATGCGATCACCAACTCGCAGACGACCATCCCTCCCAACCCGACCTTCATCATCAATTTGCCGGATCTCTACAGCTTGTAAGCGCATACTGTTTACTGGATCATGTACCGGCGAAATCTAGAGAAAAGAAACAATCAAAAGTGCCAAAATTCCAAAATCAAATAAGCAACGATTATTAGCTTTATGGTTTTTGATTTTTTAATAGATGAAAAAACAATATGGTGAACCTATAAATTTTTATTATTCGCTTGCTGTCTCATCGTATTCAAAACGGATCGACTGAAAAGCAAAAGCAAATTAGTTGCTGTAATTCTGGCATATGAATAAAAACATAACTCTTTTGATTTACTTTATCCTCAGCAGATTAATCAAGATGATATAATAAATGTTGCTGAAGATAATTGTTATAAGAGGAAAAATGGAGATACCTCAATTCCTAACTGTATATTAATAGTGTTGTCTGAAAATATAATCACTGTTTGTCCTCGGTTTACTGCTTCCATCAGTGGTACTAATTTCGAACTTCTCACATAACTTTTGGTATTATTTGCTACTTTTTCCTCCAATCGTTCTTTAGCATCAAAAAAATTGTTAGTGAGACGAGATTTTCTAGCAGCTGATCGAGTCATCAGTGATTCTTTCGTGAAAATTGACGATTCTTGTGATGAATAAGGGTCATTACCTGGAAAAAATAAACATACGACTTCAAGCAATATAACCGTAAAATGTTGTCAACAAAATTCGTCTTAAAAGCATATTATTTAAAGCTTCACCAAAAAATTAGTTGGTTTAATCAAAGTAAATTTTTGGGAGAGCTATTACTGATAAATGATAAATTGAAAATTGATTCTTAGTGAATAATGAAAAGCGAACGAGATCGAAGATGTATGTATTTCGATTTATTGCGTTATTTCCTTAAAAAACTACAAATCCATGCTTAATCATAATGTAAATATAAGAAAGAAAAATTATTTCAATTTTTATGAATACAAAATATATCTCCAAGTCCGGCAAATTCAAATTTGTTTGTTTCTAGTCAAGCATCTAATGAAAAATTAAAGATTTGAAAAAAAAAAAATCAAATCGAATATAAAATATACAAAGGAAATTAAAAACCTGGGGATATAGTGACCCGATATTTATTTCTCGGTGACCTGCTACTATTTTTCAAGGTGGAGTGATAAATATGACATGTGTCAGATGTATCATTACGGTTCTGATCGAAATGTATAGATGGAAAAGTTAATGGGAAAACAGGTTTAGAACGCGTTATAACTGAGGACGAAGATGGCTTTTGTTGCAGTGTGTGGGTGTTGTCCGAAATTACCCGTAGACCATCAGCTAAAGTAAATTATTTAATGCTGCCTTAATAATTCACATCACTGTAAATTATGCAAAATAAATCATCAAATATAATCCTTTTGTAAAGTTTTTATCAATTTTATCAATCAAAAATATTTCTAAAAAATTTAGAACTTCTAAGAACATTGGTACTATTAGAAAATTTTGCATTTCATCTTAGCAATTCGAGATAATTTTCAACTACTAGCAATATCAAACAATGCATCAAAATTTTAACCACAATAAAACGAACATGGAGTGACAGCAATATTCGTTATTTCAACAACATCACCATCGCCAGAACTTGAAATGATGTTTAATTTACGATCCAAAGGACTTCCTGTAGATAAATTGGCTTTTGTGGTTGCTGAAGAACTTGACGATGCTGTTCCATTAACGGCAAAATAAGACGCATTTATTGGGGCCGAATTCACTGCAGCAAAGTTCGGTTCATCGTAGATGGCTAATATCTAAAACAGATATTACTCAGAAATCATTCTCCTTATCCAAATTCTTAGAAGAGCAACTATGTGAAAAAGTTCAATTATGATTTAAATTACGAAATTATGGAAATAAAAATTCGGTAAAAACTCTTTTTTAAAGAAATTCTGAATATTTATCTATTCTTTCACCAAACGCTTACTTCATCTGAAAATGTGAGGCTAATGATTTGGAAAGTTACTTCCTTTAAATAATTCCTCATTCTATTTTCATTATATTTATCTAATTTGTTAGTAAAACAGGTTAAACTATCGTAACAAAGTTGAAAAATTTTAAACCTTCTATGACTTTCACTAACCTGATCATTATTCTCATCAAAAACATCAAAAAGCTGGTCATCGGGATCCAGAATGCCACCATCTCGTAAGCATTCAATATGGTGAACAAATACATAGTGTTCTGATGGCTATAATTCCTAATATGCTAACAATGTAAATGCGTCAATAAAGTGGACAAGAAAAGTCAGATATTCATTCCATATTTCTCTCATTAATGATTAGGATAAATAGCTGACTATTACTTGCCCAAATTTAGGCCGAACTGAAATTCACTTACAGTAACATAATTTGCATTTTGTTGGCAGTGTACGATGCCATTGGGTCCGATAACAGCACTATCTGTCGTTGCGGACATGAGGTGAGAATGCGATGTGGCATATATAATAAAATGAGAAATTCCTTTTTTTTTATTCGAAATATATTGGAAAGAGATAGAATAACGTTAGGTAAATCATCATTCTTTTCATAATCGTATCCATAGTATTCCTGATTATGATAATGAGAATTACAGTGATAACAAAATGTGAATAATGACAGGGAAAATAGCAGTGTATACGTTTGCGAACTGAGGAGTGATATAAAATAATCTTTAAATATGCTTATTTGCAACAATGTTTATTTGTTTATTTATCATCATTTCTAATATTATTAAAGTCGAAATTAAAATGAATTGATCATGAAGATCTTTTATCATAGTCGAAATCAGAAAGAGCCTCAAAGACAGAGTTCTGAGATCTAAAATTTTCACGCAATATCAGTCATACATTCATTCAGTAATTCACTTTTTTTCTGCAAGAACTTTTTACGAAAAAATGAAATTCTAAAAAGCATGGAAATATTTATGATATCAGAATTGTTATCTTTACCTGGACATGTTATATTTTCCTCATCTAATTATCATTTAACAAAGTACTCGTGATAATTTCACGTAATTCTAATTGCAAATTCCCGCTTTTTATCCTGTGTCCTCTTCTCTCATATCAAGAATAGATAGATTTTTGAAAAAGCATCCTGTGAGGCAAGTTGTAAGTTGGGGAAGGATAATTACCACCATCCATTGGGAAGATGTTGCAATGAATTTGTAATTTAATTCACTCATTCATTCAATTTAAAGTGACTCATTTAACGAAATTATCCGAAAGCAAAAAAAAACAAATACTAACAGATTGTCACCAACAGTTCACTCATTTCCTTCCGATATTGTATTTCTGTCGCATATTATATAGTAAGTGAGAGATGGGTTGACTTATCATTTGCGTTTCATAGAATGGATGATAGTTAGCAAAGGTAAGAAAGGCAGACAAGCAAAGATTTCCAATTCGAGAGCGATCTACGGAGGACAATATAATGAAAGTAGAAAAGAAATAATGGAAGAATAAAAGCGTAGAGGTTCTGACAATACCTACGATAAGTTATAGTAGATATAACCCTGAGGATATCCTATGATTACATCCGATCAATTGATCGCCTCGTTTCCTATTCTGAGCAACTTATGACATGATAATGATCGATACCATAAGGAAAGGACATAATAGAGGGACTGCCAGTCCACCACTGCATCATCATCTACCTGCACAACTGCATACATGCATACAGACAAATGCAGAAGTTGCGTACATTCATACACACTCATCATGTATGCTATCATTCTCTCACCTGTATAATTTATGTAAACTATTCTGAAAAAATCTCGACGACATTTCTATTAATTTTGTCTGGGATATCGTAAAAGACTTCTCTCATTTCCTATGTTTTATACTGCTAGATCTCTCGGTATGAGCGATATTGTGCCATTTACAGACAATCACTTAATGAATATTCCGGTTTAGCTCATATTCATTCCATAGATTATATCTAATATATCAATATATTCAAATATAAAGATAAATTGTATGACTGAAAGACTAGAGTACTCCAAAGAATTAAGAAAATGAGCAAATGCATGACACAGATGACCTTAAAAGTATTTGAACTTTGCCATCTATCCTACCTACCTCAATTGTTTTTAGTTTAATGCATATTTCCTATCATTTTCCAAGTAGTATTAATAAAAATCATAGTGTTTCTACGATACGATGTAAGTGACATTGTTGACTATCAGCTACTCTTCAATGATTCTTAATTTATTGTTTCTATATACTAGTTATTATCATCTTCTATTGATCCTCAACGAATAGTAAAAAAAATGAACAAAAATGTTTGATTTCAAAAATGCCCAAGTTATCTTGCGTTTGACACTGATATGCTTTTAGCACAATTGATAACTGCTGGGAAGTAAAAAGGTTCGAACTGGAGTTAGAACCTATCGTCAAGTTAGTAAATAGCAACAAACAAAGCTGAACAATATCTCCTCCAATAACACAATTAAATGATTATCGAGAAATATTAAAAGGGAACTCTTTTCCTCATAAATTTAAAAATTATTTTATAGTAATTAATTAAATACCATCAGATATTCAAGCACAGGAATCATAATTTGATTCATAATTTTTTTTACGGTAAGTTTCTTCTCTCAAATTTTCCTTTACTTATTCGATAGATTCATTTGACAATAGAAATTCAAATTATCTTCTTAAATAATATCACAAAATGATAAATAGCATTGGTAAGGTATGAATAGTTTTTAAAGGAAATATAATTTAATCATACGAAAGCTTTCGTAATAAGTCTCGTACGATATTCCCAGCATAGTTATGATCCACAAGATCTTTGAACAGAAAATGACGAAAAAGTTTGAGGAATCAGAATGTTGAAATTCATATCCTGTTTATTTGACAATAAATAAATATTCATAAACCATTGTGCAGATTGCTATTTGTATTTGTAAACAATGAAAAACTGAAACTGGAGAAACTAATAAACTATTATTATTATTATTTATTCATGCGGCCGCAGAACCGATAATATTGATCTTATGTGAGAAGTGACTCACAAACGTACACTGCCAATTGCAAACTATGAAATTTCATAGAAGTTTAAATACGATTAACGAATCCAAAAGTAATTATAGTTTTATGATTTGATTTATAAGTCAAATCGAAAGTTTTGAAGAATTTATGAATCGAATTCTTCAAAAACGCATATAATTAATTAGTAAAATAAAAACTGGAAACTTACTTGTCCGGTGGCTTTTTTGTATCGTACAATAGAAGCCTTAATTAGATCATTAACAGTCATATAGTCGTAGCATGGAACCACCACTGCTACATTGCCAAAATGTACTGTCACTTTTGCTTTCATTTTTTTCACTTAGTATCTTTAAAAAAAGCAATTATTAAGTTGAATTATTTGCAATCTGAGTGATAACAATTCATAATTCAGTTTTGCATTGGAAGTAAGAATAAAGAAAGTATGCAAAATAAATAATTAGAGACAAGACCTTCATCAAATTAAAAACAGTCTTTTCCTATATATAAAGTGGTCAAATGCTAAAAGACGATAACAAACTTCGAACCCTGGAATTTCTTCCTCCAATACAATCAAAAATTGTTTCATATCCTTCAATAGAAGCTTTTAAGCAGCATAAATAATCTTCATATTGTTTACTGTAACCATCATAGGTTTCAAAAATAAAAAAAGTATTTGAGATTATCACTGATTTCAGAGGTGAGATAATAAAGGTAATAAACTGTGATTTTTTTTTCTATAACCAAATGAAAAGGATACAATCGTAGTGGAAGACGGAAAGTTAAAATCTCAAAGAATTAATGAAATCTATTTCCGTTATCTGACTAACAAAAGGCTATTGAATAGAAATTGAATTTTTCAGTATCTCTGGCAAAGTATTTTTAAACTGTTCTTTTTTGGATATTTCTCATAAATTTAAAAAATTAATAAAGTCGACTTTTTTCATTTTACTTTGTTATTTCACTATTTTTAAAAATTTAATTAATTTCTCTGAATCAAATCCAATGTTGCTAAATTGGTAAAATGGAAAGTCACTGCGACATTTCTTTGCAGGTGCACTATGACAGAAAGGAATGGAATAAAATTCATTTATCATTTAAATAACAAGATCAAATATTGATCGATCGGTTCTATGATTAAAATGATAATAATGAAAAAGATCATAGTAAGAGGATAAAAAGGAAAGAAACTTCCATACACAACACCAATTTAGAATAATTTCTTCTGATTATATTTATATTTTTTTATGAAGAATTATCTCACTTTTGAATTTCATGAAAATATGAGTGATAACGCGAGAGAAAAGGTTGCAAATATAAGGTTAGTTGGATTTCTGTATGAAATTATCTAAAATTGGCTATTATGAAATTTAATTTGCATGTATTTAGCTAGACATTTTTTAGCATAAATTTAATAACAAATTTGATAATACAACTTTCTAGTGAACAGAGAGAAGAGCCAGGAGTGCAATTTGACTCAAGCAAAGGATTATCTATCTGCGCAGTTCTTCTCGGGCAGATTTTTTGTATTTACCCGCAAAAAAGTTTGGACCGATACATGTCTCACTCACTTCAGCAACAAGATTGCAGTTCTTGAGGAAGGTTTTATTGGTATGGGTTAAGCGTCCAATTACAGGCTAATCTTGGCTCTTTTCAACGGAAGCTATTATATGATTTACTGAGTAATAGGCATTAGGCTCCAATATTGTCAAACTAATAGCACAATCCTGCATGGCCATCTCCTGCTTCAACAACTAAAACTTAAATTTTGTATCAAAAAATCACTCAATTTACGTTGTTATTCATCACTAATATACGAAAAGAGATTCTGCGAGCGACTAAGCAATCGCAGTCAATGCACTGCGATCGTTTCTAAAAGCGACCAGTTATCAGTGATTGATTGCGTCTTTTAACTGTGCATACTTTAGTTTTGAAACTTAAAATCTCATGCATTTTAAATCTCATTTTAAAATCTTCGTGCACGCATCCATTTTAAATTTCGCTCTAAGGTGATGGCAATAAAGAAAATGCAAGTTAAATGCAACAAGCAAATGAGAATTAGCGGTCCAATAAAAATTTGTCGATGATATCGATAGAAACTAGATCAGTTAGTATCGCTGAATCATTCAAGATATCGAAGAGAGCAAGATCTAAATCGATTAGCATTGGTAAATCAAAATTAAATGGATAACATTACACTGGAGAAATACCAGATTGGTGGTAATGACCCTTTCTATCAGAATATCATAAATAAATGCATGCTGATATCGCAATATATTATCCTTTTCTTCGCTGATTTTGAATCATAATTTTTTCAGATTTTTCTTGGCTAATTTTCAAAATTGATCAAAAGTTTCTCAGCCTTCAAAATTTAAAATATGCAGTTTCCTATTACTTATTTGACTATCTTCTTATCATATTTCATGATTTTTCCTTTACCTTTGTAATATCTCAATAATTCTCGTTCTATTTGCATTTAATTAATCATAATAACAAAGGAATGTAAAAACGATCAGATAATAATGATTTATGCATTTACATCAATTGCTATGAGAAATCAAAATACGAAAGCGCTTCACATAATTTGAAGCAGATCATTGTTGAATACAAAGGTTAAACAGAGGTCATAACATAGTTTTAACTTTATATATGAAAACTATTTTCTCGAATATATCAAGTAAACCTTTCATCAATACGATTAAAAATCTGAAATAAAGAAAATTAATTAGTTCGAATTTAGTTTCCTACAGCAAAAGCCTATACATTGTATTATACATTCCATCACATTTTAAAATTTTAAAGAGTTTAGCAAGTAATATAAAAAAGACAGATGGTTGTGATCCCATTTAGCATTAATAAACTAAACATATAAGCAAACAAACATGACAAATGGACAGTGGTCTAAAAAAGTAGTCACTGATTATCGAATTATATGAAGAAAAAATTGCTTATAATTCGTGCATCGAGAATTACTCATGTAATATAATGAAATTGCAGAAAATTGGAAATAGATGATAGAACAGCTATGAATTATATATGCGACACACATTCCCGTGACATTATCAGTGATCAGTATGTTAGATAGAGTCAGCAAATGATACGGATGTATTACACAAATGACAAAAGATTTTTGGAATGTCGAAAATGTAAAAAAGCGCAGACGGGTTGAAAGCCTTGTCGATAACTGTCAGAGCGAATAGCTAACACTGTTCTTCTTTTTTTATATCATTTAAGCATGTAACCGACCGACACATATATATATATATATTCATGCAAATATCTGCGAGCGATTTTTTGCATTAAAATAAGCCTCAAGAAAGATTAGTTTCAATACAGTTCATGCGTTAGGACGAAAAAGGTGTGAAAGACGCGACTAATTTTAAAATTAGAAAATAACACTGATTCGAGAATGAATGTGAAACTTTTAATATCTTAAACAGAAAGACACAACAAAGTAGGGCAGCAAGACATATAGAAAATATTAGACGTAAAAGCATAATTTATTTATAAAATTTTAAGTTGAAGGTGCCGAAATGTTAGCAAATATTATCTCGAACTGCACAAACCAGACAGTTATAGTTGAACAATATCATTAAGAATATCGAATATTTTGGAATAAAGGTAAAGGGAAGAATGGACGGTGGTTGAAATCGAAATATCCCGTTGATACATTCATATTGCAATTCTAACATGCTACTGTAAATCTGTTCGAAGAATGATTCCTTTCTCATTCGTCAAGTATGATAAGAAGAAATTTGATATTTAGTATAATTGGAGATTCACAGCAATGTCACAGAAATTTTTTAATTACAAATTATATAATAATCCATTAGTCTCTCCTGCGCATTTATGTAAGCTAATGTTTTGGTGGACAGCACAAGCATCAGACTGTTAATAATTTACTTTGGTAATCAATAAGTCAAGAGAACTTCCAGGAAAAAAATAGAAAAGCTTTTGTGAAATTTATCTGAAGGCGGGACGAAGACAGATCATTGTCATGATATTAGTGAGTATAAGGTTTTTTGCTCCTGGAGAGGATGAAATTAAAAGATCAACACTGACGAGTAAGCGAGTAAGCTAAATGGCAAATATTATCAAAAATTTCGTTGCTTTCATTATTGATTGTTTTCAACTCAATTTATTTGCTTAAGAAATGGCGGTCGATCAGTGAAATAAACAAAAAGGGAATGGCGGGGACCAATGCTTCCAAGTTATCATATTTAATCACTGTGTAAACAAATTTCTATGCATCATATCGTTTGTGGAAAATTTCAATTACTAACTTATGAAACAAATTGATAAGTGATAAACAAGTGAAATATGCAATAAATCATTTTTCAACAAATTAAAATCAACAAATTTTCAACAATTAAGAAATGACATAAGTTTGTTGATCAAATAAATAGTTTTGTTTCGAGCAGTTGAAAAATTCTACAAAACTTAAATTCCGTAAATATGAGGAAGTTGAGTGTGTCATGATCAACTTGATCCAGTTAGTAAGATCTTTTCTGGAAACTTATTCAAATTTTTCAAAATTTCAACCAAGCAAAATTCACATAGTTCGCTATCATCAAAAAAAAAAACTTTTCCGAAGAAAAAATACGTATTGTAATAAGCTTCTCTATCTGTTTTTATAAATTTTGGGAGAATAGGATTATGACGAAGTGACGGCATTTACCAATCACATCGAGCACTTCCATGAGAAGTCTCTTTGAAGAGAAAGCGGTTAGGAAATATAAAAGTCTGTAGAAGTTTCTAGGAACTTAAACTTCCACATAAGTTGGGAATGCCATCTATCTTAAAAAGAAAAAGTTTGGTAATACACATCGTTCATCCCTTCCGAAATATAATGACAAAAGTTATCAGATTGATTGAAAAAAGTGAGATTGGCTAATGTTTTGTGAAATATTTCAGATGGAAATGATATGTTGCATGTATATAGGCAAACGGTCTGCTATTCTCTTAATGCTCTCAGCATTTCTACATATCCATTGCAGAGTTAATCAACTTAAATTCACAGATCTGATTTAAGTTTATTTCTGCAAATTACTGAAAAGAGAGAAAATGCTCAATGCTTATCAAAAATTCGAATAAATAAAAGGTAGCAGAAGATAAGTGCAAGTGGAGGAAGAAAATGTTTTCAAATAGCAAATAAATAATTGACGCTTTCATGTGTCATAAAATGATGAATGCAAACCTAAGGAATGTGCTGATTATAAAATTTGATAATTACCTTTGTTGTTACGACCTTCGTTTGTCGCTATTGCACTGTTCGTCCAAGGAAAATTGTTCTGTCATAATATAGTGGTATTTTCTTCAAATATTTCGTTATTTTCAAGTAAAGCATAATCTTTTGTCTCATTTTGATGGAACAATTAACTACTAATCATTAATTTCCAACGAACATTTATTTCTGAGGCCTTAAAAGGCCGTCAAATGAGATTAAATATGATTCGATGAGGAGCGTATGTGAGCATAGTGAAGGACTAGGGTTAGAATATTGCTACTCAATCAAAAAGGAATAGAGTTAATGTGAAATATTTACTTCTTTTTCAAAATAAACTAAAAAAGAAAGCAATGAAAGATGCCAAAAGATGAGTAAGCCAAAAAGATACAGATTGAATATTCATCCAATATTTCAATCTGAAATAACGATTTAGAAAATATTAGCCAAGAAAGTACTATATGGATCTGCGTCATCTACAAGCATCCATGACAACAGGACCAGCTAAACGAGATCTCTTGGCAAATTTTTAATTTCTGACATTAAATGATGCTGCAATAGATCTGCGAATCATTCCAAGCAATAAAACAATATGGCAAATTACAAGCATGTTTATTTTTAATTATCTGCACTCAAATCATAATATAGTACGTATATTAAATACAACCTCCCGTCTTAAAATTAAGTGAAAGGTCAAATTGATAGTGCTAGAAGCAGCGGTATAAAAATTCAAAGTTTTGCAATTGCATTATATGATTCTTTTATGGTGGAATCATTTAAGAAAAAATCTTCCAAAATAATTCAAAAATAAGAGTTGCTGAGAAGCAGAAAGGAATGAAAATTTCCAATTGATACTTCAACTTACGAAGCTTTTTTTTTGAATTCAATAATTCAGCTTCTGAATTTATCAAAAAAATTAAAAAAAAAAACTTGTCATAACGCGAATCTTCTAGAAATATTTTTAATCAATGATAAGTGATATTTAATCGACGACAATAAAATATGCATAATTTTATAACCATGAATTGCAATTTCATCTCTGAAATTTAATAAAATCATGAGGAAATTGCAAAATGCATGAAAAATTTTGCAGAAATAACAAACTTAACTTATGTGATTAGAATGTATTTATTTAGCACAAATTTGTATTAATTAAAATAATAGATTTTGTATATTACATTTTCTAATGTTGTTTGTTCACATGAAGTATTTCTCATTCATCCAAAATATAGTAGACATGATTATCAATAAGAACTTATCTTTTTTAATGAGCAATATCAACGTCGTTTTTTGATAGTTTATAATCTACCTGTGGAAAACCACACTGATCCGAATACTTACAAATCATTGACAGAACCGGTATTATTTTCAGAATTTTCATTATTTATATAACTGCACCAATAGACAATGTTTTGTTATGTTTACAGTGCCGACATTTGACTCGTTGATTCGTTTTGGCACTCTCGTAACTATCATGATAATGAGTTTTAATCAAGTAATAGTTAATGATTATCATTAAATAAGCTTAATAAGTGTTGTAGTTGCAGCCATTAGTTGACATTCTGATTTGCAAATAGTTTAGAGATGAATTTTGGGTAAAATATTAAATATTACACTTCAAATATTCCAATTTTAATTGATCCTTAAATAATATCGTCAATTCCAAACAAGTGAAATAAACAAATTTTAATTATTTTAACAATTATGAGTATAAATTACAAAGGCGATTTGTCACTTGCTATCATATTCAATATTTTATAGTTCATATTACGATCGTCTGAGTGAGGATTCATAATAGACTTCAGAAAGAATATTGAAAGCAAAGTGGAGCTGATGGTTTTAAAAACGGTTTTAAAAGTTCTTCTCAAAATACATCATTGTTTCTATGATTATATTCTCAAGTGGTTTGACTATTGCAATCATCTTTTTCTAATTAAACTTGCTTCAAGGAAGTTATCAAGAAATGTTGAAGAAAAAGCGAACCGTTTTGGAAATGTCAGAAAATGAACTCAAAACTGTGATTGAAGTCATTTCACCTGGTCAATGTTTTCAAAAACAATCAAAATCAGATCTTCAAGAAGCAACAATCTATTGGTTTACCATTATTTTATTGAAATCTATTCCTATGTAAACTGGATGACTTGCCCAATTCTTCTAATTTCATTCCAAATATTTTTTTCATTTAATGCTTCAAAGAACACATTTATTTAATTCATTTTATCAAATAACCGATCATAATTTTTTTTTCTTAACTGAAAGAGAACTTTAAGGATTTTGAGAAATGGTCTAAGCCTAAGCCATGAATTCACATTAATTGAAATGGACGACGGAAGTTATGGTGTACTTATGGACAAAAATGGATGCAGTTGTTGTCAGAAATCAATGCTGCTAGGTAAGAGTGCTTTTTATTAAGAAGAAATTACATGCCGGAATATATTTTAGCTGTTGAAATAGTAAAAAAATATCTTCCAAGAAATAAGCATGTCGTATTAAGTAACGACTCTTTTTTCTGTTTCTATGAAATTCTTCTTACGTGACTAAATGATTTCAAAAATAGAAGCCGAAATATTTCTATGAAAGGCTTCTCAAATCATAACCTATTAATAGCTATTTATATTATATTTCGCTCTATCCAAAATGTTACAATGGATCTATGATCTATCAAAGTACTGTTACTGCACGGTTTTATCAATAGCAAATAACTTAAAATAAATAATGGAATGATTCACAATCCCTATCTTCACTGCGACGTAATCTTTGCTCGATACTGATCTTTACCATCAGGAAAACATATGACTGGAAAGTCATAATATTATTCCAAGTGAATGCTGTCATTCTACATGTTATTTTATTTTTCAACTTCTGTACATTTAACATCTAACTTTTATTTCAATCTCTATTTCTCATACACGTAAATCATTTTAATGCTTCATCTAAGACATCGTCAATGCTGGTCAATAGCATTCAATACACACATTTATACTACTATATACACATATATATATATAGGAATATAAAATATAATATTTTCATAAAATTCTTATTTCATTTCATCCAAATATTTAGGAACTTATAAAAAGTAAATACACGAACTTATACTCCACTGTCATATATATATATATATTATATAATTATCATATATATAATTTATTTTCGTATCCTTCATTCCAGTAACGCGTATCCGGAGAACATCACTCTATGAAAACGAAATTTCTTTTCCCTACTATGTTCTCTACTTTCGATATTGACAGACAATCTTCTGTTGTCGATTCGATTCTTTCTCTTAATTTCATTAAGTTTAATTTGCCAATTTAGAAGATACAAAGAAAAAGTCATTGCTAGATTTCCATTGTTAAAATTTTCACTAATATTATTACTTGTTACACTACAATTTCAACAGTTCTCGGCTCGTATTAAAATATGATGAAAAATAACTACTATTCACAATCTTTTCCTGAAAAATTATGAGCAAAATAATTAACAGGTTTCTTATGAAGGCACATATTCTTGCATAAATTCCGATAATTCATATTTCTTATTACCATTGTTTTCATGCATAAAAAAATTTATCACTCTCGACAAATAATTTCAAATTTAAATATGTTGTTCAACTTTTTAAGATGTGATAGAGTTGTTAAACTCAACTTTAGTAGGCTTTGGATCTTGACATTCTCTCGACGTCTCATAACTTCTGTTTTCTTAAATATAAAAATTTCAACTTCTCATTCTTCTCTTTCGGAATAAAATAAGGCATCCAAAGTTTGATGAATGTAAAAAAATGTCACTCATTTAAAATTTTGTACATTTTGTCTAAATTTTGACATAGAAGTTATTTTTTTAATAATTTGTAGTAAAATTAGTTATAAATTATAAACAAAAAATGTTTTATCACTGCCAAAATGTTTTATCACTGCATTTCAAAATCAAACTTTTCGTCATTCTTCTACTGTCTAATCCTTCATGGAAATTTTAATCTATTTTCGTCAAACGTCACTTTTCAAAAAATCAAAGAACAACTTAGAATCATTTAGAGAACAGGAAAATAAAAAAACAAAATAGTTAACAGTACACAATACTCCTAGAAATATGCTTCTATCCAATTTGTAGATGACGATTAAGGCTAATACGACCCATAGTAAAGCTTTACATATCTATTCCTCATATATTTCAACAAATTTATTTTTTAATAAAATGCATTTGTTTTGAAGATGCGAATCAACCTATGCAAAATACCATTAACAAAAAATCAATGAATGATTTGCCAAATGAAGTTGATGGGTCAATTCTTGTAGAACAGACAAGTCAAATCAAATCTGAATTGAATGTTAGTTTCTATCCAATAGAATATTGCAGGGCGGAGGATACAGCATTTCCGATGTTTTTATGATTCCTTGTAGGAAAAAATGACAAAAGAAGATCTTCTGAAAGATTTGTTTTAAATACTTTGAAATAGAAGCCTTATCGATATGAATCATCGACGTTGCCTCGAGCGATAATTTTAAATGTTTTTTAATTTTCTGATTTATGGTGGCAGCTACATGATAAAGAGCATGTGCATAAATGTGAATTAATACGCTGTTAAATTATCATGTTTTCTGATTTAACTTTAAGAGAATTAGGAAAATATTGTCTAAGAGCCTTTCGTTTTCGTTTATTTATTTGTTGTTTGTTTATCACCACCTGATTTAAATAACATGTCTATCATGTATCCATTCATTTTCATATAACAACATTTCAGTGTAATCCTTTCAATTCAATTTGCAGTTATCGCCTTCCCTACAACATGGCTCGAAAGCAGCGGTTATTGGTATGCAACCGCTACCGACAAGTTTATCAGTTATTGATGCCACAACAAAGATTCATGATGGTGATTATTCTTAACAGTATTCAAATTAGAGAAATAATAATAGGGTTTGTTGCCAAAGTTTTATTTGAAGGACGAGAGAAAAAGATCAAATTCCGTATGTTCTGCGTTTAACGTATATTCTCTTAATATATGAATTTCAAACTGTCTTTTGTGAATGCACGAAACAAATCCTTTCCAATATTGATTTAGGGATGTTTTATTTGTTGACAACCGTAGAAATATTTTTCTTAATAACTGTTAATTATTAAAATATAAGTCAATAAAATAACTAAATGAACAGATTAGAATTTCAGATTTCAGAATAAATTCGTAAAAGGAATTGCAGACGTAGGATAAATTCAGAGTTTCAGATATTAAAATAAATCGAGAAGAGAATACTACGTCACGGAAAGATGGTGGATTCTCTCAGTTCTGCGCTGAATTAGGTAGCTGTTGTGTTTCGTTGCTCAGTAGCTGCTGATATCCAGATAGTTTGCCAAGGTGTGAAATGCATATATCATTGATATATCATTGCTTTAACTGATTTCTTTCTGAGAAATTATAATTTTGTTGAAATTAAATAAATCCCTTGATTCCACGGATTTAAGAATGTGAAGGATCTGTATATTGACCGTTAATCCTTTGTAGACAAAATAGAGAAATAAAAAATTCAAAACAAAATTAAATTTAACATGTTAGTTTTATTCTTGGAATTATCAACAGTTATGTTTCATTTTTTTGTTTTTTTTTGATATAATGGGTTGATCGTTATTGTTTATGTCAGTAAATTTATTAATTGAATGATTGATAGTTGGTGCATTCAACAGTTGAGAAATCAATAACGATATCGATCGAAGAAACGATTTTTGATAGTTAGAAAAATATTGTACTATTAATCGATAATTGGGATCGTCTTCTTCCAATCGATCATAGGAAAAGCCAGCAAAGTATTAACTTTAGTTATTTCCGTACCCAACGAGCGAACTTACGTCACAAATCACTATTTAGCTCTAAACATCGACGTAGATCCCTGCTATATATTAGCGAATGAACAGTACAGCATGCATGCATGCATTCATGCATAATCCATCGTGCATGCATGTATTACAATGATTTTAAAATTGATTTCTGCTTGATGAACAATCAGCCAATAAAATGGGTGAAGGAATGCAAACCCTATCGATTCCTTTAAGTTCATTTCATTTAGAAATAATAATAGTTTGTATGCAACAGAAATTTTTCTTGAATTGGTGTACAGTAATGCAATTATGCAGTGATACGGTTGCGTAAATCAGCGGCATTAGTTATCGTCGCAGTATAATATATTTATATGCAAATTCCTCCGTTCTCCGACTACTTTGATTATCTATTAGTATTTTCCTGTTCTACCGATCGTACACCGTCGCTTCAACAATTCGATTCATTATACTTCACATTTTTCTTTTTTTTCTGTTTCAGCTCTCTTATCACTGCTATTGTTGATGATAGATGTGATAATGGGAGATCATTCGAAATATGTCCATTATTGAATCCTACTCCTTCCATTTTTTCGGTTCCTTCATCCAACCGAGATGATTCATCCATGTTATCATCTAAAGATTCATGATTAATAAATTGTAGGAAGATTGATTCACTTCATTATAACCCGGAAATTTATCGCATTTCTTCAGGTTTCAGCAACTCTCGATCAGAGCGTCAGCAAACCAGAGCAGAATATATGTCATATATTTAAATAACATTCCTCAAAGAAGCAGATGAGAATTACAAACATAAAAATTAAGTGATTTAAATACATTTCCCTTGCATGCTAGCATATGCACGCATTATTGTTATTTACCCGCACATGCATACTGCAATAATTCACTAGCAAAAGTATGTTATGCTTTGATTTGCATATATGCAATCAAAACATAACGTATTACATTACACACTTCATTCGTAATAACATCAAGTGAAGAGAGAGATGTGTGAGTGAGGCCCTGTGGCCCAATGGATAAGGCGTCGGACTTCGGATCCGAAGATTGCAGGTTCGAGTCCTGCCAGGGTCGTAGGACGTTTTGTCTTTTCTAAAACGGTAGAGTTAAACGAGCGAGTCCGGTGAATTAAGTGGCAAACAGTTTTTGATATTGGTTTTCAAAAGATATTGGTGCTATTTTATCCGCCGAGGATAGATCATTAAGATTGAGACTTTGGATGTGGAATAGGCCTGGTAGACTTGAAACTTTGAATGATTTCCCAATTGAGGTAGAATCAACTGGACTGAACTCTAGAGTGATTTCTTGGCTGAAATGCGGCCCATGGAAATAAGACTTCGGGTGCATCTAAACGAATAAATGTATTCTCTCGCTTTTATTATTTCTGCGGTCATGCTGTTAAGAAAACTATTCGCGAATAAACCTTCGTGAAGTAATAGATGCAACAATCCAAACTTTTCAAATTTAATTTAATTTTGTTGAAAATTCAATTTTATAGACAAAAAACGTTTCTCAATAAAGTTCGAATGAAATTTACATGACAGCATTCTAATCAAGTAACATCTCCCATTGTCTTCTCTAACCATCTAATTTGTGTATTTTTGTTAATCTCAGCTAAATATACCATTCTGTGTCTATTATTGTAAAAAAGGAAACAACTTAACAGAAAAAAGCCAAGCATTAGTGGCCAATTTTTTATACAACAAAAAAAATATCTGACGTGAAGAAATTTTTTGAATAAAAGAAGGAATGATGATATACTTTTTAATTATATAAAATAACAAAAAAATTCGCAGAAAATGACTGTCTCCCAGAAAATTCAAAAAATGAATAGAAAAAAAATCGACAAATAGTCAAATAAAATCCTTAAATCTAGAATTATAAAGGAAAAAATGAAATTTTGATCTAAGATTATTTCTTGATCCGCCTATTCCAATCAATCATATAGAATTGCAGCTAAAATAAACTTTCCAAAAAATCCCAAAAATAAAAAAAGAGTTTTTATTTTTCCATCAAAGCAATCTCCAAGAAAATTTTGCTACCATAAGTTTACGCATCCATCTGAAATGGACAAAAAGCGGACCGACCCTGGCAGGACTCGAACCTGCAATCTTCGGATCCGAAGTCCGACGCCTTATCCATTAGGCCACAAGGCCGTGCTATCAACTGACTTATCAATAAAAATTGATTTCCAATCATTTGAATAGTGAATCGGATGGATTTCAAAAGAAAAATTAATAATTTCTATTAGAATCGCAAAAAAACAAAGGTCACAGAGAGATTTTTATCAGCAACAGTAGTAGCAATGGCATAAATTAGATGCCGCATGAGGATGACCTCTTCGATCGATAATGAATTTTAAGGCAAAATAGCCAGTCAAATGTAAAGGAAAAAAGTCCTTACTGATAAATTTCCCCTTTCTCCAAAATTTTTAAGATAAATGAGCATTCTAAGAAATTTGTGCTTTAATTCTACAACAATATAAAACAAAATGGAAATTAAAGACACAATTTCAGTCATTTTTTTCTGCTCCGATGAAATGTTAGATTTTCCTACTGGCATTTCCAAAGAAGTGTGGAAATCCAGGAAATGATTCCCATAAAGTTCAGTTTCCAAGATTTAGAAGAGAACGACGTACAATGCAGAGCCATATAGCCCAATAATTTTTTTTAAAAAATTGTTGATGTTTTGGACTAATATGGCTTGGGAAGGCGTGTAAAAAATGTAAAATAGCCATCGAATAGCTGAAGAAAGAGAGACCTTAAACCAAATATAAACGTTACAATCATACTTGAATCGAGACAATTGGAGATTTGATGACATACCATACTGATTGCTGATGATTTTTTGATGAAAAATAGTCGGGATTCATTGCGATTGCTAAATAATTTTAGAAGAAAATGAAGCTATAAGTAGTTTAAATGTAAATTTACTGAAAAGGAAACCGAAACAAAATGGATGAAATAATTCGTCTTTGCATGCTTCTCGATCAGTTCCTGACAGTTGATCCACCGTTTCATTGATGGAACGTCCCGCTTTTTTACTCACTTGTTCAACTGCTCCAAGTACCGCTCCAGTACTAAATAAAATTATGAGCATTTTCTTTGAGAAAGAAAATTATCGATTGATTTACAGATCATTTTAAGTAAGATCAAGATAACAATGAAGGAAATTAAATTTATGGATGAAGAAAACAACTAGTTTTATGGCTACAGTTCAGTGGATTATAAACAATCCAAATCGTAGATAAAGGCAAAACAGTCTCGCAAAACTTCTTCTACCATTCATTTCTTTAATTAAAAAGTTTCATGATAAGTGCAAGCAGTCTCAAATGAACGCATAAATTTGAAATATCTCACTGCAATCTTCATCAGTAATAACCATGATGTGATGGGAGAGATTCATGATGGAAGGCCCTAATGCTTCATGACCATATGATATTTTTGTTAATACAAACCCTGATGATGCAAAAAATAATTGCACAAAAGTTTAGGCATCTCTTTGAGTTACCATTTTCAACTTGGATGGATTATAGCAAACATTTTGATTTCTCAAAGTGGACAGGTAGCAATACATAGGTTAACATTTATCGAGGAATGAAAACATGCTCTGTTACAACAGAAGGCAAAACGTTATTTTGTATGTAATGTTTGTGCTATGCGCTTCTGTTTCATGGCTTGTTTAATGTTTTTCACTCATTTTCCTATTCAAGATAAAACAATGAGTAATTTTTAGGAATGCTTTTAATATTGATTAGCTCTTTGTGTCATACTCTTGCTTCTTGATATAGCATAAGCATTATTTGGTTTGATGAGATAAACGAAAAAGCCAAGGCTATTACTCAACAGTTTTTTTTTTTTCTTGCTTCGTATTGAAAACCCATCAAAAAATTTTTCACTTCCCAGATGAAAATTTTTCTATATGACCTCTCTATTGTTTCAGTACCATCCGGAAAAAAATGAATGGATTTCAGCATCTCACACGTTGAAGTGATTGAATGTGATTGTTAACCTTTCATTAAAGCAATTGCTGTGCAAATAGCTATATTTGGTGTCTTTCATCAACCCAAATTATCTGCTAACTTCAGATAGTGGTATGAGAAAGATTATTTGAGAACGTTGTCAAATTAAAATAATCGAATTTGGAAACTATTATGAAAAACTGAATAATACCTGGTTAAAAAACAAACAGTTCCCTTAATTACACTACGCTCAAGAAAACCAGTCAATTTCCGAATTTGTGTGACGACTTTATATCCAATATTATCGTTATTCATGGGATTTAATCCAGAAAATTCCTCCTGAATTGAACACAGTAATGTGTCCTCATCGCAGGCATCCGAAAATGCTTCTGCCCACACTGGCAACATATCGCCTGAAGTAAATGCCCGATATCAAATGATGGATTATTGAGATGTCACAGCGTTTATGAATGGGACACATTTGCATATTATCTTATTCAAATCGATTATGAAAGTTAAAGAAAGCATAAGTGAAGGAAAGATTAAACAAAAGATAAAGACCGAAGGAATGATCGATTCAATTTTATCACAATCGCGAACGAAATTTTGCATAATTTTATCAAATAGAGCAGAGAAAATCGACGACAAATAAAAAAAAATCTGAAATGACAAAAATGGGCGTTTATTCATTCGCACATGTCTTTATCTTTATCTAATTATTGCTAATTAGCATCCTTATTTCATGTGCGCAGTAGTAATAAAAAATGACAGAAAACGATGCATCCAGCAAATTATATCTTAAGATATTTTCCTCAGTATACATCATTATTTTTTCAATATAGCAAACTCTATGTAATCCCAGTTATTTCATAGTAATTCAACTTTAATTTAATTGACGATAGGTAACAGATTAAAATAAAAATGAAATTTGGAATGTTAAGCAAGTTGCCCAGTGGATATTAGAATAGCAATAGGAAAGAATTATTTCTTAATGTAAGCATATTAGAAGAAAACCTGAATTTCAGCTCTAATATTTCAAACTGCTCAATAAAATCAAGGAAAAAAAATTTTTAAATTCTCCAAGTTATTTTGAAAAATATGCAAAATATATCAATAAAGCATATTTAATTCACATAGAAATGCATTTGGTAATACTTTAATAAAATTAAAATTTGGAGTTTCATGAAAATAAAAGCAAAAAACAGGAAAAGAAATATGAGCTAAATTCGCATCCTCAAATTCCAATATATCTAAAAGAAGAGAATAAAGAATAATTAGGAGAGAAAAAGAATCGACGACGAGATTTTTCCGTTAATGGTAGTATTATTGAAAACGACGGCGATAATAAAGATGAAATTAAAACTTATGCATAATTTTGGTCGACTATCAAGAAAACCAATTTCTGGAGGTTGATTCATGAAGATAGTAATCATTCGTAGCATTACATTATCAGAGAGATGCACTGAAATATACATATGGTCAAGTCCTGATGGGGCTACTCTAAATCACCCCGATAACATCAACCGTCTTGAAACGGATGAATGGATTGCTATTAGATATAATCATTGATTGGAAAGTGAAAACATCTAGTAGTGTGAGAAACCAACAAAGTTTGGTGAAATAGGATCAATCACACGCATGAAAATTTAGCACTAAATGAAAAATGCAAATAATAAGATGAAGATGTAAAAATTTCCAAGTGACATCAGGTAAGAGAGAGCAAAAATGAATCATGAAAAGTGAAATGATACTGTAGAAGTGTCAAGTGGCAGCAATGAAATTGTTCCCTTCATGAACTTAAAGGACACCGAAATCATATTTGCTTGCTCTCAATATCAGCCAATAGGACAATATGCGATTTTTTTACATCATAAATTTGAATGTAAACTAGATGCAGAGATTCAAGAGAAATGGTGTGTCGCATTAGGCAGGAAAACTTAATCATGCATCCAATTACACTAAATGATAGTCTGATATTCTTAGGGGAGGGGATTTTGTCTGGGCAATATAAAGGGTTGGAATAGTAACCAAGTATTTGAGCCAAGACTGAATTGACAGATTAACAGCTTTTGATATTTCATGATAAACTATTATACTTGTATATGTATCTGATATGATGAGTACCGGAGCATGAATAAGTGTGGCCTATAGTAAAAGCATATTTCATGAACGGATGGAAATATTTTTTTTGAATGAAGTAGAAGAGGGAAATTGAAATCTCCTTTCCATAATTTCTTTCTGTGATGGATGAAATGAGCGAACAAACTTTCTTAAATGAATCAGATAATTAATGTCTCCGATAAAGGCAAGAGTTAGTCTTGCGTTAAAATGCTCTAACTTATATCTGCTCAGATTCATAAGTAAGTGATTATAACCAGTGTATAATGGAAATATTAAAAAAGCTTAAAGAACAAATTGCAACACAAGGAAGAAGGATTTTTTTAGATAGCAGAGAATCTTTCTTGAAGTTTTTAGTGATCTCTGTATGTGTGAATGTTCCCTGTGATTTGTAGGCTATTATAACGAAATCGAAGTAATATTTCTCCATTCAATATGAAGAAGTATTCTAATACATCTTTATGATTTTTTTTGATAATTAACTTACTGCAATATTGTTTGATATTTCAGCATTGTAGCATATAAAACTCAACAGGGTATTAGAGGTACAAACCTCTGCTGTCCATTCAGAAAAAGTGCTAACCGAAAATCTAAAAACCAATAATGAATTTAAGAATCAAATGAAAAGAAAAGAATTAATTAAAATAGAAAGGGATGTCAAGCAACAGATGGCAGAAAAGACAAAGAAATAGATTGAATGATTGTATCCTGCAGCCAACGGGGCTATAATTCCTGGATTGGACCGATTTCTTCAATGATTATTTGCAGGATTTCCTTCTCGTTTTCTGAAATTACTGTCTTTAAACTATTATCAAATTAGTTTGTCAAATTACTATTACGGCAGTGGAAAGGTGATGGGGAGCGAGAAAAGAAAAGATGGGAATAGAGAAAGAGAGAGAGAGAGAGAGAGAAAGAGAGGGGAAAAGGAAAGGATGAAATCCTGGGAAACGGCTCTTGTATTTTTTCTAATTTCTTAAAGTTGATCAAAGATGATACGCCATAAATTATTTTCTAACAAATTATATTTCTAATGAATTGTATTTCCTAAGTTTATTTAGATATTTTCCATGTTTTTTAGTCACTAAAATTTAATGCAATTCCTATTATTGTACAGGACATTGTCGACGTGAAATCTCTTCCAGTCACAAACACTGAATATCTTAATATCCTCTTTGTAATTTGAGCCGATCAAAAATATCACTTTGTATGAATAATTTTTCAAGAACAATAACAACTCACCAATAATCTACTGCGAGTGAATTTTTTTTCTCAATGGATGGAAATTGTTTCTTGCTCAATATATCTGTCCTTTGATCTAATCTTCTGATGACTTTTATGAAAAAAGAACAAAATTTTTTAATAATTTCCATTAGCGAATTTCAAAACATAGACTGCGAAATAAATGCTTTCTTCTTTAGCGTGTTGTTCTTGAGCAATAAACATTTTTTTCCTGAGCAACTTTTCTGGAAATTATGAATATCTAACTACTTAAAATAGGTAAAATTAATAGTCTTCTCAATTATTTCTCAACACTTTCTCATTCTGCGCAGTTGTTTGTTACGATATTTCTCAGATTGCGAGGATCAGTATTATTCATTTGTTTGTTTATCAAAGATATTGAGTACTATTCTAACAGATACTGGAAAAGTATTTAATCGCCTCATTTTATTAAAATAATTTAAAGTATGAACTCTACTACAATTTTAATGTCATTTTTTCATTTGATGGGAATTAAAAGTCATGTATTCAAGGATGTCAGAAAACAAGAAAAGCATAGCTTGCGCAAATGGCTGTCATTCTGCAACTGATGCCCATGTCTTCATGAATGTTATCGTTGCGAAACCTTCCGATAGTGATTATGAGCTTTCAGCAATGGTTAATTTCTAGTTCTCCGTGAATATCTTTCCGCTACGCAATTATTTTTGCTAAAGAGTTCAGAAATTCAAAATATACATACTTATAACTAATAAGCAAACTGATCGATGGTGAATAATTAAATGCTATGTCATGCTATGTGCGGGTGATACAATATACTGTAAAGATTAGACAAGTAAATCGTAAAAATCAAATGAGTTAAACTTGAGCGAATGGTCATCTTTCGTAATTTACTTTTGCAGCCAACGATGCAAGAATGCGATGGCGCATGTGGTGATATTTACCCAATTGATCAATTAACTAAGTTTCCTTGCTTACATGTCTTATGTGGAATGTGTCTTAATGAATGTTCACTTGTGGGCCAGTTGCATTTTCGAATTTACTAGGCTATTATTGTTTATAAGTTTTGCTTTTGAATTGATAAACTTCCATTGAATTTCTAATCAATTTGGTTTAAACTTTGGAAGTTTCAATTAGCATTTAGCTTTTTCTCGATTTTTTTTCGAAAATCCCCTTGAAATGAGAACTGTCCAAAAGTTATTCAAATTTATTCACCTCATGAGCATATTTTAACTTAATATTACACTTATTTAGAGCGTAATGGGAAATTTTTATGTCCAATGCGGGAATGTAAATATTTGAGCTCTACATCATTACATTTACTGCAATCTTCTGAAAATTATTTAGACAATAGTAACAATGAGAGAAGAAATGATCCTGCGAAAATATTTTCTGTATGTCATATCTATTAAATGAAGTTTTAATGTAAAGCAAAGAAAGTCTTAAAAACACAACAAAAGAAGCTCTCTTCATTAACTGATCTCGAAAAAAAAGTTAAAAAAAAACATTGCGATGCTTCTAAGAGATCGGACTGACGTGTATTGATATGACATGTGAATAAATTCAATTTTTCTATCAATTCAAGTGTAAAACAGATACTCTAATTTGTAGGATTCTGATTCTTTTTCTGTGGTATCAATGATTAGACCATACACTTCAAAGCTCTCGGAATCAGAATCAGATGAAGAAAAAATGAATAATGAGTGATTTTTTTTCGAAAACAAGGTTTCTTGAATTAAGAATGAGGCAATAAATTTCTTACTACAATTGATACAAAATTCATATTATCTGCTTGTTGGCTTTTTTTGAACTCCTATTAAAACGTTTTTTTCAAGATCTCATCATTCAATTTGAAAATGATAAGTAAATTTCTTGAAAATTTCTTGAAATAACTAATTATTCGGAGTTGAAAATATCTATACCAACAATATTTACCCAGGTCTGGATGTTATTAAGACATTAAGAACTATCTCACAATATTAATTTTTCGAGAGTAATTTTGATCAGTTTTACGGAAGTCTTATAGCTCACAAAAGTGTTTGAAGAAATAGTTAATTTAGAGCAATGAAATTGCTAAAATGAAAAGAGTTAATGGATCGAGCTGATTATGTTCGGAGAGAGCTGTTTGAAATAAATGATCATTTAGTATTTTTCCTAATTCATCCTAATTTAATGATATCGTGGCATTCTTATCTGTTCCTTGTGAAAAACTTTGAGAAGATGTTTAGCACTTTTCAAAGTTTTCTTATTCCGAAATATTATTTAAATCGCATGGAAATTTTTGAGAAATAGTTAATTCAGATTTCATACACATAAAATAGAAGAGTTGTTGTTTGGTGAAACAGAACCAAATAATTTTTGTCATAGCAAAAGACACAAATAAATATTTATTTCTATGTAGCAGAATAAGTCAGAATAGATCATCTCAAGGCTAATTAAAGTAGAACAAGTCAATGTTAATGTATACTCACTACCGTAGTAACTATAGGCACATTTATAAAATAAGAATATACGTATAGGCACATTTATAAAATAAAAATTCATCGCGGTGCAACTGTCTTTGTAAAACATTTTGAAAAGTTTTCAAGGTAGGAAGAGTTTTGATTTGTTGTTAATTGTCGTGAGGAATCGGGCAAATAGTATTTATTAAATAATTGAATTAACTAGTTATACAATACTGTGGTTATGATATAGCGAATAAGAAAGATCCTTTTAATAAGGCAAAGTAGATGAATAATTTCGCTAGTAAAAAAGAGATATTAAAAGACGTCCGTTTGATGGATCCAACCGATCTCTTGCAAGCAATTTCCATTATATAGTTTTGGACCCCTTTCTGGTAGCTGGTAGTTAATGGTACAGTTGTGATTATAAGAGAAAAGAGCTTTGTTTGGGTATGAATATAGCTTATAGACAAAGCATACAATTTGAGCTTACATCATACCTAATGCAGAAAAAACGCATGCTACACTTTATACACATGCGTGGTAAACCTAATACAAAGAAATCACTGTATTCTTCTTCGCTTTTTTCTAACACCAAATAGAGTTTCATTATCAAAATCGTAATCTAATCTAGTGCTTTCAACAAAATCGATAAGTCATTGAATCAAAACGAGCAGGTGTTTCGAGAACACTTTATCATAGTTCATTCTACCCGTAATTTTTCTCTATAAATACTTATTAGCAGCAAATATATTTCATTCAACCAATTCAAGAAAGTAGACTTATACAAACACCTTTTCTGATCCAAACATTTTCATTCTTATGCATTTTTCGAATTGATAGAAGATGTAAAAGTTCTGTTAATAACTTTTAAAGCAAATATATATGGATTAAAGTCAAACCTCTTTTGCGAATTGCAGTTTATTAATTAAACAAAAATTTCCAGTAATGCTTAAAACTAATTTCTTACAGATTTCCTATGGATTTCCAATAAACTTTGAATATAACGAAAACAGTTATTTCAATAATGCAGCTAAAGACAATTAGGTTTGAATATGTTACTTGCATTGTTTGTAAAATGATCAGAAAGAATGGAACTGACTACAAATGGGAAATTATGTTTAACATGATATATTTCGTCAGCAGAGTTAATTATAGTTTATTGTGTTTCTCATGTAATGTTTTAACAGGTTGGCCAAAAACAGCATCGTTTTCGGGAAATTTTTTATGAAAGTTTTTTATTTGTCTATGGTTTTTTATATAACATATGAAATTCAGTGATCTGAAATAAGAGCAAGACATTTTAGAATTGATTTCCCTCGCACAATTAATTATATTCCATATATAATCGAATATCAATACTGTTATTGAATACTGTTATTCCGAGAATTCTCGGAGTAAATGATACGGAAAATAAGAAACAAACATTATAATTAGGCGGAAGATGAGAATGATTAAATAATTTAAAGAAAAAGATAAGCGTATAATTTGCAAAATGATAGAGAAGTAATGAAATACTGGCAATAACATTGGAAAATATTATGCTCAAATACTGAAATGTATCTCAAAATGTAATTCAGGTTAATTATCATTTTATTCATTGAATTTAGCTGTAATCAGTAATCAACAGCAGTAGCAGTAATCAACAAAACAAGCAAGTAGAAAAAATGAACAGTCAAACATCAGATAAATTTGAAACAAAAGTCAAAAGTTGAATTGGATTCCAATTAATATGAATTAAAATTTTAATTTCATCTCAGCTATTTTTATCCAAATTCAACAGACTTCTAACTGTCGCCTTCATTTCCATTCGCAACAGCTTCACTGTGTACAGTGCGCTTCTCATTATGCAAGCATCAATAATGAATGGTACAGGTAATATTTTGAGATTTGAGTATCTTTAGATCATTCATTTTCAATCAGAGAGCAGATCAGTATGCCAAGTTTCGAGTATAATTTGAAATACTTCTTGCTCATATCAGCGCTGCTTCGTTAAAATTATTTCACACGAAATAATTTCGTGTGAATATACAAAATTTCTGGCTTTAAAATGTGATAAAAAAACAAGCGCTATTTGAGGTTGAAATCTTTGAATCGAATCACTCTTTCTCTTTTCTCGTTGTTAAATGGTTACAGTATAATAAAATGTACAAATATAAGTCGTGGTAATAGCATTCAGCAAAATGCATTGTTCTATTCTAATCCTCAGCGATGAAGAGAGAACATTTCAGATTGCTTTTAGGATTACGAAAATGATTTCATTATGTAATATGTACACAATTAGAAATGAACTCTTATCATGCAAAATCATGATAGTGATAGCACATATTTCTTAAAAGTTTTGCTTACTTTCATTAGAAAAATTTACTCCAGGCATTTTCGCGATTTTTATTATTATAAAAGTCAACAGAACAAGAAATTCTCAAACAACTCCACATTCATGCACAATTTGAATTTATATCACATCTTATCTTGTTTTTCTATTGGATTAATCAGATGCTCTCTGAAAAACTAAAAGGTGCGGCAAACTTTGTGTTGAAATCTAAGTGAAAATTTTCGCGTTCATCACACGCGAATCGTATTTGTTTCGCATATTATGTACAATTATCCGCAGACCATTGAATACTTACAAAACAAGCAAATGAAGTCTAGCGACAAGAAAAATGGAGATAATGCTGCAATAGTACATGTTGGCGTCGAGCCAATAAGTAGTGATTGCTTATGGCGCGAAATGCACTTGTTTTTTAATTTCCACATGTTGTTGAAAAAGGTCGCGTAAGATCGGCTAGAGTGAGAATGATGTCGCAGGTGCAGTTCCAATGTGCCTTCAGTGACTAACGTAGCTAATTAATTCATCATCAGACACACTGTCACTGATCAGTTCGTCTTCATCTTCGAGAAGCTGGCTGAAGTAGATAGTAGTGGTAGGTATGATGTAGTAGTAGGTATATGTTGATCACTACCTAAGTTATTATATGATGGTACACTCTCGGCTGCGTTTTTGAGTCAATCTTCCGTGTTAGTGGTAGAATGTTCAAGTTTTCCCATCTTTGCTTATATATTTGTATACTTTTATTTGAATTTTTAGATAGGATTTTACTCAGTTCGTTGCATTGCATATTTCTGTTAATATAGGATTGATTTCTTTTTTAATACGAAACATATTGTGTAGAAAAGAATAAAGTATAGAGATTATGCTGACAGAGAATTATTTAAAACAAACCAAAACCTTATGAGGTGCTCAGCACAAGGCAGAAAAAGATAATGACAATGGAAAAAAGTGTCTTGGCTTTAGAAAGAGAAATCATTGTGGACCGAGCAAGAATTGGATTGAAAAAACTTTACGAGCATTTTTTGAAGAATTCAATGAAATTAGTGCACACCATCCAATCAGGGTTTTGTATTCCGAAATCAGGGTTTAGTCGGCCGTATTAGCTGTTAAACCATTTCTTTCGCTGACCATCTGTACTTATCTCTAACCAATATTTATTATTATCTTTTCTTTAATCGTCTACCTTATTTGTTGCCATGTTCGCAGTGCAACAAGACGAGATGCCCCAAAAGAAAATGGCAGTGCAGAGAAGGAGGGTATCACCCGTCTGAAAAATTATTTATTTTCATTGTTTAATTACACAGAATTTAATGGTTTCTTTATGCAACATATTAAAATTTCTTTTTTCTTATTGGTATTAATAGTATAAAACTAATTGAATCTTCAGCACCAGTTGAAATTGTTTGCTCGATTGGTTCTAGAAATTTTAACTTCAGAATGATTGTATCTACTATCTCTCTCTCTCTCTGATTATGAGTGCCTATCTTCTACGCTTTTGTTCATGCATTCTTAATGTGATGATAAGACTGTTGAATTTTATGTAAATATAAAGAGAAATGAAGGGCAAAATGCGCTTTGATTCTAATAAGAGATTTTTATATTTTTATATGATAATTGTCTATTAAGTTATATTTCTTGACAGGACTTTCAAGTAGAACTTTAAACTAGAAAATTCTTCAATTTCTTTATTTCGATTGACATCAGATTTGTAAAATAGTAATTTTAGATAGATTTAATCAAGTATTTTTTATTTTAATGATTGGTATTAATGCATTTGCTCCAGTAACTGAAGCATGCGATGCCTGCAGTTAATTATTAAAACAAATTTAATAGCTGATCATACATGATTGAATGAACCTAAAACTACCGCTTCAAAATATTTAAGCAATTAAAATTCATATTCATGATGAACTCATCAATCATGACAAGGTTGAGGTTTTGTCGAAAAATGTTAGCGTAATTTTCCAGCAACATTTTGTAAAAATATGAAATCCTATTTTTAAGTTATTTTTAATCTAAAATTACTCGCTTCATATATTAAAAGCTAAGCTCACTAATTTGATTCTGTTAAAAAACATCTTATGTATGTGAAGCAATAAACTGTTTTAGAAAGGAGCACTGTTCAGATAATTGTCAGCTAAATAAATATATATATATATCTAATTAAGGGTATTTCAGGTACGGGCAATGGAATCATATACACCAACAACACGTCAAGGTCAAAATTCGAACAGTCGTCAACATAATGTCTATATGCGACGTAGATCCGATGATATTGAGCTTGGTGTGCCGATTCCATCTTTCAGACGGTGATTTTTTGACATGCACTAACTGTCTGTTAGATTTTACTGCAAAGTGAGGTCAGAAAAGAAATTCGTTCAAATAGTTGTTATCGCATATATTGTCTTGTATATTTAACTTTTCTTCCAGTACGGAACATACTCTAATGGACAGTTTTCGGGAACATTTAAATTTATGTACCTACCGTGAACCATTGAATACATCCACCTGTGATAATGAAATACTTGATGAAGGTCTGTATTTTTTTGACATATCATTTTAACAGGATTCTATCAATCTACCAAATTCGGTAAACCAGTTGAAAATTCTACATTTTGCAAGTGTTATTCGGTCTATTTATTTTTTTACTGAAACTGCATTATTTTCTGCATTTTTACGTGCAGGTCTTGCAGTAGAAAGCTAATTTGAAGAATAGCAGAGCATAAAGATCTATTGTTTCTGCTTTATATTGTTAATTATAGATCTTGGACATCCACCAGTTATTCATGACACACCACCTGGAACTCACATGGAATCGTTACAGTCAGATTCACCTCTAAGTACAGTGTTTCGATCAAGATCTCGTTCAGATGCGACAAACACTTCACAGTCTTGCCGTCAAAGTGTGGGGACAATAGTGCTGTTTCCAAACAGATCGGAAAGACAGTCAAGGAGTAAGCTAGTTTGTCATTTATTATTATTGTGTTTTGTCTATTATTACTGCTAAACTGATAAACTTTTTTACCATTTGTTGTTATTATTATTAGGAGCATCGAAAACGCATTAAAAACAATTATTTCAGTACCGAAATATTTCCAAACAGTGTCTAGTTTTCTCGATATCATCTGAATAACTTATCAAAAAAAAAAAGGATTATGTGAATGCGTTTTAGGACATAACTTTCGCAATGAAAGACATAGCATATGCATAGCGGATTTGCCAGAATTGAAAAGCACTAGTTCATCAATGTCGTCGAATCATTTATTTGCCGATGCAAAATTTGCAAATGTTGCAGTCACAAATATTAATAATCTATGGCATAGACCATTAAATGCAGTCGAAATGAGATCAAGCTTGCGAAATCTGCCGGTATATATAATTCGCAGAATTTACTTTTGCATTTAATTTTTCTAATATGTAACTGATGGTACGAAACTATATTAAAACAAGCAAAAAATGACAGTTTTGGGAAATAATCTGTAACAAAATAATACATGAAAATTTATCAGACTTTGTTTCATAATAAAATGCATACAGTGTTCCTAGATCTTGTTTTGTCCCTAATTAAAATAAAGCATTCTATTTTGAGAAGCACAACAATTTAATTTGCTCTTCTATTATCAAATTCTGATAATGTCTTAAATGGCGAGCTTTTTTGGTTCTTTTGATAGAGTCATTTAGTCTTTATATTGTGTATTATGTTTTTTATTTCAGAATCATTCTACTCCTGCCCAGTTCATGGTTGATAGAAATGACGTATTTGAGAAGCATCAGTCACTTTTGAGTATGTTTCGCTATTGTTTTTGCAGAAAGCCTTAGTGAAAAACTGTTATTCAGATTTTTTGCTTATGAAATATCTTGATTTACAATTTTTCCTAAAAAATTTAAACGAAACAATGCTCGATTGTACTTATTTGTAGTAGTCAGTTTAAAAAAACTTAGTTAATGAATTAACACTAAGTTTTTCAGTTGATACTAGCAGAATGCAAACTTCGCAGTCGGTCGTATCGGAACCAAAGTCGCCATTCAGTAACTATGCAATTCTTATCAAAGAGGTTTTCGCTTTTTGCCGAGAATTTCAAGATTTTTTGTCTTTGCAGTTTGTGAAATATAAAATAGAATAAGCAGCTGAAGAATTTAAGTAATAATATCGAATGAGAACAGTAAACTAAAAAGCGATGTAGGCTCAACTCATCTAATTCTAATTCAAAACTCTTCACTTAGGTTAATTAGCTTAATTCAAAAATTTCCAAATTTAGGTAATGAAACGACATTTCATAGTGCTTTTAGTTAGCAAGTTAAGATTGAGGAAGATGAAGATCAGTAATATCTCTTATGACTGTATATGTTAATTCTGAGTTCTTATTATACACATTTATGACCTTATAGTTTTATTTTCACTTTTATGAGTTTCTAAAAAAGAACTTTTCTAAAAATTTGTTTTTGCATACAAAATTTTAGGAAAATCAGTAAAGTGGGGTGAATTGAATTTTAATTTTTAAATTGATTATTGAAGTAATAATATTCTTATTCTGGCTTTTTATAATTCATTGTCTTTTTAGTGAATTTGCGATGGTTTTATCATAATTTTTCCTCCTCACTTAACAATTTCTTCAAATTTATATTTGATCGTCTTATCTCGTGGTTGATTGGGTAGAAGTGAATCAGCTCAATTTTGAATTAAATATAAGTGAATAATTTTGCATTCTTTTCAAGTAAGTTCAATTTCTGTGAGTATTTTCGAGGAAGGTTGTTAGAAAGCTTGATATTGATTGCATAACTTGCTGAGAGATTGGTCAGGTTTTCATTAAAATTGGTGATTAAGAAAAACAAGTATAAAATCACTATTCTCTTCAATGGAAAAACTAATCTACTAATTCTTTCGAATATTTAAAATGCTTATTTAATGCAGAATGAGTTTTGAAACAACGCAAATCTAATAGCAGTATAATTTAATTCCCGTATCCTTTTGTTATCCTTCCGTCTTTCTACAAAATTCTACATATTCTATTTTTTTACCATGATCTTAGTGAGCTACTCTCAATTAACTCATGCATTACATACAATCTATACAATTTTGAAGTTTGGAGCAAGAAATAAATATGTCTGGCTGCTTTATTTTGCATCTTTGAAATAGCTTATGCTACATTTGTTTGTTTTGTTTTGTTTTTATCTTACATGATTAAAGACATGCAACAGTTTGAATATTTTTCATTCTTATTTAAACTTTTTTTTGCTTCAATATTTATGATGTCAGTGACAATCTAAACAGTAAATGAGTGAGTTTACGGAAATCGTGTATATTTGCTGTCGAACTCAAGAAGTTCACGATTATTAGGAAACGCATTACTTTATGCAAAACAAACAAGCAGATAAATTCAACTCTGTAACTTTAGTTTCATTATCTTTTTCGTTTTTCGTTCCAACTAGCCAGAATATTTCAATACCAATGATGACTGTATTGTCATATTAGATAATTCTTTTCAAAAAAAAAAAAAAAAAAACAACCAGGCATTCTGTGGTTGCTCCAGTTTTTTGGTCTGTGATGCATTTCTAATCTGTTTCACGACATGGTGTCCTAATTCTTCTTTATGGAAAAATTTTCTTTGATGTAAAATTAAATTGGTTTTCACACATTTAGATAAGCTTTGTAATAAACACACTGGAATTTTTTTTTCCTTTTTTTTAGCCTTTGTTCAAATTGTCAGTTAAATGTTTCGATTATGATGTTATTTTATTATCGTTGTCGAAATCTAAGAGAACATTTTTCAAGGGCACAGTATACCTGCTGTAAAAATCGTTTTAATGTTTTATGGATATATAAGTCCTTATAGTTTTACATGGAAAAATTTTAATTTATTTCTTACAAAGATTGATAAATAGTTATAACCTAAAAAAAATCGACTAGTCCTGTTTACGTTTGATAATGAAGGCTTGAAGCTGCTTTTCATTGAATGAAATTACATAGAGCTTAACATTGGCTTTCACATTTCGAATTTAGAATCTACTGGTAATAATCTACAAATCAGAGGCGATGAGATAATTTTTTGCAAAAAAAATTATAGTAATTATGTGAATATTAAGGAAACTTCTCATTATCTTTGAACTCTTCAGGAGTCATGTAAATTACCTGCTTATTTAATAAAATCATAAAATAGTATTATAAGACTTCCCTCTTATATTGCTAGATTTACCACATTTATTAAGTGATCAAATATGCAAGCTGAGCTATGAGGGATTTCGAATCTTGAAACCGTTCTGGAAAGTTGCGATTTATTTTACCTCAAATAAATAATATTCTTATTGTAATAATAACTAACATTTACAGAATTCTCGGACTACTGATATGAATCATTCAAGAAATATCATTCTGATTGGTTATGATTAAATTATCTAAATTTCCTTGTCAAATTTTAAAAAATTCCTAGTTGTTAAAGGATAAAAACATCATATGAACATAAATTTTCGGAAATTTTTTATGAAAGCGAAGGTGAAACATTCTATAGCTGGAAAATTTCGGGAAGTTTTTTTGAAACACATTACGGGGAAAAAATAGTTGAAATTTTTTACTAGAGAGCATGAAAGCTCTGCTCAAACCGAGCCGAAATGTTTAAAGAATTATCTGGATTGTTTTGAAGAATTTTTTCTTTTCATCCCAAGTCCACTAATTTAATTTTTCTTATATTTAATATTGCTTGAATTAGTTATTAAAATGCTGTTTACTGAAAAACAACTAACAGCTGTTATTGTTAAAAATCTTCCATCTTCTAAGACCATTCCAGTTGTTTTTCATCCGAGACAGAATTCATTTAAAAAATCCATTTTTTAGTCGCCGTAATTTATTTTCTTTAAGAATGTTAAGTATTTGCTTAAAATTTGAAATTATGAGAAAATATGCGTAGTGAATTTCTGTTATGCTTTTGAATTATTTTTAATTAAATTATTTAAAATCACTATTAAAAGTTAAGGCATCGCTTTGAAATCAAGAAAAAATTTTAGGGACAGGATCAAAAGCAGTAATTACTTGAAATTAAACACTATATTCTTGTTGATTATTGACAGATTGAGTTTTTTTTTTCTTTTATCATCATCAAAGTAATAAATGTTTCCGGAGTGCATACAATCGTAATTATAACAAATAACTAACTTTCAACAGAGTGGTTTTTATTTGAGAACAAATTTTCAAAAGCATTTAGTTGAGTTTTTTGATTGAAAATAAATATTTTTCCTCATAAAAGAATTTTGCTTTTTTCGGATCGAGTTAAAATTTGAAAAACAAATTCTAGGATTTGAATTTCAGTTCCTATTTTCTTTTTTTGGCGTTCATTTTTTATTGGAAAATAATAGATTGGGTTTCCTTTTGCTTTCTTCTCAAAACCTGCGAGCTTCTCGTAAGTTGACACATTTCCTTTTCAAATTCGAATTCTATAGGAAACGAAAAATGTTTTTAATGCGATAAAAATCATTTTTGATCAGTGAATTAAAAACATATATTTTGATTGTTTGTTCTCATTTTAGAGATGTGGTTTTCAATTTTTTGCGTGATTATCAGATACAATAAAACTCTTCTCTAAATTCGTATGGTATTGCAAAATAAAGAACATTCATTTTAAGATCTTTTTGGTGTTGTCTACAAATAATTTGAAAAATTTTTCGTTTTTGTGATATTCTGCCTTATTTTTTCAATTTATGAGTTCTAGATACGATGAGCATATGTATAAAGCATCTAAGATTTTGAAATCCAATCTATGATTTAAAAATGAGAAACATCTCATCGCAGTTTCAATCTAATTATATCATTATGATTGTCATTTTTATCCTAAATCTTTTCTTCCTTGTGAATATCTTAGTTGTTACATCTCACTTTATCATCAGTTATATCACTAATTTACGATGCATGTGCTTAACTGAAGAATTTTCCCAAATATTTTCAAAGAGCCAAGCCCAACAAAAGAAGGAAGCGGAAAGTTAAAAAGATAGTTAAAAGTGTAAAAGTTGTTTTTCTGTGATAATTAGAACAACCGTTAGGTGTTTCTAATCGAAATTTTAGAAGTCCATCCTTTCGCGTTTCAAAGTCAGTACAATACTTTGTCATCCTTTTTACGATTACTATATCATATCATTCTCTGTGTGTTTTTGAAAATTTTTTACTTGCAGTATACACCGCAAGAGAACTTATTAATATAGAAGTCTTTGCACTATCGTCACTATTATGGATTCCTTCAATTTTTATACTCCAATTCTCTTTCCAGTTATGAAGTTTTGTTCCAGTTCACTTATTTTGTTTGGTATTTTTAATTTCATGCAAGCCATTGTTGAAATGAATTTTCAGTACAATTGAATACAAAACTTATAAAAGATAATCGTACAGTGTGCGCACTTTTTTAAAGCGAAATTTTACACGTTATTATTTTTAAATTGCTTTCAAATAATGCATGCCTGTCTGTGTTTCTGTAAAATTAAAAGTAGCAATGCAGCTTTGAAATTTCTGAATAGCAGTATTATCTACTTCATTGTAAATGTAGATTGGTACTTATTTTAGAATTAAATCAAAAGATAAAAATTAGATAGGATAGACTAACTAGAATCATCCTAATTTGCATACTGCAGCAGACTTTCAATGTTTTGTATTCATTAGTTAAATTAAAACTTCTGCTATAGATCTATTGCTTAACCTTTAATTTGACTGTACTCTCCAGAAAGCAATAGAACAGTGACAAAAGTTATAAAGTCATAAGATCTACAATATTGGTCATATCGCTTAGCCAGATTTCAGTTCATTCAACATTTTTTTGTGTTATGATATTGGCACACTCAGATTCTTTAGTCAGTTTATTCAACACTTATGAAAAGCTGCTAAATTTTAAGTCTGAACTCCGTTTTTTGGCTCTACATCATCTAACATCAGTCTCAAATTTGTAGTTTTTTTATCAGAAATCATCAAATGAATTCATCTAAAATATTTCATATTTGAAGCGAGTATTGCTTTTTCAGCATAATTAGTAAAAAGAATTTGTTAAGACCCAATTATTGCTATCTAATTTTATAAGGAAAACAACATTATGAAGAGAGGCAGGAAATAAAATTAGTTAATCGCTAATAGTAGAAACAATGCAGCAATATTGATATTTGGAGAAAATTATTTAAGTAGAAAAATCAGAGAACATGACGACATTTCCACATGTAAAAGATCATATCATCGTAAATATTTTCGATCTTAATAACTCTGCACATTCGCATTCTTGCATTTTTACTTAACTTTTTACCTTTCCTAACATAATAGGTAATAGTAGCAAATAGCTTTTTTAGGATATCTTCCATTTTCATTCTGCATAGCTTCAAAAGAGTTTGTTTTTATAAAATTTGATAGAGAATTTAGTAGCCATTCGCCCGCTGTGAATGAGCAATCAAAACTCTTTGACAGTAGTTTTCTGTATGAACCATCCTTATATGATTTGCTGAGCAATATTCATATGATTAGACTTGTAATGCAGGATGTTGTTACTTTTTCGGATTATTATACATAGGGTTTAGAGACTTCCTGTCGAAAATATGGTATTTATAAAGCACTAAGGAAAAGAAGAAAATAAATTTTTTCCATTTCCGCTCTTTGAAGGACAGAAATTAAATTCGTTGTTGATTTGATAAATTGAAGCTGTATTATGAAGGCCGATATTCTTTTTTTCATAGAAATCATTCTTGGAGTAAGTCTTAGTTTTACTAGTCTCAATTTTTATTGACATCATTTTGGATGTCTTATTTTTTTATAATTTTTCTACTTTTCGAATAAGTTTCTTTGTATAATGAATGTTCACTTGTTTATTCTATATCATAATACATGACAAATTTCCCATATTTCTACACTTTGTGCGCTTGGTGTTAAATAACTGATCTGTTGAACTCACATCTTCCAGATATTCATATCATAGCTCTTATCATTTTGACCATCTTTTCATAATATTCTACGGTTCCTTCTTAATTTTCATAATCAATCTCATCGTTTTGACCGTTCTTTCAATATTGCATGTCCTATTCTTGACTCCGCTGCGGCAACAGTCAACACAAATATGATGAAACTTTGTCCAATTATATCATTTGCAAAAGTATAAAAAACGATTAAATTGATATTTATTACTAAACAGTAATACTTCTACTGACAATAATATGTTGATTATGCTTTTTGTGTTAGTGAAAAACCACACACTCCAATAATGAAGCAGCAACTACCAAAAAATGTTTAACTCAATTTCCATTCTATTCCTTTTCCAAATTTAACCTTAACCAATTTTACAGATGAGGACTGTGTCAATTGCTTTAATACATTCTGTCTTTTGATTCCTTTCTTCTTATTGCAAAATAAGATCAATTGCGCCCACAACTACAACAAGTAGCAAAATGCCAAAAAGGTGAAAAGTGTACATATAATCAGTGTAGAGCAAATTACCGATGACTTTCATATTACTGGCATTATAGTTTATAACATTGCTTATAATCAGTGATGAGGCACGGATTACGAAACTGATGAGAAAAAATACGACACATAGTATAGAACCAATAGCCAGATGCTTTGCAGTACCTGACGCAGTCTTATATAGTCAATATCAAGCGTCATAACTATAAAAAGGAACATTTTTCCTGATTATTATGAGAAGGATTGTAAATATATTGTCATTTTTTACTGTCTTTAGCAACAATTTCAGAAAATCTAGTTTATCATCATTAGTGGCTGATATTTCCGAGAAAACTTCTGCCTGATCTTCTTGACCATCAGTAAGAAATTTACATGCTTCTGTTTTTCTAAGAGTTTCTTTGTATCATTAGTTTCTCTGCATGTAATTTTTTAAATCGTGCTTAACTTAAAAGCAATATCATGGCCAGAAAGATTATCTGATTTTTTAATATTCTTAACGCTTCTTTTTATCCGTGACAACTACCCTTTACTAATAGTAAGTTGTATCTGAGTGTAACCAAAAATTCAAACTTTTTATGTTAAGCTACACCTATTGCACAATTCCGTGATTTATACTAACATGGCACTAACGAGTAGCAAGGTGAAATATGACAAAGGAAGCCCTGGCCATTGATTGTTTTCAGTACTGGCGTTTTTATGCCTTAAACGCTAGAACTTAGCTACTTTTAAATGCATCTAGTCTAAGCCATAATATTTTAAAATTTACAGACAGAGAAAAAAGACCATAAAACCCCGAGGTAGTTAGTTATCCCACCTCTATTTTAAATATAATTCTATGTTCCTTCTTGTTTTCAACTTTCGGATAACATTGTTTATTGGATGGAGACTTTCGAATAATTTTGTTTACTGGATGTTTTTCCGCAAGTGCATTATTCTACGAAAGATACTCAGCAGATCAGGTGATGGTATCAGTAAAAATGAAAAAGATAGTGTCCATGAAAAAGGATCTGTTTTTTTTGTCATCACTAAGTTGACGAACTAGCTGTATCGCTCATACTAATTCACAGATGCCACGTTTGGCCAACTAAAATCCCGTTCCGGAAAAATACCACAATGAATTCCTTTTGGAATTCGGCCGATCGTTTTATATTTCGCATATACTGAAAAATTGAATTCTTACTGAAAAATTGAACTCTTCCTTAAATATATCAAAACATGATTATATATTACTTCCCTTAATTTTTGCAAACTGTCAACGATCTCAACCTCGGAAAACTTCAACTCGAAATTATCCTTCTTTCTCTTCATTGTCATATACATGAAAATTAACTGCTAAACATTTAACTCTTACACGATTTTGAGGAATGGCTTCAGATGCAAGAGAGGATGAATTTAACATCCTTTCAGTTAAAGCTGTAAATTTCAGGGCTCATTTAACTTATCGTCCGAGCAGGTACCACTGTACCCTCCTTATGATGGAGCTACTCCCGAATTCTTCAAAGTTATTTTCGGTTTGCTTTTAT
The DNA here is from genome assembly GCA_008729115.1 of Dirofilaria repens. Lineage (NCBI taxonomy): Eukaryota > Metazoa > Nematoda > Chromadorea > Rhabditida > Onchocercidae > Dirofilaria > Dirofilaria repens. Next base: position 618,648 of record SNRZ01000011.1, read on the forward strand.
TCTAGTTAATTTCTTCATATTTTAAGTAACTGGTGGATTCATTTTCCAATATTTTATTTTCACTATTTCCAAAGTAGTTAATCTTCAAGAAGCATGAAATGAAATTGCAGAAAGTCAGGATGCTGTTTATTCATCATTCATGCGCGCACATAAATGTTATGATCTAATTCCTATAAGTGCGAAGTTGGTAGTTTTCGACACTGAACTACAAGTTAGACCATTTTCTTTAAATTTGAAATTATATATGGTTTTAGTTTTTTTTCGGTCCTACGTAATAAAGAAACTAAGTTTTAGTGATTTAAGTTACGTTTTCTCAACAAAACAAGTTTTAAGAGGAAGACATAGATCGAAAACATTCTTGAACTTACCGAGAACATTCTTGAACTGGTTCAGGAATAAATTAGTTATTGGGAAACTGCAGAAAAAATAAAATTATGATTACTTGATATCAAAACATATGTTTTTCCTAAATACTGCTCATTATACTAAGCTTTGTAATTTTCAATGAATTTCATTCATGAAATTTTGATGAATTTCGATATTCTATATGAACCTGGTAATAGTCGAAGAATTTTATTTGCAGATAAATCGTCCATATATATTCAATGAGAATAGTATGTTAGTTGGAAAAATGCTTTAATTTTTATTTCTTTCCATTTATTGATTTATTATGTTTTTTGAGTCATTTTTAATATTCCTAGTTATGACTAGAAATGACAGGAATAATCGTTTTCTATTTCCACATTATTTTGCAGGTAAAGAAGGCCTTCTTTGCTCTTATCTATAACGGAGTTCGGGCAGCCCCTCTGTGGGATAGCAAAAAGCAGGAATTTGTTGGCATGCTTACTATTACCGATTTTATTCGAATACTTCAGAAGTATGAATGTTTTCCATTATTATGGCATATCTCAGCGATTTGAAGAACCATAATGCATACTACACTTTTCAGATTTCATTCATTAATATTTCGCTTCATCAGCACTTATTTTGTAAATCATTTATTGAAGGAAAAGAACCATATTATCGCAAGTTTTATGAAAAATTAAAATTTCTTTTTTTTTATAAGATTTTTAGTAAGGGTTATGTTGCTTAATAAGTTATGTTCTCTGTCCATACAACCATGCTGTTTTGCTTTTACAAATTTACTACTGATAAAGCATTTGAATTGTGTTTTGTGACACTACGTATCTAAAGTCTTTCTTTAGCATTTTACGCAGATTGGTAATTTTTAGGTGAGTTTATACAGAACAATATAGAATATCGAATAATTTTTTTTTTGCAAAAAATTTGCAAAGATATTATCATGTTTGCCGAAAAATTCAGTTGGCGCGCTATTTCAAAGCGGGACCGGTACCCAGGACATCCTAAAGCCAACTTTTTTTTCAGTATTGACTTGTGCTAAATAATATCTTGTAGGTATTATATAAACAGTGGTTCAAGAAGTGAAAGTATAGAGGACCTTGAGAAGCACAAAATAGCAACTTGGCGTAGAGAACTAGAACGAGATGGACACTTGAAACTATTGGCATATATAAATCCTTCTGAAAGGTTTCCATCCATCTTTTATGTAACAATTTTGTTATACGTTTATTATGAACTTTAACTCGAAACTTTTGATTTAAATTTGACTAGAAACAGTATCTGGTCAATTTTATCATCATCCGAAATCAAATTTTTAGTTTTCTAAAGTTTTATTTTTTTAATTATTGGAATTATATATCGGGAAATTTTCAGCCTTTTTCAAGCAGTTAAAGTTCTCTGTAAAGAGAAAGTGCATCGTTTGCCAGTGATGGAGGAGTATACTGGCAATATTGCTTTCATTCTCACTCATAAGCGGTTGATGAAGTTCCTTTATTTATATGTTGGTCTTTTTTTTCGCTGTTTATTTTCATTAAAAAAAATTTTTCTCATGACTAATTGAAAAATTTTAAAAACTTTGATTTCTCTATTAAGTTGTGCATTTTTCCAATATTTTTTTCGAAGTTTTGACAAATCTATTAAGAATAAGTCGATTAAATATGAACTAGTTTTAGAAAATAAATGTCATAATAATCTTCTGTGAAATTATTTTCCTTTAAAATTTTTTCTGGAATAGATTGGAAAAATTTTATGATGGATTTTAGATGATTGATTTGCCTCGTCCATCTTTCATGGAGAAGACACCTCTTGAACTGGGAATTGGTACATGGAATGATGTTTCAACAATTACTCAAAATACTCCATTGATAGATGTTATGAATATATTTCTTTCTAAACGGGTATCTGCTTTACCTGTTTTGGATGAAAATGGCAAAGTGCGTTTCATTTTCCAAAAATTCGACTCGCTTGAAATTTTTTTTTTTTGTCTTTTCATCATATTACTGCTTTTTTTAAATAGAATCATCAACATGACTAGATATATATATATATATATATATATATTTGTCTATTACATCATTAGCCATGTTAAAAATTCATTACGAAAATACTAAGAAATTTTATTAGTATATATTATAGGTTGTCGATATTTATGCTAAATTCGACGCTATAAATTTGGCAGCTAACAAATCATATATTGATTTGGATGTTACGGCGCAAGAAGCTTTACGGCATCGTGTCGATGTAAGCCTCAGCTTTATCATTTTTAATTAAAATTTTTTCTGATAAACGACGTCATATTTCTTAAATGAATTCAGTTTTCAGTGGTTTGAGGGAGTGCGTTGTTGTTCACCGAATGATTCACTAATGACGGTTGTAGAAATGATAGTTCGAGCTGAAGTACATCGATTAGTGATTGTTGACGACGATAAAAAAGTGAAGGGAATCATTTCACTTTCAGATATACTGCGCTTTTTGGTTCTAGAACCGCCAGTTACACCAGCTGGAAGTAAGTTCTGTTTTGGATTTGATCGATTGAAGGAGTGATTTCAGCCAATTGTTTATGGATCTAAACTTATTCAGATTGGTTGTTATTTAGTAGTAAATGTGTTTGATGTTCCGAATTTTATTTACTTTAAAAAAAAAAAATCTTAGCACTCGATGAAATGTTGAGAGTGGTAAGTTAAATTAGATAAATTATTCATCTTAATAATATAATTTTTGCATTAAAGTCACGTAATACAAAATATCGGTATTAGCATATTTTAAAATTTGTATTTAAGTGTTCACCTGTTAATTTTGTAGTGTTTTCGAAATCAGTTGTTGTAGCATACGTGAATCCCAACCCCTTACTTTTAAAGGCATTTCTGTTTGTTTCTATTGATAGATTAAAACTATCCCAATTAGTCATTTTCAGTATTTAATTTTTAATAATAATAATTTAGACAATACTCCATTGGATGATGCAGTGGGACGTAATGATGGTGAAATATATTGTTTGTGAAATAGGATTACCTTCAATTATTCAGTGACAAGAAGGAGGTCATTTTATATTTTTAAATCTGTATTCGCTAGTGCTTTTCTCTTAACTTCTTGTAAATATTATTTTCTGTTATAGTTTTTATAATAGCTTCAATTTTTTTATTTCACTATTGCATCTTATTTTATAGCACACATTAATATTTCATTTATGTTATATGCATTTTTATAATTCTAGTCTTTTTACCGTTGTTTCATCGCAGAAATAAGAAAAGATTGATTATTACTTCAGAATTGAGAAGTTTAGTAGGTACGTACCAACCTACTTTCTTCGTTATCCTAGTTTTACCATGATTGAGAGATTAATGATGGTAGATGTTGTTTTAAGAAAGTATTTTTATTGTTTTGTATTCTTGTTTTTTCTTTTTTCTTTTTTTTTTTGAAATACTGATATGTAAAGCATCAATTATTTTCATCATCACATCCTTATTTTGCGTTCTTTTATTCTGAGCACGTGTCCTCCAGCGGTGTTTTTTGTTAGAAATTTTCTTATTGTAGCAAATATAAGTTTGACTGCCCGACATGAGTTTATTTCTTGCTATCTTTTTACATATTTTTTTATCAAGATAAAGAATTGATTTGATTTTGAAATAAAACTTTTGGGGAACTGAAATAATGCAAAAATTTCGGATTAATGATTAGTAACTGTATTTGTTATTATTCATGGTAAAGAGTAATGTATAATATTCAGGTCCATTTCACTTAATGGTAACGGCTCAAGCAATGGTGCTGTTATTGTCATGAAAGTTTTAAGATATAAATGAAATGCCAGGTCTCATTAGATTATGTGATTTCGGTCCGGCTATGCTGCTTTCGTTTATTTATTTCAAATAAACTGATTATATTGTTGATTATTGCGTTGTTTTGTATACATTACAGTTTTATTAAAAGAGAGAGGAATTTTCGTACAGACTATTAATTGATGAAACAAAGTAATTCGTGAGCGAAAGTAGTATAATGGAAAGTCAAATGTTTTAATTGAATAAGGGGGAATTAATGATTTTTCATGTAATTAGAAAGCACATTTAGATTTGAATTTCTTGTTCAGATGTTTTTATTAGGGACTTTGTTAAGTTAATAAATTTATCTTATGCTTACTTGTAATAGTTTAAAGATTGAAATTAAGATGGTAATTTTATTGAGATTTTGGTAAAAGGTTTTATAATTGGGAACTTTACTGGAAAGTTTATTTTATGTGGGTATTGGAGTAAAAGTTGCCAATTAAAAAATTTATAACTTAAAGTTCGAATGGCGTTTGTGCTAGCTTTCTCATTGAAATAAAATGAGTTTGTTCCGTGGAATCGATTCCGATTAACCGGTTGATGGCTAGTACAAATAAAGTGTAAAGCTGCAAGATTTCACAGATTTCTCTTAACTGTTTCCTGAAAACATCGAAATAGAAAGTGTTAAATGTCTCCATGATTTTAACAGAAGTGAAGAGAGATTTGGTAGTCTTAAGGGGTTTGCTTATATCCAGTGAAGTTCCATGAAGTGAAGAGAGGATCGTGGTGCTCTCTTAACTAGAAGACGCAATATAAGTATATGTTACAGCGAGAACATGCTACCTTTCGGTGGACCACCAGGATTTTCGCCTTTGGTGAATATACCATCGGCAGCAGCTGCAGCATCACAGGCAACTTATCTGCAGCAACAAGTTATTATGCCGCCATTGCAAAGAAGTACTTTTTTATCATGAATTTAATCCAGATTGTTATGAGCACTTTTTGGAATTCATAAGCAATCCTGTATTTATAAAGCCATAAGATTCGCTTATATTTGCATAGTCCATTTGTTTCCAGTACCTGTGATGACTGTGAGTTCAGCACCAACGCCATTACAGCTTCCGCAAGTATCAGTGGCTTCACCCGCTACTACACCCCGACCAATGCTTGTTCCACCTCAAATGCAGATGGAAATAGCTGCTGCAGCGCATTCACCTCGCACTGCTTCCATTGGTACTAACTTATCACCAATGATGTACGTCTTTTGTTGTATAATAATATTTATGATATTCTGATATGAAGCATATATTCAATATACTATGCTAACTAGAAAATTTCCTATTACAAATGGACCATTTTTTATTGCAATATTTGCAGATTTGGTCAGAGCACACAGCATCTGATGGACGTGTATATTATTATAATAAAGTGACAAAGCAATCTTCGTGGCAAAAACCAGATGAGTTAAAAACTCCCGAGGAGGTATGTGATGTAATTTTTCTGAATGGTATGTATTTTTTTTTACTCTACCAGATTAACTTGAAACCTAATCTTTTCAGTTCTGATTTTCAGAAGAAACTGGCTGCAGCAAAACTGTGGCGTGAATATAAAACACCTGAAGGAAGACCTTATTATTATATATTGAAACTAAGGAGACAACTTGGATTTGTCCAAAAGATTTCGATCCAGCAATTGTAGCGAAGAGTGCTTTATTTTCATAAATTGTTATCAAAATGCTTAAAAAATATTGCAATTTGTTCAATGCATTATGTCGCAAGATTTTTTTTTTTTTTAGGATATTGGTTTACATTTTTATAGCATTATGTTGAGTAATATGATGCCAAAATATTTTTCATGCATTAAAAAAAGAAAAACTGTGATTTTTTAAATTTTTTCAGCCAAAAATGGCATAGAATCGAAAGGAAGTGTTACATCAAAAATAGAATCACAAAGTGTTGGGGAATCTGAATTGGAAAAAGCAATGCTGGCCACATTGAAATCGCTTGAGGAACCTAATGTAAAATAAAATTTCATTAAATGGGACTGACTGCAATGCAGTCTGCATTCATTAGGCGTATCAATTATATCATCAAATTTTCAGGGACAAATAGGAAACACGAAAGAAGCAGATGCAGAAGATGCAGAAGAGGAGAGAGATCTGAAACAGAAGCAAAGTGATAAATTTCGAGATTTGCTTCGAGATAAGGTGAATTAGTGTTTTCCTTCTGAAACATTCAATTGTTTTGTCATCTTCATCCTGAAAATTCACTGCTCTTTTTCAGTACAATGAGGGGAAGATATCATCTACTAGTTCATGGGAACAAGCAATGAGATACATTCAGCACGATTCTAGATTTCGAATTTTAAATAAAGTGAGCGAGAAAAAACAGCTGTTCAATGCATGGAAGGTGCAGAGACAAAAGGAAGAAAGGGTATCTCTATTTCTCTTTTTTTCAGCGCTAAATTTCAAAGACTTTTGCTTATCGACATCTACTGCTTTTTTAGTGCATGTTACATTTTCGACTTTTGCAAATTAGTCTTTCGTGATGGTTCATGACTGCGATTTTAGAACATTTAGTTTTTTGCAAAGTCATATTCCACAACAAACCTAGAAATCCTTGTTGAAATATCACTGTTGGTCAGACGTGGTCCACTTCAGATTACTTTTTAAAAATAAGTGTCGAAGGATTACTCAACTCAAATTTAACTAAAGAAAAAAAAATAATCTTTTTCATGTTGTGGGATATCTGAATTACTTGAGATACTGTGAAAGTTTAGAAAACGAAGTAGGTAAAACTGAAAGGTTGTTTTTTATCAAGAGAAAGCAATATGATTCAGTAATTTACCGAAAACACAAAAATTATTTATCAACAACAAAATAGACTACTATTATAATAAAACACAAGTATCAAATAGAAAGTTAGAGTGCAAAATAAATATCATGACAAGCTTTTTTAATGTTTAAGAGGTTCCTAAATACTTATTCCTTTTTTTGCAAATTTAGCTTCACACTGAGTACTACCAAAGTTTTTTGGTAATGTTCATCTGCGCTTAATTCGGGCCACTTTTTTTCGATTATCTTGTAGAGGTCAGTGAATTTTTTACACAGTGATTCAGATTCTTCATTACTGATGCTAATGGCTCCCAATGAACGAAATTGTTTGTAAAATCGCCTGAAACAATCATGAAATATCTGTGGAGGATTTAAAAAACACCGTCAGGAAATCAAAAACAACACCATTCATCTTCAGTTGCAATTTGAATATTTTTTTCTTATATAATTCTGGAACACTGATGAGAAGTTTAAAAGACACGTTAACTTACGCCATAGCGATATCTTCTTTGTAATATAGTTTTCTGATCGATAAGAATGTAACTGCAGAAGGTTCAATTTGCGGTGGATTAGTTACATATACATCGTACCATAACGGTCTCTCCTTCCATTTTGTTTGTCCAGAACGTAATAACCCCGTAACTCTAAAAAAGCGCGGAAGAGATTAGGATACTTCTTTCTCATTGCTTTTTTTCCGCTTTTCTAATTATTAAATTCTCACATGCACTTTTATCGATTTATTCTTCGTATTGACTATTTTACTGCACGCTTTATTTATTGCATAAATCACAAAGTCATGAAAAGTATATAACAATGTGATGCACTATATCACATATCACATTGCTATAGTGCATCACACTTAACAGAATGTTATAATTTCGGGTTAAATTAGCAAAAATAGTGCCCAAAAAAAAAATCCATATGGCAATTAATGTTATATTTAAATAACCTATAAAAAATCGATCCTGCAGTTTCCTTCCGAACAAAGTGTTGAGCCATTTTGCCGTTTTTTCCGTTATTTTTCAAGGGTTAGAAAGAGTGAAAATACTAAATCCGTAATGGATATGCTTTGCGCATTATATAGCAGTTTGTGCGCTTCTGGAAATTGTGCGAAAGTTTTTGATTTGCTAAGAGTTGCGTGGTTGTCTTATATGATAGGAATCGGCAAAGAATGAAATCGAACTATGAAGAAAAAGAATAGCGGGAAGGCGGCTTTAGTTACCGCTTGGTCTGGGTTTTTTGTTTCTTAGCTGGAAAGTTGCCAATATGTGCAGACACTGTCACAATCACTTCTATGAATCGCTTTTATTATTGCAGCGAAGATAATATTTGAAATGCTCCATTCTGTAATTTATTTAGTGATGAGTGTAGTACTGTAATGAAGGCGATAAAGAGAACGAAAATAAGAGTGGAATTGACATTCAGGATGAGAAACGTCTTGCCATCAAGAAAGCGAAAGAGGACTTGGAAGAATGGTTGCAGAATAATCCTAAAGTGCGACCAACTATGCGTTACTCCAAAGCAGAAATACTTTTTGCTGATGAACCTATTTGGAAGGCAGTCCATGAAGGTGAACGAAAAGAAATTTTTGCAGATGCATTGGTAAGTATAATTAATTACCATCATGGGGAATGTGATTTCTCAAATCCGCATATTTTGTGTTCATTCTCTATGAATATCCACTACTCATACATGACATGAAAGGTTACGAAGCTGACAAAACTAGTAACTGAATTGTCTTTCTGACGACGATAAATTTCTTTCAAAAGAATTATTCAATGTTACATTCAATTTATAATTTTATGAAACTAAGCGATCTCGACGAAGGCTGACCCTGGTTTTGGTGCTATATGTATAATTGCATCTAAATTTAGAAAGATTTATGGGTAAAATATAGTGTTATTAAATGATGTTAATATAAGTATACATATTCTGAACACACTTATTTTTAATCAGTTTGATTAAATTATCGTTCTGCTTGAGCTTTTTAGATAGCATTTTTTTTACCTTTAGATAGAAGTACTGAAAGGAAGAATTTATGAATTAAAATGGAATAGTTATATAAGAATATGACATAAATATATATTTATTCTGAAATATATTATTTTACATATAATTCTTTATAGGAGTTCATAGATAAACGTGAAAAAGAAAATGCAAAGGCTATCCGCCGTAGAAATGTTCAAGCTTTAGCTGACATTTTGGAAGGAATGGAGGAAATAACTTATCGGACAACATGGGCACAAGCTCAACGTCTTCTTATTGAGAATCCTTCATTTGCCAATGATAGCACGTTGCAAAGTGAATTTTATTTAATTAAGATTACTATCGCTAAATTGTATAAGTTGTTGGAAATTGAAAGGAAAAATGGTTGCGTTAGTTTTTATTGAGTGCTAGATTTATGCTAGTTTTTTTTTAATACGATTGAAACTTTCAATTAAGAAGTGTAAAATTGGAAGCAGACTATTGTTCAACGAATTACTTAGATATGGATAAAGAGGATGCGCTTATTGTTTTTGAAGAACATATACGTACAGCAGAAAAGCATTATTTAAGAGAAAAAGACATGGAAGAGCGTCGGAGACGCCGACAAGAAAGAAAAATACGTGAAGCTTTTCAAGCTTATTTAGTGGAATTGCATAAACGAGGTTGATCTTTTTTCATATACAATATATTACTGTTTTTCTATCGATTATTTTTTTTTTTTTTTTTTAACAGATAAAGTTACAAAATTTGATATTGAGTAAGTTACTGACAATTAATTGGTGCTTCTCTTTATTGAGTCAAACAATTGCTCATATTTATTCCGATGTTCAGCTGCAGGTGAATTAACTTCAATATCATTATGGAGTGAACTCTATCCCGTGATTTCTGCAGATATGCGTTTTGATAATATGTTGAAACAGTCGGGTAGCACACCGCTAGATTTATTCAAGTTTTATGTAGAAGATTTAAAAAGTCAATTTGGTCAAGATCGACGAATGATAAAGGAAATCTTAAAGGTAGTTTGGCTTTTTCGTTTTCAAATTAACAGGAATTTTTTTTTCGAATCAATTATGCATTTAATTATAGGACTTAAGTGTGACAGTCGAAGTGGGTACAACTTTTGATCAACTTTGCAAGTGGATATCATCTGATGAACGAGGTAAAACCGTTGATCCGGGTAATATGAAACTTTGTTATAATTCCCTGGTGGAGAAAGCAGAAGCTAAAGAAAAAGAACAGGAGCGTGAAGAGGCAAGAAAGGTTGAAGGCAAATCAATTAACTTTAATCACTTGTTAATTAAATGAGTAACTAGCAAGAAAGTTATTCTGTTTATTTCGAATAAAATATGAGGAGCATTACATATTCATATAAAAAAAAGAAAAAGTATGACTTATAGTTGGATCGTCACTAGAATAATAAATAAAGTATCATATTCCAGTGATAAAATGGAATTATATGACATTTTTTTTTTTGTTTTTTTTTGCAGAGAAGACGGCACGAAACAGCGTTTCGAAATATTCTACGAACTTTAGTCCCTCCAGTTGAGCCAAATTCGCAGTGGGAAGTTATACGACCGAAAATTGAAAACGAAGAAGCATTTATCACAGTTGAAACTGAACAACTTAGAGAAAAATTCTTTAATGTAAGATTTCTAGCTTGATGATTTTCGGAAGAATGTAATTTTTTTATCATGTGTCAAATTGTATGTGAAATGCACATATGTCGTGTTTTATGATTTTATACTTAACTAATAAAGAGGATTGCTTTCTTTATTTCTTTTAAACCGAGTATTCGATATTTGGATTCATTAAATTATTATTTCCGAATTACAGGATTATCTCCAGAATTTAGCGGAAGCCTGTGGTCATCATCATAGTTCATCAAAAAAGAAAAAGAAATAAAAAAAAGCGTCGAAAAGAAGATGTAAGTTTTCTCTAAATCATTCATTTATTTTTTATATCAATGGTTTTGATAACGAATTCAGATCATTATACATTTTAGAAAGAGAGCGAAACAGAAGGCGAAGCAAGGCCGAAGAAAAAGAAAAAACATCATAAATCGGATGTAAGCGATGAAGAAAAGGGTGACTGTTTTATCTTTATTTATAAATTTATCACATTTCGAGATATTTCATCTAAATCTTTTACATCCATTTCGTTGGAATTCTAAAAGAGCTTTAAAAGAGGCAGTCAAATAATATATTTGCGAATTTCTCATTTTATTTTAAAATTATTTTGCGCTTGGTCAGTATATTTGATTTATACAAAACGAATTATAGGAACAGAACGAAAGCGTAAAAAAAAGAAAAAACGGATACACTCAAAGTCTTGTTCAAGGTCACAATCTGTAGTAAGTGCCGATCTTCATGTGTTTTTTTTTTGCTCACTATGTTGTATTTTCCTTGTTTTACACATTGATAACCTAGCCATGAGTACATCAGCATCTGTAATGTGATTTAATTAGTAAGATTGGTCAAATAAGAATTGAGAGAAAGAAAGTAAAATATGTCGAAGATGTAAGTGATATCTAAAAGAGTAAGTCATCTGATGTCGATATGTAATGAAAAATGATCGTTTTCACAATCAAGAAAGAAAAGATATACAGTAGCGGCAGCTGTGAAATTGTGAACACAAAGTAAACAGCTATAATATTTAGATGAACCACATCATACATACATATTATATGTATAATTTATAGGAACCCGTTGAAACACAATTCAAAGAAGAAGATTCGCCACTAAAACAGGTATATTTTTAATTTTGAAATTTTATCAATTATTGTTACGTTCAGCGATATTCAAGCTATAAAGGTTTTCCTTTTTTTTTTGTTTTTTTTTTTAAGGATGGAAGCAATGAATCAGAATTAAGCGAAGGCGAATTGGAACGGAAAAGGAAAATTTTGCTAAATAAACTGGATGTATCTCCTCAATCTTCTTAATTATATTTACTGTATGCTCAAAAAATCAGACCTTTATGTTCTCAAAAAAAATGAAAATTTTCAACTTGTTAATGCGAAATTGGTGAAAATAAATTTTAATCTGAAATTTCCTTTTTGGCTTGAGATATGACTTCATTTTTTTTTAAATTCTAATTCTTTAAAATGATGTACTTTTATCTGCTTTCGGTTAACCTTATGATAATGTTTAAAGATAATTTTTAAGGTTTTTGCAGATCCTATACATATTACTAGTTTTGTTATGTCTAATTTCCAATGGCCCAAAGTTTCATTTTTTGAATGTTAATAAATATTCAGAATCTAAGCTTGGTGCTTATATAACATCATATTGCCATAATTTGGCTATTATGTAAATATTGCATTGATTTATTTTTTAGTGAAATTGATTTCGATGGTAGGTGTATTTCAGTTTGCTTTTAAAAACTTCATATTTTCGCAGAGTTTTTATTAAAGAATATTAAGCACATGATATAGAAGCTATGGCAAATGAATGGATGAATATAAATTCAAAATGAAAAGGACGAAAAGAACTTCAAAGCAAAGCTTTATTCGGGAGATTCCTGAAATAATTAGCGAATAAATTTGCATGCACCATTCTACTAATTATTCATTTGTTGTTTAGTGTTCTCTGAATTAAACTATGTCAAAACAAACCAAATTCCCGACGGGGGTCGATTCGAAAAAGGTATTTTTTTAAGATCATAAACAATCCAAAAAGAGGGGAAGGTTGGCAAGGTAAATCGAGTAAAGATGATGGTAAACTTGTTTTATGACGAGCATGTGTATGAGAATGAATTTTAAGACAATGTTGAACTTGATTGTTTGAGATATATTTAAGGTATATATATACTTATTTTAAAGGCATTAATTTACCAATCAGTGCACGTCATGTTTCATTTTTGATTAGATACACTGTGTGCAAAAAGTTGAACATTTAATTTATGTAATAGTGATATTATTACTTATGCGACTCTATATTATTGTTGAAAAGATGTTTTTTTAATAGTTTTTAGATCAGCGGTGAACTATTCACTCTCACATATGGCGCTTTGGTAGCGGAATTACTCCGGGATTTGGAAAGCCCTTTAGCGGTTGGTTTCAAAATCGTTCTTTTTATTGCTAGTTTAACTTTTTTTGTCTATTATTCTTAGTATTTTTCTCGGTATATTCTTTTTCATAGTTTTTATTTCGATTTATAATTTAAAATGCAGGTTAACCGACAACTTGATAAAATGGGCTACAGTATAGGATTACGATTAGCCGATGATTTGCTAGCAAAGAATTCTCAAATTCAGCGTTGTACAGACATGCATCAGGTTGCTGATGTTCTTGCAAAAGTTGCCCTTCGCAGTTATCTTGGTGAGAATGTTCTGAAAAATTTTTCATTTCTTTGTTATCACCAGAAGCTTCATCGCTGAAAATTTCATTTCATTTGATTTTATATGAAAAAAGAAAAATTATTGTACTAAACTGCTATATTTTTTAGTTATCTTTCATTTTCGCTCTTCATAAACATTTTTTTTTCATAAAGCTTCGTTGAAATGGTTATCAGAATGGAGCAATATATTTTTAGGAGTAACTGCACAAGTATCGAATTGGAACGCTCGTAATGATGAGTTTTCTCTTATCCTTGAATCGAATCCTTTAGCGGAATTCGTTGAAATCCCACCTGAATTAGCACAGGATCTTAGGTTAGTATTAATTAATGCAATACTTCTTTTTCCTGGGCAAACTTATTTTTAATATGGAATTTTTTCAGTGAAATGAAATGTCTGCAAAAATGCTTAATTAATAATTTGTCGAGAATTGCTTTGGCTTTGTTGATTCACAGGTTGAAGGAGAGCCAAATATCTTTTATTGCCTTTGCATGAAACACAAATGCATTGAAATTCATGTCAGAAATCCTCTAGTAGTGGTCAGGATGGTAGTCATTACGGCAGTTCGAAAGAGCTTATAAAAAAAAACGAAAGAAAAATAAATTCAATTCGTTCTGACTTATTTCGAGAGCACAGAAACCAGAGTATGGGACCAGATTTTTCAAGTTTATCTTAAAATAGTAAATTTTAAGGTATTCACAAATACTTTGTGGCGCAATACGAGGAGCTCTGGAAATGATGCATATGGAAGTGCAAACATTTATTGTGCAGGAACATAGTCAAAATGTTGAGATTAAAGTAAAATTCATTCGAATATTGCAAGAATCAATTCCACCTGGAGATGATTAGTCTCTTTGTTACTATGCTTCGTTAACTTACATTGTGTGAAACACTGTTTTTATTCACGAATTGTCATTTCATTTCGGCTCTTTACATTGGTTGAGTCTCGAGTGAAAATCAATATCTTCTGAGTTTATGAGTTTATCAAATTTAAAATAGTGTTATGCATTCGCAAATTAATTTGTCTTACTGTTTATTATTCTAAATTACTTTTAGAATTCCATAACCTTTGCTAGTTTTGAGAAATTGATTTTTTCAAGATTCGATTTTTATTTGCTAGAAAAATAGAATTTGAGAAGAATTTTGAAACGATTCTATTATAATATCAGCAAGCAAAATTTTGTTCCTTGATTACACTATGATAAAAGTTTATCTTTCCAGGGAATGAAACTATGGGATAAACAACGAGTTTGTGTTTTTTTATTTTTTATTTCTCTTCAAAACAAAACGAAAAGAATTATATATGCCGTCAAAACTTTTATATGGTGTGATCTGTCTTCACTTGTCTATTTTTTCACTACCATGATCTCTCATGATTTATTAAGACTATTAGGTGCCTATCGATTCCAGAATACATGATTCTTGCCCATCCTTCTCGAAGCGAAATCGTAGTGGCAAGACAGATTTACATTGAAAGAGAAGGAAGACGGGATAAGTCTATAAAATTGATTTAGTCAGATAATATAATTCGTTTGTCTGCATCTGTTCGTCGTGTGAATTAATCCAACTTAGTGAAACGAAAATCAATGGCACTACGAAAATTTCATGTAATTGGAGAACTGATGTTCAGTTGTAAATCTCATGTTTCATTCGATTGACAAGAGCAAGCGGCAGTGTAAACTGAGACAAATGTAAAGTACAACAAGGTCGAAGTTCAAAGTTTAGGGTACTTCAAATGAAAATAGCATAATTGGGAGAACTTGATTTGAAAGATACTATTTTTTCTTCATTTTAGGCTAATCACAGAAATAAAAAATGTTTGTTTCATCCGTGAAGCAAGACTCATTCACCGGTTTTCACAAAGCAGAAAGATAACGAAAAAAATTTCTTTTTAAATTAACTCTGTCATGGATCGTTGCATCTCCTGCCGCTTCTCTCGATGAAATGACAATTTACTATTCACCAATCACAATAACCGGCACACTTTTGCTACAACGTTTAGCTGCAAGAATTTGAAGAGGTCCTGTGATATTGCTAGCTCCTTAAATATACGGTAAGTCGAGCATGTCATCGTTTTGATCGAGTGATGTCTGGACCACATAGATGTTGGTGGTGCAGTATTGATTTGTTACACTACTTGGATAAGTAGCTTATCACCCGGGATGATTAGGTGTTAGTTAGTGCTGGAGATGTTGTATGTGTGGATGAAGAAAGCAGGTCATGAATCTTGCTTCATTTCACTTATCGATCTAAGTGAACTTTCGAAATAGTTTATTTTTTTTAAGTTTTTCTTATGTCGAAAACTGCATGAATTGATAGGAATATGTCTTACACAGATTTCTTCAACATAAACTGCGAATGATGTATCGTAAGAAATTCTGATTCTACTTTCAAGTGAAAGGAACGAAACTCTCGAAACATACTTGTTGATGAATCTTTCGATTCTGATTTGATTTCCTGTTCGTCTTCAGATTTATCAAGCTCCTCTTCTCTCAATTTAGCTCTCGGTTATATCTCTTTTAGGCAGGAAAAGAAATCGACAAAACGATATTAATATCATAAATATTTTATGGTGGTATTGAATTTCATTAAATATAGTAGTTATGCTTTCAGTATTAGGATGAGCCAAGTAAATTTTCAGATTAAGTTGCTGCCAACTCAGAAATAACTATGTTAAGATTATGTTGTTGGAAAATCAGTTTTCAGTTGATTGTAAAAGCTTTCTGATACTTTGTTCCTATTGGATTTTTTTCTCATTTCAGATGGAGTTTGAATTAAGAATATATGCTTTTTCGTTTTTCAGAAGCACATTTTTGTACGAAAAAGCAAATTCAGAATTGCTGCAGCGAAATGTCTGGTGGCACTGCTATGGATACAATGTCATCTGCACCACACATGAATGAAGATAACGCTATACGTTATCTCACCAGTTTTGGTAAAAAAAAATTTAGTTTTATATTTCTCCCAAATCTCTTACCTTTACTGTTTTAGTACGTATATTCTTCTCTGCAGTAATACGCGTGGTTGGAAAAAATTTTGTGTGAATCACGTAGTCTTACACGTAGTCTTATTTTAAAATCACACTGGTTCACATTAAAAATGACTGTTTTCTTTATTTGGCTAAAGCATAAAGAAACAATCAAAATTGATTGAAAATATATTTTAATCAATTCTGAAAAATCAGCAAAATGATTAGATGCCTGCTTAAGCATAATGAATCAGGAATTCGTAATTTATAAGCTTTCGGAATTTAATGAAAGCTCAGTTTTATCATATAAAAAATTGCAAAAACTATGCTTAGTTTCCACATTAGTATTTTATCCGTTAACAAATATTATATTCTATAATACTGTTAAATACTACTTCATGAAATAATTTTATTATTTTTGCGAAATATGAGATTTTTACAGTGAAGTCACCAGTGAATGATGAAGCAGATATCAAAAAAAAAGAAGAATCGATAATGGAGCTGGGTAACATGCTGGCAAAGAATAAACGTACTCAAGAATTGCGCAAAATGATCGAAAATACTCGTCCATTTTTAGTATCATTAGGAAAAGCGAAAGCCGCCAAACTTGTTCGAAATCTAGTTGATCTATGTCTTATGATTGATAATCAAGATGGAGATATCAAAGTAATCTTATGTTTTCAAAAGAATCAATGAACAATTGATTTTCTTGCTTACCTTGTTTTATTGCCTTTTCTCGACCCATTAAGAGGACGTCACTAAGCAGTCAAGAACTTTTAGTATCTAGAGCAACAAGTAAAACATTAAAATAAAGTATTCTACATAAATAAGAACTTCTTTGATTTTAACTAACCTTTTTTTTTTGATTTTATTGAGCTTTTAAGCATAATTTTTCTTTAGTAATTGATAATTTTTTTCTATTTCTGTTATCGATATATTTTGAAGGTTGATTTATGCAAAGAATGCATACAGTGGGCAACTGAACAAAATCGAACATTCTTGCGACAGACACTGCAGGCTCGCCTCGTTCGTCTTTATAATGATCTTCGTAGATTCACTCAAGCGCAACAATTAGGTACATAAATTTTCTCAATTCTTGGATTTTAGCGCCATTTTCGACTATTTATGTTAATAACTACACATTTTTAGCAAATCAGTTGGTTCGCGAACTAAAGAAAGTCGATGATAAAGATGTTATTGTTGAAGTGCAACTAGAAGAAAGCAAAGCTTGTTACCATTTAGGAAATTTGTCAAAGGTTAATATATGATAATTACAATTTAGTTTTCAGTGTTGATATCTTAATTACCTTTCCATGCTAATTTATATAATTTCATCAACAACTGCTTAATGCAACCGCATACTCTGTTCCATTTCTTCGTTAATTATAGTAATGTTTCTTCAGTTAAGAATGTTTAATAAACGTCAATATTTCTAATCCAGAATTACAATATTTATTGTAATATATACTAACATTTAAACGAAATATTTGATTTTCGCTTCTCGTAAATTCCTTTCAGGCTAGAGCTGCTCTAACATCAGCAAGGACAACAGCAAATTCGATTTACATGCCTCCTCGCATGCAAGCTGCGCTTGATATGCAGTCTGGAATTTTACATGCTGCTGGTGAACGCGATTTTAAGACAGCTTTTTCATATTTTTATGAAGCATTTGAAGGATACGACACTGTTAATGATAAGCAAGATGCTATACGCGCCCTTAAATATATGCTTTTGAGCAAGGTTTATATTTTACAAACTTTTAGATGTTAGTTTTGTATCTTGTTATTGAATAAACTCTGTATATATTTGCTCGTCTCATCATCACTTTTTTCCATAATATTTCAAATTGAGCACTGTTGTGGTTATGTTCTTCAGATAATGCTCGATTCACCAGAAGAAGTTTCAATTATATTATCAGCGAAATTAGCGCTGAAATATAGTGGGTTAGATTTGGATGCCATGCGTGCAGTTGCTGAAGCTGCCAAGAAACGATCATTAGCAGACTTCAATGCCGTAAGTTTAATGTTTGACAATTTTAGATTCATTTGCATAATTACTACAACATTTAAATTAATTTCATTTCCAGGAATTATTGTAACATTTGAATCAATTTTTTTTTTTTTTCTCCAGGCATTTGGAAGTTTTCGTGATGAACTGCAGTGCGATGCTGTTGTGAAAAAACACTTCAATTCTTTGAGTGATAGTATGCTCGAAAAAGATTTATGTCGGATAATTGAGCCTTATTCCTACGTTCAGCTTGAACATATTGCTTCAAAAATTGGGCTTACTAGGGATAAAGTAGAGAAAAAATTGTCACAAATGATATTGGACAGGAAGTTCTCAGGTAATTATTCATACGTATTTCATAAATCAATAAATCATAAATCAAATTCATAAATCAAATTTTTTACTAATGATTTAATTTATTTAATATGAGTTAGATGGTAAAATCATTTTTTTTCACAGGAAGCTTACATCAAGGCGAAGGGATGCTAATTGTTTACGATCTTGCTCCTGTAGATAAAACATACGAAGCAGCAGTGGAAGCTATTCATGCTATGAGTGAGGTAAGGCTTTTTTTAAATGCATTTTTAGTTATATTTAAAAGATTATTAAATGAATTAAAAATTTGTTATAGGTTGTGGATGCATTATATCATCGGGTGAAAAAATTAAGATGATATTGTTATGTAACCTGTAATATCTCTGGAAAAGAGTTTGTTGTTAAAGTATCCATATTTTGATATAACTTTTAATTGTATACTTCAAAGGTATTGGTACATCGCACAAAAAGGAATAAGATAAAGATATTAAAAGCAAATTAAATAATATAAATTTCGAATGCATCAAAATTTGTAATATGAAAACTTCAATAACTCTGTACGTACCGATATCATCATTTGAACTTCATTTTTTTTTTTCATCAGAATGATATGTAGCTTCCACTGTTGTTGGTATTGTATTTAATCCAATATCTGATGAAGTATTAGAATGTTATTTGTTCGTCATTATATTTCAGACAACCTGATGTGCATAACAAATTATATCCTTCAGAATAGCATGGTTTTAACCAGCTTCTGCCTGCATCTCGACAGTATTTTGGTGGAATAGTCGTAGGCGTTCATCACTGAAATAAAACTAGTTTGTGTGTAAACTTCTATACTAACAGCCGGTTATGACCTCTTGAGATATTCCTTCTATTATTTTTCATTTATTCCTTGTTTCGCCTACCATTTTTAAATCTCAGTTTATGGGATGCTTCGTAATGTCTCTATGTCGGAATTAATGTTTTGAAATTGGCGTTCTTTGAAACGATTTATTTATGAATAAAATATAGATTCATGATGCTTATTTGATGTTGTTGGTGGTAGCCGTAAATAATACACATATCGAATATTATTTTGTGGAATTTGGGGAGTTTGTTCAATGTAACCAACAATATTATCATAGACCAGGCATATGCCAATATTATAACAGAAGTTGTAATGCCGCTATGGATGAATCTTTTCAGAATTTTAGTTCCTGTTTATTTCGCTTCAACTAAGAAAATACTAATCACTTGATTCGGAGTGCTCTTCTGCATGTCGGTAGTCGGCCTCCGTTCATGGTGTGTTTGCCTAGTTTTTTTTAAATTGTTGTTATTTCCCTTTTATAATGGATGGTAATGGGGAATGAAGTTTTTTTTTTTGTTGAGAAAAAAGAAGAAATTGTTTTTGTTTCTCTTCCATAATGAATGGTAGCGACAAAAAAAAAACGTTTTGGGGGAAAAATTTTTTTATATACAATCACAAATTTGTTTGTGTATTTTACATTTTAAAAAAAGGAACTAAATAGCGCCAAGTACCATTACACTGTTGCTTCCAGTATTCCGGCTACTGATGTCTATAAGTGTGACGCCAACTTCGATAGCGCTGGCCTCAATTGATCGTTTATTGGTTATTGCGGCAGAAAAATTTGATTCCAATAGCCCAGATTCTGTACTGGGCGAGGTTATTGTTTTTAGTTTGTTATCATTATTATGTTCTATATAATATTCAAAAAATGAATTAAATTCAGTCCTAGCGTTATGCTTATCATCCGCGTACTATACTGCATGATATTTCGATGTACTGCTGCAGATCAGTTATGTAGATGTAGATTTATTTTCGAGTGAAAACGGCAAAGCGAAACTTCAATGTAATTTGTAAAAGAAAATGAGTGGGATTTGTTTACTTGTTAGTATCAGGAATTTAGCAGTTAGTCTGACTTTATTTATTGGTATTAAGGAAGTGCAACAATGCTTTAAATTATAGTCGAGACTTTCTGCTTTGTTTTAATATGGTTCTATATTTTTTCACTTTCCATTAAAAAAGCAGTAGGACAATTTATTGCTTAATATATGGTTTGACGATAATCGTTCATACAGACTATTTCAATAATTTTTAGGAATTCTTAGATCGTATATTTGTGACATCTTATTCTACTGAGATTGGCATCGTTGATCAATACGTTTTTCGTATATTGCTTGATAATATTATAACATCGAATACATTTCTTTCTGATTGCTTATCTACTTCAAACTCAATAAATACGATAACTCGATTTGTAACTACCAGTATTGGTAGTTCAAAAATTCAAAAACAGCAAGTATCTGCCAGTCAACAACAGTCAGGGTCTTTATCAGCTCGAAAGTACGACCTACAACTGAGAGGCGACTTCTGCGCGTACGTAATTCGACAGGTTGGTGTTGTATTGTGGAACCGGGCCGGTCAACATGTATGAGCATGAACTTAGCGAAATGACGTAGTACTTTATAGTGGAATCACCTGCACAATCTTTTATTTTTTACATTATTTCGATTGTAATAAATGTATTCTTGATTGCTTTGAGGCATGAATTCTTCATGCTGAGGATTAGCGTTTATTAAAGTTAAGTACACACCAGCATTTGTAAATTTTTCTCGCATGGGATTCATGATGCTCTCTTTTTTTTCATGTTATTCATAATTAGGTATGGCTAGTTTTTCCTTTTTTTTTGACAATTTTTGACATCTTTGTGATTTTCTTATCTTTGAGAACTTATTTAGCCTTATTTTGACACTGCTATTATTTTTATACTGCATATCAAGAACAGATTTTATAGGATTAATAATTCGCATATGTCGTTGCATAACATTATGTAGTGTAGAGTTTTTTAACGTATATTTTACATTTTTTTCGATTTTTTTTTTAAATATTTTTCTGTGTACTGTGGCTCTTCTTTCCATAATAATCCAGTAATAATAGTGAAAAATAATAGCGAAAATATTTTATTTCAGCAATTGAAAAACTGTGTCAGAGACCCAACATCAGCTTCTATTCGACTTTTTTATCGCTTTGTTGAAACGTTAGAGGAAAGATTAGTGGAAATACGATATAGTCTAATCGGACATTTTCTTGAAACTCTTCTTGTTTCGTTATTGTCTGTTGATCTTCCTATTCAAGTGCTTATTGGCCTTATTCTTTTCTCTTCTTCACTTGTGCCCCAAATTGTCAAAGGACTTGGTCAATATCTTCGTGCCGTCTTTACAGCAATATCTGAAGATATTAAAAGAGGTAATTTGTAAACTATAGTTTTTTAATGTTACATTCAAATTACAGCAAGTGTTTCGGAAAATTATTTATTTTCACTTCAGACAATTCAACGGTCTTTGATTGTGCACTATCAATCGAATTCATTCATCAGCTTTTTACCTCTCTTGTTTCAACGCAGGTCATTGAATTAATTGCGGTTGATCGACAGTCCGTTATCTGTTTTCTAAAAATTTTCGAAAAAGGTTCATTTTTTACTTCATTCAATGATGTTTATAAGAAGAAATCCTCTTTTAAGTAATTTATTGTTGAAATAATTTATTTTCATGCATTTTCTGATTGAATTATGTTCTAGAGCTTGCTTTACGTGGTATTACTTTAATAAGAACTTTTTCGCCGTTCCAACTTATTTTGACAGCTGCTTCCGAAGAAAATTCTAAAGCATCATTATCATCAATTGGAAGCGATCATCTCTCACCTTTTGATTACGTTGATTTGGAAGATAAAGATCTCGATGAGATAATGGATAGTCTGGCATATCAGAATCCAAATTTACTGGCGCAACAAATTCAGGTGTGTTAATTAAAATTGAAAATGCTACTCACGACCATATTTAAAAATGTAATGAATTCTTATATGTTTAGTATATCTAATACTTATAAACGTTTGTTCTTTATGATTTTTTTCCACTTGAAAAAATAAATCTTTGACAGGAAATTGGTGCGACATTTACATCAAGTGTAAAATCGTGTCGGCAACATCTGATCTCATTGAATTCCGGGGATGGATCTGGCTTAAATGCTGTTAATCTTTCTCGAGTTATTGTAATGATGATAAATACATGTTCCGGTTCTAGTATGCAGCAATCAGTTCAGCCAAATGTTTTATGGGATCATCGTTCTGGAAGTGTTCCAGGTATTCATCTATATATATTTGCTGAAAAAAAAAAGGCAAATAAGGGATTTTCGGTTATTTTCTAGTAGAATAATTGTTGGAAATCATTAAATAAAATTTCAGCAATTGGAACAAGTTCATCAGCAGAAAGTTTGTCGACAACCACTAGCGGTCTTTCTGAAAATTCTGTGAGCGCAACCATAAGCTCAATATCACAGTCGATGCAACAAATTACTTGGAATGCCAAAAATTTTGCCAGTGCTGTTCGCGAGCTGGTGAGAAATCCAAATTTTGGTTTATTTCAGGTTTTCCACAAGTTTTCTCTCGACTAAAACTCTTAATTGTTTTGCAGGCACCAAATCTAAATTGGTCGGAAATAGTGATGCATCTCGATCAAACAAATTTTATTGTACGAACAAAAGCACAACTGCAGTTATTAACTACAATTTTGTTGGAAGGTCTTGGTTCGAATCCCTTTCCGATAGGCTTATTGTATCGTGAATGGAATTTCCACAAATACGGCCAGGTATTTGATTTGATTTTTATACAGTGCAATCAGTCCGATGTAGAAACAGTAATGCCTCTTGTGAATATTTGGAGAGTTTTACCAAAATGAGTTGTACAAATATAAAATGAATAACCATATGTGACTTAAGCGAGGTATTGTCGTAGCTAACGAAATATGTGATATGAACACATTTTCGTGTATTTTATAATCGTGTAGTATTAAATTAGTTTTTTTATAAATGTACAACTAATTAATTTCTTCTTTGCAGTTATCATGGATCGAGCAAATATTACAAAATCCTGACGTGTTTTGCTTTTCTGACTATCCTCACAAAGCGGTAAATTTGACTTCATTAAAAGTACAGCCGGAGGAAACAAGGGAATTAAATAATTGGTGAGTATTGCAATTTTTATGATCTTTTTTTATAAATAATTTTCTTGATAGATTCTACGACTTATCTATTTTAGGCGCTGTTTGGATTTGGTGGATACGTTAATACGGTTAGGTGAAGTGAGAAAATTGGTGAATGGTGTGATGAATATTTTGCATAAACCAACTAGTGCTTGCCCTGATGTTTTATTATTAGCTTTATTGCAGATGCAGGCATGTTATTTTATAAAATTGGATTATCTTAATATCATAATTCTTTCGATTTTTACGTATAATATTTGAAACATGAGTAGCCAGTCTTATAATTGCTTTTTAGTTGCCCACATCAAATTTACGTATTCATTTAATGCAAATGCTCATACCAACGCTGATTGGGAATCATCCGAATGCTGTTTCGGTATTGAATGTAGTTTGGAATTGCGAAGACAAAGTACAATTGCGGCCAACAATTTTAACCGCTCTTTGCAGTTATTATATGAAAAATCCAGATGATCAAGCAAAATTATCCCGAATCTTGGAAGTAGCTCATGAACTTAAACCAGATGTTAGTATTTCAATTTTGTGATGTTTTTATTCACTAATTTTCAATTTTTGTGATTTTTCATACATTTTTAATATTAGCTTTTTGGCTTAATCACTAATATAAGTGGTTTAAATTTTAGAAGTCTCTTGAATTTTATCTTTAGGATTATCTGCTTTATGTTTTCATCATTTCAATATTTGGCATTTCTTGCTGTTATAGCAAATGAGTATATTTTTCATAAATAAGACCAGTAGAACTGATTTTCGGGTGAAAATTATAAACAGAAAGTTGATTAAAAAAAATTCATCTTTCAACGTTTTGTGTGATATGTTATTATATCGGAAATATGAAGCCACTGTGGCTACATTCATCGTAAAAAGTGGCTCATGTCCCTATTTCAGGGCTTAGCTGAACTATTCAATGTACCACAGTTTCCCTTTACAATTGATTTGGCTTGTTTGGCTTCGAGAAGAGATTTTCTGAAATTGGACAAATGGATTGATGATAAATTAGCAGTATATGGAGTAAAATCTGTTTATGTTTTTCAGTTCAATTCAACGTGATTTTATATAATACAGTGACTCTCATGCCACAAATTAAATGATGATGAATGCTGCAAATTCAGAATCTTAGATCTCATCGATTTTTCTGTTATAGGATGCATTTGCTTCGCAGATTATATGTTACATACGTCGTCGTTTACCAGCAGGCATGGTGAACAGCGGTGTTTTACCGCAAGAGACAATGAGAGTGCTACTGAATGCCCTTTCACGGACGACTTGCATGTCTAATGCATCAGTCAATGATTTATCTTCACTTTGCTGTCAGATACCTGGGGTTCGTTGACATTTTTAAAGTGATCTGAAGAGTAGGCATGCACAGGAAATATTTCTCAGATAGTGATTGTTATCATTTATTTTGCATTAGAAAGCGTTTGTTACGGCAGAAATATCTAATTTCTTCAGTAAATTGAGTCGCTTGGAAAAAGTTAGATTGGGTATCGTATTTTATTACAAGTCATTGGTTGAATGTTGATTATGAGAATATGAATAATCCTTATTCGTATTAGATAACGATAATTCACAGGAAAAATGTTATCTTAACTTAACTATATATTTTTAAACAGCTAAAAAACGGTGAAGGTCGTTTGTCGGCCATGTCAACCTCTCGAACACAATTAAATGTAGTTGGAGGTGCACACTCATCAACGTCGAATGTGTTTAATAGTGGCATAGGAACACCATCAGTGTCAGCACAACAATCTTCCGGCAATTTTAATGGTTTTCCTTTCGGAACAACTGCATTTGGTGCATCGAATAGAGATATTCTTGGTAATGATTTTTTTTTAATTTTTAATTGAGTTTTGTAGTTCTCTTTAACTTAGTAATGTTTAACAAATGTTTTACAACATTTTAAGCAGCTGCACAACAAATGCAAGGCCGACAGCAACAACAAGGGAACTTGCCTGGATCAATGCAAATTTTTGGAAACAGTACTGGAACAAGTCTTTGTATGCCAGGCTCTACTACAGGACCATTCCCACAAGCAAATGAATTGCTTAAAGTAAGTTTAATTGTTTTCTTTCTTATACAGAATATGCCTTATATAGAAATTTTTTTTTTAATTTGTCTTATGTTATAGGTGACGAATGCAGCTAATGTTTTGCAACCGAATTTTAATGGAAGTCATGCTCTGTCAATGTCACCATCTGGGCAGATGATGAGAACAGGTTTTATGAGTAGTGGAGTATCAACAACACAAGCGCGACCAGGACCAGCACCTGGAACTGGAGGACCTGGTTGGAGTATGCCAGTTGGTATATCAGGTTTACATTATATCTGAATTGTTTGTCTATGCTAGTAATATAAAATACTTACTATTATCATCATGAGACGTTCAAGAGATTATAAGTTTTTTAAAAATGGTATATGTAGGAGATTATAAGTATGCTGATGTCTTGATTAAGCTAGCTTACCATGGGAAATTAAGTAGCACATTCGATTGTTTATTTTGTGATCTCTTTCGCGAGAATAGACTTTATATTGACTTATTAGTATACTATTATGTGATGAGTAATAGAGTACTGGAAATATTTTGTTTCCACATGTAATTCATCTATTAGTGGAATCATTTTTTTTTCATCCAGTTTCATTCCTGTTTAGTCTGGAATGCATGTTTTGTTTAGTCTCATTAGATGAGTAAAATTCAAACATATTTATTGTTTTATTGCTATGAAAGGTATTTATTATCCGATATATTATCTGATATTCAAATTCGATGTCCATAAATTATAGCAACTGGTGGTGTACGAACAACACCAGGATCCAACAGTGGAGCATCATCAACTCTTGATTTCCGGGTGCCACCTGGAGCTCCTGGTTCAACAGGTTAGTCATTATTACTTTTATTTGCTGTGATATTAGCTGTGTGTTTTTTTGTGTGTTGTTATTTAGTGAGGAAACATTCAAGTATCTCACTCAAATCGGCTGAAAAAACTTTGTCAAATATTGATCTTGAAAGCAAATCAAATCAGTGATATTGTAACTGAATTTTAAATGTTATATCCAGGACTATGACTTCCATATTGTATCTCGTATGCAGCATTTGGGTTGCCGTTAGTGGTGAATGGAATTAGTACTTCTAACAGTTAATTTTATGTTTTCAGGAGGTGTATTAAATGGAAACAATTCATTTGTGCATAATCCAGCTGGACAGCAACAACAACAACCCAATGGCGGCTCACCAGGCCGTATTACGGTACCCTCTGCACCTATGGAGGATCTTACATCCGTCCAGTTCAGTGAAGAAATTCAGAATGAAGCAAATATGTATTTCCAACAAGTAACATACTTTAATTCTTTCTGAAACATGAGGAATTAAAAAATCTTAATACGCTTTTTTTCGTGCAGGTGCTAAATTTATTGACAAATAGTCAAATATTTTCATGCATAATTTGCTGTTACTGAAGTTATCATTGTAGAGTTTCAAGTAAGTTTTCAAAGGCAGAGAGACCCCTCTACTTTTTATAATTCATTGTAAAATTTCTTTAAATTTTTAAATTAAAGGAAAGGAACCTTAATGTTGATATATCAGATGGATAAGTGCTGACATCGAACAAAGTATTAACAATAATAGGAACTTTAATCAAATTTGTCGAGCTTTTTATTTTGTAGATATATTCTCAACACATGCAAATGCCGGTCGCGGATTTTGTTGAGCGCTTGAAACAGTTTAAAGGATCGAATGTACAGCGAGACAAGGTTCTGTTTTTTATATTACTTTTGGATTTATGTACATCTATAATTTTTTAATTTTAACTGAGACATTCCTATTTCCAGGATATTTTGGCATGTGTGGTAAAAAACTTGTTTGAAGAATATCGATTTTTCCACGAGTATCCTGAACGAGAATTACGAACAACTGCGGAAGTTTACGGTAGCATTATTCGTGAAAGTGTTATCTCGTATGTTTAGTTTTATTTTAACTTAAAGATCATTTTTTTTTTAACATTTATGAAATTCATTTTTATTCTTTCCCTCATATGGTGACATTTGATTTGAACCTTAGCGGAGAATTAAAAGCGATTATGAGTTACCAAAATTGCTAATGTAATAGAATTTAATTATCATTCGCTATAGTAGTAAAATTTTAAATTCTCAATATCGGTCGCAGTTATCAATTGGCGAAATTTCTGAAATGTTTTTTGATGAGATTTCATTACAGGAATTTGCCAATTTGCTACCGCAGTTAGGAAGGTAATTGAATCACTGCAAGCAGAACCGGGTAGTATGCTTTGGACATTTGGAATCGTAGCACTGAATGCATGTCGAACAAAATTGAGTTTATATCCCAAAGTGTGTGTTATGATTGCGAATCAACGGAATTTCCAACATTTCCCACAGAATTTAAAAGTACGATGTTATGAATATTCGGCAAAATAATGAAAAAATTTTCACATTTTCATTATAAGGAATCAAAAAAAAAAACCAGTATCTGAAAGATTTGAAAAAATCTAATATTCCGTCGTAAAGATTTGAATATAAAAGAAATTTTTGATTTCCAGATCTTGGAAGATTTCTGTTTGGAAAGCATGTAATTCGTTTTAAAAATTCTTTTTTATATCAAATCTTCTTTACATACTTCCATTATAAAACTGCGCAGTTCAATGTAACATAAGCTTAGAGATTCAGTTAGACAAATATATTAAGAACTTTCTGCTGAATTAAAGACCATATATGCAATGCATTATTGAATTAATTGGTATCATGATATCATGCTGTTTAGGATTACGTGACTAGTGGTATACAAGGACAACAACCACATGTTCCTGGTCGCGAAACACCAAATTGGCAGCCGCAGCAACGAACAACAACGGATATGAGTCGAGCTTTGGCAGCGCGTTCCGTATGGCTTTGTAATTTAAATTGTTTGGAATTAAGAAACTTTGAATCGTAAGTCGAACTAAAATTATCCAGTTTTTTTTTCCTTTTTTTGTGGAATTTTATCATTTTATTATCTTTTCAGGGTTCATCGGTATTGTCTGTTACTAGTGTTGACACATTAGTCAATGCAACAGAAAAAGAGGGTAGTCAGATAAAGCAACCACCAGAAACTATCATGGAAAAAGTTGCATTTTTGTTCAACAATTTAAGTCAGATCAATCTTCCAAAAAAGGTTGAACTTTATAATGGTTGTGGTGTACTTTCTTATTACTGAATAGATCATTAGAATAGGGTATTATTTTTGAAAGTGAATTTGAAATCCATGATTTAAATTACCGTACTTTTCCAGGTTGAAGAAATAAAACTTATGATTGAAGAACTAGATGATGACTTCATTCGCTGGTTAGCACAATATCTGGTAATGAAACGTGTTAGTATCGAACAGAATTTCCAACCTCTCTACAATCTCTTTCTTTTGGCAATTGAAAATAAGAAATTAGAAGAATTCGTGAAACTGGAAACGTTTAGGAACATAAAGGTAATTTTTATCTTATTTTTTTTCGACTATCAATTAAAAATTTTATTGAAGATTTGACAAGAGCTTTTCACTTATTCTTGATAATATTAATGATTTCAGTGACGGCTTTTCTTATGCATGACATCGATTCATTTGATTTCATGTAAAAAAACAGTATAAGGATCAGATATCTTTGAAGCCTATATTAAAGAGCATTTATGCCAAAGGCATCTGTTATATGATAACAGCTGCTTGACCGAGAGTTTGCTATAGCTTCAAAAGATATACTACACAAATTTATGTTAACATACATCTTGTGGTAATATGTTCCAAGATATCAAAAGAAAAACTTTTTTTATATAAGGTTATGTCGGGGCAGCTTTAAAAATATTTCAGTGTAAAAGTGGAATCTATTTAAATCAGTTTATTTCACATGCTACATGCTATAGCCTGGATTATGTTTCATTTTTTTGAGATTCTTTTGCGAAGCGATAAGCGACAAGCAGCGACGAACTTTGGTGATAGACAGTTGCTAAAAAATCTTGGCTTATGGCTGGGTGCGATTACAATCGCTCGTGATCATCCCATTGTTACATCGGTTCTTTTTACTTTTTCTTACGCTTAAATTTTTTTCTAGAAAATGCACTTATTATTCATTATCGGTTTCATTAAAGGATTTGGATATGAAATCTCTTCTTATGGAAGCTTATTACAAAGGACAACAAGAACTTCTGTTTGTCGTACCGTTCATCGCGAAAATTCTTGTTTCTTGCAGCAAAAGTCAGGTAAATTCTGAAATTTAATGAAAAATTTTAAAAGATATTTTCGTCTTTTATAATAATTTGTCGTTTTTAGATCTTTGGTCCAAATTGTGCATGGATAAAGGCGATTTTCAAGATTTTGGCGGAACTTCACAATCAACCAGACTTGAAATTAAATTTGAAGTTCGAAATAGAAGTCCTCTGTAAAGAATTGGGTGTTGATCTAAACAAATTGACAACAGAAGATGTGCTAAAAGATACCGAACGCTTGATAAAGCTTCCCCAACAATTAGGCGACCTAAAGATGTTAAAACCACCCGAACTACAGGTTCCTTTATCGTTTAAAAAAGTTTTTCTTATTTTTGCTGCAATTTATTGCATTTTCAATGAAACAGTTCTTAGTAATTTACTAATTTTTTGGATTGCGAAATATATTTTGATAGAGTACACTTTCAGATGGCTGCTTCACCTCTCCCAGCAGTGCGTACCAATTCTGAAGCTTCCACAGAAGTTGCTGTAGCAGGTATACCACAAACAACAACTGCTGATGTTGATCATTTGATTGGCAATTTATCAAGCATCACTATGCCGAGTAAAACTTCTTGCAACATAAACTTTAGATTTGACCTGACTTTAGTTATGATAAGGATATGTTCAGTTATCAATTAAATTCACTGATATATTTCTTTATCTCAAGATGAATTTATCATTCTTGTTGTAAGTATAAAAAAATATATCAATAATTTTCATTTCGTTGTATCGTTTTTTGATGTTTACTGCTTTTAAAATTTTTTTTTAGCGCTAAAAAAAATGCATAAACGAGATCTTAGCAGTATCAGCTTTTTATTTTCTTTAGCCCAATGAGCTATATTGTCCTTTATTATCTAGCAAAAATTTCGAGCATATGCTGTAGAACATAGCTCTGCTTTCCAGGCAGTATTGCTTTATAATGTAGACAATTTACTGCTTTTTAATGAAGAAGACGTTTTCTTCAACTTGGCTTTCACTAGGTTCTGGATTTTTTTTTTTTTTTGAGCATATAAATTTTTTTTTCGTGATATATTTTTTTTAGTGATATATTATTTTTTGATATTTAGGAAGTCAGTCACCAAGTGGTACACAAGTTCAAGCGCCAGCTCATTTTCACTATCACGATATAAACATTGTTTCGTTTGATGGTCTTACACCGCATTTGAAACTATCGGCTTCATTACCCTTATTTCAGGTTAACTTCGGTTCCTAATTTTGTCTTATAGTATAAAATGTGAAACTTACATTTTTAATTTGTAATTCTGCTGTATAAATAGTCCAGTGATTTTAACATTATTGAATGGGAAATCAACCAAATTTAACAAAAAACCTGAAGAAGCTTCAAAGGAATAAAATAAAAACTACTTTTATAAGCTTAGAAAATATAACAAGTGGTTTAGCTAAATCCGCAGTTGAAACACGTTGTTCGACCAGCAATTAGCCATGCAATTAAAGAATTAATTGGACCAGTTACGGAACGGGCGATTCGAATTGCTATGCATGTTACAGAACATATCTGCAAGAAGGTAATTTTAAGTTGTTTAACAATGTTTATTTTTGTTTAGTTCCATTTCTTCTCCACATCACTTTGAAATAGTTTATTGATTATATATATTTATAAATTTCAGGATTTTGCACTAGAATCAGATGAGCAAAAAATGCGTCGTGCCTCACAACATATGATTCGAGCAATGACAGCGGGAATGGCATCCATAACATGCAGAGAACCATTATCTTCAACTGTTCTGGGATTTCTTAAAACAGCATTCACAAATTCTTTGCGATGTAATATTACACCTGAACAGGTAAATGGTTTTTTTCTGGTAATGATAAAATATGTTTATATTCATGGATTTCCGAAATATGTTCTTTTGTTTTTTACAGCAGAAATTAATTGATGAAGCTGCAACAACGATTGCGGAAGATAATGTGGAACTGGCAACAAATTTTATAGTCAAGACAGCATGTGAAAAAGCAACACCCGAAATGGATAAACGTCTTGAATCTGAATTTGCTACTAGGAAGCAATATCGTCTTGAAGGTCGACAATATGCTGATCCTGTCGCCCTTGCACGCGCTCAGCAGATGCCAGAGAAAATACGACTTCGCGTTGGATCGGTTACAAATCAGCAGATGATTGTTTATGATGAATTTTCCAGGTATTCAAATTTTTCTGGATGACATATGACATATAACATATGATGAATAAAATATAAGAATGATTACCT
The DNA here is from genome assembly GCA_008729115.1 of Dirofilaria repens. Taxonomy (NCBI): domain Eukaryota; kingdom Metazoa; phylum Nematoda; class Chromadorea; order Rhabditida; family Onchocercidae; genus Dirofilaria; species Dirofilaria repens. The sequence goes on from SNRZ01000011.1 coordinate 650,726, forward strand.
AATTTCATAATCAAGAATTTTTCTGGATGACATATGACATATGAAGAATAAAAATATAAGAGTGATTATCTAATTTCATGATAAAGGAAGTTAATTTTCAGCCGGATTTGTGGCTTCAAACCAACAACAGCTGAAGATATGATAGTCGATTTCAGTGTTATGAAATCGTCAACTCCAACTGCGATGCAGCCAGTAATTCAACAGGCATGGTGTTTAAAATTTTTTGTTTACGAAACATCTCTGTTTATAATCTGGATATCTATCATTCGAGAAGTGTGCGAATTCTGCGAATTCGTACTCTTCTTGCGTGGTGACATTACAGCCATTCTTATAGCCTGGTATGGACAAAGAAGTAGAGCAGTTTGTAACAGCTTTACAAGTGCTTCTGCATGACATCGATTCGATATTATCTGCTTACGGTGTATCAAACTATCGAGCAAGCGCTGCAATAGCTAATATTCGTGATGCAACATCTCAATTGGCTTCAAATCCGCGTGAACCAATACAAATGCACAACTGCATACAACGCATTGTTGAGCAAGTTTTGTGTGCATATAGAAATGCAGAACTTCAGCAGCATCAGTTGTGTACGTTTGGCAATTCTCTTCTTTTTTTATCCAGTATTCATTGATCCTAATGATTTATGAATGGAGGCTTGGACAAGATTCGGAATGACAACTGCAGTTAACAATGATTATCAAAAGTCATTGAATTGTGTGTTTGATTGAAGAGACTGAATAATTTTTCTCCAAGCGTTGCATTCAAATTCTATTGTTTACATTTTAAAAATTTAATTAGCTAGAATCACATATAATTTACGTTATGGATTATAAACGCTGAAAGCCCGCTTTTTTCTCTAACTTTTTTTTTAAAGTCTTAGCTTTTTTCTAAAAAATCGATGCAAATCGTTTGTTATTGCTTTATTCTCTGAGATTAGAAAAAATGCTTTATTATGCTTTATTGTAATTTTTAATATCTATATCGTTTATGTTTTATCATAATATCATAGGACATTTCAATTTTACTTGAAAAGTAAATTTTTCTGCTTGAAAATAAGTTTCTCGTTTTAGCGCCTCTGGAAGTGGATTGGAATCGCAAATTAAAAGACATATTTCTTCAACTTTGTCGTATTCTACTCACACAGATCCCCTTGAGTGACTTAGCTCGTCGTATGACTCGAGTAATCGTGGATTGCCGATTAGATTATCGATTTAACGTCGATGCTATGGATTTGCTTGCTAAGCATATGCTCATTCAAATGAATGTTTATGATCAGAATTTGGCAATGTTGATCGATAGCGGCAGCAATTTTGAAGTCTTTTTTTTTTTTTTAAATTATTCTATCCAGCAATAGTTTTAAATTATGCATATGGGGAGTTTGCTTTCGACTGTCACTTATTTTTAGCTTTTACGTTATTGGTGGAGTGTCATATCGAGCTGATTATAACATTTCTGTTGAAATTCTATTAAAATTCATAAGATTTACAAAGACTTAATTTCTCGACTGATTTGCATTTTTTCATTAAATTAGAATGATGTAGTTTAGGTGGCAAATGTGAAATATGTAAGCATAGTTTTAAATCTTGTTTGGAGGTTGGTGAGATTTGTCTGAGTCTTTCCTATAATCTGGAATTGTAAATTCGGTGTTGGCCTGAGAAGTGTCAATGAATTCATAAAATGATAAAAGTGTAAAGAAATTAGATGCATAGAACCGGAAGTTATTTTCAGTAATTTCTGTGATAATATACTTTTCGTTAAAGGTAATTCTTTTTGCAGGCTTTAATATTTGCTCAGCGATTTTTGAAACTGTTAACAATGAACAATCCAACGCATTCGCGACATGCAGTTTCCGAATCAATGCCTCTCACAATGGAACAGTTAGCTAAGGCACAACAATTTGGACAGAACAGACCAACACCTGAAAGGTATATGGAACTTTTTTTTTGAGATAATGAAATATTTTTAGTTTCTGTGACTTATAAATGTACTACTTTGGACATTTCAAACTCTTGAAAATAATAATAAAGTTTTAGCTTTACAACGACAGCGTTACCATTGGGTAATGATGTGACACTTATTAATTCACGAAGCGTTACATCACTTCCACCACCTTCAACTATTGCTGATCGTGTGCATAACAGCTTACCAGCAGTACTCGCATCGGTTCAACCGTCTGGTCCAGTTGGATGCGGTACGCATTTACGGGGCGATAATATGGAAGATGGTGCCGAGTTACAGAGCAAAGTAGAAATGATATTGCGAGAATGGATACAGCTTTGTTACACTCCGCAAGCACAGAAAGAACCTCAACAAGCTCTTGCACAAATTGTTCATGTGGTAGGCAATTTTCATTTTTCAGATTAAATTATTAGAGGAAAAAATAAATATATTGAAAGTTCTGAAAGTTGTTGCATGTAATGCTTAATCCACAGTTCTTTAATTTTTGTAGTGCAGTAAGTCATTTTCTATTGCTTTATTTCTGCAATTTAAAATTCATAAAAAAGAAACCTTGTTGAATATTTATTTCGGTTATATTATTTCACAGTTTGGCTAATTGACGTTGTTGCACATTTTAGATGCATGAACAAGGTGTTATATCAACAGATGAGATGATCACACGATTCTTTCGTTTGTGTACCGAAATGTGCGTTGATGTATCATATAGATTGATTAAGAACGATGTAAGCGGTCATCCAACGACCGTTGTACGACAACGATGCTATTATACACTTGATGCTTTCGTCAAGCTTACGTGGTTAGGAATTGTTCCCAAGCTGTTAGATAGAGTGTGGATTTTTATCTTCATATATTTTGTTTGTCGTTATTGGAAATGATGTAAATTTTAATTTTTGCAGTTTGATGATCAAACACAGCGATGGAAGTCAGTATCAAACAAAAATCAATTTGCTGAAGAAAGTATTGAATATTATCACTAATGTATTGCATTTGGATCACGAGGTTATCTCACATATAATTTTTTGCCAAATCTATGTATATTTTAATTATCACAATAAATACAGAGAAAAAGGAAGTGTATTATTAATTTGCCCCTTTTTAAATCTGGAAGCCAGCATTAAAAACATAAAATCCTTGCTTTGGGCAGTTGATGCATCGGTAAGCGAAGTAATTTTGATTCTTTTGTCTTGCTTTTGGTGATTGCAACAAATTATTGGCTTCCATATTTTTTTTAGTCCATGACTGTGACCAATTGAATTGATTTGTATTTGAGATATTCAAAGTTTTTCCATGTTCTTTTCGATATTAGTATTATTTTTTAAAAAAATTTACAATTTAGGTGCGCGGTATTGATTTTCATGCGATGCCATATCAGCGCATCCTAATCATCATGTTCAATGAACTTACTGCGCCGGATCCAACCTTAGATGTGATTTCGTGGCATATTTTAGAGGCCTTTGGGTAATATTTCAAAAACCATGGTTCTTTTTCATTATTACAATCGATCTCAATAGATTAGAATATTCTTAATATTACAGACAGGCTTTATTTATTCTACAACCTCGACGAGTTCCGGGTTTTGCTTATGCCTGGTTAGACATTATTGGACACAGAAATTTCATTGGACGGCTGTTGAAAGAAAGTACAGAACCGATGAAAACAGCTGCCATGTATACCCAATTGATTATATGTCATTTGAAATTCTTGGCCCCATTCTTACGTAATATTCAGCTTCCAAAGTCGATTGCAATGATGTATAAGGTATTTCTTAAGTTGTGCTCCTTTTCCTTGTATTAGTTTCTCGATTTTCTGTTCTTAACTCAAATTTCTTTTACAACAAATTGGACGTTATGTCGTAAAATAGGTAATTCTCGTCAGAGAATTTTGATGCATTGGAAATAATGCATGCAATGAAAACTGATTAGTTTTTAATTTAACATTATAATTCTGTCTGAATTGTTTAATAGTTTTCGTGATTGATGACTTAATTATTTAGGGTACCCTTCGCGTTTTGCTAGTTATTCTGCATGATTTCCCAGAATTGCTTTGTGAGTACCACATTGTTATCTGTGATACTATACCACCAAACTGTGTTCAGCTACGCAACCTTGTACTTAGCGCTTATCCGAAAAATATGAGATTGCCTGATCCATTTGGTTCAAATTTGAAGGTAGTTTTTCGTTATCTGTGTTTTGAAATTTTTTGCTGTTTTCAAAGTTTACGTGAACATGGTATAAAATCAATGTTTGATTTTTATAGGTTGATAGTCTGTTAGAAATGACTCAAGAACCAAAAATGAATATCAATATGGCCGCAATAATTCCACCAGATTTAAGAACACAATTGGATGATTACTTAAACACTCGCTCATCTGTTGATTTTCATGCTAACTTGCCAAGTTTGCTACAGGTAATCATAAATTGCATAAATTTCTTCAAGGTTTTGTCTTTTTGTCCATATTTTTTGAAGAATAAATTAAGTTTTAGATCAGTAACATTGCTGGTTCGAAGTATAATACAACGGTTATGAATGCAGTTGTTATATATGTGGGGATGCGCGCAATCCAGGCAATTCATGAGAAACAGCAGTGTATCACGATGACTACAATCGCTCACACAGCATATATGGATATTTTTCAGAATCTGGCAGTGAGCTTATGCACTGAAGGTTAATTTCCCAGAATTCTGTTTCTTACGAATTATAAAGAAAATTTCGTAGAAAAAATAACTTCAAATCAAATTAAAAATTTTAAAGTATAAGAATTTCTTTTCAGGTCGATATTTGCTGTTCAACGCTATAGCAAATCAGCTGCGTTATCCGAACAGCCATACACATTATTTCAGCTGCACTCTATTATACTTATTTTTAGAATCAAATACTGAAATCATACAAGAACAAATAACGCGGTATGTATTTTTGAAAAAGTATGGGCGTTGATTCCATTACATTATTGTAAATCTTATTTCAAATCTTGATATTTTTGTTGAGCGTATTGTGAACATCAGATCTTTCTTTTCAGAATTCTTTTCGAGCGCTTAGTTGCTTTACGACCACATCCGTGGGGTTTATTGATCACCTTCATTGAGCTGATCAAAAATCCAAGCTATGGTTTTTGGAAGCATGATTTTGTGCGATGTGCTCCAGAGATTGAAAGGTTCTTATTTGTTATTTTACAACGTAAAGGTGAAAGTGAAGAACGAAGCTACTAGGCAAGAAGAAATCTTTAAATGTGCAACTTATCTATTGTTCAATTTTTAAACACTATTGCATTAATTTTTACTAAAAGGAATTAATTAGCAGTGCTAAGAATAATATCATTCATCATTATACATAGTGTTTGCCTCAGAACACTGGAAATATTTATTTTTTTGTTGCACACGCAGAAATTAGCAAGAAAAGTGGGAATCCTATAAATAAAATCCAATTGGTAACAGTACTTGTTGCCATAGGCATGCAAGGATTTAAAACGAAGTTTTCATTGGTTCTCTGATCCGGAGTCTTTTTATGCTTCCCTCACTGTCAAGACCACGACCTAGACTTTTCTTTCAGGCTTCCAAGTCACGATTCGGGCTATTATTTCAGGCTTTTCCAAAGTGTGGCAAATTCTTGCATGGGTTCAAATGCACGTCACATAAATGCAAATGCACCACATACATCGCAATTACCAGCACGCAGTAGCCCGCAAACTATACAAAATGTGCAGTGAGAAAATTTTTCGCATTTGAAAAGAATCATTACTTTTGTTTGTCAAGTTTATGATTTTATCATTGTCTTTTTTAAGATTCAAATTCACGAAAGAGTTACATTACTGAAAATGATTTTGAATTTCCTGTTTTTCTGAAGACTATGCTTAAATATAAAAGTTTTGGCTATGCTTGCTGGTATAAATTTAAAAGGAAAAATTATTTTCTATTTCCGAATGTTTTAAATATATGTATTTCCTTATCTTGCGTTTATTGTGTGTTCGATTAGTAGGCCATCTTTTACATATATTTACAGGTTCCGCCTTTTGGCAAAATCTTTTGTTTCATTCTGTTATTTTTCCATGGCTGTCTGTTTTATACACTTAAGCAGAATTATTTTGTGGATTTTGAATCGTTTTGGAAATAAAGGAAAACTCGTTTCTGAAATTAGTAATTCCTTCAAGCAGATTCATTGTTTTCCAAGTTTCTAGATTTTGGAATGCATATTCCCGACGAAAACGAGAAATTTAGCTCTAATATTCAATTGAATTGTTCTAGAACTTGGCAATTATTAATGATTGCAGAGATAGTACGGGTCATTCAGTTCAACTATTATGTTAGCTGCTATAATTTCCATGAATTGTATTTAGCTCATTCCTTGGTTGAATTTATTGTAGCAGCTACTATATAAATCTTTTTGACAAATTTCTTACTTTATGTATTTTGATTTTCTGTACTTCTTTTTTGTTCTAAAGATATAAAAATGTGAGATAATGAAAGGATTGTCTTGTTGATGACATTATATGTAATTTTTTTGATTTTCGCTGTCTTATTTTTATCTTTTTCTTCATCAAATGTTCGTTTTACTGAAACATTGTTTTATATACTTCTTATGTTTTTCTGCTAATATTCGTCCTTTTATTTCTTTGTCCTTTATCCTTTGTAACTAACAGATTTTACATGTTTTTCAAAATCTCATTATAAAATTTGTGTGTGTAAAGCTATAGTAGTATGTTTTACGTTTGTGTTTTTCGCTAAAAAAATTGCTGTTTTCTGTATACATCACAATTATAAATAGAGTGCAAGTGTTTTCGAATTAATTCTTATGTAAGTAATATGAGACTGGATGGAAAAAGATCAAATTGGGATTATCATAAAATCCTATAGAAGGGATTATATTGTGCAGGGATTTAGCATGATATTTTGTCTATAATATATGGAAAGATTAAATGAGTTCATAGAGCAATAGTTTGCTAGTAATGTTATCAACACTTTCGTTGTGGTGCAACTCTGTTTTAAGCAAAAGCAGTGGAGTAAATGGTTTTAGATAGAAAGGCATTTTATATTTCATATAGGAATAAAACAACAATTAAAAAAACATGACATCGGTGGTTATTGGATTAAGAATTTATTATTTGTATTTATCTTTTGGCTTTTCTAAATTATTCATGGCATTAAAGAGGATAAATTTGCAGTTAATATTTCACTAAATGCTTCCCGTGAAAACACTGCTTGATCAGTTAGGACTAAAACATTGTATCATTCTCCTTTCTCTTTTTATCAATCTTTCCTCTCTTTCATTGTTGTAAAAATTATCATCTAAAAATTCAGGCTTATTAATAAAATTATTTTTTTGCGTATATGTGAGAATGCAGTATGAAAATGAAAAAAATGTCTATTTCATTATATCTGTTTTAACTGGAATTAGCTTGTAGTAGAGGTTCAGCATGATCTTCCTTATCAAATACAATAAGCTAAAGATATGTCTAATCACCGATCAGATTTCATCATCCTATATAATCAATTAAATAACAGATTGGTATAACATTACTAAAATCGTCAATTTGAATGATGTCATCCTATATGTCACCTCATTTTGCCATCTTCATTAATAATTATCTACCACTAGATAGTGATATCCTCTTTCCTCGCATATCTTTATGGATCAGTTGTTTGATTAATTAGGGAAGATGGAGATAATTCATACGGTAGATTAGCAGATTCCGATATAGGGATTTTCTTCGATGTTATTGTTGTTGCATTCGTTACTGACAGCTCTGGTTCCACTACTCTACCATCTGTTTTGATTCTAAAATAAAATACTTGCTTCTATATCTTGATAAAGATAAAACATATATATGATTGTTGTTGCGAAATGAGCAACTTCATTACGTGCAAAATCAGTAAATGTAACGAATTGTGGGAAAGTATGTAAATTAATATGCAAAGTAGCAAAAAAAGCGAAAGTGCTCATAATTTACTTATTATATGAAGTGACATTTTATGACGAATATAACACAGAAATAGATTTTTGGGCCAAATTATTGTTACAAATTATTCAGTAATCAGAACTTAATCGATACTAATTACTTATTGAAATATGGCATAAATTGCCGATTCTAATACCTGCACAGATATTGCTGAACAGCAGTAGCAAGCATCAAGAAAATCAAACAACACTGAAGAATTGTTTGGTGTGATAGATTCTGGAATAAAATAGTTATAACGACAGCATTTAATGGAACACGACAGAAATTCATAATTGTTGCTCGAGTAGCTTCAGGAATGTAGACTCCACGCATGAAACCAATTGCAGGCCAGAAAATTCCCACACAGATCTCAAAGAATACAAACGCTATGTATATGGCCGCCACATGATTCGGCCATATGATTGGTATCGATAAGCATAAAAATGATACTGCCAATACAAATCTGGAATGAGGTAAAATGATAATGAAATGAAATATAGTATATATATAAGGAAGATATTACGGTGAAGTACGAAGTATGAGGATTCACAACAAACTGTTTCCGTTGCTGCAGGCTAAATTAAATAGGCATAACTGCTTTATCATTTTTTTCAATATTCAATAAGAACAATTTGTAAAAAATGAATAACGAAAGATTGAAAAAATCATTAAGATTGAAGAAAGCATAGAAGATAACAAAACTAAACAATGAGGCTATAAAAAACAAATTGCAGGGATCGATCGCAATAAAGGAGCATTTGAAAACGCTACATATTTTCTTTTTATTTAGACTTCATAATTTAACGACTGAAGGAAAGGATATATAAAGGTTCGGAATATAATGGAAACTAAAAAGCAATCAGTAATTGAGTATTAAAATGAACTGTGATTCAAGAAAATAGAAGAGCAAACCTCATAAATGATTCTGGACGTTGTTGTTTGCTTAATAATCTGAAAATCGTTGAGCCAATCATTATGGCTATCATAAATGAGGAAAAGATGTATCCGTGAGGGATCAAAGCACCGTTTGCATTTGACAATGCTGGAGTCATTCTAGTACAAATAAATAGAGCGTGCTTTCGAATAAACTTTGAATTAATGCCAAACATACTATTCGCCAATCTGAAATAATCCTTGTATTTCAGAGTTGTAACTAAATCTTAACAATAACTGAATGGATAGATATGATAAGCATAGCTTATTAATGTTTTAAATATATCTATTAGATTGATAAAAAACAAAAAATTTAATAAAGAATTTTGAAGAGAAAGAATTAAATTAAATATTTAAAAGGTTTAAGAAATAAGAACTGATCATTTCTCATAGCTCTAATTGCCTTCACAAACTGCAAACAAAAAGTTGTCTTTTCGCAACCATAATTTTCTGTCCAATAGATAATGGCACATATCATCATCAATAATAACACTGCAAGTGATATGTCGAACGGAGTCCTGTAAATAAGAAATTTTAGATGTTTATAAAATATTCATTCTTCTGCCATCACTTGAAATTTCTTCTACTGCACAGAATGTAAAATACATCATACAATTATATTATTACTTAAACAAGCCTTAGAAATGATTTCTTTGAAATAATTGGATCAACAAACATTTTATACATTGAGAAAATCTTATAAAATTGTAGGCATAGGTAAGCAATCATTTATATGCTAAAGATAAACAGATAATTAAATGGTCAAACGAACACGTATCCAAAAACATCGGCAGAGTACTGTGCCACTAATCCAGATATTATAGCTACAATAGAATTACCCAAAGCTACGTGAGAAAAAATGGTCTTCAACAAATTCGGATTGAAATCTCGCTAGAAATATTTGAAAATATTAATGACCTGATTTTAGAATAACCATAAATTTAATTCGAAGTTTCGGTTGAATTTACTATGATCGAGATCTACAGTTTAGGAAGATTTACTTTTCACCATCCTTTTTTAAGATCTTTGCTTCTAATGTCAATTTTTTGAAGACTAATATATCCATTGGATAAAAAACAATCTACTTTAAATATTAATCTCAAACAACTGAGAATGAAGAACTGATATCGATGTAAAAATTTGATTCATATATTGTGATAGTAACATCAGCAAAATTAGAAGAGATGAAGTTGGAGATATCTGAGAGGAAATTAAAGAAACGAAACAAAACTTTATTATGCTCGCAAACCAGCCAAGACTCAAATGCACTGCACAGAATAGACGTCGCTGTGCCACCAAATATTCTTCCAATGATTAAAATCCAGAAGTTTTTCAAAATGCTTAGTAACACATGCTGCAGCATATAATATGCCATATAATAAGCAACTTGACCGACGTCCACTATAACATAACATTAGCCTACTGATTAATACACTGGCGTGAATATTACTCCAACCTTTCACTTCTATATTTGCATATTTCTCGGATGTCATGGGATTTCAATTTCTCTGCAAAACGAGATAAGAATTGAAATAATCAAAGGATTTTTCTTTCGGTTTGTGATATATGGTGTGATATACTATACATATCTGCCTTTAACATTAGAAAATCTTGCATTGGAAAAGAATCTGATGTTATGTAGCCGCAGTTTGGGCAAATATTAGTTGAAATAAATTTTAATTTTTGGTCGAATTTTCTCAAATGTTCAACCATTCAATTTTATGGGAAATTTTAATAATTCTTCTGTTATTTACCTGATCGATTTTTTCAATTTGCGAAACTTTCTTATTAAAACTTTAGTCTGACCTGAAACAATAAAGTACATTTCAATTTTCAAATCAGTATTGCTCACTATTTGTCTGCAATGGAAGCAATGAATGTACCAAACACAAGACTGGAACCAAAGCCGGCTACAAACAATAATTCAATTTCATGCTTTGTCATTCCATAAGAATCATAAAGCGCATAAACATGAGGTCCTTGAAGCCAATCACCAGCTGAAATTTGGAGAAAATTTTCAAGACATATAAATAAAATTTAAGAGAGGATTAAAACTTAGCTAGAATTCGAAAATTCAAATTCAAAATTGAAGGACAACTTGTAGCAAGAAGATAAACGAGAAGATAACGGCGCTGAAATTGTCGAAATGTAGGATCTTCATTAATAGTATTTCTGCTTCTTGTATAGAAGTACTGCATTATACATATAACACCGAGTACATAAAAACTCCATTCGAAAAACATTGATTTTTGTTACTAAAATTGAATTAAATTGTGAGAAAATTTCTTAACGCGCTGATTTAAACATTGGTTTGGTCTAATAATTTCCAACCTTTGATTAAAGAATTTGATAACAAAGCTTATTTACTAAATAGAATTTGTGATTTATTAATCGAAGAATTGTGGTTCTCTATTATAATTGTTAAATCTCATACATGAAATCTACCAGAAAAATCATTATTGGGTGTATTGTGAGAGCAAACAAAAGCCTTTCGAAATATATTGAAAATTTTAAAAAAGATATTTATTATCGTTGGATCAAATTAGATCAGGAAAAATGGAATTCATATAATTAAGTTATTTAAAATTAAAAAGTCGAGACAATCAATCTAATCAATTTAATTTGAATTTAATTTGACAAATAAAAAACTTTTACAATTTTATTGGCTACAGTTTCAATATTAATGTTTGTTTTTTTTTTTTTTATGAGCAAAGTTTAAATATGAAAAAAGGAAAGAGTAAATTATCATGAGTGAGCTACACTGGTCTTAGTGATATTTCCATTGGCTGCTATTTTAGAAAATGAATTGCAAAAAATTTAAATTTCATTCTTTAACTGTTTCTCACAATATAAACATTTATATAATAGAAAATGAAAAGTTCGAAAATGATAGATATGTGTAGCATAAAATGGATGATTCCTTCGATTTCAATAAAGATCTGAAGATTTGATTGATTCTTTGATGAAACCAAAAGATATCTGATTTTGATGAAAATGCTGACAAATCGATAATACTTTTATCATCTTTGGTTGCTTCAAAGAACGAATGATAAAAACGATGTTGAAATTGATAACAGCCTAGGAATAATTCAAGAAAAGGATGAATGAAAATTTATAACATCACTTATTTCAAATATTTAACATTGCACAAGAAATTTCTCCATTGTTTTCGATATACGAAAGAAGAGCGTCATATGCGCGTCGGAATGCAAACAGTGCAAATTAAAATGTTAACTAATACATAACATTCAAAAGACATCACTCTTCATGAAATTCAGACATTATTCTCGATAGAATCAATAAAATGGGCCGTGAAAAAACAGAGAAAATATGAACCGTGTGCATGTATATTATTTACTTTATGTAGAGAGAATCATTCATTTCTGACAAATTAAATATTGTAATTTGAAATCATATTATTGATCCATTTTTTAAACAAGTTAAGTTTAATTAAATACTTTCACACAGAGATTTATTAATGTCGCAAAATTTGTGACGTTTATAAGAAAGAAATCAGAAATGTTAGAGTGATAATGCAACTCATTTCATGTTTTTGATTATCCAGAAAAAAAAAATTAACTGTTAATATCATCATTATTAGATATCGGGAAAAGTCATGGAATGAAGGGGAGATGCTTTTCCTTTGGAGTATTCTTCCGAAAATGAAAAGTGCATCTCCTTTTATTCCCACAATATATATAATCAATAGAAGTTTGTCGTCATTTTGTCATTTGTCATTCAGAAGCATTCAGTTGCTGATTATGTTTGTTTAGACATTTTATTCGTAATTTCATTTTTGTTCAAATACGCTTTGTGAATGAAGGCAAACAATTAATGTTGGTGCCATTACGCAGTCTAACTTGGCTGATTCAATTTTCCTATAGCCAAGTACTAATGAAATATTGCGAAAATATAAGTATTCTTTTAATATCTTCTGCTGTTATGTCACTCAACTTTTAGTCACTCAAAGACACATTAATCGAAGCATTCAATTTTTCTACTAAAAAATCATAATAACCGTTCCCGAATAAATGTCATCGAGAATGAAAGCGAACATCATGTGAGTGAGAAATTCGTCTGATAATGAATATGCAGAAAATTAAAACTTACAGCTGCCGTGCAGAATATAAAGAATCTCCATCTAACTCCGCATTCATTTGTATAACTCTAACAGGCTAGAAATTTTCGACATTTGCGAAGTGTGAGCTGTATTTCACATTTCACGTGATATGATTTGATAGTCGAATTTCATAGCCTATCCTCATAGTTTCTTGATTTTTAGATATTAAAATGAATTTATGTTTCTATCGGAATACTCAGTTTTACCTTGTGGATATAATTTTAGGAGTAATTTTTTCTTTTAAAGGCAAAAGCAGCATGGAAAATTTTAATTATTTATTCGAAACAGTATAAAAATTTCCAGCAGCAAATAAATATTGACAACGAAAAATGGGTAATGAACAGCAGCAGTTCTTTGCACTACCATCATCCTCACCTTCACCTGCACTTTCATCTGCACCTGCACCTGCATATGCACCTGCACCTGCTCTAACTCCCTTATTTCCATCGCCATATCCAATTCCTCCGTCATCATATCCAGTTCCTCCTCCGCTCCATCAAGTTCCACCATTCTCCGCATATCCAGCTCTTTCATCATCTCCAATACCTTCTCCTTCTCTAGGATCTCCACAATCTCCATTTCAAAAAAGTATCAATTAAAAGTTGCAACATGATTGCTTAAAAAATCTACATTTATAAATGAGATTAAATATTTCTAACAATATTCAGATTTAATTTCATTTTCTTCGGAAAGAATATATTCAAAAAATATGTAATTAAATATTCTGAATTAAATGAATTAATGATGTGAGAATTAAGCTAGATGGCTAATTTCAGTCATATGCATTTCACATATTTTTTCTGCAAATTTCGAAGTTATCTAAGCCATTTAAACACGTGAAGTCAAATTATCATATGTGATATGAAATTTTATCTTTATTTTAATCGAATTTAAATTAATTGAGAAAAAAGGTGGTATTGCTTACTCCAGAATTTGAGAAATCTGACTCGTTTCAAAGACATTGAAAAACTCAGTCATTTCTGGAGCTATTTAATAAAAATGATTTCCAAAAAACCTTTAATTCAAACAAATTAAATCAATGATTTTTCAGTTTGGAAAAAAGTGAGTTCTTTCCTGACGCTCAATATTTCCTATTGACTCAAATCTTGTCCACAGATTGTTGACAAAGATGTTAAAATTTATTGTCAAATCGCTGCAAGTATTTTTAGCAGAATCAATAAATTCTAAATCCAACTACATCTCCACTTAATAATTATATCTGATACGAAAATTATGAATTTCTTTTAAAGGAAAGAAGCGATAGTGAAAATGAATCTGTTTCTTCGTTCGATTCAACACAAAGTATCATTTTCAATTTTTAAATATAGAGCGTGAATAATCAATGCAGTTGTATTCATATCGTTTATAATACGCTTTTAAATTTAATTTAGTGAAGAATCTAACCTATTTCCAAAAAACTGAAAAATCCAATCGTTTTGGAACTTATTAGACAAAACTGAAATTTCAAAAATCTTTAATTCAAAAATAAACTAAATTAATGATCGTCTTCAGTGATTTTTCTTTGTGATATAGATATTATTCATAATACTTCTAGTATGAATAATGTTGATGATCTAGAAAATAAAACAACTGATACATTTCTTAATCAATGATAATTAAATTGCAGGGAAACATAGAAAGCAAAAAATAAAGATGATACCAACAAAGACAGGAAAATGGGTCATGTTTGTTGCCTCGATTTGTTTCGGTGTTTCACTTTTTATCCTTTTGTTTACAATAATATTGTTCGCTCTTCGAGTATGACATTGAATATGTCATTTCAAATGAATATGTTGGAAATGAAAATAAAGTAAATAATTAAGAAAATAGCTATACGTCACGAAAATTTAAAACTGTCCATTAATATCACAGCACTCTTTATTAATGATTGTGACATGCTTTGCATGCATCTTTATGCGGAAAAATACAACCCTTAACTTATTTCTCCCAATAATCAACTCCACTAAAACTATTCTACATCGATGTGAAAACGGCGAATTGAAATATGTGAAAGTATATTCCAATTCATTTGAAGGTCCTTTCTCTCGACTTATTTTTTCTTTTGATTTATTTGTATTTATTTAATCAACTAAATATCAAATTCTTGGCCATTTACAACTCAGTTATTCGAATCCAGAAGGAGGACTAATTGAATCACACATTACTATGATGAAATGAAATGGAGGATTATAAAAAAAATTATTGAGGATCGATAAAGAGAATGCATGACAAGAAACAAAATTCAGCACTCAAAACACATTGATATTAATTTAAAAAAAACTATCTTCGATTGTTGATTGAACTGTTGTAATCAAGATATGAAACTGAGCGAGCCGAGTACAAAAGACGATAGAAAAAATATGAAATAGATTTTCTTTTTTAAAGCTTTCTAGATTTTATTTCATTATATATTATCAATGAACTAAATTTTACCATCAATCATAACTTACTTACCAAAAATCGATTGCTTAAAATGTTATATTTAATAGTATAAATTATATCAATTGTATTTGCATTCCACAAATTAATTGTTATTTGCTATTATTGATTTAGTTAGAAAGACAACAAAAGCATTATCATAAACAGTAACAGTAGCATATGAAAAATTAATAATGCAATTCCAGTTACAGATCTATCAAACTACAGTTTGTGTACAGTATCAAACAGCAAGCATGATGTTTGCAGTAATATTTAAAAGACTATCAGCTATCTATGGACTAGCAATCAGTCTTCTGGTTCCTACGATTTTTTGGAGATTCATAGAGCACAAGCTATGAAAAATTAATCTGAGCAAGTGTTATGACAGCAAGTAGGCATAATTAATACAGTAATTTAGAACAGAATTCTAACTGGTAAGAATAACTTACAAACATAGGTCGTTAAAATAGTGCAGTGATCGTGATCGTAATTGAATCAGTCAACCGAAAGTCATGCGACATGCAGTGGAATTTAGGCCTTTCTATTAATTATATTATTTTCCTTCTTTTCCAAGTTTACGACATATAGAGTAGCGCTGCACAAATCATTTTATCACGTTTTACGTAAAATCATTACTGTAGAAAAAACTGGACTGCTGAATTTGCAATGCATATTATTGAAGTCGCTGAAGTTTGAATGCTAATGTTGGACAAAGTTTATGCTAATATTTGTTGTGAATTGATGCTTGTCGGAATAACCGAAATATTTTATATTTTGCGTAACTCATTATCTAACGTAACGAATATTATGATATTTAATGTAAGAGATCATTGTGTTTTAATGTAAGAGATTATTTGTTTAAGTTCCATCTTTGTTCCTAATTTTTACCAATCTTCAATAGCAAAATACCGTAAGCTAATTCATATGTAAATATTTCCGATTTTGTAATAAGACTTATGCACAATTTTTAAAAATATTCCCATCAAATGCCATGTGGATGAGCGTGGGAACGTTTTTAAAATAAAAAAAAAAAAATTTCACGATGGAAGGAGTTTTATTCCTTCAAATTTTTAATTTCTTACGATCAACAAATCCACGAGCAGTCCAACCAACATCATCAACTACTTCTCGAATAATCATTTTGCTAATTGGATACCTCTATATTTTATGATTGTAATTTCGATTTTACAAATAATACTTTGTTATTGTATTGTATATACTGCGAGACGTAAACATAAACATTACCACTATCGTCATAAGTTCTCGTAAAATGCTTCATTACGCTATCGAGACAGCTTATCTTCAAGCCTTCCTTTCTCACAAAAAAAGCAAGCAAACTCTTAATAACAGGACTGACATTATCTGGGTTGCATCATTTTAATAATTTACTACTCTTATGATTGTTGCTCATGAAAAGTTCAGAATTCATCAACGTATCCTAAAGCTTAAAGATGCTAATATTAAATATTAGTGTGTCAAGTGCGATCAAAGTGATTTTGTTTTCTGCGGGATTTGCTTTTTAAAAAAAGAGCAATCGAAGTGATTAAAAGATGTGAATAAGAATGAAATATGCTTATTTTTGGATTAAAAGAATGTTGCTAGTGCTTTTTAAAATTGGTATAAGGTTCTTAAATCTTTTAAAAGTTTAAATTATTTTCTTATTAGTAAGAATAATAAGGTAAGTAAAAAAATAATTTTAAAGTTTTTGAGGTAAGAAGCGCTTTGTCTTACCAGCTGCTTACTACTGCTTGCTACTTCTGCTTAGTCGAGCCTAAATTATACAAGAAGGGCTTGTTTATCTTTCTATAAGAGAATAAATGATATGTCTCTAAAAATAGTAATTTGCAAGGAAAACTGTTTACTCATTCGTTGTGCTAAAAATTGGTGTTAGAATTTTATTTGCTGCTATTTCAGAATTCGCCCAGAATTTTTATTGTCATAGGATGTTTTCGTCACTATAACATATAACATAGATCTAAGAAGTAATAAGGGGGAAAAAATTCAGATCAGATAGAAATGAGTAAATGTGCTCATTTTTCAGTATATCGAGATGTTGTCAAAGAAATTTGTGCATCTAACTGATTCAACAAAGAACTATATAAACAATAATTATAGCATAAACTATCTATAATTAAGAATATTTTACAGCAAAGCATTTTCATTGTATATCTGTTTGTCAGATGCAACCTAATCTATTTCAAATTATAACACTTTTTATCATTATTTTAATAATACAAATTTCTTCGACAGACAAAATTCTAAAAAAGATTTCACTTCACTAAACTTTATACATTTTTTCTCTTGGAACGATATTATCACTAATTTTGATGAGGCCATAAATTTTTTGGAAATATTTCACTCAATCATTAATATCATCCACTATTGAGTTAATTGAATAGTGGATGTAATATATATCATTTAAAATATAATAACATTTATACATATTTGTCAATGCAATAATTATGTAGAAAACTGATCTTGCTGCACCTAATTAAATTGTCATATTAGAAATGATGGTAAAAAACATTGTAAATAAGTTAAAAATACATAATGAATTAATTTCGCTTCAACTGATATAAATAAACATCAGATTTTACTTAGTTCTTCTCTCAGAATCTTTTGAATACAACTAAGAATACCTGCGTCAGAGCGATTGATACCAAATGAGGTGAACTCTGCCTTGGTGAGTGTTAAGAAAGTTTCATAGTCTATTTCTTGCTCTTCTAGTTTCTGGCATACATCTGGCGAACATCTTTTGATCAGAATATCCCAATATTTTTCTAAAAGAAACAGTTATATAAATCCAACTAAATTATAATTGTAGTCCAGATTATTTTATGCATAGAATTTTCGCATTATAAATTTATGTTCTTATGCGATAGCTATGCAATTGGAGAACAAACACCTCTAAAACTGCACAAAGTCATGCTTCCTTTTTTTTTTGGCTCAAATTGCATAAAACATACTTTTCGCTGCATTCAAAGTTCAGTTAATTTATTATAATCACTTTTACAATGTCAAACCGCCTTTTTTCTATTTAAACAAAAAATGTGTCCAAACTTGTATGTTTTAGGCCGTATAAAACACGTTGTTTAACGTTGTATAAAACAATAATTTTGACTTATCTTATCAAATTACTAGAGGTTTTCGATTATACAGCCGATGTCAGATTTAAAAGCGACTGTGCAGTCAGCTTACTTTCCCTAAACCTCAGTGCTCTGCTACAAAGATTCTATTGCCAAACAGACTGAATAGCCTTTCGCGCTATTTAATTAAATAAATTGAGTATAAAAGCTCAAAGCTCCACTGTCAACTTTCCGTAGAACTAGTGAAACTAGACTTGCTTACAATTGTTTAATTAGTTATAGTTCAAACTTTTAATTGTAATAAAATGATTGCTTTTACATAATAATGAACAAACACAAAAATTCTGTTAGTTGGTCAAGTTCCCCATCATTTCTATATTTTATATTAGCATTTGGATTAAAGTAAATTCATTATAGCATTTGCTAATAAATTCGATTTACATGGCAAATAATGCATTTTAATTATAAGTTTTATCAGTAATTTAATGAAACAAATAAATAGCTAACTTTCAGATTTGTAAGCCGAGCACAGCTCATTGATACTTTCAATCATTGGAATTTCATTGTCCTGCCAACCATTTGCATTTAATGTTGTTGATAGGTTAGCGCTGTCGGATGATGTTATCGAGCAACTAATATTGTAAAAGAATTTATCAGAAATACTTCATTAGTTCAAGTTTTTTATTTAATATTTTCTGAAATTTAAATTATTCTTTACTTTTCCGGTGATCCAGGATCAAAACGGTAGAGAATGGATCGGAGCTTGGAAATGCTGCTGCAATACTGTTGTCTCATTTGCAAATAATCACTATTAACCAATGATAGCGTTGCTTCAAAATTTGAAGGTCGAACAGAACTATCCTAAATAACCGAAACGTATGGAAAAATTCTTTCAAACGATACACTACAAATCAATGAATAATTTTAATAAAAAGAAACAAATATCGCGGAAACATCCAAGAAAATAGGAAAAGCTATTGTAAAACAAAACTCGAAAATTGGAAGGGTACTATTGTTTCAAAAGAAATGCTGTGCAAAATCAAGTACCTTCAACAGTAAAAACTTTTAAAAGTAACCGAAAAGACATTCAAAAATGACTTCCAGAGTTTAGATAAATATATTTGATGTAAAAACAATTGTTAAAATGCAACCCTACATTAATTAAGAAATATGGAAACATAAGATTACTTTTTTAATCCTTCTACTTAAGCAATCATTCAACAAACAGACCGATTGTTCTTGATCATCAAGGCTTACCATGATTCTTTCCTCCTGCAACTATTACATTCATCGTCAAAAAAAGTTTTCGAAGATTGAAAAGATTCTCAATAAGTACCGATTCGTATGTTCAATGGTTTCTTTCTTCCCTTCCCTTATTCATTTATTCTTTCGCTCAAGCTTATTTTGCTTAGGAATTGGGGTTTTCGTTATGCACTGATATATGCAAAGAGTAAGGCAGAAGGATAGTTATTTTTTAAAATTGAATTTTTAAATATATTTGAAGAGCAAATTTTTATGTATACCAAAAGTTGCGCTGGAGCAGCTTCAGAAGCACGTAGTTTATTGCTATCTTCAAAACACATGCATTGGCAATCTGGCCAGGCAAGAGTATCAAATAATTTTTCAGGTATCCAATTTGATTTGGGACCCATATTTTGAACAACTTTCTGCAGAAAACTCAGCCGATGAATGCTTGCTTCTAATTTGACTGGTTGGTGGCACATCGGCTGAAATGAACAGTTTATTTGTTTGTCTGATTCATAATTCTTTTTTCTGTTGCCAGAAGTATGTAGATATACAATTAGCATTCAAAGCATATTTATTTAAATGTATTCCGAAAAAATGATTTAATTCGAAAATGAATTTGATGTTTTTTAAACTAATTTTTTTATGAATGAAAAAAATAAATTAATACATTGGAAAAAAAATAAATTAATACAGCAGAAAATCAATGATAAAAGCCATTCACATGATGATTATAGCTCTTCAACCTAAAAAAAGTTTAGGATTGCAAGTTTAGGATATCCTGAAATCAGATGAATGAACAGCTATCTATACTTGTCTCACTCCTCTCCATCTTGAAATCTTTTGCAGCATGGCTGACATTCTTTCAGTGAGACGCATTTTGTACATTGACCCTGTCAATAACAGCTGGATAGTTGCTGATGAGATGCCATCTGAAATACCTAGTGTTTGGTAATTTTGATTACAGTAAGCGATGAATTGTCAAAAGGATATTCATTTTTACATTGATAAGCATAGGATTATCAATTGCTATCACACAACAGAAACACAGGGCGTTGCGACATGTTAATGATATAAATTTGAACATATCTCTAAATATCTCTTCATCTATTTATTTATACATAAAACATAAACCGTCTAGATGTTTTCTGTTGGAATATGGGAAAATTAAGAGTAAGCTATTTTCTGGGTAATTCCCAGTTGAAATAAAATGAATTGTTTGTTTCTAAGTGTATTCAGAAATTTTTAGGAATTACCGGAGTTGACTGCCAATTCAAAAAGCGAAAATTGATAACCATTTGTACTTTGATTAGCACCCTTCTTGATTAGATATCGCGTTAGTGCATCATTGCTGCAATATTTTTTTGCTGGTAAAACTCCAAAAAATTTTAAATGGTTAAGTAACTATATTTCTGCAAGATCTGAATTAAAATTAAAAATTTGAATAAAAGTAAACAAACAAGCAATATTACCCGCATACAATAGCAATCATAATTGGTGTAAAACCATAACAAGCTGCATTTATGTCACAATTATGCTGCAGTAATGTTTGCACCTGAATTTCAGAATCTGAAGGAACAGCGATATCTTTCACTCTTTTTTCTCGATTCAAAGCTTTATAAATTTTTGTAGATCCCACTCCCTTATCTTTTCAGAAATTCGATAAGTCCATAAAGAATTTGTTTTGCCTTACCATCGAAACGTTACCAACAACGGCAGCGTACATCAACGGTGTGGTACCTGCTGGTAATCCGCTATAATTATTTAAATCCATAATCCAATTAACAAATGCTATCTGATGATCACGTATTAAACATCGAATATCCGCTGTCTTTTTTGGTATCTCGACCTCTGAATATCATTTCTCGAAAAGATATGTCAAAAAATATTTATAACTATTTATTATTTCTATCAAATATTTGAATCTTTAAATCGATTTCCCTGCAAAATTTTATATGTATTAATGACGCTAAGGAATTTTATTTACAGATATTATTAAATAGTAATATATTTTACATATAAAATATAATTATATGCTTATAAACAAAAAATATTATACTTACGCGACTTCTGATCAATAAACGTTCTCGAAGGAGAATATACTGTTAGTTGGTTCAGTAACTGTAAATCAAGGTCAAGTAAAAGCGCTCTCATTTTTAAATCCATCAACTGTTCAGCCACATGAAAAGCATCTAGTTCGTAGAATGTATCCCAGCATGGATGCTGTATGATACTATAAAAGAAAAAATTTCAAAATTTCTTCAAAATTTGCTGAAAAATCAAAAACAGAAATTTTGAAATGAATAATTGCGATGTTCCCACGGATAAAAGAGACGAGTAGAGAAATAAAAATGATAAAGAAAAACTAGTCAAAATATCTCTGAGAAGGATTTCGAGCAAGGGTAAAAAATCTGATCAAATTGTACTGTTATAAGGAACCCGGCAAACTCAAGATAGATGACTATTTGATACTGCTTTGTAGCAATTGCAGCTATTAAAGGAGTAGGAGCTCGTCGTCGAGTTTGACCTTTATATTCACGCAATATTACCATTACGTTTAAGTGACCTCCAGCAGATGCCAGTGATAATGCTGTCGTGCCGAAAAATCTGAAATGTAACAAAAAATTTGATTTTAAATCAGGAAGTTCTATAGGAATGAAATTTCTTCATACATATAGAAAACTGATTCGGATAATCTTTATGCAATCGTAGAGCTTATAAAATTTGTATAAATTAAACCATGTTTATGAATATTAAAACAAGCCAATTACACGTGGGAGGTCTCCATGGCAAAAGAAATAATTATTTTACGTAGTTCTGAACGGATCGGCTCCATATCGAATTAACAACTCAACTGCCTGAGCTTTTCCATTTCTCGACGCATGAAGTAACGGCGTGAAGCCGCATTGGTTACATTTATCAACCGACGCGCCACAATTCAATAAAATTTGCATCTGTAAACTGCTGGAGAAATGTATTAATCTAAAAAATAACGCAAATTTTAATAAAAATTCGTAAATTTCAAAAATTGCTTCAGCATATTCATGCTAATATAGTTGAGTTGCACAGCTATATAAATAATGTAGGAGAAAACGGTACCATCATATGGTACTGAGAAATTGGTTTCTTAAATTATGACAATTTTATTCCACTCTTATTCAACCTAAATTCGTAAAACTTAGATCTAAGGAGATAATATTTACTTTTATTTATAAAAAAGTTGTATATAAATTAAAAAACTGATTTAGCAATTTTTTCCAATAGATGTAAAAAAATGAAAGAATTTTCTACTAAATGCAAATTTGCCAACCTTGTTATTTTAATTCTAACAAACTCACCAAAGATAAATTTCCTTGTGCAGAGGCGATTTGTAGAGCTGTAGTATTATCATCATCCACAACATCCACTGATAATCCATCAGCTAAATTATTACTGACTGTTTCATAATCAGCCCTATATGCAGCATTTAAGAATGAATCTACTTTTCCCGATTCATCTGCTTCTTTTACTTCTATCACATCCATTCTTCTACTACAAAAATTCATAAAAGATCAAATTGCTTGAAAACATTTTAGAATCCGAAATGGAGATGTTACCCAATCACTTATCTTCTACATATCGCTTCACATATATTCAAATTTTTATTTCGAACTCATTTCTAGGGATTATATCTACTGTTTAAACTTTTTAGAAAGAACTTTTAGAAAGAACCTGAAGTTTTCCAAGTGAAGTTAAAAAACTCATTTTATTATTTCACCATTGTCTACGATTACCGCGTTTCATAAGATATGGGCCATCGATAGATAAAATGTGCTATTAATAGTTTATATCGATGATAGACGATGTAAGAGAAAAGGTGACGTTATATAGTTCATACTCGGGAGTCATTTGCTTCGTACTCGGGAGTCATTTGCTTCGTATTCGGGAGTCATTTGCTCATGAGATCATCAATGATCATTCAAAACTTTATAATTTTTCGGATTTATTGAATTGATATATTTCGAAAGTGTGGAATTTCTCTCGAATAAAACTTTCTGATTTAATTAAAAATTGGTGTAATAATAGTGGGCATTATCGAAAATTTTCGAACAGTTTAAACAGACTGGAATTTTAAAAGAAATGTTGACCTTTCTTATCATATTGAACACTGTCGGTTAATTAAGCAAATGTCACGTAAATTTTTTTTCTTAGATTAATTTGTTTTCTTATCTGACTATAGTTTGCTTCTTGAAACCAAGCATTTCCCTTATTGCAAAATATATATGCTAGGAAGGAATTTAATCGATCTAAGAATAAAACTAGGAGAAACGACTTAAACTTATTAATTATTTAAGCAATAGATATTAAAAATTCTATTAAATACTTACTTAATCAACAACGGTAAATACCCCGCTTTACCTTTATTTATTCTCTTTATTTGTTCCTGTTTATCAAGTAATGTATTTTAAGAAAAGAATGCTTTATTTTTTTTAACTACAGAATTGAATTACAAAATTGAAGAATGTGCGAGGATTATAAATGAATGCCAGACAGGCTTAAAACTGAAAAAATTTAACTTATAGTAGAAATGGCAATGAAATAAAAAACTTCCTTCGTTATTAATAAGGAGCATATTCCCATTATTGGAAATTTTTTTTTAAGTGAGAAGAAAAATTCATTCAACTTATGTTATACTCAGAAGTCATATTTGAAAACATTGCTTTCCCACTATTTGAAACGATGAATTTGGATTAATTAAAAAGTCATATGTATTTCCATTTCATTTATAGTATCATGAATTGATTTGGTCATAAATGCATATTTCGATGACACTACAATTTGATAAGGGTCGGCAAAATATATTAAAGCGTGCCTGGGAACGTCCGCCATTTATGGTTGCAAAACGAAATGCTCGTGAAAGAATCCGGGTTCATGCTGTTAATCAGGTAGAATTTATATATATAACGCGATATAATTTATATTATGTATGTTTTTATTTTCATGATTTTATAATAAATTATATTACGTTATATTTCGTGATTTTTTATATATAAATAATATCACGTTATATTTCATGATTTTATATATAATCTTGTTAGATTAAATCAGACTGTTCAATGAGCATTTAATTTCAGGCTTTCGTTGCGTTGAAATTTCATCTACCGGAAATACGATGCAATGCAAAACGAGTATCGAAACTTAAAATTCTGAGAGCTGCTATTAATTACATCGCTGCGCTGACTGATTTACTTCATGTATGTCTTGCTCTTGCAAATAATTTATTTTCAATTCAAAATAGCACTACTATGAATTGGTTATAAAGCTCAGGCCATTTTACTAATTATTTTTGAACTGAATTTAGTTAAACTATTTTTAAAAATACGTCTTCATAAACGTTTAGATAATTACTGCGCAATAGATTCATGATGTTGAGCCGACTGGTGAACCCAAAATTTGATCAGTTTTATTGATCTAAAATTATTCGTCGCCGCAATACATTATATTTGTTTTACTTTGCAGGGAACTACAAATATTTCGAAACTTAAATTTTCCGGAGCGTCAAATCACTGTTGCGATAACTTGACGAACAGTAAATTAATTTAAATGTTATTTAGCTTTATAAATTTCATATTATTCAGTTTTGCTATTTATTTTAATTTTTTGCAGTCGCGTCTCGCTCGAAGCGAAAAGATCAAATACCAAACAAAGATAATGTGATGGAAAACGAAGAATCACAACAACGTCAACAACGGATCGCATGTCAAAATATCTTTGATGCTGCTCAATATTACAATAAACAATATTGGCTTGCTAGCCGTCTCATATCCAATTAACAAATCTATCAGTTAATGCTTGATATCAGTGCTTCTCTATTCAATCAAAATATGAAATAGCAAAGTTTTGATTCTGCAATATTTAACTAGTCAATTTTTTATTATAAAGCAAATCTATTGTTTTAAAATCTGTGCGGAAATAAATATCTTGTAAGTGATTTCTGTGAGTTAATCGAAACGTTATGTATGCATGCGTGATTTGATCTTCGGAGTGTATTGAATTAAAAGATAATTTTGTGCGATTGATTACTAGAAATTAATAATAAATATAGACTGATTAAAAAATAGTAATTGAATGCAGCTTAACGAAATGATGCATAGCAATGTATAGCCGTGTCTCTTGCTGATAAGTGTTTTCAGTTTCCGAATCACATCAACTATAAAATGTAATTAATTGCTATGGTAATACTTCACCATGCAGCACGGGTCTGACGTTTACGTAAAAAGCTACGTAACATAACGCGTCATCAGCTAATGTAAAGTGGTGTAGCTTAATGCCCACAAACACTTTCCTACCATATTGCAAAATGACATCATTCCGCTTTGTGTTTTATAAAATATAAGAGGATATCGAAAAGGCAGAATAGAGAATACTTGATTTAGAATGATCATCTGCACATAAAATTTTCATCATAGAGGAGCAAATTTCAACAACGGAACTGTTTTTTCTTTCAGAATCCTCTTCTTCTATTCAGAAATATTATGGCATAGATGAAATAAGACGCTCCAACTTTAGCAGTGATTAATTTATTTGATATGGTCCATATAGTCATATGGATAAATTTGGGTCACAGATTAAAAGACTCTTTTGGCATTTATTTTAAACTTCACTGAATAGTCTAATCATTTCATCTTTATCTATCATTGTTCACTTCTCTTATAGAGCGAGAAGATAATGCCAGAGAACCACTAGGATCGTGGTTGCTTTATTCAGTACGAGAATTGATCTCTTTGGTCTATTACTGCATAAAAGCTTATTATTATTATTATTATTATTATTATATTATTATTATATATTAATTAATATTTATCTTCATTTTTTAGAATTTATAGTCAGTTGTTTTCAGTATGTCTTATTTTGATCAGTTTTACACTTTTTTTTTCTTCAACAAATTTGTTGAAACTTACGCATAAAAAGTCAAAAAAGAAATCAGAAATAGATGAGGCGCTAGTTGCAAGAAAAAGCGTACCAACTTCGAAGAACATCTATACCTATCACTTCCAATAACACAGAATGCTTCTATCGGATGGCATTCGCTGATATTGAATGATAACTTGGTGAACGGTTAATTGTCAGCCTGTTTGCCTTGCAGCGTTGAAGATTATCTAGTTATGTTTACACACTTCTATTCTTTTTGCTTACGGCAAAATATTGTTTGATGAAGAATTATTCAAATTGTCATCTTACTCATTTTTTTCAAAGCTTTGGATTTCTTTTTTTATCACGATGATGATTAGAGCACTATCCGCCGAAGTTATCCAACAATCAGATTATTCACAGTAACATTAATACTTTTTTCCATGAAAACTACATTCCATCCTGTCATTTGCGAAAAAGACGCATTAGAGTAAATAAATTTTGTACTTGTAGTCGCTTCAGACGAATTGCGCATATTTCTATTTGGAAAAACTATTAGAATTGAAACTATTAGAATTTTTGAGTTAGTGTTCAAAATTCTATTTATAAATTTAAATATGAAAGACCCAAGCAAAAAATCTGCACAATCCTTCTTAAGTTACTTTCTGTTAATAATATGTGATGTATTGAGTTCTCTTTTCTCCCCTATCCTTTTTTCTTAATATGTTTGCTTTGGGCCTTTGTATTAGACTCAGATATGTCTGAAAAATTGCAGCAATGCATAATGCTATCATAAAGCCAAAAATATTTTAAACGGAAATTGCGCTTACATAGAGCAATTAATACAAAAGATGAGCAATTTGGAATGCATTACTAAACACTTATCATTTGTTAGTATCTGCTTCAATACAGAAATAACCTTCACATAGACACATTTTTAGAGAGCTTCTGAAGTATCTCAAATGTGCACTAAATAATGGTAAATTAATATGGCTTGGCAGATTGAAATTAATACGCTGCTTTGATTATACATTTCAGGGTTTTATAGCCAAAAGATTGATTGAAATTGAATAATTAGAATTATTCCTTATTTATTTATAAAATTTTCTGCTCTCTAATCCCAGAATGACATTTATAAATAGATTTTTTCCAGGTGCTAAACACATTAGCCAAGTAACCAGGAGTATGTCCGAACTGGCTCGATATATATTTACATTCATCAGTCGTGAATACGTTATCTTGCTTATCGTTCTTTCAATTATTGAACTCATGGCAGTGAAGCAAAACGCATTTCACTTAGAATTTGTCTATATTTGTTTCTCGATCAGACTTTTTTCATCGAATGGAATCTTGACTGAAGATTCTTAAAGAACTTTGAATATAAAATATAATCAATTGAAATTTGTAGAAATATCCCGATGTAAAAATCTCGGCTATTTATGCAGGACAATACTTAGACCTTATTTCTTCGAAGAAGGCGATGATATATGAAACTATTAATTTACAATAGTCTCACCGAAATGCAAGGATGAATCATTACTACTTAAAAAAATTCATTTACTGAACTAATTAACAATGATGTTATAAAATACAATAAAAAATGCCTCAAATTTCATTTAGTCTTAATTCGTTATTGCAGCTTTGTTCTGAAATATTAGTCTTCTTGCCACATTATTTATATTTCTAATTCCCAGCAATATTTGGAGAAAAAGATAAGGAATTCCAGTTATTTTGGCTTATCTATTTGTGATATTCCTTTCTGGTATTTTTAATCTGAATAGCGTATGCAGTTATAACTGCATCAAGATTGTTCTTGCAATCTTCTTTGCGATAGATCCAAGAGCCTAATTCAGAGTGAACAACACTATCTGAATAAACTTCGTAATTTAGTAACAATGCACTATTAAATTCAAAATCATAATCTATTATTTTACGTCTAAATTATCTTCCAACAACACAGCATCTACAACATTAGTTTGGCATGATAACTATGAGAGATGTACATAATTTAGAAATGCGGCAGGAAAAGGAAGTCAAAATACTCGAATGAACATTCAACATAAAAGGGACAATAGTCTAGATTTTTTTCTCCGCTTTTTCTAAGCTATTTCTCTCGCATTTCGGGAAAATGTTTTGAGTCATATTGGTTTTGCAAATAACTTTATATGAAACTAAATAACAATAGTGAGTTAAGGAAGTAACGAAGCATTATTATCAATAAAAATTATGCATTGTGAATTATAATGAATAAAAACGCAAGCTACTGATAGAATGACAGATATTGAAAAATAAGCGCAATGAACAAAATCCAAACATAGAACAACTTTATAATATTTAACCAGAAAAATTTACTATTTCATGGTGTTATTCTTTTCGGGTCACGCGGGAACAGGGATGCCAGACGAACGTTCCCAAGTCCAAGAAACAGCATCGTTACACGTTCTAATCCTGAAATTTAAAGACAGAACTCTGAAGATTGGAAAAGAGATCAAATATTACCAAAAAACATATAACATACCAATGCCACCTCCTGCATGTGGCGGACAGCCATACTTGAACGAGTCAATATAAGCTCGAATCTTTTCCAAATCAAGTTGGTGATATTTTGCTCTTTCAGTTAATAAAGATGCATCATGGATTCGCTGAGCACCAGATAATATTTCTTCACCTGAAATTGTAATCAAAAATTCTTTGCATGATATCCTAATTAAGCTTTTTCAGTCAGTCGGTTGAACTTTTTCGTACAATTAATTACAAGTGTTATTTTTTTTACGCTGCCCCAATAATAAAAATAATATAATAAATGTCATTGAGGAAATCAAAAATGATACATTTGCACTTCAAAAACTTGTTTCAAAATATGACAGTCAACGAGACATACATCGCTATGATTGAAATGGACATTAAGACATTCAAGAATAGTGGTTGTCACAAAAGTCAAAAGTCGGATATATTGGTCATTCTAGTTTAATAAAACAGTCAATAACTAAGACATATCTCACCTCGCATGAACATATCGTAACTGTTGGAATATTTTGGATCATTTGCATTTGGCATAGTGTAAAATGGACGAATTGCTAGTGGGTATTTGTCGAGTATGTAAAAATCGGTCTGATATTTTTCTTTCACCAACCTGCCTAGAAATTTTTCTACCGGAGTGCTTAAATCGTCTTCATCTCCTATTTCAACACCATTCTCTCGTAACAACTTGATTGCATCCGAGTACCTGAAATGCATGTCATACAAAATCATAACTTAACATTTTCGCACGTTTTATTTGAAATGAAATAAATGGAAAAGAGAAACAAGCTTGATAATAACAACAACAACAACATAAGCGTAAAAGTAGAAAATTTAAGATTGATTTTCACAATATGTAAGCTCGAAAATGTCAACCATTACAACAGCATAACAAACTTGAGTACAAGGGCAGGCTCAACGAATTCGAATGGTTCACAAGGATATTGTTTGCCAACTGTCTCGATTTCATGCTTAAATTTCGCTTGCAAATCTTTGAACATATCAATCAGAACAGAACCTATCGTTTCAAGAACCTGAAATTCAGCTTTAAAGACAATTTTGGATAAAGAACTCGTCATTTATTTTTTTTCTACTTGTTATATTAAATATCTCCAAGCAATCTATAAAATTAACCTCATGATAATGGAATTTAAACGCCATTTCAATATCAAGGCCAACAAATTCTGTTAAGTGTCGATGAGTATTGCTGTCTTCTGCACGAAAAACAGCACCAATAGTGAAAACCTTCAAGAAAAATTATGAAATAATAGCCCATAGATTTTTTTTTTTAAAAAAAAAATAAGGATTAAAATTACGGACGACTATTTTTGAAAATCGCTTACTTTGTCGAAATCTGCAGCGATTGCCATTTGTTTATATAACTGCGGTGATTGAGCAAGGTATGCAGAGCTTTAAAATAAGATACCTAAAAAAAGTATTATTTAGGCTGAACATGTAAGGAAATTATGAGAAGAAATAATGCTAGCCTCAAAAACATTTGCGCCTCCTTCGCTGGCTGCAGATATGATTTTTGGCGTATGTATTTCCAAGAAACCACGCTTCTTTAAAGCGTTTCGGAACAACTCACAAACGCCATTTTGGACTGTGAAAATAGCATGACTTGTCTGCGTACGAAGATCCAGCACTCTTAAGATTGAGAAAGTTTTCTAGTATAATTTCGTACCTATTTTTATTATGAATATAACGTAATAAAGCATTCTTCAACTAATTAGATCAAGATTTAATGGATGAGAAGTTTCAAGGAGTTAAACTTTATTTTACTTTTTCATGCTCTTTTCAAAATGATGAAATCTATTTACTTAAATAATCATGTTCTCCATGCAAAAAGAATGCATATATGAATAATAAAATGAAAAATAAAAACAACTAGTCAAATGTTAAATCAGGTATTACAACATAATAATTGTAGATCAGATACTACAACATAATAATTGTTTCTTCATTATTATTATAATCATCTTCCAGCTTGCAGCCAAATTCAAAAGAACCTGTTATCTAAACGCGTGTCGAGATTTACAGTAGATAAAGATGAATCTTCAGTACTTTTGCCATCCTCTTTAATTCGAGCAGCATCTTCAATTTGCAGTGGTAAGCGTGATTCCGCTGCGCTAACAACGAATAACTGTGTGACATATAATTCGACTTCTTTCTGTGTACAGCTGATGATTTCTTGTTCTACTTTTCTTACGATGCCTCGAATATCAATAATTGATTCCTAGAGATGATTTAAAAAATTGAGAAACCTAACTTACTAATAAATATAAAGGAAAATTTACTAATCGAGAAAATTTTACTTTTGAGATATTTCCAACAAATTTCAACATTTGTTTGCTAATCTCTTTGCCAACGAACAGCATTCCCTGTATGGAATACATTTGCTGACGAATAATAATGAAGCATGTTTTCCCCTTTATCCTTGACGTGTGCAAACGACCACGAATCCAAATCTGGAAAATTCCGTGGTTAAACTCGTAAAATCAACAAATACTTTTTAATACAAAACTGGTTATTATCCTAGTCTCGACACAAAAGCATCCTTCGCTAACAGCGATAAGATTCAATGAATAAGAAATTTTTCGGTGTTAAAATCTTATTTTACATTCAAATATTATAATGCATTTTGAGAATGATGAAATCATTCACTTTTTGAAATTTATTCTAATGAATTTAGCTCAAATTCCGATATTTTCATATAATTTCGCCACGCCTACGTTAAATGAATTGATTGAAATCTTTAATTTCCTTAAAATATTATAAGGCACAATTCCAAATCTCACAGCTTTATATAATTACAAATTATAATACAAATCCAGCATACAAAAGACATTATAACACATATCACCCTGCACAGTCGACTTCTCAGTATGATATTCTCGTATTATGTATTGCTCAAAAACTATATCAACGCTCACCTCCTGCCCTTCTAAGTTCACTAGAACATCTTTAACGTCAGTGAAATCCAATTTTTTTCGCTCTGCAGATTGTATAATTCCATATGCACCGTAGCAACCTTCCGAAACATCTTCTTCCTCTTCCTTCTCGTTTTCTTCTACATGTACAGCTGCATGCTAAACTTCTCATATTGTCAGCGAAGTTGCATTTAACATTAGTGTAATATCTGATATAAAAGAAAGAACAGGAAAGATAATGTCGATATTAACCTCGGCCTTCTTTTCTAGTTTCTTTTTTTGTTTTGCCAATTTGTTTATTTCTTTTTTCGATAGTTTCATTTCTTCTTCAGCTCCATCTGTACTCACTCCGTCTTCAGTCGTCATTCTAGATCAACGTCCTGAAACTATTTAGATATAAGATATAACGACAATATGAAGGAATAAATCGATATATATCGACCTGTCCAACCAATCAATCCTTTTTCACACTCTCACTCTACGAAAACTGGAACGTAAATGAAAGAGACATACACATGACCCATTTATCTAACTGACCACTAAATGCACTTCCCCCGAGAAATAGAGAATGATGGATTAGGCAGAGAAGGGACGGCCGTTCCATGCTGGGTCGATGTGAAAAATTCAGTCTACATTGATATCGAGAAGTGAAGGCAAGCGTTGCTATATTTGTTGAAACGTTCATCACTCGTCAGGGGAATGTTAGATACGAAATACTAAACAATTAGGGAAGGACTACCATAAATCCTACCGTGCGTGAATCTGTCCTCCATATTTATTATACAGTCTGAATGGAGAATAAAATGAAATTACTCCGAATCAACTGTAGTGCCATACTGAAAGATAACATTGGCCTGAATCTCAAGTTTCAGGAATGATTTCGGCTCTGTATTTTCTATTTTTGGAATTTTTAATTGATAGTGTCAATCTTTTCGTGATTGGATTGCGTCGCATTATTCTTCCACCCTTCAAGTATAAGCAGAGTCCTTAAAAGTGAAGCATTTATCATTTAATCAATAGAAGTAACAGTTTTCATGGCGTACGGAATACATCCAAAACTGCAATTACGCCATTTTGGGAAATTTTCGCCAAAATTTACTCCTGCATGATTCTCAGTGAAATTTGCAATGAGAACAAATGGCTTTCGAGAGGAATATGAATGACACGCATTAGTACGCATACAATGATTATGAAAAAGGCAAAGGAAAATGAATTATCTCAAAAAATTAAATTCGAAACATCCATTCTCTTTCTCACTCCAGTATTGTCTTCAGCAAATCATAGTTACCAGTGAACATTCGTGGCAGACAAACTTGAATATATAGAAATATGACATCGCAAGATCACATCGACATGATTCTCGAATGAATCGTCAAGAGGTAACATAATACTTCTCTTTCTACTTCTCGACTTCTCTCTCTGGTGCATACTCCGCACTGGTCACCCATTTTTTCGTCTTTCTATCAGCAATAACATAAATCTACGAGTAAAAAAGTAATTTGATGAATCTGAAAATCACTGCAAGAGGATCTTTTTAATTCGCAAATCTTAGCTTAGCTAGCGAATTTAGTTCTGCATAATTATGAACCTTAATGGATTTGAAGATATCATGATCTGTCGAATATTTTAGCTCATATTCCAATTACAAGCAAATTCTCATAGCTCATATTCCAATTACAAGCAAATTCTCATTAATTACATGAGAAATACCAGCATTCCTTTGTTTTCTATTATTTTCCTTAGGTTCTTCATTGTTAACTAAACATCCAAATAATTAATTCATTTCAAACAATCGATTTCATTTTCTTTTTTCTTCATTTTAAAGAGCCTTATTTATTTTTTTCAAGAAAATGGTATAAAAATAAAAAAAAAGAAAATGGTATACTAAAAATAGAAGATTTTATCTAATCTTCTTTTATCTTTATTTTTCTAGGTAGTGATTAGAAAGATTTTCCACAAATGAAATAT
Organism: Dirofilaria repens; assembly: GCA_008729115.1. Classification (NCBI taxonomy): domain Eukaryota; kingdom Metazoa; phylum Nematoda; class Chromadorea; order Rhabditida; family Onchocercidae; genus Dirofilaria; species Dirofilaria repens. The sequence goes on from SNRZ01000011.1 coordinate 684,725, forward strand.
ATCTATGATTCAGTCCTCGAAGTTTGAAATTGTTATTAACACTATTTATTGATTACTGCTAATTAACAAATTAGAAATACTAAAAGTTAGAATTTGCAAAATTCATACAGTATGCAGTTAGATACGTTACATTCATCGCTGGGAAATGTTTAATATATATAACACTTAAACATATAATGCAGTTATTGCAAGGACATGAAATAAATCGAATGTAAAGAGACATGGTACTATAAAACTATGATTACATTGGCAGTCATGATTCAGTGGAGATGAAAAATCAAAATATAAGAATATGGATAGAAACAAGATATTGTTAAGTTTAATATTGTAAGAACATGAGATAGAGTTGAACGCCTGGCAAGACAAGGATGAATATATATCGAGAGTGTTGAAGCAATGATTGCTAGTAAACAGACAAACAATTACTAAAAGTTCGCAGTCTTATTTCGGGAAATTTAATTCGTATTGTGAAAATTTCGATAATATAACAAAGTTATTAAAAGTAATGAAGTTATTTTACAAATTGTTAGAGAAATCCATCATCAAGTAGTTATATCAAAACAAAAATTAGCATCCCTCGATGACACTGTGTTTCAACTATAAGGGAAAAAAACATTTCATTTCACTCTCTGATCAAAAGAGAATTGATATATAATCTCCTATCTTCATTATTAATATCGAACAAAATTGAATTATTTTTGTTGTTAATAAATTAGTAGCGGCGTTATACAACACTCATAATATAGTCTTTCTCGAATTTCAAGAAATATTTACATTTTCTTGATCATCAGCATGGGTAGCATCGCTATTATTCATATTTTTTTGATGGTAAAATTGAAATGTGGTTTTTCGCTATCACTTAGTTTCAACCTAAAAAAAATTAGTAAATCTCCGATTAAATGCCTCGATAACCATAACTTGCTGTCGATTTTAAGATTGCATTTTTTACGATAACTGCATTTCTCCATTGCAATTCTTCATCACTGAAAACTATCTATCAAAACTTGCTTTTCCAGTGGTGCAGAGGAAAATCTGGAATTCGGATAACTTCCAGTGGTGCAGAGAAAAATCATCTGATCGTCACTCATGTCGCGGAACTTTTTGTTGAAAGGTTAATTTGTGGTCAATGACTAGAATTTATTCTTTATTGTCGAATATAAAGTTACAGACGATACGAGCGAATAGATAATGGCGATTAATATGGGATGAACGTGAATAAATTTGTGAGGTAAGGTCGATTGGTAGAGTGATGTAATTGCTACAAAGGTTTGGAGTGATAGGAACGAAATCTAGTAATAGGAGCAATCTCGTAACAAGAGTGATTTGTTTAATACGGCATGGCTTATATAGGGGAGAAAATGGGAGTGGTATTTCACCAGCTATTTCGGAAGAAGGAAGAAGTTTGGGAAAAAGAAACTGATATGATTAATTACAACTTCCGGTTACATTGAAATATTTGATAGTAAATTAAGAAGAATTACAACATTATTTCCTAACAGATTGGCTAAAGATCAATCCAAGTAACCCTGACTAATACATTAAGGAATTACAATCGGAAAGAATTAACAGTTGGTGATATCTTATAAAATTTTAGATTTACGAAATACGATCAGATAACAATTTAAATAATTTCTTATACTTTGCTCCTTCGCGAAATTGAAATTCGCAACAACTCATTCGTTCATTGCTTTCCTTCCTATTTGGAAGTAATCTGAAGAGAAAATCTTCAGCAAAGGAATTCTAATTTTTAAATTTGCTTAATTATATGCAACAGTCCTCCTGCATTGTATTTAGTATTCCTCCTCAAGCAACATAAACATACTTATTTCCCAAATTCCAGATATTCCTGGAAGAGATTTTACTTCTCCTTTGTTGTCCTATGTCTACCTTGTCTCCTGCATCATGTCTACCTTGTCTCCTGCCAATGAGCATTTTCAAGTTATGGTCAATAGATCTTTGGCTGCCGTTTCCATTTTCAAGAATGGCTTTAAAAGTTGATAAATTTATATTGAACGCTCACCTTCTTAGATTGAATCACAAAATTGTTTCAAAAGTAGCATTCTTTTTTTCTTTTTCTGTGATAAATTTTTTCTTTTTGTCATGATACAAATTCGATGTGAAAAAGATAATGAAAATTTTGGGTGGCGACAAAGAGACGATGACAAAAAGAAATGAAGAGAGATTTATCAATAAATAATAAAAGTGGAAAGAAGCGGTAAAACTATTTTGAGCTAGAAAGGAAATAGTTAGCTTAATTTTATTATCAGTCTTCTTATAATAATTCAAGTTTGTTCCAAAATGATCAGAGCATAAAGTAAGGAATTAAATGATTTAATTTATGAATTCCGAAATTTAAATTCTCGATTTCAGTGATCGTTTCAAAGAGCTAAATTTTCGTACTTTGATATTTCAAGCAATGGTTTAAATTTGAGAATTTAATCACCGTCACGAAAAAAAATTTTTTTTGCATTCAAAAGAATTTATCAAATATGTGAATGGAGGTTTATTGTTATAAGCTTACCTATGGTAAGAAAATAAATAAAAAATCCATCGGTATCCAATATCACAAATTTATTCATGTATTTCTAATTGATGTTATTTAAAATTGATCTGAAACATAACTATGGGAAAGTGAAATTCAAACGAAAGTTATTCTGGTAATTTTGTTCAGGATTATTAATTCATTATCTTGCTTATAATTTGTCATCATCGTGTTTTTGTAAATTTACAAACCAATGCAATCGATGGGAGGAAGAGTCGAAAGTATTATAAGCCCATGTTTCACTGAAATTTTAAAAATGATGCGAGCAAGAATCAGGTTGAAATCAAGTAATTTGTGGTAATAACTAAAGCAATAGTTATAAGCAAAGACTTCGTCATAAATTCTTAAGAATGTTTCGATAAAAAAAGAAAAAAACGGCATTGATATAATTTTATCTTTAAAAACAATCGTTATTTTTCTTATTATCTTAAGATGTCAGATATATTTGCCACTTTTTTTTACAACCTTTGAAGAATGACAAGAAATATTCCGTGATGTTATCGATAAGAGCGTTGGCAAATATATTCGCAGGGAAACTTCAAAACAATCTTATCTCATGAAAAAAAAATGATTAAATGATGACATTTTCTACGCTTCCAGCACTGACATTTTCTACGCTATGTTATAAATTCATATTTGAGAAGATTTACAATTATTAAAAATCAAAATCTGATAATAAAATGAAGTCTAGCAGGGAGATTTAAAAATATAAATTGGATGAACCTTGCTCACAATCTTCACACCTCCCGAATGAAATATTGAGACATCCATGAAATGCTTTATAAATGTTGCACATTTCAGCACCGTTTATTTTGACTCTCATAATTGATTCAGAATTTTGTCACTTCGCTTAAGGTTCGCTTTATATGAGCGGTGATGGAGAAGTATGAAATAGAGATTCATCATTGGATGATATCTCATTATGCTTCATCTTTCGAATTCTGCAAACCACGGAGTATAATTATAGAGACAGTATAGAAGTAATGTAATTCCAAGTGATTAAAAGTTTGCATGTTGTGCCATAAAAAATAATATTCCATATAAGATACTATCTCTATTAAAAAATAAATTATAAATGGATTTGTTGATATTGCTTGTATGATCATATATATCATACTTATAATCATCGGTCATTATTATTAAAGATTCATTCTCTATTTTAGAGGCATTTGAACGTTTAATAAAATTTTGGAGAAATAAGAAAGAAGTGAATATCGAAAATTATAATGGAAAAAATTTTAAAATGTTGTGTTTTAAATGTTTTCAACTATTTAATTTTTTCTTCTTTTTTTGTAAAAACCATGAAAAAATCATTTTTGCTATAAAACAATAACAAAATCCTCAAAATTTATTACCACTTAAAATATTGACAATTCCCAAAATGCATAGCAGTTGATAAGAGAGATTTATCGATTATCAAACTTATCTGGTGAATAAATGAAATAAATGAAATTTGAGACAAAAATGACATAACACCAGCAGTAACTAAAGTACTACTATGAACCAAACAACTAACAGGAGTAGGAGCAGCCATAGCTTTAGGAAGCCAACTACCAAAAGGATACCGACCACCCTTAATAAAAGAAGAAACAAAAAGCATAAAAACTAACAAAGAACTAAAAAACTGATAAGAATAATGACCCAAAGAAAACAAAACAAAACCATTAAAAAACAAAAAAATACAAAAATCACCAATCCGATTAGTAAAAATAGTACTTATAGCCCCATTACGAGAACTAACATTACCATAAAACAAAACCAAAAAAAAACTACTCACACCTAAAAAATCCCAAAAAACTAAAGTCATAAAAACTAAAGGAATATGCGTATTTATTGAGAAGTGTAAATATTTAATAATATAGTTGTTGTATAAATTTTCCAAATGTTCCTTATTCATACAAATCTCTTCATTTAAAACATAACATCTAGCCGTTGCAAATGTTGAATGAACATTAATTTATTATTATTATTATAATTATAATTAATAATAATAACCATAATAATTATCATTATATTTCTTCTTATTATTATTATTATCACTGATTTTACTATTAATAGTACTAGCAAAATATTTGAATAAAGTTATACATTACACTCTTTGTTATCAGGTTTGAAGATTTGTAAGCATATGTCAACAAAATTCGATCCGGTACAACAGTTGCATTCCAATTTGGGAAGGAAGAGTGCCACGATGGATAATAATTTTCATCTGGAAATTTTAAATGGCAAACGGTGGTGGAAATTTTAATGCAAAACGAAGCGTATTACTAAATTCTATCATAAAAGCAAAAAAAAAAAGCAAACCTGAAAAATTTCAAATTTCGTAAAAAGTAATAAACAGGAATGTATGCACTTTGCACACGGATCAATCTTTCTCGTCTCACTTCTTGAAAAATAGAATTGTTTAGCTCCAACCTCTAATTTTAACATTTGGCAATATTTAAATTCGCTGCAACTTTTCCAGTTTTTAGGAGTGATTCTGGAAAAATTTTTTTTTTTCCTAAATGATCATCATTCATTTTCCATCTGGAATTAATCAGGACTGTTTTAATTCTAGATCATTCCAGATCATTTATATTCTAATTTTAGTATCATGATAGTAGTTCTGCCATCATTTTCTCCCAATAATTTCAATAATTCATTTCAATGAAAATTTCACAGTTTTAGAAGCGATAAAATCAGAGAGAGTGATATTTATCGTTCATAACTTATGAAACATTTGTTCATTTTTTTGCTAAGTGAAAATGTTTTTGATATTCAGTTGAGCCAGTATAGGTTTTTCATTTGACATTTGCTTTGGGCGATCGGTAAATATAATTGCAAAGACGATTACAGAACGGTCAAGAAAAATGATTATTCCCCAAAATAAATTTATTGAATGAATAAGAAAAAGTGTAAACTGTGCTCGCCGAATAGCAATGTATACATGGAACGACTTATAAATTTTATTAATAAAATGTTAATCACGCATTTGTAAAATCTCAGTAAATGGATTTTTTTCTCAAATCCCTCTTAGGTTCTTTTATTTAGCTTTTCAGAAATGATATAACCTTTTCAAATTCTGAAATTCATTCAAATCGTCATTTATATTACATATATGAATTCCGCATAATCAATCTCGGAATGATTGCACATATTCGAAAAAAGTAGTCTAACTGTAACTTACTAACAATTTAATATATGTCAATGCTAGTAAATGTTGATTATAATTCATACATTGAATAATTTTTGTTCAAATCGTAAAATTATTGATTTTTATTGCTAGAAAATCCACTTCACTTCCTTGATGATAAAAAAATTCTAGTGATTATTGCGATGGCGATATTTTCAGGATTCTTAAAGATTTAAGCATGACGATAAATAGAAGCATCTTTGATAAAGGATGTTCAATTAACCAAGGAAAAACGATAAATATAAAAACAGAAATATTAAAAAACACTGAAGGAAAGTAACTTTAATTCCGTATGAATCAATAAAATAAAGTTTTACATTTCTTCTATTAACAGCAGCAAGATAGCCAATACTTATAAATTATTTCATATTTCATTGCATTCTAAGCAAAGCAGATTTTGCCTATCAGAATAGCAGGAATTTTTTTTTTATTTACTTCCATTAATATTTTCAAGAAGATGCAGATGAGATGACAGAATTATGGAAGAAAACGCAATTGTCTTAAAAAAGATAATAAAATAAAACCATCAAAATTCCGATTGCAGAAGTTATTTGATATCAGTACGACATGAATGCTTTAAGTGACGCTTACAAATACAACTGTTACATTCACGACCAGAAAAAATGGGTTGCCATTTGATCTATTCAAGTTTCAAGCTTTCAAAATCGAGCATTATTATTCCCAATAGAGAACATTAATAGATCGTTCGATAATATCAAATGATAGCTGTATAGGTCGACTCAAAATGGGTGCCGGATTTGTGTATTTAGGGTATACCATTATTTTACCTATCAAATTTCCACCATAAGAAAAGCATTAAAGCGATTTATCTACTCTTGCAGCTTTATCGTATGGTAATAAATATACTTATTATGACCATTGATTTTCGACATCAAAACTTGTCTTTTCTGGGCTCGATTTTTATTTCATCTACATAGGTTGTGTATGAATGCACTTGTATGCATGAAATAATAAATTGAGGAAGTTGTTAAGTATTAGTCCTCTGTAAACTGATGTAATTCATGATTCAGAAATAGTAATAAGTTCTGAAAAAAACATTGTTCTGTTGGCTTATGACATACCTGCACGACAGCTTTAAGTGGTATAGCAAATCTTTTTATTTTTTTAAAAGGACCATAGCTTTATTTTACAATTTGTGACTATTCATTAACATAGTTAATGTAAATCATGACTTTAATATATTTATTGAAGTTGCTATGAAAATTACACCATATTTGCCAATGAAGTCGTGCCAGACATAATAAACTGTTTATCCCATAAAACAAACATGGAATAATCATTCATGGTTATATTGACAAAACTGACGTGATAAGCTTCACAACAATGACAATTTTTAGTATTTCGATATTACCAGTTAGAATTTTGTGCTGAAGCGCCCCACTCTTGTTGCTGAGCTGTATCCAATTGCACGGCTCGTTCTGTTTCTTGCGCCCAATCACTCACAGGTTCCACCATGCTGAAGTCCAATTTTTTCGCCGGTTCAACAGCACCTACTGTTTGGTACTGAAATTATTAAAGCAAAAAATTTACAACGAAAATACGAGAAATTGGGCTTCGGAATATGAAAAAGCACGAAAAAAAAAAAACTGTCAGTAGTGAAAAAGTATTCTAACGAGAATTTTCACATTCAACAGCGTTTCTGTGTAATGCTGCATTATATTTAAAAAAATATATAAATGAAGTTTAACAACTAAGCAAAGGAACTAAATAAATACCATTCCCATGGATCTTACAACCTCATCAATTTTTGCGACCTCAGGAGGCGGAACTCCAGGCCAAGACTCCTTTACTTCACGCGGCTCTGACAATTCTTCCTTCTCCTGTTCTTCCGGATTTCGATAAAAATATAAATCAGGCATGATTTCCTTGTCATCAAGTACAAATCCTGTCTGTCGTGTCATTTTGCCCTTAATGAGCAAAACTTCACGGGCTAGCAACCACCACATCAATCCTATCGACTGCACACCCTGCAAATATAATCAAATAACAAGAAAATCATTAAATTTATGAAATTTCGAAAAATCCCGTTAAATTATGAAAAAAGTGGACAAAAAATAACACAATAACTCATTGCACAAAACCTTATTATTGCATGGTATAGCAATGTCGATGAATTTCAATGGTGAGTCCGTATTACAAAAGCTAATTACTGGCACACCAACATATGATGCTTCTGTTACTGCTTGGTGGTCGACGCGAGGATCCGAAACAATTAGCAAACGTGGTTCCTAAAATCAAAAAAAAATCAAAGGCTGTATAATGCACTGAAAAGAACGATGGAAAATTCAAGCAATTCAATCATTCAAGGATGAATAAAGATTCTGAATTAAAAGAAAACTACCAAATCCTATGCAGTGATTAACCTTAAACTGCTTTTGTATTTGATTGGTTAAACAACCCGGTGTAAAACGTCCAAAAATTGGCGTAGAACCGGTGTGAGCTGCAAATTTGAGTAAAGCACGCTGTGCATATGGACGTGCCGATACGACACACACATCTGCTGGATTATCAATGGCTGCAATTGCACGAGCAGCAAGCAACAATTTTTCCCATGTTTTCCGTAGATGGATGATGTGAACGCCTGCAAATTAATTAGTAAATCAAATAAATTACCCAACCGTTTGTTCAATGCATGAATTATGTTAGTTTGCTTGAAAATCAAAGATCTGTTTAGTTCCACATATATGTCATTAACTGATACATAAGGGCGCAGCAAATTATAGCGAAATTCGGAAAAATATATATTTAATAATCGGTAAAGATAATTTTCAAAATGATATTGTTAAATAATAATAGTTCGAGAGGAATCATATTAGGCATTTGCAATGAAATTTAATATGAAACACTGCACTTCAACATCGTTCAAATTAATAATAAGGGCAGACCATCAGCCCGTCTTTTCCATACGTACTGCTCCATTTGAAAATCACAGTTGGCAGCACCCACGTGGGTTTGACATGCCAGAAGTTTTATAGCATCTTCTTCTTTTAAGGCAAACGATTCCAATCCCGCCGACATTGTTAGGACCACTTTATCTGTAATAATTTAATGACGCTTATATGCAGACCTATCAATTTTTTATAGTACCATCGCATATAAAACTATAAAACAACACACTCCTCGAACCTAGAAACCGCACCAATCAGAACACGGTCCGTTTTTAGGTTGCACCAGTTGCAACGACGACTTGATTTTGTCTTCCAATGCAATTTTGAGTCTCAGCCTCGAAAGACCGCTTTTAGTTTGGTTTATCCTGCAATCAGTTAATGTTATGAAAGACAGTGAGCGGAAATCCTGTCAAGTGTTTCTTAATGAAATAATGGATGACCACTGATATTTATTGTTAATGATATTTGAGTTCTCTGGTTACCAAGTTATCAATTGACACTTGGAAAGTTTTCACATTCACTGAGGAGGAACTTTATACATCAGAAAATCTCTTCGTTTCTCGTATGTGCAATTAATTCGTTTACTTTTTTTTTACATCAACTTCATTTTATAGCAAGCAGTAGCAGATTTTAGGAATGCAGATCGTAATAAAACGAAGCAGAAAATATTGATCTGAATACCCTCAATAATTTGGCAGAACGTTGAAATATATTTAAAGCAAAAGCTGTACTATTTTATTCTTGCTTTGTTTCGACTGAATTTTAATGTCAAGCACCGGATCTTTATTATATCAAAAGGATCTCGTTTGCTTGCAAGATTCTTGGCAATTTGATGTCATCTGTCAATAAGTTTTCCATTTCTGCGAAAATCGTTCCAATGCTCTTTTCTGACATAAAATTTGAATTTATTATTCTTCAGGCTCTAATTTTAGACTTCTCGTGATCCATTTCAGGATCCTTCACGAGCCAATGGTATTCCAAACCCTCTTGCGGCGACATTTTTTGATTGATAAGAGCAAAAAGGTTGTTTTAGTTCGAGATTTGTATAACAATATTATACACTAAAATAATTTTTTAAGTGGTTACAGATAATTTATTTTGCTTTCTAAAACTGTTTCGATATCTTGCTAATTTTTTAAGGGGCAGATTATTGCCTTATAATATTCATTAGCTCTAATTTCGATCCAGTCGAAGATTTTTTGCAGTGATTATTTCTTTTTAAGTTATTGTCGATTAGAGTTGATGAAGAAATACTGGCAGAAAGCATAAATGGTAAGGTAATTGTGACGTTAAATCGGCCAAGGACTCTAAACGCTTTGAATATCAGCATGGTTCGCAAACTATATCCGATACTGAAGGTTTGTCGTAGCATCGTGCTTAAAACTTAACGTGCAGTTGCGTTCAGTAGTAATTCTGTAACTTTGAATTAATATCTCCGTTCCGTTATCATGACAGTAATTATTACAGTAATAATCTAAAACTATAATAATGAAGAAGGACACAGTTATGTCTAGGTATCTAAAAGTTTTCCCAAAATCGATTTGGATTCGAACTCTACTCATTGGACACTTCTTTGCCTCCCGAGAAGGAAACAAATTTTTTGATTCCTCGTAGCTTGTCAAAGTCTTATCTACAGGTTCTGCGGATGAAAGACGCATGCTTTTATGGGACTTGTTTTCTATGTTCAGAGCAATCATCATTACCTCAACTTTGAGACCTGCAGCCCACGTGGATCATCTTATATACTTCAAAGTTGCAAGATGCCGGAATTTGAGCTGAGCAACTGCAGAATAAATGACTATTTACAAGTTCTATTCTTATAGCATATTTGCTCTGACAGTAACGAAAATTGGTTGCGAACCATGAAAAGAATTTATTCATTATCAGATAGCCATGTTATAATGATCAACCTTTTTTCAGCATTGTAACAGTAATCCGAATGTACCGTTTATATTTGTTAAAGGAGCAGGTGGCAAGGCGTTCTGTACCGGTGGCGATGTTATTGGTGAGAGTACTTTACAATTTCAGTGATCAGTAGCATTTCATTTTTTTAAAAATAGTTTTGATTTTGATTATTTGTAATTAAATAATAGAAATAGTCTTATTCATTCTTTCAATTTCAATTCGTAGCTGTGTTACATTCTGCTCAAGCAAATGATCCATCAAATACAATATACAAAGATTTCTTTCGCGAGCAATATACGATGAATTATTTGATTGGTGAATTAAAAGTGCCATATATCGTCCTAATGGATGGCATCACAATGGGAGGAGTAAGTTAATTTTCTCATTGCAAGTATTCTTTTTGCAATATCGTTTCTTATTTTTGTTCGTATCATTATATTTAATTAGCGTAGATTTTTTTCCATAAAAATAATTTTCCAATTTTAGATATTAACGTGTATAAAAATTCATTAGTTCAATTAGCTATTCAAAAAATATAAATTGCTGTAAAAATTGGTGATTATACGGATTTTATGGATTTAAAGGGTTGTGGACTTTCTCTCCATGGAAGATATAGAATAGCAACAGAACGAACAATATTGGCAATGCCTGAAACTGCTATTGGTTTCTTTCCTGACGTTGGAGGTATTATGTATAATTTCACCAAATTTAATACACTTTTTCATATATTTTACTTTCTTATTTATTTCTAAATATTTAACTTACGGAAGAGGTAAACCAATAAAATATATTTCATATTTCCAGGAACATTTTTCTTATCGCGGCTACCCTACAATTTGGGTAAATTTTTGGCACTTACAGGGTATCGAGTAACAGGCGCCGATGTTTATCATATGGGACTCGCTACTCATTTTGTAAATCTTGGTAGTATTCGAATTTTGTTTTATGAATAAATAAGACTGTATGTAAAAATTTATATGATTCTCAAACAGTAATCACATTTTGTGAATTTTTCTTTATATTGCTTTGATAAAATTGGAAATTTAATTCATATCAGTTTTTAGGTTCCATCAGAAAAGCTAAAAGATCTTGAAGATGAACTACTCAGGACAAACAACAAATTACTTTCTACGGGAAAGATAGACCATATTTTAAATAAATATCACGTGAAAGAAAATGAGATCCCCAAGTTTGGTCTTGAAAAACGGCTAGCACAAATTGATCATATATTTAGCGGCAGTACAGTAGAATCAATTTTCAAAAAACTGCGAAAAAATGGAGATGATTTTAGCAGGAAGCAATTCAGTATTCTCAGCACGAAGGTATTATTTTTCGAATGCTTTATTGAATTTTTTTTTAAATTTAAGCAATTATTGAATAGCATATTATTGTTAATAAAGTATCAAAAAGATTAATCATTTATATTCTTAAGTGAATAATTCAGAGTCCAACATCACTGAAAGTGACGTTCCGGCAATTACAAATTGGTTTGAAAATGCAGTTTCATGAAGTTTTCACAATGGAGTACCGTATTTCCCAACGTTTTATCAAAAATCATGATTTCTATGAGGGTTGCAGAGCAAGTATCTTATTTTTTTACAAAATTATGGGTTGATTTCTTAAAAATTAATTATTTGAATGAAAACAAAATTTTTTGTTTCAGTCCTTATCGATAAGGATCAAAAACCGAACTGGAAACCGGCTAACATAGAAGAAATTACCGATGAAATGATGGATGAATATTTTGCACCCCTTCAGGAGGGTGAAGAATTGATTATTAAAGAATTTGAAGTTTAAAATTTGACAAGTCTTAAAGTTCGTTTTATTTTCCTTCCATTTTACAAAACTGTTATATTATTCAATATCTAAAATGTTATATTTTTAACAATATCTTTTTAATAGTTTTTGCAAATAAGATATTTCAGATTATCCAGCTCAAAGAATTTTAAATGAAATTTATTCATAAAAATTTGAATAAGAATTTGTTTATTATAATTTTAGAAACGAGTTTTCAAAAGATTATACAATTCCTTTTAATTAGATCTATTAACAGCATTACCTAGATTTTTTCTAATGTTTTACATTATTAATATAATAGATTTGCCAACTTTTACTGCTTGTGCTATATTTTTTTTGCCTGATTCACAAGGATTTTTTTTTTTAGTTGTCTTTTGACTTCAGAATGATTCGTCTCGGATCCATTCATCGTGCTGTAAAAATATATGGTCGATGTGTTTGTGTCGTAAAAGTATATGACCAGTAATTTATATTTCTGATAGGTAATAAAGTATGTAAAATACCTCTGTTTAATTCACTTCAGTCATTATTTTTTATCTTGTCGTAGTTAACATAGTTTTTGCTATTTTATGATAATTTTTAATTTGTTAGAAAAATTATCTGTTCATTTTTATTGAAATCTCGGAATGATAATGATCTCATAAAAATGATATTAATCAAATCTAAGAATGACGAAGTCTTTCCTTCTGAAGCCGATGAATATCTTCCTATTTCCATGTTCACATTATTGTTATTATGCCAATTTTTCATAAATTTCTTTAATTTTCAAACTTGGTAGTTTTTCAGAATGTGTAAGAATGAACTCGTGAGCCAGAATGTATCATGACCAGATTTGAGGATTCTTAAACGTAAATTTTGTAGCCAATAAAACAGCATCTCATTTCCTAAGTTTTGGCACAACATTCTATCCTAATCGTATAAAAGTTATATTTCACAACTGCTGTACTGTGAAATCTTTGCACAGATTAATTATGTAAAATTAATATTAACATTTTTATCTTATGGTGCTAGAATTTAAATTTGAAGGAAGTATATTTTACATACTAGAGATAAACAGAAAGAAAATGAGAACTGAAGAAGTACTTGCTTGAAAGCAAATGAAAATGCTTCCGGAGAATAGGTAAAAACTTCTTATTAGATGATTTGAGCTAAACTCTTACCGACGCATAAATAAAGAACCTTACATTATAAAAAAATGAAAAAAGGCGTGAAAATTATGATACTGAGAAATCTGAAAGAACGCTCAAATATGAAATGAGAGAGCACTGAATGAAGAAAACAACAGAAGAAGATGGAGAGGTGTCCTCACGAGCAACGAACTTCTTGTACAGACAGATAACTTGAGTTAAAATGCACAAAGATTCTTTGTTACATAAAATCCGAGCTAATTAATTTCTCCGGTTTATAAAAACGAACGCTCCAGAAAAAGGGAATTAAGGTAAAATATTAGAATAAAACATCAACTTATTATTACCACAAAGCGATTGCAAACCTTCATATGCTTATAATTTGAACAATAGACCAAACAAAAATATTTCGTTTATTTCATATTATTTTATAAAGATATTGACAAAATATTTTTCAATCCAACTATTTTATTTCATAGCGTCTTGATTTTCATATTTAGAATAGTAAGAAGATTATTTAAGGAATAAAAATAGAGACGCCCGGGAAAAACAAATATCTTCACAAGAAAATAACTATTAACGACAAGAAACAAGAATTATATGATGGAAATATACCGCGATTATACACTCACTGGGAAACGCTTTTAAAAAAGAAACAAAACGCAAAAGAGTCAACAAATGTAATACAAACATATAAACAAGGAAAAAAGAAAGATAAAGTGACAAACGCTTGATTTGAAGCAAGATATCTATTCGAAAAACTGCTTTTTCTTCGTAACTTTTATAACACAACCAGTTACTACATTAGATAGTAGTATTAAGTTATGAAAAAAGTGTTGAGAATAGAAATAAACACTGTGTATTAAATTATCATTTCAAAAATGCAACTCAAAAAATCAGAAACTAGTATAATAGTCCCATATAATTATCAATTTAATCGCAATATTTATTTCAAATGAGAGTTTTATTGTACACAAAAATGAGATATGATAAACAGTTATGCTTCATAGTTTTTTGGTACTTGAATAACTGAAAGATAAATTAATACAAAGAAATATCTTCATACGAATAGGAATTATTTTTCTATAGTAATTATTCAATTCCAATATAATATTGAGGTTATGAGGCAAAAAATCAATGGCTTGAGCTTTCTGATAAGCAATACCATCAGCTCACTGAATTTTCATTACTTGATTTTGCCTTGTCCAAATGAATGATATATTTGTCTGAGGACTTCTCACTATCATCAGCAAATTTCTGCTCGCTCGTTATCATAATATTCAATTTACTGATACTATCTTGTTCTTGCGCGAGTAGTTCCTGAAATCATTAAGAAACATCAAAGTAAACATAATGGATTGAGAAATTGTTAATGTAAAGAAATTTTAATTTTTCTAATCATATATTCTAGAAAAATTAAACGTATTTGTTGATGAAGACTATTACCTCATTAGATTCAATTCCTATAGGTGATCGCTGTGGAGTGACATATGTTTCACTGTCTAGGCTAGTTGCATCACCGGCTGCAGATTCAACAAATTTTCGTGAACAGCGTGCTACGTATGCTTCAGGTGTATCTTCTTGTAATAAGCATACCAAAACTGCAGTCATATTATCACAACCAAGACCGCCCATTTGACAATCTGGTGCTAGACATCTCGAAAGAAGCTCTTCACAAATCTAAAAATTATAAAGTAGTGTATTTCAATAAAATTACAGTAACCAAAATTCTAATAAACAATTAACATAAAAAGGTCAATGAATGAAAATACTGATTAACTAAAATCCCATGAAACAAATAATAATAAAGATAATTGCTGGATGGATGCAAAGATAATTGCTAGAATGCCCTTTTGTCTATTACGATCCTACAGCAAATTCATTCGGATATCAAAGAAATGATTCAGATCGCAATGGAGATAAATAACGCAAAATATGGTGACTACACATAAGTATGTATAGAAATGTCGAATGGAAGGTCATTCAATATTTGAATTTCTTCCTGGATGTTAATATTAATGTTCTGGAGTGAAAGAACATTTCACATTTTCTTAATTAACTTCAGTAACTAAGTAAAACTGATATGTGGAATAAAAATGACATAAAACTTGGAAAATAATTTCCAAATATGAAATGTATAAAAGGCACTAGCAACGTTATCAATATTATTTTATTAACAGTCGATAATTCTCTTTCATTAAATAAGCAGCTTCAAAGTGCACTATTTGTTAGTATGGAATGGGATTTTAAATTAATAATGCATTATTTCAGGGAGCAATTGTATAACTTATTTAAAAGATCTTATATTTGAATTTCAATTCATAATAATCTACGAAAATAAAGTCTTGAATTTTGTTAATTAACTGTTGATTATCAAGATAATTATTAACTATAAGGAAACGGTAGTTAGAATTTCTAAAAGCCTATAAAATTTCTAAAAAAATCCAAAAGTGAGCCTTCTTTATTAAACCTGAACTGAGTTTGTTTGCAGCAACGGGCAGAATATTAGAAAAGTTGAAATTTTCTTTAAAAAAATCAAAGTCACGAGTTCCAAATTAAACTATCCTATTGCTTCATTCCGTTTATAGAAAATGATAATATGGGAACCCCAATAAAAATGACTA
The DNA here is from genome assembly GCA_008729115.1 of Dirofilaria repens. Taxonomy (NCBI): domain Eukaryota; kingdom Metazoa; phylum Nematoda; class Chromadorea; order Rhabditida; family Onchocercidae; genus Dirofilaria; species Dirofilaria repens. The sequence continues at coordinate 700,801 of SNRZ01000011.1, forward strand.
TAAATCAGAACGTATTCAATAATTTTTTCTAACAAGAACTAAAAAAGAAGGATTTAGAACCACAAAATTAACAATCCAGAAATAAGAATGATAAAAATAGAACACTGAAAAGTGAAGCAAACCTGCAATATATAAAAAAGGATAAAATAAAAATTATGAACAAAAAGTTTTTGATGATTTTTCCTCATACGATATCATACTAGATAAATTAAATTTTTTATGCGAAATGCTACTTATAAAAAATAATGACTTACTGCTTCAGGTTCACAACCAGAAGCCAATCTATCTCTGCAAAACTCTATAACTTCCTGGTTTGACATAACATCCCAAATCCCATCACAAGCCAATATAATGAATTCATGGTCATATGTCAAGTCGCACACCGTAACATCAGGACAGGCTTAAAACAACAAACTTGTACAAATCTATTCTGAAAATAATTGATAAAATTTTCACTTTCAACCTACTTAATCAATCTTCAAAAGAAATTTTGCTAAAAAAATTCGCATCTAGCAATGTAATTAAAAAGATTCCACTGAATAAGATCAAATCAAGTTATCAAAGAAAAAATTAACAAACGTACCGGTCACAATTTGCTCTTCCGGAGATTTATGATCATTCTTTTTAAATGCAAAATCGCCTAAGGCTCGAGATAATGCCAAATTACCATTTACGCGGTTGAATTCAACCCAACCACCAGCAGCAACGATTCGCCTTGCCTCATTCTCATTAGCTGGTTTATGATCAAAGCTTAATGGATGTGCGGCACCACTGACACATGCTACAGCTCTTGAATCGCCCACATTACCTGCAATTTCTCATTCTTTTCACTCGCTAAAAATGAAATACTGCAACTTATTGCTTTGAAAGTTCGTATAAAAAAAGCTGAAAATGTTATATACGATTAAAAAAAAGCGGAAATGAATACTAATACAAAACGGTTCATTAGTAATTGTTATTGCTTTATATAACATTAATCGTAATTCTAATCAACCAACCACAATAAATTTTCTTGTTCTTGATCAGGACAACTACAGCAGTTGTACCAGACATATCATCCCGCATTTCATCATCGTTTCGCATTTTTTCATCCAAAGCCAAAAAAACCTTGCTTTATTGCTTCCTCTATGTTACCCTCTACTGAAAATTATTAAACTATGAGACAACACTTTATCTAAGATAAAAAAAAAAAAAACAGAAACATTAAGAAGTCAAATTCAATGCATTGATATCTCTCATAATTTTTTTATACTCTAAAATAGATTAGAGTTTGAGAAAAGAATAAACAAAGAATTGAATCTAAATTTGTAAATTCATTTACATTAAATTATTCAGAATACTTAAAAGAAACAGTAAAACTAACCATAATGTGTGTTAGTAGCGATAAGTTTATGAAGGTGAATGCCGGCGTACTGTGATACTTTGGCACCACCATGACCATCGTAAACTGCAAAAAAGGCTGCTTGAGTGTCGTCTGGCACTGCTAGCAGATGAATATGAGCATCTTCCATATCTGCAATGTTTATTCTTCGATAAACTTAGTTTCAAGAAAGACTAGATGAAAAAACAAAACAAACAATTCTTCCATTTATTTTAATTCATAATTTAAACTGAAAACTTACTGATCCTCCATCCTTGCATGCATGAGCTACCTATTTTATAGAACGGATTAGCACACGAGGCAGTTTCCTTCGTTGTTACAGGTTCACTCAGTGTCTGGCCCATTACTATATCTGTAATGTTTGAACTGATTCAAATTTAAATATGAAAAGAAATATAAAAATTCGCAACCAATGAAATCCGAAATGCTCAATTATTTTGCTTTAAACTTTCATTTTAACAACAGCCAAATCTGAACAAACAGTCGAAGTTAACTCTCAAATAGTTTTCAGAACTTCTGATTACTCAATTTAGTTCTCCACAATAAGTCTCGAAATGAAATGCCTGCGAGAAATTCGATGAAATGACACACGTCATTTACCACTGTAATATTATCTCCAATCTTTATTGAACTACGAATTCAAAAGAAGTTTGTCGTGATCCCACTATGCAATCAATTACGAGTCAGTCCATTCGATAAAAGTGATCTTCAATTAACAAACAGTTATTGTTCCTCCAAAGAAGAAATAAAATATCATATGGGATCGAGATATGGACAAAAAATATGTTTGACCTATGAACGATGGAGCAATGGTTGAATTGCCACGTAACCAACAATCAGAAAATAACGCATAAGTACATGTAAAATGGATCAAATATTTGACAAAAACAATTACGGCATAAAATGAACTATAGAAAATAATCAGATCTACAGACAAAGTTGCAGCTCTTCGGCAGCTTATCGGTGCAACTTTAGGATGGTACGTTTGCCATGTATATCAGTCTTTTAATTACAAGGTTGTTATTCCAGCGTCCCAAGATAATACAGCCAACAAACATTCCCAAAACGATATTGGCATTTTATTCTTGGAATTTATTTGACTGAACCTTAAATTATTTAAATGTCAAGAATATTCAAGAAAACTTCCAAGCATGCACACTCGTCAATTACAATGCAGAAGTATTGTTCTAGTAATGATCACTCAGATGAAAATATGAATACACACATTTATAATATGGTGCATTTCACTTAGATTATTTTATCACTGTAAAAATAAATATTTTCAAGGAAGTTACCTCCATCCTCAATCCTGTAAATCTTAATCTAAAAGAAACTGGAATGAAAATCATCAAAAACTGCAATTCGAAAATATGAATGGCTATTATATTAAATTTATTGTTTCATGATATTTTAACTGGTAGTTCTATAAGGACAATTTATAAAAGAAAAAATAAGGCGAAATAAAGCAACCAATTCAATTTCACTTACAAAAAGATAAAATAAAAGTGACGCGATAAACATCCTTCAGGAATTCATAAAACAAATGCATTACTATGTAATTCAGATAGCCCTTTGAAATTAACCAAAAAATTGTTCTATATCACGGAAAGTAACGATTAGTCAATTTATGTATAAAACAAATTCATGAGATCTATGAGCACTAAATGAGTCAATAAACAAAAACTAAATATATACTTCAGCTGAAGAATATATTTTGAAAACACATAAAAAAAGATGATTTTTAGCAATGAACGTTACATTTCTATTTTTTCACTAAATTAAACAATTTAAAGAATGATAAGCGAAAAGCCTAACGTCCAATAATGAATCTAATTATTTACCTAATTTTATAAAGCAAAATAATGAATAAAATTTCTAACAGATAGCAATCAGAATTAAAAATAAATTATATTAGATATTGATGAATCTTATCCACAATTGTCATATCTCAGTACTCGAAGAATGACGTATAGTAGAATTGCTTCGTTGTAGGACAACGTTTACATATAATCCTTTTGTTGCGTCACATCTGCAATGCCGCGATACACTGAATATGAAATTTATGAATCATAAATGCGTTAAAAGAAATATTAAATTACTCTTAGAAAAAACAATTCGATTCTAAAATTATGTTTCATTAGTAGTGCAATTTTTGCTAATCTCATTGTTTTCTTTTATAAAAAACATAAAGTCTATAAATTTCTTTGCTTCAGTATATATTTTCTTTTACAGTATATATATTTTGCCTACCTCATTTGTTGAGTATAACCTCCAATTTTTTTGTCTTTTCGAACTTTTCCTAAAATTAAGTTCAGGAACTACAAAGACTACATAATATCAAAAAGTGCAAATATTTTACGTAAAAAACAAGAAAAATTTAGTACGAACGAACAAACCCTTAATATATTTTGAGGTACTGAGACGAGTGAAGAAAACATCAATTACAGCAGGAGTTCTACGACCCTCAGTACCTTTTGCTGTTGCAGAAAAATAAGTCTTCCTCACAGGAGAGGAGGATATGATAACAGGTTTGGTCTAAAATTATAACAGTAAACATATCTCATTCAGCTTTAAAAAAATTCTTTGTAAAATTTCATCACCCTCTCCTTGAATTTAATGCATAAGAAACAGCATAATATTTTTCATTGAATAAAATTTATTGCCATAAATCCATAAACCAAGCCATACTTTGAAAATCAAAGGAGGTAAATTTGGTCCATTTCGTGCCACTTTTATGCCATCTGAAAATTCAAAAATATTTGTACCAAACATATTAAGCATCGTCAATTCTCAAAAAATTAAAAAAAACTAAAATCTGGTGTTTCATTAATGATTCGTTGACGGATGCAATGATTGGTTCCATATGACTAAACAACCAAATAAGAACGATATATACGAAAACTTGCTGTTGGAAGTATTACGTTCCGTAGAATCATCTCCTCTTGCACATCTTGTAATTGCAGTACGAAATTGCTGCTCAGTTTCAAGTAATGGTAAACGATCTAAAATATTAACGCATCAGCAAATGATTTGAAATATTTTTAAATTCCTGAATAAGATGTAATAAAGTCAAAATAACCATTCGATCACATCTCTAAAGTGCATTTCTGACTCAGTGTAAAATCAAAAATTGGATAAGATAGTAAAGAAAAAGAAAATTTTTTTTTCAAAACTATTTTTTATAATAAAGTGCAATTACCTTTACAATTATGCACACGAAATGGATTCGAAAGCTTGCAGTTGCGAATTCGGCTTCGTGATTGGTGTTCCGCAGAGTGAAAATTCACCTATATAATAAGAAAATTTAAATTAAAAATTTCAATTGACATAAGATGCAACAGAACAGTATAAATTTTCAGATATTTTTATCTGAAAATATTGATAATGATATCACTTCAAAATACTGAGCACTTCAAATAAAAGGCATTTTGAAAAATTACCTTCGAAATGCCATCAGTGATATTTTCTCTGTCATCTTCTACGAAGATGAAGGTTTTTAAAGTATTTGGGGATTTTGAAGAAAGTGATGGCTCATTCTCTTTACTATTTCTTCCAGATGGAATTTTCCTATATTCATTCTCGATTTTCGCAGAATTCTGATTAATTAATGAGCAGTTATGAAGATCCATATTACAACGAAAGTAGAATCCCTTTAATAACCACAACTGACCAACGAATAATCAATGTATTTACGGAGAATGAAACTAAAATAAGCATCGATAAAAATGACTTCTCGGACATCTCCCCTCACAATGATCCAGAAATAATAGTCATCGATCTTGAAACGAAATATTACACATGTTTGTCTAACGTACCGTCAAAAATTGGAAATAAAATGCTGTTACGACTCAAAAAAATAAGCAGAAAGTCCAGCAGAAACAAAAAATACTGTAGTTTGTATTAATTAACAACAAACAAAAAGAGGAGAAAAAGAAGAAAAAGACTATGAAATAGCTCAAAAATTATCAAGGAATAATTGGAAACATGAGAAAGATATACTCAACTAGAAGTCTCAGTTCGACCGATAGCTATACGAAAAGAAAATGAAAATAAAAATCCAAAACAAATAAATAGTCCTTCTTATGCGACAGATGAGATAAAAATTCAAAACAATTAGTTTTTCTTATGCGACAGATGAGAATGCGTCTCGAAAAATTTTAAATTACAAAGACGCGCTTTGCAATGAATGATATCACTCATTACTATAATTGGATTTGTCGCGCTTTGCAATGAATGATATCACTCATTACCATAATTGGGTCCATCCTTTACCTTTTCTTCGTTTTCCGAGTGTTTGAAGAAAATAAGTTTATTGGAAGGAATCCGATGAATTTATTGGTGAAGGCCGAAAGATGTAATTAGTTGTATATAGCTAGAGACATTAAAGTTTAAATAGCGTACCATAGTTACAAGGAGGTAAACAAGCGGAAGAGATAAAGATGTTCACTTCAAACACCTGATTCACCGATTAACAAAGTAATGTTAACCAGTCAAGAGGCGACATGTCGAAGGAAATATAGAGAGAAGCTACGCAGGATCTAAAAAAGAAAGAGTTTGGAGCTCGATAGCGCAGTTCAATGGAATGAACAACAGTATAGTGGTGAAACGAAAGAACGACAAAGCTAAAAGGAAGATAAGGATGTTATAACCTTATATAGGTGTGATTTTGTGTTATAATACTGTATAAACCCAAATAAAATCTATTGTTGACCTAGTTAAGTCACAATAGTCAAGGAGACCAATCTCTAGTTAGCAACCTTCAATCAACAACAAATAAAGAAGAGGGTTCTTTCCTCCAATTCTGAAAAAAACAGAAAGAACTAAAATGAATGAAATTTTTTCAACAGAATTGCTAATAATAAGCAATATTGAAAATGTGCTTCATTATTGCCATTTCGGAAGATTTATTTGTTCTGAAATCTTTTATGTCTCTCTGGTTATCTCATATTCATACCTTATGCTAACAACATAAACTCTGCAGAATGTGACATATTCGCATGTTTTTGTTTAAATTGGATTATATAATTATGTGCTTTATCTGCTGCTTTTGAATAGAAAAACAGTCACAGCAATTCGAAAAATGAAATGACCCTCAACATATTTATCCGATTTCTCACCTTTTCTGTAATAAATATCATTACTGGACTGCACAGATTCACGTCAAATTAAGTTATTCATAATTCTAACCATCCATAAAAATCTACTTCTGACTATCAGCAAAAGTCCAATTAAAGCATCGATGAATCCCTAACTAAGAGTTTACAATAAAAAAGTCGTACCCATATATACAGCACGAGAAAAATTAGTTTACTCTTCTAGATTTATTTTCCTGCTCACATTGATAATGTTGCAAATAATCTGCTACAGTAGAAAAATCATTTAGGTGAAAAAAATCGAAGAGACTTCATTCCAACATCAATTGCGTCAACAGATAACAAATTAATTAGCAGTCAATAATGTTACATTGAATAATCACACTTGAGAATTGAGAACTGGTTTTTAGAATATTTCCAAATTATCATATATTTGGATTTGAGCTTTTAAAACTTGCAAGAATTTTGTAAAGTTCAATTAAAATTTGTTGTAGAAACGAAATGAAGGAATAGAGCCCACATATTTTTATGCATTAATCACACGTGCCAGCTTTTGTATACGATTCAGGAGAATATCACCATCCCTGAAAAGAAATCTCTGCTCTAAATAATTTCTCAGTTAAAATCTTGTTAAACATAAAATTCTATTGAAAATTCATAAATAGAACGCAGTTCAAAAGCTCAAGTAGTATATTAACAAACCATAGATTAATGTATATGAACATTTCATAACATACTTGATGACGCTACGATAAAGATGATTTTTTGTATCAGGATGATTCATTACTATGATTCCCCTGACAGCATCTATTCTGCAATGCAGCTGACCAGTGGCAATCAGTCGATGTAATTCTTTGTCGATAAATTGTTTTGAAACACCGAAATCTTTTGCCATCATATCTAAACGAACCTAAAACAGATCAATCGTTTGCCTTGCAGCTTTCTTCACGTAATTTTAATTTATTTTCAACTTATGATAAAGTCAAATTTTTCATTGCAAGAACAAATGAATCAGAAAAAAATTGATAAAAACTTATTGTTTTGTACGGCGCAAGAAACTGTTCGTAAGCTTTGAGACGCATTGCTCTACAGTAAAAATTATAATGTGGTGCTAAATAACGATCAAATTTTAAATCGTTCTCTTTCCAATTTCGCAAGTACCACGAACAGTTCATCATATCTGCATCCATAAAAAGCTTCCAGATAATGTTTTACAAATACCAATTCATTGTTTTCACCACCACCAGTAAGCTAAACATTATTTTTCAAAAAACTTCGAAACTACTATAATTTATAATTCTTATGCCAAAGATAACTAAGACAAATAGCAAAAAAAATTATTAGCTTTTGCTAATACCGCTAATCAGTAAAATTATATTTCAGATGAAATTATTTTAAAGAATTCTTTAACATCTTTAAAAATGAAACCGACTTGTTCCTGGATCTCATTGCATCTGATAACTTTTGTGCGCAAATCAGGACGTTCTAAAGCTAAAAAAACAAATTTACATTTTTATTTAAGAAAGATTTTTGTCAGCGACAAAATGTGAGAAATCATTTACCATACACAGCTGAAATAACTGTATAGAATATAAGTTGTTCATAGGACATGAGTTCGTATGAACCAAATGTTGGCACAGCTTCCAGAAAAAGTGCTGCAGCTCCCTTCAAGTCTCTCACCGACATCTTATAAAGACCTTCATATGATCGAAGCCGGTTTTTTCGCTCCCAATCTCCTCCCTAAATTTTCTACTTATCAGATATATAATATCGTGTATTGGACATTCAAATAAGTCAACGTTAGAATTTTACTTATTGCAAAGATATCCAGTAGAGGATTCATAATCATGCAAGAAACTGTCTAGAACCTGTTCCATGAGATTCTTTGCCTTCGCAATATTTGAATTTATCAATTGATGATCCAAAAAGAAAAGACCAAGTCGAATAAGATTGAAAATAAGATCAATCCTATAGCCAATACCAACAGTTTTTTCATATGTTTGTCTAAACGATGCAACCGCTGCATCCTTATCACCAATTTTACATAAGTATTCGCTTTTGCGAAGGTAAGCCTGCCGCACTTCACTTTCCCCTACAAATATAAACATTTGCAAAATAAAATAAATATTTTTCACATATATGTCTTCATTTTTAGATGTTTCTTACATACTATTTATCATATGCGAGAAATACCTAAATTCTGTTCAGCATCTGCTATCTCGTCGTCTATTTCTTTCAAACGCTTCTCATTTGCTTCTTTTAATTCTGTGAATAATAATTCGTTCATTGTGGTCCCAATATCATCACAAATGAGTTTGTAATACGGTCCCATTTCATTTTTCTTGATCAACTGAAATTTGAAAGTCAATAAAACTTCTAAAATTCCATGTTTAAATAACGATATCACATAATGTCTGTAACAAAAGAAACTAACTTCGACGAGGGTTTCCCACTTTTTCTTCTTCATTTTCGAATCAATGTCAGGATGTGATAATAAAAAGCGAAGTTGTGCGATATCCAAATCTGGTATCTTTGAAATTATCTGAAACCCACTTAATTAGTAACTTGAATTTCTTGACCGCGAAGTAATTTGATTAACTGACAAAACAACAGCACAAAAGCAATATAATGGAATGAGAATTTTGAAAAATAAGTTAAAGAAATTTTCTACTCGATGTTTGCATATTATTTCATTTTACTTTTTTTCCGATATTGTCTAGCAACTCACTTCCTTTTCAGCATCATCAAATAATTGCTGCTTTGTTCTGCTTTGAGTTTTTTCGATCATCTATAAAGAATGCGCTTTAAGAACTCGAAATTCATACAATTCCCTAACGAACTAGACTATAGTGTTTTCATTCACTCAATTTGTCAAAATCATAAAATTGTGCAAGATAGGGATCACGATAAATCGTGTATTTATTTGCACTTTGTACATAAATTATTTTTATAAGAGTACTCGAAACATAAAAACAATTATGTATTACATAACAAAGGATCACAAAATCATGAAATCTATAACGCAACTATTTTCAGTAAATTGAAGATAATAAACACTATAAAAATAACCCATTTTCAGCTTCCTAATTTAAAGAATTAATGCTTTCCAAATCTTTTCATAACATAAAGGATTTTAAGCCGTTCATACAGATCCGCATTCTAAAAAAAGATTGTATATATCGTCTTTTTCGTTTTCCCAATACATCAGATTTTTATTTAACTACCGAGAATCTGCGATTTCAAACTTCGGTTCATCTTATAACGGATTTCTTACTTCTTGATATAGAATAAAAGAACACTTGATACAAATTATATGCAACATAAATGTTCAAAAATGAAAAGTGGAACTGCAATTTTGAAAAAAGAACTTAAGTCAACGAATTCCGAATATGGACAATTTTAAGTCCTTTAATAAGTCAGAACTCAACATGCAAACTTTATGATTAAAAACTGATGGCCTGTAACAAATATATGATTTGGACATCACTAAAAATATAAGAAATCAAAACAGAAACATTAGGAAATCAAAAGTGGACTTTTAATAATAATTTGGCGTTTCATGCTCAATCAGCTATACTGCATTTTTCTGAGATAATTTCTCAAACCAATTCCAAGTCGTTTAGCTTCTTTGGCACGTAATTCTAATACTTTCTCCATCTTCATTTTCTGAAAAAATCATAGTTTTGAATTTGAGGATAAATTGTTATGAGCGGTAACAATATTTTATTAGAAAATAACTTATATATCGATAATGAGATCATTGAGAGAATTAGAAAATAATGAAATCAGTGGTAATTTATAGGGAATATTTTAAGTTAAACTCTCAAAAGCATATTTGATATAGCAGAGATATTATGTCCAATTTTTATCATGATATGGTCGTACAGATTATAAATTTTGGCGAGCAAACATAAACAGATGTTATGCAAAATAATCGCAATCAGTATAAATAAAATTGTTATAAAATTTTCAAATCAAAATACAAGAATATTTGACAAAATTGTAGAAATAATTCACCTCAACACCCCTGAGCTGTCGCTTATTTAGAATGTAGGTAAGTAACTGTTTCAATTCTTCATCAACAATATTTTCAAAGGACGGTGGTTCATGGTTTCTTTTTGCAATAACTGCAGCTGATACTGATGTGCTATTGCATGCAACAGTTTTTGAAGCTTTGTTCGATATTATTTTCATACCAAATCGGTCATTATCTACGTCTAGATTCTTTATACCGTTGGCGTATTGCCTAATACCAGATTCTAATTCAGTGGTTTCTAGACATTCAACTTGATTTGCTGAGATATCGTTAACGAACTGCTCTTTTTCAGATTGGAAATTTGCAATACCAATTTCATCATTGGACGTTTCATTTTCTTTTAAATCATTGTGAGATTCATCTTCCACACAAAGTATCGTCCCGCTTTTGCCTAGTTCTTGACCATTAATTTTGTTTGAACGTAACTGTCTTACATATGCATTTCTTTTTAAATCATCCCATCTTTTTATTTGCCCATACTCATTATCCTTTTTCTCATCGGATCTTTGTCTAGCTAAAATCCGTCAATGTAATAGTTTAGTTAAATTAGTAAAATAAAAATAGTTTACAAAACTGCTTAATTATAATTATAAGCTAACATTAAATTTTAAAAGCAGTTGATATAGAATTCACAAATATATGACATAATTTGAGAATTGTAGAAAATACAAGTACTCTGATGTAGAAAATATAGCTACTCTAATAATATATGATTACCATGAAATATCTCATTCTGCTTACCACCGTCACTATAGTCTTCATTTCGGTTGTCATTACGATCGCTGTTCTGAATAAATAGTAATTTACAATATAATTTCTGAAAATTGATGCAAGCAAGCAATTCAATAAATTGACGCACTTACATACTGCATCAAATCCATAGCTTCCGCTCTTTCCGAACTACGAATTTTGGGTGACTTATTCTTCCGGACATTCAATCTTTTTCGCAGATTGTAACGCCTACAACGAAAATAAAAACAAAATGAAGTAAAACACAAAAGGATTTCACTCTAGCTTATCCCGGAGAATAAATGATATCGAATATTTCTTTAATATAAAAAAATTGTTTTTTTTTTGAGGTACTATTTCCACAAGTAATATGCAGCAGTCGTAAAAATCCTGCAAGCCTAAATTAAATCTACTGTAAATTATAGCAAAAACCATTAAAGTTCAAATAACTGACCCCACGCATGCCACTGGTATGGGATTTCCATCTGAGCTTCGCAAAACTTTTGCGATTTTTGGCATAGATCCTAGAATTCAATATATAACGAATAAGTTAAAATTATTATATCAGATATTCAACACTGAGTTTAAAAATAATTCCACTTTGGAATTTTCGGACAGAACTTACCATTTAATTCAAAAGCGTCGTATCCTAGTTCATCATTTATTTTATTGTCTTCTGAAATGGAAAATTATGACAAAAATGGAAGAAAGGAGCACTTAAAGAATATAATTGCTAACGCTGTTTATTATCTATTGAACTTAGCACTTATGACACACTGATGTACGTTTCTACAGAATCTATTAAGATGTAGCATTCAAAATAATGATAAAGAAAATTTTTTTTTTCGCTTGATAAATAAATCATACCATATAAGATCCTTCTTTTCAGCAGATATGGAAGATACTGCTTACCTAAACATTTATCATTTAAATTTTTGCTCTTCATTTCAATTCAATACAAATCTAAACACTAGATATTTAGTTGTGACGCTCAATCTATGTTTAGGAAAAGACGTTGATATATATCGCTAAAATATTTTGGACCAGTGAACAGAAAAGTTTATATTAGAACATTAAAAATATCAATTACAATTATTTCATAAAATTTTTATAATCCGGAAATAATATCGTAAATTCTAAATATAAAGATAAAGAAATTGAAAAGAAATTTGGTGGTCAAAAAAATCGAATAAATGAAAAGCAACCTTCTTTTTCATATGCAATTACAACACCGAAATCATCTGTAGTGATTGAAATATTTGCTTTATATTCGATTCTGTAAATTGAAACATCCAAAGAAATGATAATACAAACAACAATATTTCAATAGTCTTTTAATTACTAATTTGATTTCAAAATTAAAGAAAGAAAATCCGAAAATAGAGAATAATTACAAATCCGCATTCAGAAAAAATTCAGAAAATCTCTGAGCATATCTGGAGTTTTCACAGAAATAGTGTAAACATTATACACTGAACTAATTACTAACTAATTAAGACTTGGAATGAAAAAAAGTTTACGTCTTTTGCTGTCGTTTCGAGAGTGGTATACTAAGCTGATTTGCGATGTACAATTGCTGCTCCACTGGTATCTTAGCTTCTTCAATACGATCGTACATCGCTTTACGAAAGCTGAAGAAAACCCGCGAAATAATTTAATCTTCTGTTTTTATTTTCTTAATCGATAAATAATGCAACAAATAAGTCCAACTGAGATGTCAACAAAATTTTTACTGTGTAGTAAGTGATGAAGCTGTTTTGTTTGTTTTCTGAGTAATTTCAAAATCTTTCCATAACTTTAAACCCTTTGGTTGATAAGCAGCTTCATCTCCAATCTGCAATCTCCTATAAAACTATTCCTTTCATTTTATGCATCCAAATAGATTTATACTTCTTTTTTTAGAGCTATCTTCAAAAAAATCTCTTTCAAAACATAATAAACTGAACGTTCTTAAAAGTATGCAAAGAAAGAGAATAAATTCGAAAGTTCTTGTCTGACTGCATCTTTAGTAAATGAAGGATATTACGAAAATTAGCTTCAGCCTCTCTGCAGTGTCAAGAATTTCATGAATAAATCTGGAATTTAAGCCTACTCAAAAAGGTGTTCCCACATTAGTCGTTCATCGCGTAATGTGTATGTATTTCGAGAAGCCATATCCAACACCTTGCTGGTTTGAAAAAACGCTGCAAATATTATACATTCAAAATCTGTGAAAGATAAATATAATATTAATCATATTATACTAGAGAAGTGATAACAGCAGACTACAGAAGTAGCGCTATAAGAGTGAAATAAAAATGATCCTACAGAGAGGATAATGTGCTCTTACATCCTTTCATTTCCAGCTCAAAGAACTGGTTTACCGAATAATGAAGTACCTAAATAGTAGAGTACTTTTTATACTGGAAATCATTTCCGTGCTTAAACCCATCTGCACACTTACATTTACATTTTCTCTCTCCCTTAGTAATATGGCTTTCTACTTGTAATTCAGGCTACCTACTTTACATAAGAGAACAGGTACACGTGGCAGTTTGCTGTAGTTTATCTAATGATATATAAAATATTAAGAAAATGCCAGACATTATGAGAACTGCGAGGAATCATATGAAAGATAGAGAGGGGAAGAGTTTACAAGTCTTGAAATTTTGTTTGCTTTACTAGGTCACAAGAACTGACGTGTTGGACTGGGTCAGTGCTTGTTATTGGACAGGTGGCAGTGGACATCCTGATTGATTACCTATTCTCGTTAGCTTGTAACGTAGAGCGTGGACATGCATCTCATATTATACGGAAAGATAAGAATGGGATGACGTACGTGCCGAAAATGGGATGACGTACGTGATATGAGGAAGAAATGATTGCTGTGTAATGTGGATTTTGGGCATAAACCTTGGCAATAATATAATATAAGTGTGACATTGTCGTTTTACTTCTTTTGACTTCAGACTTTAGTTTCACTAAAGGAAAAGAAGACATAAATTCTCTGCTCGTACAGTATGATTTCTCTGTAATTATCACCTTTTAATGAATTGTTTATTAATTCTTTATAGTGATTCCCCGTCTATAATTCACTCATTAATGATGTTCCAATGAATTCATTATGAATTTTGTGTACTCAGAATGCTTTGTCGTAGCACTGCTTTTTCACGGCTTCTCAGGACTTCCTCTAGATGCCATTGATTCACGATGGCGAAATACTGATAATGTTGGTAATGTCTCTTTGCAAGTAAGTTTTTTTAATGATAAACATTTGCTAAAAATCACACAACGGGATACTGTTTTATAACTCTCATGAGAATGCTTTATCCTGGTGTTAAGACCTTCATAAAATTTTTTTCAAGAATCAAGTTAAACAAAATAATGGTGAAAAAATGAGGTCAGAAAGTAATTTTTTATCGAAGCAAACTCATTAAAATTTCACATATTCAAATTATTTTCAAGATCGTTTAGAAGGCAAATCTTTTAGTCAAACTCAGTGAAAGAAATTTACCGACAAGCATCTCCAATATTGGACGATGCAAATGAGAATTTTGTTGCAAATTTTGACCAAGAAAAGACCAAAAATTCTATTGTAAGTTCTTTTTGTTCTACTATTGGGATTTATAATGAGTATTATATTTATTATGAACCCTATTTCTTTCAAAAAATTCTTTAAGATTCCTATATCAGTTCCAGGCTTTGTTTTTTTATTTGAAAAAATTCAGTGAGATTAAGTTATTAACTATCATCGGGAAATGTGATATCGAATTTTTTTGTCATTTGTTCTCTAAAAACAATAACACATAGTTTTCATACTAGCGCTTGCGTAAAATTTGTTTTTTCAGTTAGAGAGATTACAGGATCTGACGCTCTATCATGCTTTGGTAGCTTCGATATCAGTCATTGTTGTGTCAGAATTGGGCGACAAAACATGGTTTATAGCTGCCATTATGGCAATGAGACATTCCCGGTTAACTGTTTTCTGTGGAGCAATGGCAGCTTTGATTTTGATGACACTTTTGTCAGGTATCATTTAATGTTTTTGGATTTTAGTCAGAAAATATATTACAGTTTAAGTCCTCATGGATATGTACAATATTTGGATATTGTCAAGTCATATAAAATGTTTCTGCATTTTATATTTCGATTTCACTCTCATCTATGGAAAATCTTTTTAAGCTGGTTTGGGATGGTTTACTCAGATCATGCCACGATTGCTGACTTACTCTATTTCTACTGCACTTTTTGCATTATTTGGTCTGAAAATGCTGTACGATGGTTATCGAATGACTCCAGCTGATGGACAGGAGAGTTATGCAGAAGCGAAGACGGAAATCCAGAAGAAAGAATTGCTGTTGGATTCTTCCAAAGTTTCGGATATGGAAAGTGGAGGAATTACTGCATCAAACCAAAAGTAGTTCACTTCCATTGCTTCAGTTTCATTTTAATCTTATGTTTCATTCATAATCGAATTACCCTTATCCAAATCCGGAAAGTTGCCTAGACAGTATGAAATTTTGCTCGAAAAAAATGTTATGAGCTGAAAATTCTCGCTTTTGTTTTTAAAATATTAATACTGTTACAGTTCAACGCATGCTTTTCTAAGTTTGATATCGACACTGTTTTTGGAGACATTTACTCTCACATTTGTGGCTGAATGGGGCGACCGTAGTCAGTTGACCACAATAATGTTGGCAGCACGTGAAAATATATATGGCGTAGTACTTGGTACTATATTAGGACATGCTTTCTGTACAGGAATTGCTGTTATTGGGGGTAGACTTGTTGCTACTCAAATATCGGTTAGAACAGGTAAGAATTTTGAGTATAGCTTTTTATTTGAAGAGCCATCTCTTTGAACTGCAAAAGATTTTTCATGTAATGTTGCATATTTAATTGCATTGAGTGGGCTATTTTTCCGTATTCGGAGGAGTCATGTGTAGCTAAAGAAATATACACCTATTTTTCTGTTTAGTGCTTGTAGTCTTATAATTTCGCAGCGTTTATTTTTTTGTGAAATAATTCATGAAATTCAAGTTTCTTATCAGCAGTTTCAAAATACACCATTTTAGTTACATTAATTGGAGGCTTGGTTTTTATCTTGTTCTCGTTTTCTGCTTTATTTGTCAATCCAGAACTGGAATAAGCAAAGCGAAATGTATGTTGCGTATAGATTTGCGGGTATTTCTTTTTTTATCAGCGCTGCTTGTCTATTCCTGCCCGAAATAGAACTGCTGTGATCAAATGTATAAACTTATCTATTGATGTTTTTTATTTGATGAGAATATGATTTGCAAATTTCAACATCCATTTTTATCATTTTTTTGTTCTAGGCTGGGTACTTCAGACGAGAATTGTCTGTTACCTAATTTTTATAGTTTCTGTTATTATTTTCTCATAATTTTATGGAATGTTTTTGAATTTGATTGATTTTATCTTTGTTATAATAAAGTCTTTTAAATGGCTTTAGTGAAGTTAAGAATATTTGTTTATATTCATTTTTGACTAGCTTCTCAGTTAACACTGTGATCGTTTTTTATTTATTAACGGCTTTCTCATTTTTGGAACTTTTTGAATCTAAAATTAAATCTGTAATCATCCTAACGAGTTTTTTCATACGACAATTTTGTCTCTTGTTGCTCATGTCTTTTTTGTTTTCTTTGTTCCTCATACTCCTTCCTCGTACTGTTGTTTTTCATTGTTACATCTATCTGACTTCCCAAAATTATTGTTATTTTGATCATTTTGTTGAAATATAATAGTCTACATTATTTTATTATGATTGGTCGATACAGTTTTAAATTAAGAATGTATTTGGCTTCTATTTTGAATATTACAATTCATAATTCTCTATTGATAACAATATAATCTCTTTTTCCATATTGAAAATTTCTGCATCATACAATATAGAGAAATCCATTTTTTAAAATTTTTTTTTCTGAGAAAAGAAAAATCGTTGTAATTATTTCGTCATCCATGAATAACTTCCATTTATTAATCCCTGCAAAGCCGCGAATTAGATAAGGAAAGCTTAACTTCATCTTTTGTTGATCTGTGAATGAGTTTATGCTTCTAATTTTGGTTTTTATGAAATGACTAAAATTTTCTATTTTACAGTTTATCATATAAAAAATTTTGAAGAGAATGCATATGAAAATTTGTCAATGATAAGTTGGTGACAGTAATGAAATCTTAATGTCCGCCTTACTGTCCTGACTAGACGAACTTCCAAACTTGAACATCGAGTATCACTAATCACTGTCTAAAGATTTCTTAGTCGTAAATTTGTGCAAATATGGCTTCAAATATTGAAATCTAAATAACCATGGCTGGCTTAAAAGAGTCGATGTTGTAATTAATAGCATTAATTACAGCATTGGTTTTCTCGATTTCGCTTATAAACTTCACTTATCTCTTTCACCTTAATATCGTTTAGTACTTTCCTTAACTGCTCGGTGAATAACATTTTGTACTTCCAGTACAATTTTCAAAAAGTTTTTTTTAATTGATTCTATTTTCTTCGTTATTCTAAATGTTTTGTTTTGCATTCTGACTTTCCCATTTTTCGGTCTTTGCTTATTTGTATATCCCAAGAATATAAATCTGACTAGTTAAGAATCCTTAGTGATAAGTGTCTGTGGTTCTTACTCGCGGCTCTTCTATCTTATCAACTCGCGCCTCTCCTATCTTATCTCGATAGAAATTTAGAAGTTTCCTGAAGTTTCGAATTTAATTAATTGAATGATAAGACTCAGTGGCGGTGGTAGTACGATTCATTTCGCTCTACGATTTCAGCATTTCACAGAATCGAAGACATCACAGACAGACACAGTTATTACTTTTTGGACTCTTTCATACTTGTGGGCTTACACATTATTTATTTGCTAGATGATTTCCGGAATTGCCATTGGTCGGGTTAACAAGATGTCATGATTCAATTGTTTTTATCGCTACGAAATGCCTTTCCTGTGAAATGTCTTTCCTTTAAAAGCATCCGAGCAACTCTGCAAATTTTTTTTATTTCAAATGAAATGCTTTTCTTACGCGGATAATAATAATCATATAAAGGTCCAGAAATTTTTGATTATCACTTCTTCAATTGATCTATTGTGATCCGATCACTGTAATAAGTTTTGATACCAAGTAGATTCTGCTACTGTTGTTATCCTTTTACACTTTGTACGCTCATTGTTGTGAATAAAAATTTTATGCAGCATTGGATGTGCTTATCAATTGACATAGAAAAATATGATGATACATGACAGAAATGAGAATAACATGGAGACAGATTAAAAAATACAGAGTCTTTGAGATATGATTTGATTTTTTCTCTAGCTAAAAATTGATTGCTAGCTAAAAAAATATGATGTATACGGTGAGCAAAAGGCAAGTCGAAATGTTTGAATTCACTATGTTTTGTGATAATTCGATAAGAGTTTCATGTATTCCTTTTCGTTGGTCTGGATAAGAAGTATACTTCCTATGCTAAAAGCAATCGATAAACTGTAAAGGGTCAAATAATCGGGATTAGCATTTCATATGAAAGCAAGAGGAGTTAGATGGTGGAAACAAATTTTTGGATACAATAAAATTTAATTAATTTCACATTAATTCCTGATCACAAATTCTTTCATGATGTAAATTCAATTACCTTATCTTCGACAATTTATTGATCGCTTTTAACACAGAAACTGCATATTTCTTTGCTGGTAAAATGCAACAGAGCAAATGTATATGTATTATATACAAATGTATATGTACAAATGTATGATATTAATTATTACGTCTCTCTTTTGATATGATTTGGTAAATATCAAATATTTCGATTTGCCTATCGTATATTGCTTAGGTTTGATTCAAACTATCGTATGTTTTTAATCTACAAAGTTGGTAAAAAGAAGCAAACTTAATTCTAAAGATTTTGCCTTCCACAGTTCTTCGTTCGGACCAATATCATGGTTACTTCATCAAAGCAAAGGATAAAAAAGATTAGTAAAAGAATTGAATTAAATCGATTATTAAATATATTCACTTGGCACTTCATAAGCAATGAAATTATGTGATATGAAAATTTTGCTTCGCTGTTATATTATATTTGGTTTTCATTTTTCCAACTTGATTGCGGAAGAAGTTGAGATGGTTGGCTACTTTATCATATACTTCCGATCGATATTATTTCTCATTCACTTTTATAACAACTTCATTAATCTGAATTTTTATAAATAAATTACACGGGGAATTATTTTAAAACTCCAAGTCCATTATCTCTTCTCTTTTCTCATATATTCAATTAATTACATTTTAAAAATCATCTTCTAGTACTTTTAAGATTTTCACAGTTCAAATATTTGAAAAATATGAGCTTGATGAAGTTTCAAATTTTTCAATCTATAAAAACAGCACCTATTAATTAGCAATCTACGATCAATTAGAAATTGCTAATGAAGCAAAGGGGAAAGGCTATAAATCCATAGTAGAACGCAAAGTAATGCAAATTGTAACTCCAGTCACGATGATCGAAGATTCGCTGCTGGAGAATAACAGTAATAATGGAGAATAACAGTAATAATTATCTTGTATCCACTTTCCCAATCAAAATACTTTTCCAATCAAAATTTTTGCTTTTCATTTCATCTTTCAGATTTCCTATACTGAAGCGGTTGCTAAAACGAAATATTTAGATTGTTGATAATTTCGTTAACATATCATCAACCGAGAACTGAGTCACTTTGGATATCTTCATCCTTTTTCCTCTTCTTATTTCTTATTTTCGAACTGTTTTCATTGTATTTCACACATGTGCAACATATACTAAGCGATGCTGTGAAATGTTAAACTTCACAAAACTTTAATCACATGCATACAGATATATATACATGTATGAACTTGACTGATCTATGTATATCCTTCAAAAAAAAAAGAGAAAGCGTAACTCTTTGAAACAAATCTTTGTAAACTTTCATCATCAATTGACTAATTAAATTGTTAAAATAATTTCAAAACATCGCGCTTTTAATAATTGGATAGGTCTTTAGTATTTTTTTGAACAAGTAGTTAGTTACTATTATTTTACTCTAATTGAATTCTCTTAGACTGCTTTAACGCACATTAAAAATATTATCTTGTAGAAGAGTTGAAATATTAAAGTTTTGAATCTCGAGTCTATTTCTAAAGATATTTCCAAAAATGTTTAATATATTGTTATATTGTACGACTTCTCTTTTCTTTTAGATAGGTATAGATAAAAAGTGATGCAAACATCGCACGTATTAGATTTTGGTTACTTGTTAAAGTTTCTGATGGAAACTTCGTGTTCTAAAGAATTTTTTTAGGTCATCGCATTCTGAAAGATAAAATTAAATGACATCTGCGTTAGAAACTCCGATTCAATTATTAATTAAAAAGAATTTTTTCAATGATATTCACATTTGCTACATTGGTATATTTGTAATATATAAATAACAACATCGATTGTTTACGTCTATCAGATATCCTGCTATTTTTTACATACTCACGCCAATGTGGAAAAACAAGAAACGATTTCCTTTTTAAATAATTCAATTCAAAATATGTTTTATAAGTCTCCAAAAAAAAAGACGTTCTTTCATCGTTTGCAAATGGTCTATGAAGGGAATAATTTTAGCGAAATAATATTTAGTTCTATGAATTTTAAAATTTTATATAAATCGCTGATTCAAGCACGGGTCATTTATTTTGGTAATATTTCTGCTCTCTGGTTGCTTTCAAATGACTTGCTATCAAAAGAAGTTGAAAAGATGCAAACATGCATGCAATGAATAAATAATCTACCTGTTGGATATTTTCCTTCATATTTTATACTATTACTTATCTCTCTTTCCCACTTTCATCTCTTCGTTTTATATCACCTTATTGTAGGAAGTTTTTGTAAATCCATTCGTAGAAAATTGTCAAACATTTATTGCTTTCTAATCAATAAAGACACTTCAAAAAGTAAAATCAAAATTAGAAATGTAATTATTTATAATAATTTCCTCTTCCATCCCTACTCCTTTCGCCGCTGTAAATTATATTTTTTCTCCAATTTATTTCTTCTAATTTATTCTACCAATCTTTGTTTATTCTACCAACAAAAAAAGAAATAAAGGCAAAGTTATCATTTTTTTATCGTAGCTAAAGACAAAGTTATCATTTAGAATCTATCCTCTTGAAAATCTCATTATTTATTGTCTTCTAGTAGAAATCACAATGATAACTTTGCCTTTGTTTTACGAGTTTGCCTGCTCACAAATAAACTTTTGACATATTTTGTTTGAAACACTTTTCAGATCACTTCACTTTCAAGAAAGATGCGGCAGAATTCTTAATCAGCTCTTATTTTGTGGACCATCTAAGTGATAGATTGTTTGTAAATATTAGTTTAACTGCAATCCATCCAATAACAAATAGTGCAATAGTACTTTTTAAACTCTTTTGTGATCTTCTCGAAACTTCAAGGTTCATTCATTGCCTTTCGCTTTTCATCATAAGGGTTATTTATGTAAACTGTTTTGTTCAATGGTAACTCAACAAGCGGTTTTCTGTGTGGGAGAAGCAATGGAAGAAAGGAATGTCGATTTCCGACCATTTATGTTGAAGAAAAGATACTCATTTCGATATGTTCTTCAACTTATGCCTTTTTTTTTGCTGCAATTGATAGTTTCAAAATTTTAATAAAGAAGAAACATCATATATGCCACCAATTCAAAACTTCTTCAATCTAGTGCATTATTGCTCATTTCAACTCTATAATCTCTACAGAAAAGTACAGATTCGATGTTGAGATAGTTTTTTCATTGAACGACATACAATTGAAATGCATGATCGTTAATAGTTGTTCATATGCTTGATTAATGTTTGAAGCAATGTGACATTCTAGTGGGCATTCTGATTTTCAGAATATTCCCACTCACACACATATTGCTGCTTAATTGTGAGTATTAATCGGGAAAGTTCTCAATATCAATAAACCATAAACATTGGCATATTGTCTGACTGCTCACATTCAGAAGATTCAAAAGTATTTCAATCTGAATGTACTAAACTAAAATTAATTTTTATTTGTTTCTATCCTCGGTTAATCATTTCTTCACACATTTATAGGATTAAAAAAAAGGCTGTTATGTCGCTGTCTAAGTTATTAGGCTCAACAGTTATGCAACTGGATCAGCAAGAGTTTTACTTCTTTTCTATATTTTTTTCAATATTCCAAAAAGACATCGTTATGATTCCAGTGAAAAGATTGATCAATGCATTTGTCACAGTCTCTTGTCATCAGATCATTCAACGGGGTTTGATCATTACATTTATGTCTTTGCGAAAGTTTTTTAAAGGAATATTTTTCTATTCGAAGTGACAAAGAAGCAGGAAAAGGAGTGAATCAAAATACATAGAGCAAAGCATCGGGATGAAAAATCAGTATTTAAAGAATGTCAAGATTCAAAGTTATAAAATAGTTTGTTGTGGTTTATTTAAAAAAGTATTTGGCCAATGTCATAATTGGGAGTCATTTTTTTACCGGAATTTCCGTGTAATTCGAATATTACAGAAAAAGAGTTCTTGGTATGCTACTTATTAATTTATTTAATGATAATGTACTGAAGATAAGAAGGAATGTTAGTTTTTTGATTGCCATTCAATTTCAAAGATTGATATATTTTAAAATGCATTACAAGTCATATACATTCCACGTCTTGTATTTCTATATGTTTTAATTTCCAGTCAATATTTCAATCTCAGTGAGCTCGGCTAGAAGGTTATTTGTTATGCTGGAAAATCTGCTGGCAATCATTTTGATCTGTTTATTTAACTTTTCATTTACAGATTCTGAATTGCACTGAGAGAGGTACATCCAGTAAAGTGCACAAAGCACGCTTGAAACTCTTTTTATTTGCCATGAGAAAGCAGTTAAAAAGCGAAATTTTGATAAAAAATGCTATCTAACAAACTAAAGATGAAGTTTCTATGCATGTCAGTTTATTTTCACTTTCAAAATTAAAAGTATTATTGTTGTAACCTTTTTTCCTGTTTTTTTTTGTCAAGTACGAGATTTTTCTACCGATAACGGAATTAATTCAACGCCTCAACTTCTTGAAAAGCACTCATTGTACTAGCTATTTAAATATTTATTGCTGCAATGATAATCAGATTGCCTAGAAAAATTAAATACATCTTCGAGAAAGAATTCTGGATTTATGCATTCATTATTTTTTATATCGTTATAATAAATTTAACATTTTATTGAATAAACAAATCTATTTAAATAATTGGGAAAAAAGTCTATAGGTTTTACGACAATACTTTTCTAATTTGTCCTCAATACTTTAGTTTAAAATTGACAGAATTAGGGCTTCGAAGAAATAACAAGTTAATGCTTGAAAAATTAACAGATATCTAGTTAATCCAACAAGTGAAGAAGAGTTTTAGATTCAAAGCGTAACTTTTAAAGTTTTTTTTTCGAAGAAAATCCTTAACAGTTATCAGTTATAGTACACCAAATGCTCTACTATCTATTTGAATCTGAAAAAACCACGAAATAAACAACCGACATCATTATAAATATAAACTATAACAATTAAAGAAACAAAAAATGTGAATTAAATAGTCATCTGATACAGTAATTTTTTTTTTAGACTATTGATTTCGGGTTCTCTAAAAATCCTATTGAGGAGAACTATTTTTACGTATCAGTTAAAATGGTACCAAAGGCTATAATCAACTTGTTTACTTGAAAAATATTTGATGAGGTTGTAGGAGTTGTGAACCTCAATCTGAAACTGTCTGACGTCGCGGCTGACAAGTATAATATCCCCCGTGTCTGTTTAATCAATAAAACAGATAGGATAGCAGCAAATTTTTATCGATGTGTTGATATGGTTAAAAGTAAGCTAGGTTGATTTTTTCTTCAGATTGATTTCAATGGCAATAAAATGCTCCAATATAATATCCTGAAATGAAATTCAGATGCGCTTGATAGGCCAACATATTTCCCTACCATACTCTTTTCTTGAGAAGAAATTAGTAAGCTTTGTATCAAAAAAATAAAGAAAAGTCGATTCTCCAAATTCTAACGACATTTAATTGCTATCATTTGTGAGCACATATATAATGCATTTCCCACTATTATTATAGTACAGATTAATTAATTGTTCATTTTTTAAGTCCATTTAAAATGACCTCTTGCTTGTCGTGCAAATACACACAATTACTAATATATGTAAATGCAAGCTTTGTAAAACGAGAATGAAAAAGCTAAAAATTGAAACAGCAGTTTATTTCGCAGGTTACTATTATTAGTGAGTGGCATTTTTGTCTTTTCTGGATGATTAATCAATTACTAATTCATGGGAAAAGATAAAGGCAATGATGATGAATCTCTACATACTGCTTACGTATCGCTTAAATTTTTATCAGTACTATTGAAAATTGTGCTAATATTCTTTTCATGCATCAAATGAAGTTGCACATACCATTTTGTGATTTTCACAAATTCTATTTTCATTCTCATTTCTGCAGATATTCTAGTTGACTGTTATTATGATCCTATGACTCGCATATCTTGCATCGCTTTTAGGAAAGTAAATTGGAAAAATCCTCCAGGGATGCGAAGTTAAGATTGTCATATATTCATGATTTGAGTATTCGCTTACTAAATGTTGGCTTACAAAAGGGAACACATCTAAGAAGCATAGTTAGTTTCAATAAAAATCTTTGAACAGCAGTATATTGACAAAGTTTCAAAGTTTCAGCTATCATCAGATCGAACCTCTTAATTTACTCATTGTCAGATTGCTCACAATTCATAACTTTTGGCCTTATATCAATGATTTTTTTTTACTTTTGCTCAAAAATTCTGAGAATACCTACTTTCCTCTTTTCGCACTAATTATCAGCCATTGTTGTTTACGCTACATTCAGACCGAATTTCATAATGAAAATGTTTTCAATGGAAAATAGAAAAGACAATTAAAATAAATGATTAGATAACATTAATTAAGAAGGACAAAAATCCAGATCTCTCTTTTCTTTTTCCTTTCTTATTCAGCTTCTTTTAGATTTCCATATGATAAAATACCAGTTTTTTTTTAGAAATATACAAAACAAAGATTCCGTTCAAAAATGAACTTATCATTAATTTCAGATAAAAGAGGAGGAACTAATAAGATTACTTCAAGACACTAAATCAATCTTGCAAAATCAAAGTACCCTTACTGAAATCGATGCACCAATTGTTATTTGTGGTGACATACATGGACAGGTTTCACTTCACTTTTAAAATTTAACTAAATGAGCCGTTAAGATATGAACATGAACTCAATGTTTAGAAACCTTACTTACTTCTTGCACAAATGGATAACAACTCTAATGCATCAGCGTCTAGCTGCACCGAGAAATTTTGACGGCACGCTGAAAATCAATACTTTTGTAATACATAATAATTTAAATACACAATAATTTAAATGATTATTTCGAATTATCGTACAGCTAAATTTGGTCTTATCCTAGCTTTTTTTTCCTATTAGTTATATTTACGTACTTTTCGAGAAAGCATGAATACATGACATTATTACCTATGTATATTAGTTATGATTATGGAAAAGTTTTCATTCTGAAGGGTAACTGAAAACATGACAATTTCATTATTACTGCATCTGAATGAAACTGAAATGCGACAAATGTGCACATGGAATGTGTTTATAATTTGTCAAATAGAGGCAAATCTTTAAAATTCTAAGATAACTGATTAAAACAAACAATTCACGAATAATTTACCAACATTCACTGATATCAAACGAAAACACAGAGACATGTGCATATCTTTATATTCAAAAAAAAATCGATAATACATATATATATATATATATATATATATATATATATATATAGATTATTATTAACAATACAAATAGCTTAAATTGTGTATTAGTATAATAATAAATATTTCTAAACAGTAATTAATAACTCATTTTATTTCAAAGCAAAATGATATAATAGTTACTATGTGGCATTATAGTACAGTGATATGCTTCGGATTTTTGACAAATGCGGTTTTCCACCAGAAGCGAACTATTTATTCCTTGGTGATTATGTAGATCGTGGCAAGCAATCGATTGAAACTGTGTGTCTTCTTTTCTGTTTTAAAATTAAATATCCCGAGAACTTCTTCCTATTAAGAGGTATTTATTGATTTCCATTCCTATAACAAATATGATTAAATTATATAAAATATCATGGAATTATCATTTGGCAATTAAGCTTTTTTTCCACAACTGTAATAAGTTGATGTTTGAAAGGCTTTTAACTACCTGAAATTTTAAACATTTAATACTATTTTAATTGTAATGTAGTTTTTAAAACGTAATATAATTGTTTGCAGGAAATCATGAATGTGCTGGAATCAATCGAGTGTATGGATTCTATGAAGAAATTAATCGTCGTTATCATTCAGTTCGTCTATGGGAAGTATTTCAGGTAGCGATCAACGTTTATAAAGACTAGTCATCATAAAAGAAAGAACAATAAATTCCAATTTGATATCTGAAAATGTAGAATTCAGCACTTCTATAATTAAATTTGATCGTTCGAACTTTTGCTTTTGAATTTTTAACTTTCGAATTTTATAAATAAATTTTTATATAGGTATATAGTACCGAAAGCTGGGGATCACTCAAGTAAGGAATTGAATGTGTTATAGGATACATTTAATTACCTACCATATGCAGCTTGCATAGCTGAAAAAATCTTATGCATGCACGGTGGACTGTCACCAAAATTGAATGATTTGGATTCGCTACGAAACATTAAACGTCCATCAAATCCACAGCCAACCTCCATGGAACTTGACCTTCTTTGGTATTCTTCGAAAATAAATTCTGAAAAAAAACCATGCTTTGTTACTAAGAGTAAAGTCTTCATAAAGTTATATTAAATTGCAAATAAATGACATAACAAGATCCTATCATATATTTCAAACTCAATTGGTTTAGACTGTTTTTGACTTGTTCTAGGGATCACACAGTTTAAATAATCGAAATAAGACTAGGAATTTCATTCCATTTGTCCTTTATTGGCGCATCTCAGTTACAATGAAATAATTTGAAGTTATCAAGATCTTAGTAAAATTTAGGTCGGATCCAGATGAAGGAGTACAAGGTTGGCAACCGAATAGCCGCGGGATCTCATTCGTTTTCGGAGTTGATGTTCTGACAAACATATGCGAAAGATTAAACATCGATTTGGTCGCTCGTGCACATCAGGTTTAATTCGAGGAATTAGTTCCAAAAAATTTTTCGAAAGAATATGATGAATTTTATTCAGGTAGTGCAAGACGGGTACGAATTTTTTGGAAATCGTCGCTTGGTGACTATATTTTCAGCACCACATTACTGTGGAGAATTTGATAATGCTGCTGCAGCGATGAATGTATCAGAAGATCTCAGCTGCTCATTTCATGTAAGTTTATCAACTATTTCAGTAAACTGAGCATACTACCAACAAGGTATCAAATGATACGTACAAAAATATAAATTAGGAGTAATATTATCAAAAAATTTATTTTTTAAAATTTTTGATAATCAGCATAGTACTATTAGCTAAAATAGCCTCTGCAAATATAAATATTCCATCATCCAAATATTGGACACCGAAATGGACTCTGTATCCTAAATTTGAGTTAAAGGAAGCATAATTCCAGGTATTTAGGCCAACGGCAAGAGCAGTTCGCATGGCAATGAAACATAAGGAAAAAATTGAATAATACATAAAACTTTATAAAAAAACACAAAATATCGTGATTTTTGCATCGCGATATAAATTTATCTTGTGTTAAAAAAAAAAGGAGTTAATTTTTTAAAGGTTTGACTTACATACACTTCTATCGTGTAGCGGATTGTATTGTGAATATACGGCCAGTTGAAAGTTTTATTATAATCAGGATATCAATTACCATGGAACGAGTTTCAATATATGATCAGGAGTGAATATAGAGGAAGTATTGTAGATATAAGTACGAGGAATATTGCGCGAGAAAAATAGAAGTTAAGCTAATTGCAGTAAGAACTGGTATTAGAACTCTCTTGTTCAAAAAAAGAGGTTATATTTGTTAAAAGGTGAGAGTGATTTATATGAAATATTCAGACACCGGAAACATATTAGAAAATTGCAAAGATTCATTTACTGTATAAGCATTGTAAGAAGATCAAATGGGAAGATTAACATGTTAATTGGACCTTTTACACACATAAAAAAAAGGATGTGAATTTAGTTAAATCAAGATAACAAGGAAAAACATTTGAGAGATAAATCTAAGGAATGTGAAATTAGCTAAATGATTCATAGTATTGTTAGCATTTATTTACAATCCGAATAAAAATTTTATTTATTTGCTTGGAGTCTCGGGATAATTAAATTTGCGACACAAAATGCTATTTAATTTTACATTTCAAATAAAACTGGAAACATGTTGTTTTCTTACAAATATTTTAAAACATCATCTTTGAGGTTTCTGAGGACGTGATTGCCATGTATTCCATCCACTATGCCGTTCTTGCAATGAAAAACTCACTGAAAACTTCGAAAACATTTCTTCAAAATAAGGCGCTTAAAAAGATACTTCGGATTTTTTTTTTCATTCTAAAAAATTAAAGTGACTAATAAAAGTTATTAATGCTAATCTCGAAAGAATATGGCATTTTTTTGTTGTGTTAACTCAAACTAAATTTGTTTTCAGATAATTTTTAATAAACTTATCTATTATAATGCAAATGTAAAATTCTCAATAAACGAACTTACATCCTTCGCAAGTATTCTGAGCCGTATAATTCAAACAAATTTTTAATTTCTCGTAAGGCATAGTGTGATTGAATACTGATATCGGCTGAGTTTTCCAGTGAAAAACAGGTGCCAAGTAAATAAATAAGCGATCTTTTCGAGGACTACAGTGAACAAATAATGAGAGGAAGCCACTAGCAATATTTTTTACGGATTGTTACAGATAAGAAATAAAGGATTAAAAAGAAATATAAATGATAGAACAGACAGCGAAGTTCTTTTGATGTATGGATAGTCTTCGTCCACTTTGAAGGCATTCATTGGCCTACGATATATTGTTATTGTTATTGAATTAGTTGTTCGCATAAATGGCAAAGCATGCGATTGGCGACCAAACACTATACCTTGTACCTAGAAAGATGATAGCTGCAAACATCGGGACCGGGAATAAGAGGAATGAGAGGAAATAATGAGGTTCGAAGAAAATATGGAATAATTTTAATAGTGAAAACATGGAACCAATTATTTCCGTGAAAGTGTGTATCATCGACCACAAACTTTTTTTTAAAAAAAAAAACTGAAAAACTTGCAGCATAAGTTTCAGCAATTTTTTTAGAAACCTGTGATACAAAATAAGCATAGTTGTCGCTTGTCGAAAGGCTGAATGCAAAAGCGTGATCGCCGTGATTGTATAATGTGAAACTATGAGACTGTGGAAGGCAATCTTTCTAAATGTTCTTCATTTTTTTACTTTATAGATAGTAACTATTCACTAGTGAACAATATCATAACCTGCAGGAAATTATATGAGAGCTTTTCAGGAGATCACGATTAGCTCATTTGTCGCTTATCGCTCATGGTATGAGCAAACAACACTTAAAAGAAAGGTCGACTAGTATTTAGTACCAAGAAGTTTCCATTATTTTAGAATGAAGCGAAAAAGACCTGTAAAGTGAAAGTGAGCCAGTTTTTATCAACCGATGCTAAAATTTCAGGTTCAATGAGTTCCACATCCGGTTCACTAGAGGCCCACATAAAACGATCATTGCTCATGTGTGGTGGCAGAATCATTATTACATAAAATTGTTACTCTCTGAATCTTATGGATTTATAATACGCAACGTTATCAGAAATTAACCGCACAGTATAAACAGCAACCTATATAATGTGATCTTAGTTTAATTTATTTTCTATTTACATAACAATCTTAGAAATATATAAGTCAGTGAAATAAATGTCACTAGGGGAACTTCAGGCTCATATTTTAATAATCTTAATTAACTGTATATGATGATTTCACATATTATATACTTCTATTATTTGTTGACTCTACATAAAATTATCGAGAAAAATTCGTTCTTTGAAACGAAGCCCATACTTTTCGCTAGAATCAAAGAAAAACGAATGCCAGCATCCGATGATAGAATGATTTGATGATACCAAACCTGAGACGTTTAAAAATTGAAAATTCAAAACGGCTGGGCCAACAAACACCTTTAAATTTGAGCCAAAGAACCACTAATCATTGTTCATACGGTGTTTGTGGGCACTGCTTAGATTTAAATAAATTTCACCCATGTGACTTAGCGATTAAGGTTCTGTCAACATTTCAACTTACACTGAACTTCATGGTATCTTTTTTCTGCAGGACAATTTTTCGCCTTACATTGACCACATTTCACATCGCCGTCTAAATCTCTCGAGAATACATTATGTTTTTGCAGTTTTTGCAGTCAATTACATCTGTCCAGTGCCGTCACCCCATTTCATGCCGTCACCATCCCATCTTTATCATCGGTTCATTATCATCGCGTCTTCACGCAACATTCTCATTGATCTGTCTCATCAACGGCAGACCATTTTTTTGCTACTGATTCAATTTGTGTCGAATTTCGTAGTGCTGGAAGGAATTGCAAGAGAAGCATGAAGCTGTCACTTTTTTTTTCACGTAATTCGATTCTGTTTCTCTGTTGCTGCTTGCTGTAATGATGACAAAATTGTATCCATTTTGTTTCACTTCCGTGAATCTTTTTCGTAGAAAACTTCATTTGCTTATTCCCGCATTTGTTTTCCATGGAGACAAGTCCTCAAATTATGCAAATAATGCGATATTTTCATTCCCGTAGACATCACAAAAAATAAGCAAAAAATTAAAATAAGAATCAGTTTGTTCTGATCGCTTGGCAGTCCCTCTAGTCCTTTTAGACAGGCCGGTTCTTTCGTATTGTTGCGATTCTGGAGTGATAATGAAATTGGAAGCAGTAGGAAAGGATTTGATGTGTTTGGAGGGCAGGTGCAAAGATCGGGTTGCTTGGAAGAGTGGTTGGGATGTTGCTGTTGGATTTGAATTATAAAATTCCAAAAAACGAAAAGTAAAAGATATGGCTCTGTGTTGTTCATAGTCATCCGTAAGGTGCGAAACTTCACTTTGCATATCGAATAACGTTGACATTCGATATACTGACAAATTTTTGGATAACGAATGAAGATAATGTTTAGCTATATATCACAGTTTAAGTTTAGTTACTGTACAGAGACGATTAGACAGTTTTGCTATTTGAAGAACTTCTTTCAAAGAGAATGTCAGGAGAAATAACTAATGATGGTAATAAGAAGTTAAAGAAGAAACGAAATCAAGGCGAAAATGTGTTCAAGAAAAGAAAGGAATTGTCATGGCGAAAGAGTAAGTTGCCATTACTTTTTGAAAAGATCAGTCTTTCGAGAAGTAATTTCTAATAAAAGATACTGAGTGATAGAAATCTGGTGTGCATGAGTTGCTTAATAACTAAAAATACGCCAAACTATTACGGCGCCGAACTGTAGATGATGAAAAAAAAATTATCTTTATGATGCAACATTATCATTGTTAATTTTAAAGAATCTCTAATGAAATGAATATCGCCGATATATACAGCAAATTTGTTCACCTTTCTTTCTGGTAAAACAAAGAGAATTTTAGTGCAGAATTTTATTTGATGAATTGAAAATCTACCATAACTGTCAGGGAAAGCTGCAATAAAGCAATTTCGTGAAGATATGTTGTTGGAACAACTGATTCGAAAGCCTGAAACTAGTGATATTTCAACTGCAGACACGAATAATAATATTGTGAATGGAACAAATAATCACGGTTAGTTTAACAAGTAAAGAAAAGTTTTCTGTGGATTCTCAGCATTGATTATATAAATCATTCAGTTTCATTCATCCAGTGCTTTATTTTTGCAAGCTAGCGTCTAGTTGAATGTTCGTATTGACGGTAATCTATTAATAAATTCTTATTTTTATCTTTAAGCAATTCATTTCATTATGATTGAGCAATCGAATTAAGAAAAATTCTGCTTGTTTAAGATTTTGCTTACCATATGAAATGACGTGACGACAAGAATGATTTTTATTGTTTTAGTTATTTCAAGAAAATCCCCGGTGCTGAGCATAGCACTTCCCGGATCAATACTGAATAATGCGCAAAGTCCAGAACTAAGAACTTATCTTGCCGGACAGATAAGCATTCATTTTAATTTAACTACTTTTAATAAATTAGTACTGTCAGCTAGCATCGTTATTTAATTATTGCGATTTAGAGAATATCGTTCTTGTTAAATTAATTTTGAATTTTCCAAAAGTTTTTTTTCGTTCTATACTAAATATTATGTTTGATAATATATTGCAATTTTTAATGAATTCATGGGCTATAAATCTTCAGCATGCAATATTAAAGTCCCAGAAATAAATTGTTTCTGATTTTTAATCCATTTATTTATATGCTTGAAAATGTAAGCAAAATACTGCGACTATCTTGGATTTATATGAATAATACAAATTATAGATAGCGCGTTCGGCTGCAGTGTTTTGCGTTGATGAGATTATTATTTATGATGAAACGGCTCGAATGAAACCACAGTTAGTTTGCTTACTACATCATGTGTTACGATCGTTTCAGAATCAATTTTTAAAGGATTTTTTTCACTCTGAAACAGTTTTTTTAGGCAGCTTGAAGATTACTACAGCGGACAGTGGTATCCAGATTTGCCTGTTCATAGTGGCAATATCGAATGTAATTTTCATTTGGCAAGAATTTTGGAATTTATGGAGTGCCCACAGTACTTACGGAAAATCTTATTTCCTCTTCAAAAAACATTGAAATATGCCGGTAAATACTATTTGCAAATTTTTTAAAGAAAAGTTTTTTTTTTCACTCCATGATTGCTGAATAAATGATTTTCTTGTTCAGGTATTTTGAATCCACTAGATTGTCCTCACCATTTGCGCGCATCAGATTTAAGTATTCCCTACAGAGAAGGTATTGTGCTGGATAAACCGGTGAAAGCAGGTCGTGGTCCAGTGTGTAACATTGGCCTGTACAAGTTATGTTATTTTTTGGTACTAAATGAAGTTTGAATAATCAAAGTTTTTTTTTGTAATAGTATCAACTTAATTTTAAAAACATGTTAACATGTATTTTTTCTATTTGATTTTCATAATTTAAGTTTACTTGTTGCTTTATTATAAAAATAATAATGATGACGAGTTTAATTTAGGATGTTCAAATTAATGAAGAAGTTGCACTGGAATCTGGAAGTCGTGTTACTGTAAAAATATTGGATATTTACTCGGGTATTCGTGTTTCTTATGCTTTTATGCTCCTTCAATTTGTTGAAGAAATCATCGTTGCAAAATAATTGTGAAATGAGATGAAGATAAAACGAAGTTTAATTTTTTTAAATATGTTGATATGTATTTTTTAATTTTTTTTTTAAAATATGTTAATATGTTTTTTCCATTGATTTTCGAAAATTTAAGTTTTTTAAGTTTTTTTGAAATAGTTTTGCATTTTTTCATCTCGATAATTTTAACATGCTATTAAGAATATATGAAAACAGCTCGAAAATAGTAAAAAAGAAATACTGAAATAGCAATTAGTAGTGAGCGATAGAAATAAATTATCGAAAGCGAAAAAAATGTAGAAGAAATTTCTTGCTGTATAGAAAGAAAGCGATATCGTGGATGCTTGGTAAATTCTCAGCAAATAAAACGAGAAGCTGGATTATACTGGGGTTATAAAGTACGCATTGCTTTAAGTCTTCACGATGCACTGAATAGTGAAAAATATGATGCTATCATTGGAACATCAGAACGAGGGAAGTCAGTAAACAGATTTGGAATGTCGTTATCTGGAAGAAAGTAAGTTTTTTTTTTTTTTATTCAGGATTATTTGTTGATGTAACAGAGCATCAAAATTGATTAAGAAAATTAGTTTTGGATTCATAGACAGATCTCATTTAAAATAGTGTTTTTAAGTAAAGAGTTAGTATAGGGCATTTAACAGTGTTTTTTAATATGTGCTTTAAGGTCTAAATTAAATGAGTGGGAGACCACTGCAATGAAAATTTTTTATATGAAATCTTGATTTAAACAATTTTTAAGCCGAGTTTTAATCGTTTTTGGTGGACTAGAGGGTTTGGAGGCAGCTGTAAGAGCCGATAAAAATATCAGCTGTTCAACTCCTGAAGAACTATTTGAACATTATCTCAATGTTGTGCCTGGACAGGGAAGTCGAATCATCCGAACGGAAGAAGCCATACCAATTACCTTGGCCACTCTGAGATCTCTAATTTATATCGATTTATAAAATTTTCCATTTTTTGAAAATGACTTGAAGATGTTATAATTCTTGTTATTTATTTTGGTTTTTATTAAAAAAAAATGATAAAAACTAAGATTATGTTGAATGTTTTTCATGAATATAGAAAGTTTGAAGTCTTTTGAAATATCCAATGAAATTAAATTTATTAATGTTCATAAAAAATTTTTACCGAGTTTTTTATATTTTAAGGAAATTTTTTGAAATGGATGTGTAAATTAGTTACTTCAAAACTTGTTTAATTATATTCAAAAAAAAGAAATGAATGTATCCACAGACTTGGTAATAAGTAGTTTTACATGTTAAGGTGTCATAGCATGTAATGTTAGCACGGAGATGGTTCATCATTGATGTTCGCAGGTTTCTTCAGCGAAAGCGAGCGAATTTTGGAAATTACGCAGTAAGTTAATGTTCTTGATAAGTCTTTACAAATTTTCAACAATTTAAGTTCACTGTAGATTATATAACAAATCAAACTTTTTTTGTACTTTATTTCTCTTAGTAAGAAAAGCTAGCCTCTCGATACATGAAAAAATCATATTCTTATCATTTAAGAGATTACGAATCATGTATTCAGTGCCGACTGATATAAACGGTGAAATTATACAAAGGCCTGATTAAAAATTTAAGGGATTTTCATTACTAATAACTGAACGGGAATTCTTATTTCACTGGCTATTGCTTTATAAAAATTTAATTCATTGTTCAGCCTGTGAAAAAACTAAATCACCATATAAGATGTCAAATGCATGCCTTTGGAAATATTTATGCTTATGAAACAAATGTATAAACGAACAACTGCATTCTTGTCTTTTTTAGTAATTTATAATAATTTTTGAATTTGCTTAAACCAAATTCATTTGTTTTTCAAATTTACTATTCATGTAAGCAAGATGAATCAGCCTGAATCATTCATTTAATATAAGAACATTTTAAAGTTAGTGCCGTTAATCAAACGTATAATTACTTGATTAAGGTATTTTAATTACATTCAAATTTTTTCTAACATGAAGCTGAGAGTTTTATTTTTTGCAGAATTATGCTGCTGCAAGTGTCGATGATGATAAAAAAAGCTCACCAAAATTTGCTTTTTATCATCACTTTATAAATTGTTTAAATGGATGACAGTAGGTTTTGTTGCTGGCAGTGGTACTATCTATTTATATAATTTGTTTATTCCGGACTTCCGAGAATTACAAGATGAGAGGCAATATTATTCTGATTGGAAGGTAACTTATTTGATGGGAATTTTAATTTTTGCAGGTTTAGTGTCCTAGTTTTATACGATTTTAATTCATTTTATAACTAAAAAGACGGAAAAAATTTCGGAAATCTATCGGTTTTATTATTAAGACTGGGAAGATTGGAAATATTAATTTCCCATCAGTTTTGAGCTTACTTCATAACTCTATCCTAACTAAGCTTCCAAATTTCCATTTTATGTTATTTTATTTTCATTAAAGTTTAGTCAACTAACTTTTTCAAAAAAAAAAAAACTAATAACTTTTTTGGCCAGTGTGAAGAATGTTTTAAGTGCCTTATCGTATGAACTGAAGAAATTTAATTAGCCAGTATTGCTTGGACAAATGCCATTGTTAATTGAAATTAAGATAATGCTTTTACAGTTTCATGAGTTTAAATCATTTCTAAGATTTAAAGAATTCGAAGATAATATTCAGAATAGAATATTTGATACGGAAGAGACAAAAAAAAGTCAAAATTACTACGAAGCCGAAACAGCAATTATTAGATTTAGGTTTAAGATCATTTGTTTTAGAAAATAACTGTTTGATAGTTGTTTATGCTTTTTATTCTTTTATTATTTGGTTTTGTGATCGATAATATTGTGCTGTGTAAGATAAAGATAAAAAAAAATGAAAATTATTGTAGTTGCGTGCATATTCTTCTCTACCGCTGAATGCAATTTCACGTTTTGCTGGTGGCATAGCTAATGTTTATATTCCGGTATGGCTGCGACCGAAAATATTCAGTTAGTTTTTTTCTAAATTGAAATGTTTTTTTTTTTTGTTTTTAGTC
Organism: Dirofilaria repens; assembly: GCA_008729115.1. NCBI lineage: Eukaryota > Metazoa > Nematoda > Chromadorea > Rhabditida > Onchocercidae > Dirofilaria > Dirofilaria repens. Next base: position 737,487 of record SNRZ01000011.1, read on the forward strand.
ATGTGTGCTACAGTTTAGCCAAATAAAGAAATATGATAGGAAAAAATTAGTTGAAAGCGTAGAAAATTATCAAGGGAATTGTTCAGAATAAAAAAACTTAACAAATATGCTTATTAAAAAAGAGACTTGCTATCTTTTCTGGTAACTGATAAAAATACTAACGGTGGTCTGTAAATCTTCTCATTTCAAAATCGTTAGATATCATCACATTTCAGCTGAAAATAAAATAAAATAAACCATGGAGTATTTGAAACGAAAGACTTTGTGATGTCAAAAAATAATGTTAATTAGTTTTTTTAGACATATATATTCGAGCATACGATTGTCGAATGGATGAAGCTGAAGTAGAAGATTTGTCTGCCTATCCAACATTAGCATCATTTTTCAATAGATCATTGAAATCTACAGTTAGACCTATTAGTGATGCCGACTTGGTTTGTTGTTGTCCCATGCATCGATTTTTCGAAAAAAATCTTTGCACTATGGAGAATATTGTAAAAAGATTTTTTAGTTGTTCTTTTTTTAACAACTTCAAACCATCAAAAAGAGCCTGAAACAAACCAGAATAACCAACCTTATTAGGACCAATACGACACTGAGAACCACCCAAAAAATGACGCTCCAACAAAGTCAAAAAAGCAATAGACTGCAAAGTAAAAAAAATCATAACAAAAAAACCAAAATAAAATAAAAAAAACAAAGCAAAATATCCTAAGAATTTACAATTCTTTATCTAAATAAACTAAAACTTTAAAAAAAATAGAGACAAGTTTCCTTACCTCTACCATACTACAACTTACGCCCCTTTAGGCCATTGACGGATGGTTTTTACCACTTTATTTATTAATTTTTTTATCAATGATGACTTTGTTTTCTTTATAGGTATCTCCAGCCGACGGAATTGTCATTCATTATGGAAAAGTGAATGAAGGACGTATTGAGTTCGTGAAAGGCCATGATTATGATATTACCGACTTTTTAGGACCTATGAATATAAAAAACAAAAAAGTGAATTTCATTTTAGCATTTAGTAAATTTTTTTTAATAAACTAGTAATATTATTCTAGTAGATTAATTCGCATGCGGAATTGAAATTAATGTTTTTTTATTTGTTTGGTATTATACAATGTAAAACTGAATAACTATAGCAAGGACATGAGCTTTATCAAATGGTTCTCTATCTTGCTCCTGGCAATTATCACGGATTTCATGCTCCTGCAAAATGGATGGCATGTGAGGAAATATATTTTCCTGGTAAGTTCGTATTCTATTTTCAAAATTTGTAATTTCAGAAAAAATTTTTCTAGCTTATCGGGTATTTTTATTCGTTGTTTCACATGACACAATCATTTATCATTACTTATAGGATTATTACTGTCAGTACGACCAACATTTCTACATCGCATACCTCATTTGTTTTGTATCAATGAACGAATCGTTTTGAAAGGTTACTGGAAACATGGTTTTTTTGCAATGAGCGCTGTCGCAGCTACAAATGTTGGGGATATTTCGATAGACGCAGTATGTTGACATTTTAATAAGTAAAATAACACCAGATTTTTTCTTGGAATTGATGAATTGAAGGTTTTTTCTCTTTGAAATATTAAAAATTTCTGATTTTTTAGTTCCTAGAATTAAAAGAAATGCGTTAAATTTATGAACCAGAGAATATTTTATTACCATTGCCTACTAATTTTTGCTATGAATTTCTGTTTTAGTTTATTTAATTTAGGATCCTTTACTTCACACAAATGTCAAACGTTTGCGAAAGGAAATGTCCAAAGCACAGCCAGTAATTACAGAACTAGAACATGCATATCAACCTGGTGATAAAGTTGGGGAATTCCGACTGGGATCAACGATTGTTTTGGTAAATTTTCTCTTTTCTTCTTAGTTTAACTATAAATATAGTATTGTTAGTTTTTTTCTTCTGTTTAAACATTCCATTAAGAAATGCGTTCTCTACTCAGTTAGGATGGATATCATCTGTTTTAGTTTATATATTATTGGGCTGTGGATAATTTTGTTTGAATTATTTGGTATCGAAAATATAATTGGCAGATTTTGTTGAAATAGTGCTAAGCTATTTAATATTTAGTTAATGATATTTTGCAGATATTTGAAGCTCCTCCAACTATACAGTTTGCAGTTAGCGCTGGTGATAATTTACGCTATGGACAAAGTCTCATTATTACTGGTTTTTGATGCTGCGTATTAGCGTATTTTGATGTTTGAAATACTTGAGTAGAAAAAAATAATATGGGTTGAGAAGTTTTGTTTCACTGAGTTTTATTTACAAATACTGGCTGATTCTGTGAACAGTATTTTTTGGAAAATTTTCTATAAAGTTTGTATTTTCCTCTATTATTTTATGAAGTATAAAGATATTCTAGATGTTCAATAATACTGAGTGGTCTCCAACCGTTATTCTTAGAGATGAATGCGTCGAATGACGAAAGTGATCTTTCATATTTTATAGCATTAGATGTCTTTTTTCTGTTGAAGTTACATGCCCTTTTTTCTGTAGAATAGTTATGTTCAGCCTATATCACGGCGATGGTATAGGTTGCCGTTTGCTTTTATACTAACGACCATTCTCACATGATGAAATGCTCAAGTCAGTTATGACAAGTGATATTTTCCTCATTTCTGAATACATTTATATAAGAGAACCAAAACTCTAAAAGCTTTAAGTTGATACACTTCATTCCGAATTAGTCAAAGTGATCTAGTGTCTCATGCTAAAGCTTTAAGAAATACACTAAATAGATTGGCTCAGCCAAATGAAATGCCAAGATGGGAGTATTCAATTAAGAATAAATTTATTAGCGTGAAAGAATATTCATGATTTTGATACATATTTGTTACTTTATAGCATATTGAAAAAAAATCTGGCATAGATTGCATTGCTATCGTGTTCACTGAAGTGAGCATATTGAACATTTGCGTCATTTAGTATTGCTGGCAAATCGTCATTTTAAATGCACAGATGAACTGTCGAATATTAGGCTAGTCATATCTGAGATAATATTAACTATTTGCAACTCTGAACTACTGCACTTGATCAATTTTATTTTTGCAAGTGTTTTTATCAACATGTGGTGATGTTTACAATTTATTGTTAAATTATAGAAACATTTTTTTTAACTTCTAATTTAAGTGCGTATTGCTTATGCTTATTTAATAAAATTAATTCGCGATAATTCCGTTGAAGGGAAATTTATTAAATTTCGATATTCATTGTGGTTAATTCAGAAATGGTTCTGGATATCGATCTATTTCGAGAAGAAAAAGGCGGTGATCCGGCACTGATACGAGATTCACAGCGAAAACGATATAAAAATGTTGAATTTGTAGATGATGTTATTGATTATGATCAACGATGGAGAAGAGGTAGGAAAGAGTTTTATGCTGATTGAAATTTAAGGAAAGTCTTCATGTGCATACTTTTAGTTTAATTTCAACGAAATGCCAGATGTAAAGCTATTTTGAATTAAACCAGCAGATTAGATGAGATAAAGTGTTCAACATAATTCTTCTAAAAATTCTTTTATATTTATCAGATCGCTTCTCCGCGGACAATTTCAACAGATTAATTAATTTATGCAGCAGAGTCATTGGAGAGAAAATGAAGGTATGTTGTATTATTTCTTTATATGAACTATTCATTATACTGTACTATCAGTAGGGATATTGAAAATTTTAGAAAAAAGAACCAGTCGGTGTTGATAATCCGATACCAGTCGATTATTTGGAGCGCTTAGAAGTGTTGAATATTGATGACATAAAAGTAGGTGATTTTTTATTTCATTTTGCATTTATATTGCAATAGTTATTTTTATTACATTACGTTACTATTGCAGCAATTTATTGGTGATTTGTTCGATGGAATATGAAACAAATTTATAAATAATTGCATAATAAATTCAAAACTTTCTTGTTTTGCTTGATTAGCCTTTTAATCGTTTATTTTGGTTTTTAGAGCTTGACAATATTGCAAATTAAAAAACTAAAGAACATAATTGATGAGAAGCTCACGGAAAAAAAAAGACAAATGGAGAAGCTTGAAGCAAACCGTCATCAAAGGCTCGTTGAAATAGGCAACATCATACATCCTACGGTGCCCGTCAGTGATAACGAAGACAATAATAGGGTGGAGAAGATTTTTGGTGACATTAAAACCAAGAAGAAGTATTCACATGTAGGTTAATAAACAGAACATACATGTTCTTAAAAAACATTAAAAGAGAAACGTTTTATAGTTCGTCATAAATTTCTTCTCTAAATAAATTGCTTAAATAAATGAATTCTCATGATATCCGTATATCGCATATTCGTTTATTTATTTCACATTATTACTTTATGTTCTACATTTCAGATAGATCTCTGTGTGATGATTGATGGTTCTGATGGTGATCGTGGAACTTCTGTCGCTGGTAGCCGCGGTTATTTTTTGAAAGTCTGTTTAATTCGTTGCTTCAATTGATTTAAATTTTCTTTGAATTCTGAAAGTTTATATGAACATATTATTTTTAGGGTCCGTTAGTATTTCTGGAACAAGCAGTTATCAATCTCGCTTTGCAAATGTTACATTCCAAGGGTTTTATTGCGCTTTACACTCCATTTTTCATGCGTAAGGAAGTAATGCAGGAAGTGGCACAGCTTAATCAATTCGATCAAGAGCTGTACAAAGTTTCCTTTTAAAATAATAGCCTTAATTGATGTCTGCAGAAATTTGTTAGAAAAATTGTCGATTTCTTTGTTTTTTTTTTTCATAATTCATAACAGGTTACTGGAAAAGGTTCTGAAGTTGTCGGAGACGAAAGCAGTGACGAAAAATATCTCATAGCAACATCCGAGCAGCCAATAGCAGCTTATCATCGAAATGAATGGATTAGTGAAGCTGATTTGCCAATCAAAATGCTGGCATATCATCTTGTTTTCGCCAAGAGGTAATCATGTTTTTTCGATACCATTTAGTATTTAAATTCAGCCTAGAATTTATAGGTTGGAAGTCATGGACGAGATACCCGTGGTATTTTCCGAGTACATCAGTTTGAAAAAGTCGAACAATTCGTATTATGTTCTCCACATGATGGTGAAAGCTGGAAAATGCTTGATGAGGTAAATCATGCTTTTCTCTTACTATTGAAAAGATGAGGATTATCAGCTTTCGTTCGCACATTGCGTTGTTTAACTGAAAATAATCTATGGTTATTGATGATATTCAAAAACTGTTAAAAATAAGAGATCTTACTGTGTAAAGTTGCAAATTATCTAATGTACTGTAATTAAAACAATTTATTAGTCTTTTACAATGATATCATTAGAAAGATATAATGGATGGAGCAAGAAATTTTTTCTAAAAGAATTAAAGCAACAAAACGAAATTGTAGCTTATTATAGCACATGAGATTTCCTATTTGAGGATTTATTTGCATCACATGAAATAAAAAGAGGCCTTTGGTTTACCGAGCAAAAATAAGGTTTTGTTTTTGGCATAAATCAATCAAAACATTGTTTTTTATTGAAAATTTAAGTTCCACGTATTTCCTTTATTTGATTTTTTGAATAGAAATTAGAGTCGACAATTTCACTGAGCGTAAATCATTGTAATCAGTTTTTCCAAATTTCTATGTAAAATAACAAATGGTGCAATTAAAGATAGAAAAGAAATAAGCAATCTGTGCAACGAATTATAGTGATGAATTTTTCTAAGTATTCCTTTTTGACATTTTTGATATAAATTTTCCCACAATAGCAAAAGAAGAAGCATTAAATACTTGAAAAAAATTGCTTTGCATTTAGAAGAAAAATAAAAATAGTTGAAAATAAGAATAAAAGTTGAGTAGAATAAAGATGGCTCAAAGGCTAAAGATCAGAATTGATTAAGAGATTGTTTTGTTGAATTTTGCATTATTCTCGCATAACATAAAATTTATTAATCGAGTTAACAGATGATTGTAAACGCTGAAGATTTCTGTAAAGCACTTGGTATACCATTTCGGATTGTCTGCATTGTTTCGGGAGAATTAAATAATGCTGCTGCGAAGAAGCTTGATTTAGAAGCGTGGTTTCCAGGCAGTGCTGCATTCAGGTTCTTTTCATGCCTTTATTTATAGATATTTTAAAAAATTGTATTCTATTCTATACATTCTTGAAAATTTCTCTCAGCATTAAATATAATCTAAATTTTTCAGAGAATTGGTTTCTTGTTCGAACTGTACTGATTATCAAGCTCGACGTTTGAAAATTCGTTATGGGAAAACAAAGAAACTGGATGGTGAAGTATGTTTTTCATTTGACTGATTGTTCTATCCGAAACTTTATTTCGGGGGTTTGGAAAGTTTCGTGAAGTTTTAAGATATTTGTATAAATTTTCATGTTTCTGGTCATTTAAATTAAGTCGAATCGTTTTTTGTAATAGTTTTTGACTTGCTTTACATAAGGCATAGCAATTTATTTTATAACAGGTATCTTAATATATTTTATTTTATACCAGGTATCTTATGTATATTTTATTTTATATCAGGTATCTTATGTACATATGTTGAACGGCACAATGTGTGCAACTACACGTGTACTATGTGCGCTACTGGAAAATTATCAAGAAGAGGATGGTATACGTGTGCCAGAAATTCTAAGAAAGTTTATGCCACATCCCTATAAGGAACTAATACCATTCGTTAAAGAAGCATTTGTCGAAAATAACTTGAAGAAAATGAATTGAAATGTTAACTATTGCAAAAATAAACTTGAATTAGAGGCGATTTTTACTAGTATCTTCATTTATTGCTTTTTAATTCTTAAAAAAATGTATTGCTTCTCAATTCTTAAGAAAATTTTGTAATTTTTCATCCAAGACTTATGCTAAAAATGAGCATTATTGTCTTTTATCTTTTTTTGAAAATTTGTTGAAAGTGAACTTGTTTGGTTTTGGTCATAAAATTGGCTCTTTTCTTACATATCTTTGATTTCACTAAATAAATATAAAGAATATAAGAGGCATTCAATATTAACTATTTATACCATTACCTGTAAAATAATCAAAACAACGCAAACGGCTTTAACGCAGGTCTGATCTCTGCTGATGAAATATTGTTAGATTGGGTTAACTTTGGAACTTTGATATTTATTTGAAGTCCATAGTGAGAGAAAAAAACTGAATTGTCATCTATACGGAAACTGGAGATTCCCGTTCTTTGCTACCGTTTTTTCCATATTTTATTGGAATGATGAAAGATAGAACATAAGGATTGTAGAGAAGGAAAGACAATTTGCTGGATATATAGTTTCCTTGTTTACATATTTTTTCCTTTAAAGGAATAATGTTTTTGTGGTTCACATCAAAGCAATGGATGACAGTAGTCAATGATTCTAGTTGTAAATTTGTGTACGATGTCGAAGACTAGATCCAGGAATGTATCACTGCGGAAATATAAAATATTTGTTGGTCTTGTATGATTTCTTTTGTAATGGGCATTGCTAGCCGATTACAAAAGCAAGCATTACTAACTTGGTAACCTGGATACATCAATTTTAGGGTAAAAATTAATTATGCAGAATCTGATGGTTTTTAATGTAGCGCTATGAGATGATTCTTTTTGAGAATTATACATTTATTTCAAAAAATCTTTACATGTAGGAATATTCATCGTATTTAAATTATTTCCAGGACTTATGTTAATACTCAAGTCTTAAAACGAGCACTAAAAAATCTTTTAAAATACAGTATTGTCAAGCGATCAGAACAAACTGATTCTTATTTTAATTTTTTGCTTATTTTTTGTGATGTCTACGGGAATGAAAATATCGCATTATTTGCATAATTTGAGGACTTGTCTCCATGGAAAACAAATGCGGGAATAAGCAAATGAAGTTTTCTACGAAAAAGATTCACGGAAGTGAAACAAAATGGATACAATTTTGTCATCATTACAGCAAGCAGCAACAGAGAAACAGAATCGAATTACGTGAATAAAAAAAGTGACAGCTTCATGCTTCTCTTGCAATTCCTTCCAGCACTACGAAATTCGACACAAATTGAATCAGTAGCAAAAAAATGGTCTGCCGTTGATGAGACAGATCAATGAGAATGTTGCGTGAAGACGCGATGATAATGAACCGATGATAAAGATGGGATGGTGACGGCATGAAATGGGGTGACGGCACTGGACAGATGTAATTGACCATCGTTGTGATAACAAAGTCACTGATTTCAACACTTAATATACGGCAGTTTTTTTCTCTCTCAGCTATTACTCTTTTCAATTATAAGAATTAAGTAGTCTTCTTAAAATATCTAAAGCATGCGCCACTACCTAGTTATAAGTGTGCTTGTCGTTGTTGTATATTTTGTTGAAGAGTGTGGTGGAGATAATTCATGCTGAAGCATGATTGTGACTCAATTGGAAGTGTTAATTAAATTTAAGATAATTGTGAGATTTAGTAAGAAAATTTTTTATCATTATCTTGAATAAATGGTTTTTATTATTATCTTTTTTATCATTATCTTGAATATAATGGCTTTTTATCATTATCTTGAATAAATGGTTTTTATTATTATCTTTTTTATCATTATCTTGAATATAATGGCTTTTTATCATTATCTTGAATAAAATATTTATTGTAATAAACTACTAGATAGCAAAATAAAATCGTAATCGTGATTTCGATAGCGAATATTATCAATATTTCATGAGCTTTTATATTTAATAAACATAAGTCATATTTCCAAACTAATGTATTTCTCATATAAGTTTTCCTCATAGCATTTAATTGAAAATTATTCATAGTTTAGAAATTATCTTTTCGAAGGATTGTTTAAATTATTGATTAAATCCAAACTGAGCATATATTAAATAATATTACTAAAAGAAACGCGAAGTTTAAAATTTTCTTCAGTATGTTATGAAATACGATGATAACGACGAGAAAAAATCATAAGCAGAACAGCTGCATGATCGAAACGCAAAAATTTCTGAAGCAAATATCCATAAGATAGTTTTATGAAGTATGCCTCGATAGAATAACAACTATTGAATCTTAAAAATGTGACTTATAGTTGACGTCAATAAGTTCCCCAAGAACTTTTCATTTTTCAATTGCAAGAACGAGTAATATAATTTGACCGAATTTTAAAATAAACTGATTTTTACGAAAAATTATTCCATACAAATTTGATGAATTCGCTAGAAAAAAAGAAACTCATCAAATTCGTACGAAACAGCCGAATGAAATTGATTTTTTACAGTATGCCGAATCTTTCTTTTTCGAGCGTAACAGAATTTCAGTTCCTTTGCTTTCTTATCGGAGAAAATTAATTAACCAAAAATCATCATCTGTTCAATATCTCATCTTTTCAACGATAATAATTCATGGATGAATGAACTAAACAGGATCAGATTAGTGTATTTATAAAATTTACAAAACTGGCCAGGTAGAAGACGTAAAATGGTTCAGGAAAATTGCAGGGAAATTCAATTAAATTACTCTCAACAGATAGGTATGTGACACCGTATTTTCAGCACTTACACTTTCACCTTTACTTCCACATTGTACAGATAATCAATTTAAAAAGACAGTTAACTTCCCAACATTCCGCTTGTCCTCTTCGTTCATTTCCTCGTATTTCGTTTCTTTTAAAGATACAGTGATTGTGTCATTTCCCTTTTGTCCTTCATACTTCTATATTTTTTTCCGAGATTTGATAGCATTCGTTGCTACCAATCGTCGAATGCTTTATTACCATTCTTCCTCCGTTATCAGAAATTAATCAGTTGAAATCTGCATTGCTCGGTGTCTTATAAAAATATGCTTATGGTTTATTTAATCACAGATCTATGCGTATCAATGCTGCTAACGACAGTGTGGAAGAAAGCACAGATCTCATCCTTTGCAATTCACAGACTGCTTCTTTCCCGGCAATAACACATTTATGGCGTGCTCCTCAACCTTTCATACCGTATTACTTTACATCATCGCCATCGCAATGTTCTCCATTTCCACCATATTTGCCTTACTATTCGAAAATAGCGGTAAGTGAGATGTGTATCGTAAATCTAATGTGTAAAATATTAGATAAATGCGATCGATTTCCCTTAGGAAGAATTGCTCTCGTCTTAGATGCACATACAATGATCTGAAGTAATAATATTAAGATGTGGATGGCCACTGTTTTTGACAAATGTAAATAGGCGATACCAAAATAATTAGCAGATAGCTCAAACGTATAGGTAGTAAAATAATTTGGCATCACTGAACTTTGTCAGTAATCAGTAATCGATATTAATCATTTCCGTTCTTTGCTACTGTCCGAGTCTAAAATAATTCGACAGGCAGAATTTCACAAAATGAATGATTCTACACAGTAATTCGTACAGCTGTCATTTCAGGCAACAACTTCACAGCAGAAATATCAAAATAAGGAGATGCGGAAATCAAGTAAAAGCCATTTCTGGTGTGCCGGAATAGCTCAGCTCTTATGGACAATAGCTTCGATCGTTGCACTGGGACTGCTTGCTATTCTAATACTTGCGCTTATTATTATTTAGGAACACTGTCCAGTAACAACATGAGATATATAGACATTCGATCGTCTCCATATTTGAACATAGGTTTGACAAATTTGATGTATCATTTGTATTTACGTAATTTGTACTAAAAATCAGCTAAAGAAGAAATAATCTCTCAGAAAATAACTCATCCATGAATAACAAAATTCTACAAAGATTTTCACTTATAGCTGTTACCTTAATTCATTTATGATTATGTAATGCACCGAATAAAGAACTATACTCTTGATACTTTGTGATATAGCAAGGTTCTTGAAAAGATTGCGAATTCTCAATTATAAAATTATGCGGCAAATATCAGTCATATATATAAGCGAAAAGCACAGTAATATCTGGTTCGTTATTTATGCTGAATCCAAATTTTATATCAAAACGTATTGGTGCATATCTGACTGTTTAAACTGCCAGTATGAAAATCACACATTCATTGATTAATTACTGATATGAAAATTACAAAATATTGTACTAGAATATTTTTCACGAAAGTTTAATACAGCCAGATATGAATATTATTTTACTGTTATAAAAAAATTTTAAATGAAAGGAAGGTTCCCACAATTCATATATTGTATATTAAAAATAGCTAAATAATTCTACATATCAAAAAATTTCTGGATTAAATATACTAATACCTCTCAAGTAACTACAGCTATATTTTCGCTCAGTATGATGTAAGATTTCTATGCCTGAAATGGATTAAAAAAATCTAAGCAAGTGTGATTAGTATTCAAATTATGCTATGGATAACTGTATGAGTGTTCATTTAAATTACCACAAAAATAAAAAAAAACACAGGAATTGATATAAATGCGAAAAACCACAAAAAATATGCGATCAGATTCACTTCAGCTATTCTCCATAAATAATAACATTATTCAATACATTATCAACAAGAAATTAAAATATGTTACATACATACTTTTTTATAAAATCATATATTACAGTATGAAAATGGTAATGATAAAAGATAGATTTGTATAAATAAAATATAAATGAACTATTCATACTAATGTTTAATTGATAATTATATCATCTATATCTTATAAGCAAAGAACTCATAAATGATCCTCATTAAAAGAAAAATATCTCAGATTTCAGGAATCCATCATATTTTTATTTCTGTTGGAATGAAATCATCAGTGGAATCACTATCTTAAAATTTCTAAAATTTCAGATAAGAAATAATGCCGATAGGAAAGCAAGTTATGCCGTTTAGAGAGTAAAGCTCTCATCTTAATTTTGTCGAAATGCAAATATACTTATACAAATCTATTATCATTACTGTAATATATGATTTTATAAAAAATCTTTTCCTATAGCTCTGCATTATCTGATATCATTTATTTGTTAATTTGCAAAAGATAAATGATCTACAGCATATTTTCTTCTATTTAAATGGAGAAATTATATGAAATTAAAGATAAAATGTTTAATTTAATAGAAGTATAATAGTATGAGGTAAAAGATAAGCAACAGTCCCGTAAAAATTGAAAGAGAATTTTGAAAAATATATTGTATATAATATTTGATTAAAAAAACGAACCGATATTTTATTTATCAAATTCACTGTTCATAGCTAAATGCTTAAAATTCCAGCTAATTGATTATGAGAATATAAAATTGTACTTTTTCCAAAAAAAGAATTCTGAAAACATGAAGCGGAGAGAAGCAAATAAATTTTAAGAATTATGAATATATAAATGATTTCTCAATGAATGGACAGCCATTTTTCAAGTTGACGACAGCAAAATTTTTTGCAAATTCCGAGAAAAAAAACCATGCAATGATAAATTTCACAATACTTCGTCGGGATGTTAATGATCAAGAATTCGAAGATTGCCGGAAACAATTTTGTTTTCAAGGATAGTTCCTGGAGGAATATCTATACGATCACCATGATTTGCTATTATTATTACTGTACCCTAAAACTCAAATATATTTCTGGCGTGACAGCTGATTGAAAATAAAACAGAGCCAAAAATAGCGCTACTAAGCATTAAAAAAGGACTTCGGGAATTTTTATAAAAAGAATCATCTAAGATTGAAAAAATATATGGAGTGGATTTGAAAAAAATATGAATTCTTCGTTACTAAATACCTAATTTTTAAATTCTCGACAGAATGAACTTGTGAACTTGATCATTTTCTAGTTCCAGCAAATAACAAAAAAATACTTTTAACGTAACATCCCTGCCGAACCATACATCACCAGATACTGTTAAGTGATCCAATTCGAGCAGATCTGGAATGCCTTGGAAACGTCTCAAATATTCTTGCACCTGAAATGAATAATGTTTAGTATATATGTATATTTGATCTAATTAAGAAAAACTCAACCATTTTCATACTGGCTTTTTTGACATGATAAATAAAATACTTCAACAAAATAAAACATATTAGAATAAAATGCACTGCATAACAAATATTGGCATATGATTTGAAAAAAAAAACTGAAACCGCATCAAAAAATTATTTACCTTGTCAAAAAAGCTACCCAACTTGACAAGCGGTGTTGTCGGAAAGGAGCGAAGACGGCTGAATGTTAGGATACCATTTTCGATTTCATATAAATTTGACATAAGCAACAAAAGATCGGAAGTTGTCTTGACAGGAAGGAATCGTGAGCGAGGAACATTGATTCCTACAAAAAGAAAAAAGGAACTGAAAAATAACTTTTCTAAAAATTAGCTCTGTTTTGACTGAAAAATCCTAACGAATATAGAGAATTTCAAAAAATATACCGCACGCTCCTTTGAAATTTTTGATAGCAGCGCCAGCAGCAGTTTCTAGCTGTATCACATCTACTCCACGATCCAGATGTTTTGGATTAACTATTACTTCCATTTCCAATTCCTTGTGCTCGATCACTCGCTTGATTGCAGTTAATTTGGCCCATAAATTATTCGTATTAAATATCCTAAAATATTTAGCGAATCTGTTATCAGTAAATTTTTTTAACTTAAATTAATTTAAAATTAAACTTGGACGATTGATGAACAAACCTGAATTTGCTTACGCTTTTAAATTCATCAATATAATCCTTCGGCACTTGAGCGATTTCCAATAACATTAATCGATCTTCATATTGAATCAGTGTACCACCCTGATGCACATAGAGATTAACTTTCATAAATGATGTTAAGAAAATTTGTTAAATTCCTTGAAGCCTCACAAAAAAATTTGTCGTGAAGTTATTGCAAATGAACCTTAATATCAGCCCTGGTCTTATCAGTAACTTCCATTACAAACTCTGGTTGTTGACCATTTGCTTCTTGCACAATGAAATTCAATACATTCATATCAACTGTAGCACCCATATTGTCAATATTTGATAGGAAGCAAAACTAAAAATAGATTCAGAGTCAAAAACAATGCTGATGACGTTTAAATTCTTTATAAACAAGAAAAAAAGCTGTATATACATTATTAAAAACTTTTTTGTCCCACAATTCAATCTATTCAATTGATTTTCTGAATACTAGCTTGAATTCATGCAAATAAAAGTCAAAACAAATAAAAGAAATTCTTCAATATTCGTACCAAAGGATGATGATCATAACTTAAGAACTGTCTGAAATTATGGAAGAAATACATAAAAATTTAATTATTATTAAACTAAAATGAAACCGACGTACATATCTAAAACTTTGTGAAATATCTGACCTGCTTTCCATCTTGAAGGAACTTGTCCAGAAGTCCTGAATTATAAAATGCTTCGTAGAAATTTCCATGACCAGGTGGATACCATCTAGAAAATTTGTAAAATTCAAAATCTGATGGATTTATCAAAATGAGACATACAGTAATTTTAAAGATGAAGTTAAAAGAATGAAAAGAATGAACACATAAATAATCATAATAATATAAATAAGCCAGTTTACTCGTCATGATCACTATCGGTAACATTCTTCACAATCGGCATGAGCGATTCCTTAAATATTCGCGGATATTTCGATTGACAAAAGGAGTGCACATCAACTTGTACATTTTTGTACTTTCTTAGTAATTTCTTCGTATCTTCATCCGTGTTAAACGAATTCATCAAAACCAATGGTACATTGACATCATAAGTACGATTCATATTCTAGAAATTGTTTATATTGTCCAATACAGAGACATGTGCATGAATAGAAAATAGACTAAATCGAATAAGAATTTTATTCTTATTATTATTTCTATTTAATCATATTACTAATCAAAACAGCACTGCCATTATTTGCAATAAACTAGGAATAAATTCTTATTTGATTAACGTAAAATATTCTACTGATATTGTGAATAAGCAGCTATATGAGTTGAGTAAAACAAAGAACTCTGATGATATCAAAGTGATATCGCTTCAACAAACCAGATTGTGAAGAACTTTATAATTAGTTTTTACATATTTAATGTTGTTATATCTTATTGATTTTATAATATATTTACATCTTATAAACCGAAATTCCAATTAAAAAAGTGGATTCGCATTCCGAAGTATTTATGATTTCATTTATTCATTTATGTCAAGAAATCCGCAAACCTGAATTTGTTGTAATGTCAAATCGAGAAAGGTCAGATCATTTCGAACTGAAATTGCAGATTTGGGACCCTTGCAACCCATAGATGTACCCAAACCACCGTTCAACTTTACAACCACCAGTTTGCTCAAACGATCGGTTACTAGATCTTTACTTGGATCATGTAGCTTCAACTGGAAAAATTCCCAGTGAAAATAAAAGAATAAGAAAGGAACAAAGTGGACAAACCGATCTCTATCCTCTACAAATAGAAGCAGCACATTAATTCCACCACAAATGTATGGATTACTTCACTTTCTAATTGAAGCGAAATATATGCACCAAATAAATTGTTAAATTGGATAAGATAGAATTAACTTAATAAAATTAATACTTCTTTATACGATATAATTGCATTATCGGGTAGCGGTTGAATTTTTTTCCATTCAATAGTGGTCTTTGCGCGCAGAAAACGTGAAAACAAATCTCGGAAACCACTCAGCTCCTTTTGTGTAGTCTGGAAATTACCAACACTGACGTTAGCGAACAATTTGAAGAAAAATCCTTAATTATCAAAAGCATAAAATTGACGTTTGAAAATTATTATGTCTTTCACTTATCTCATTATTCTTTTTCAGTGATTAAGATAATTCAAAATTGTCTTTCGAAAAATATGATGGAGTTATTTACAAACAAATACTTCTCTTAACAAATATATACCTTTCATTGATGACCTAGTTATCTAGAAATAATGGAATTTTAGAGATTTATAATCCATTACAAAAAAAGAATAAGTTTTTTCTACATAATTCAAACAAACATCTTTCTGATCAGGTGGTGCTGTTTCTATAAGATTTCGCAGTTCCTGTTCCATTCCTAAAAGAGTTTCGCGTTTTGTTGATGATTTCCATTCTTCTGAACTCTGAAAATTTTCAAGCATAGATTGTAAATATTACTAGAAAAGTTTTTGTCCAATTTTCTAAATCATACCAACTAAATAATCAATCTTTGACATAATGAAAGTGAATAAAAAAGGCGTCGGTTGAAAATGTAAACTATAAAGGACAATTTCTATCGATTTCTGATTAAATTTCTAAGAAAATTTAGATAAAAATATTTAAAAAAGCAATATTTGAAGAAACAACTAACATTTATTTCATTCACAGAGGACATGTGATGTAATTGGGAATAGGAAAATCTATATTAAAGTAAAAACATATTAAATTAGAAATGAATGAAATGAATACGATAACAATATTATTTGTTCGAGGTTGATAATAATCTCATTAACTTAATGGTGCAAATTTTCCTCACTGAAAAGATCGAACAAAGCATGAGAAAAGCTACAACAGTTGTAAGAAAAAAAATAAATAGCAGAGAATATCTCCTAGATATATCATTAATCAAAAATAAAGACCGTGATTCTTGACACAATATAAGCTTAGTTAATTGTATAGTGAGTGGAAATTTGAAAAAACTGCCAATTTTTCTCCACCAATTTTAATTTCTTTCAATTGCTTCATTTCTCAAAGTACTAACATGTATTAAATATGAGAACGACTCTCATTATAAAATTATGATCTGAGCCGCAGTAAACAACTAAAAAAGATTGATTTAGGATTAACATCAAGAGCGAGGAAGGGATTGTTATCGGCCATGTTCAAGAGATGCAATACTAAACAGAATGATTGTATTGATCTTGGTATAATTGAAATACGGAAACAAATTCAAAAAATTAGAAAAGCAATAAGAAACAATTTAGTGCAGCTCAACTTCAATTGAGCATCAAGAAACATACACAGTATGAAAGTCCAAAAAAATTAATTTCAAAATTTTCTTCTAAATCGCAAGAAAAGATCTACTAATAACTGATGTTCAACTGAAGTTGTCTTATCTGTCATACTATCAAAGCATACCAGAAACCTACCAACATCGCTTTACGTCTCCAACGTAAATGTTTGACAAAACAATGTTACGATTATTTTTACGCACTTATATTTCAGTTATATTTATAATTCAAATTTCTGCTAAAAGAATTACTAAAATTCTTTGAGGCAGTATAAGTGACCATGTCGTTCATTTTAATTTTTAGATGCCATTTAGGATTCTTCGAGAAACTTTTTTTATCAACTGTATCAATCGTTCTAGTGATATGCAGTTTTCATAGAACAGTTTACAGATTATTTTAAAAAATGTCAAACAGAAAAAGTCATCACTATTCTCATAGTTATAATGATGCCGTTAAAGATTATTTGTTCTTCAAATCCTATATTTCAGCTAGATAGCTTTTTGTCACTATTACATTACTATAAGTTGGAATTGTCACTATTATATTACTATAAGTTGGAATATATTTAATTATGTCTTCTTATTACAACATGTTTCAGATAAGAGCAAAATTCGATCTGCAAAATCTTACAGTAAAACTGTGTTCACAATTTTCAAAATAGGGATAATTTACCTTGTCAGTCTCTTTCTGCATCATATTTTCGATTAAAACCAACTTCAGCTTATAACTGAGAACGGTGACCAATTCCGAAAATTACTATGTTGCAATTGCTAAAAAATCAAAATTCATAATTTCTTTCGGTACAAATATTTTATTCGTTAAAGTTAAAATATTACAATGATTAGTGTTGCTTTCTTTTCCATATGAAAAGAATTTTACACCTAACTTTCTCCAGGGCCATAAAAACTTGTCATTAAAAAATTCCAACACACCATATAATTTGAATCAATATAGGACGAAGAACACACCAGAAATATAAAGGCACACAATTTATTGCAATAAGACATGAAAGGAAAGAACTGATTTTAGAATGAAATAAAGTTGGGTAACTTAAAGAAATAAAAGATAAGGACAACAACTACAGCGACAACTATTGTTTGTATAAGCATTGATCTTTGAGCAGCAGAATATTGAGAAATATAATTCGTACAATTACAAACAATATTATAAATAAAGAGCAATTTTGATAATTTAAGAAAGGCCAACAACAATAATAACAACAACAACAACAACAAGACCCATGAATGTAGTTTTCAAGACTACGATAAAAATAAGATAAGATTGATCGAATCATTTAGACTGATCGAATCATTCACTCTTAGATGACAAAACACCGAAAGTGCATTTGCACCACAGGTAATAAATATACGGAATCATGAAGAGTCTATTTCTCAATTAAATCTGACGCGTCAAAATAATAGAAAGATTAGATGAAGAATTATAATACAGCCATAGCATCTCCAAGTTCAGAAGAAAAAACTCGGTCAACGAAAACTTTTATACGTGATGAAAGCTTTTTAATAAAGAAATTAAAGTTAACTTAATTCATGAAATTCACTGTTGACGGTTAATTTTTAGCATGTGATCCGCAACTTTAAACAATTAATGATCAATACCAACTTTACGTGTGGAAGTTTACTACTAGCAACTACAAAATGAGATGAATTGAAGAATCTGAAACATGTGTTGAAGGAAAGTGCTCTATATACTATCTCCTATCTTATCTCGATGAGTCTGATAAGAGAAAAGTAGATATAATAAAGCATTTAGCAAGAAACGCAGAAATAATGCAGACTTTATAGTCTTTATCATTAATTAGCGCGCGATTAACTATATAAAATCACCTCGTGCATAAATTTTATAAACAAAAACTGCACTCAAATATTTCTCATAAATTTTTTGCAATACAATAAAAGGTCGGTAAAGTTGATTAGTGAATATGATAATTTTCTGGAGAGAATATAAAGAATGACTTTCTCAAAGTCAGAAACATAAAATTGAAGACTTACTCTATCTTGAAACAGTAATAAATAAATAACTGAATTTGACTTCTATAAACTTTATAAAAGAGGTAATAAAACTAATTTACCGCAAAGTCTAAAAAAAACATTGATTTCAGAAAAACAAAAAAATCATTTTTTGATAATTATCACGAGAATTTCACAATTATGAAATATAATGAAAGACAAATGAATTCAAACAAGACATTAAGTTCCTTCTGGAAATTTTGGAAATTATAAAGAAGAAAAACTATTATTTACCAATAAAAAGAAACACTGGAAAAAACAAAGTAATAAAGAAAGAAAGCAGAAGAGAGGAAAAGGATAGAAAACGGATTTTGTTTTTCAATGTTAGCTAACGAAAAACACCTCGCTTATACAATCAATATGATCAGCTCACTGGGGAGTTAAAGTTTCGTCAGCAATCCAATTCACTTCAGAATCAATATTTTTTGTAGGCTGAATCACGTCGCACTGACTTTCTCATAATATCAAATTAAAATGTCGATAACTTTGTAATCAATAAAATTCAAGCTTTGCATATTGAATTACAATAGAATTACATCATGTAAATATGACAAAATTGAGCACAATAATATAGCCCGAAGATTTTATCAACTTTGATTGAAAAATTTTCACTGTTTAAATGATTAATTGATGGTGTATGCTTCAGTCAACAAAAGAAGGTTTCGCATTACAATCTACTGATTGTTGTTATATGGGACAAGTAAAAAACAATTATACTATAAGTAATATATAACTTCAGTGACACTTCACAACAAATAGCAAAATGATTACGATGAGTAACGCAAAAAAATCTATTAAAATGAACACTCTTTTAAAGTTTTATTATAAATAATTTTTCTCAGATGACAAAAGTTGCTACAATAGGGAATAGATCCAACTAGCTCTTGATAAAGACAATTCTATTTGTTCAAAAGCTGTATTATTCATTAATGAAGATAATAGAACTCAATATTTATTAGTGCTTGACATCTACTAGCAAAGTTGTAAACAAACTAGAACGAAAAAAGAAATGTCTAATTTTTTTTCTTTCTCTGAAAAATCTAAAGTGCTAAATAGGTAATTACTTTTTATTAAAATCCATTTCTAATTTTTCAAATAAAAACAATTTTTACAATTTCCGGGAAACGATAATCAAACAACCTTCAGCGCGCGCTCCCGAAGATGGCCCGATAATTCAGAATTAAATTGATAATGGTCGTCTTTTTCAGCCATTGTATTTCATAGTGAATGGTAATTCACGTACCTAAAAACTATAATCAGACAGAAAAACAGCGTTAACAGGACTTTATAGATGAACAAAGAAAAAATGTAAAAACTACGCAGCAGTATATCATTCAACACAAATCTAAGACAAAATTTTTTACTGCTTTGAAGCAAATATTTACAAATTTCTTCCCCGCTAACTTAGATCCGAGCGCTACTCAGCCATTCCAGCTTGAAATACATTGTTTTATCCCTATCCATTTGTAATTCAGAGTTTACCCTGATTTTGCGACAGTCAAAACAGAAACGACTAAAGAAAAAATAAAAGTAAAAAACGAGAAAAATTATTAAAATATTTTAAACTTTTAAAATAAATGAAAATTAGAGCTAATAAGAAATAACAAAAACCAAATATTATTTTATAAGGATGTGATACTTACAGAATAACAGACAAATACATAAATTTATAAGCTACTTGAAATGTGCAATAAAAATATCTGAAAAGAATCCAAATTCACAAAAAAAGTTGCATATATTGATCGAAATATCATTTTAGATAATTTTTTAAAAAAGAAATAAAATTCAAAAGTGATAACAGAATGATAAAAAAACTAGACATGAGAAATTTAGTGCAATGATAAGAAACAGAATGATAATGACAACCATCTCTACATTTTTTCATCATCAAAAATTTTTACCTGTCTCTTGAGATCATATCTGTGTCTATTTAATTATTTAATGACTCATTAAGTCATTCATGCATAAGTTTTAAGTCGATATATATCACTCTTATCACATATTTTTAAGCTAACAGAAAGTTTATAGAATATAATGACAAAAATATAATGACTTAAGAAGCTAGCAGAACTCTCAATTTCTTTGAATGATAAAACCGACGATATGATAAACTGTCTGAGTCCGAGTTATTCAAATATGAATGACTTCATGAATGAATAAATACATAAAATAGATACAACAATCTTAAAGCTTTATATTGAAGGGAGGTTTGTAATTTTAAACTGGAAATATCGATTTCTTTAAAAAGAAGCAATTTATGTCTTTTGTTCGTATACATTTCATTGCAGTTTGATAAAAATATCGGAACTCACTTTTCATGGTACGAGATAGTGTGATATGTCATTTTTTAGTGTATTTGTGATATGTGTTTTCTAAAATTAAGAGTACGACAATTATCGGAACAAACATTCACTGTAATCAAAAAAATAATATGGCACTACAGAGAAAAGATGAAAGAAACGTTTAGCGATCAATTTCATTCAAAACATAATTATATAACATCAAATGCTCCTGTATCTAGCATAATGTTCAAAAAAAGAAAAGACAAATGAGAAGAAGCCTGCAGAGTGTTAAAAGAAGAAACTGATATTCGAAAATTTGATAATAACATATGAAACTGTATTCGGCTTTATCAAACCTCTGATGTTAATTAGTGGCATATGCTTGCTATCTATCTTATAACTGTTCAACTACCTTATTTCATTGGTCTTCGACAACCATTCATCCAACAATATTAGCTATATGATGAACCAAAATTTTTGATAACCCAAGAATTATATCCTTCACTACTCACCTTCTTTTATTATTTCTCACAAGAATGAAAAAGAACAGTTTTCACAATGATCAAATTTAGCTACTTTATGGGACCCAAGTCCATTGTTGTCGACAAGAGACATATTTTTTAAAAATATTTTGAAATCCTTCCGTTAAAATACTATTGCCATATTTACGTTAGACTTCAAATAAAACATTTAATTGAAATATCGATCAGCCAGATATGCCATGATCCATCACTTCGCATTTCTCAGAAAACTTGAATTAGCTTTAAAATTTTAATAATTACACAGCAGAAGTAAACAACAAAACAGAGTAGAAAGATTGAAGCAAAAAAAAAAAAAAAAACAAAAGAAAATAAAAAGAAACGAATAAAAAGACATCAACATTAGCATTACGGACCAAAACACAATATAAAATGATCATATTCATGAAAACAATATTCGAAGTTCTAAACAACGATTGGACAATTTATTATTTCAAGAAATAAAACTCATGTCCTAGAGCAGTGATTAAACCGCTAATTTAAAAACAAATTCATTTCGAAAATTTCTGATAATCCTATCTCCAAAAAACTCAGCTCTACATGACACTGGAAGTTACAATATAACTTGTATTTCTGAGGAAGTTAACAACCTGTCTGAACTATTCAAGATAAATTTGTTAGCAACCGATCATAATAACATAAGAAAACTGATAATTAACCTAACAGTTCAATTCTCATCCAAAAAAAAACTAGGTCATGAGATGTAAACAGTTTGTTTTCCAATGCTTTACTGAATCTACTTATAGCTTATCGCATCGAATTTAACATGAAAAACGGTTCCTTTATTTAATCATATAAGAATTCATTCTTCACTGTTAATTTAATATCAATAAACAATGAAATTTAAGCGTATGGAAAACAAAAACTACAACTTCATTTGCATAAACCATTGAATGCATATAAAAATAACTATCAATGAACTTATGAGAACCGTTTAATATTTTAAGGTGAGATTAATAATTTTAATTCTAAACAGTTGTCAATTAGATTCAGTTTAAAATTAGTGCTATTTATGTTGACTAAATCAGCACAATGAAGAAACAATTGCCTATATTATAAATTTCGTCAAAAAACTGGGAAAGTAAATTATTCAGAATTTCTTCTCAAAAAATATTATAGAAAATATAATTATTATCACTGATCATTTCTACCACGCGATTTAAACAAACGGTTATTGTTGAGACCTAACTTAATCCAATTTCTAGAACATATTTTCTTCATGTAACGCACATCTTTCGCCCGTTGTACTGCTACAGTTCCTGAAAATTAGCAATCCGGGCCAAAGAAAGATTCATTCAAAATAACTTTCTAATATTTTTCTAATAATCATGATTCAAAATTTATTTCAAAAACAAACCAGGTGTTCCCTTCCAACCCAACTCTTTGTACTGCCCAATCACTGTTTTCTTAAGAACCTCTTTTTTTGATGGTCACTTCTAATTTCACATCCTACCGGCTTTAAACGCTGCTTGTAATAACGAAGCAATGAACGATGCCCAATTTTTGCACCTAAAAAGTTTGAAATAAAGAAAACAAAATAAAATAACTTCATAATTTTCAAAAATTCTTTTACATTGAAAAAAATTTTAACTAACCTGATGGCACAGTAAGAGTATACCCACTGTCTGTTAAAACAATAGGATAAGATTTTTCAACGTCTTCTTCTTCCGAATACATGGAACTAGAACAAATAATATAACTGTCATATGTTTTGTAACAAGAATAATTGAACAACCACTGTGTTAACATTAAATTTAAGAAACTTACCTGTAGTCATAAAAGTCTTCGAACTCGATCATTTCCTCTACACTGCTGGCAACATGGCAATGTCCCTTATCACGCATATGTTTCTGGCATGCATCTAGTGAGGAAAATCTTTTTCGCTCATTACAAACCAAACACATATTACCACCACCAATTTTCAAACCTCAAATATTTTTTTTTTGCATGAAATATAAAGGAAGAATTTAAAATACACATATGCGTATGCAAAATAAAAGTAGATATGATTACCTAAATAATACAGCATGCCGCTAACATCTGTACAAAATTCTGCATCTGGAAGGAAAAATCCATGCAACATGCTCATATGCATCAAATTCGCTTCCATATCGTTCGAATCAAAATTGCAAAATAAACAAATTGCTTTCGGAATAGCCTGCAAGGAAACAATGATTTCATTTCTCTCATTAGCATATATATATATATATATATATATATATATATATATATATCTTTTATTTTCTTTTTTTTTGAAATGAATGGAATGAATAGCGCAGATATCGGACTACTAATTTCTAACATTATATTAACTTTAGAAGTGAATTATTAGGCTTGGGATAAAAAACAAATATACATAACCAACTGACTGAATGTCACATAAAATAAGATTAAACCACCTTAGATTCATCGAAATTTTCTTGATCAGTACCATGACCAGTAATCCAACCATCGCTATTGTCCTCACAGTTACTCTCTTCTATATTTACTTTATCGACATGATTGTAATGAAGACCATTTATCTGTTTTTTCGTGATTATTGTTTTATTTGTTCTAATCTTAAAAATGAAAAAAATTACTTCCATTTTTTACTTTTGAACTTATAGATGATCTTTTTAACAAAAAGAATCATGTAAACAATGCAGTACTTTTTTATCCTTTAATTTTTTCGAGTGTAATACCTTGACATTTCTTTTGAATATGTTTGTTTCACTTTCTTTATGTTTCTTAGAACTCAGATGATTATCGTATGCATTTGTTGATTGAAAGTGTTTGCTACAACATTTACAAATAATGATTTTTATTTCTGTATTTTTTTCGGCGGTTATCTGAAAATTAATATAATAAAACCAATGAAATGACACAGGCATACAATTATCACTAGGTCGAATTAAAAATAGAAAACTGCGAGCTCAGTTCAGAAATAATGTTATTTTATGTAATAATAAATACAAGTGACTATTGTAAAATTTAGGCATTTGTTCTTAGATAAAATGAAATTCAAAAATTAAATAATAAAAAATTCAAAAAGTCGAAAAAAAATTCAAAAAATTTAAAAAAGAAAAATTCAAAAAAATCGAAAAAATTCATAACTCTTGTATATTACTCATAAAAAATTATAGGAATTGAAGTTAGTAATAAATTTCAATTATTAATTAATCTTTCCAACACGGAACAATCCAATTAACTACACAAGTATTTTATTTTCATTGGATAATTTTCATTAGTACCATTCAGTGTAATGAAACCTTACTGACTTTGAAATCAGTTTTAAAAACCAGCAAATACAAATTCATCCTACTTCGAAGTTTTCAATTTTTTTTTCTAAATTACTATCATTAACCAAGAAAACACCAGTGCCTCATTAAAAGTATAATTTTATAATAATTTGAACAACAAAGCCTGCAGATATATATTATAATGTCCGTCATATGCAGTAGTTCATATGAACTACTGCATAATGCTGACAACGTCGATAAATGTTAAATAAATCTATAACTACAGAAAACAGCTGACCTCTTTTCTGTAAGCAGTCACTTTTTGCCTAAACTGTTCTTCGGTTACAACAGGAAAGCCAGTAATCTACAAAGAAAATATCAACCATCAGTAAAAACTTTATATACAGATTTACAATGTAAATAATTTATGTGTAATTGGTGCAATCGTAATTTCCACAACTTTATTTCATTACTGATGTAGCCTTATTAAAAACAGACAAAAAAGAAGCTTAAATTACTTTTCTTTTAAGATTATAACGATGCCAATCCGTTTTATAATGTTCTCGTTGTTGATTACTATTTACGAATAAAACTTGACAACATAAGCAAGTAAGACCATTCGATGCATTCATGATTCAGCTCTGTAGTAAGCACTGGAATTACGAATTAGTAAAGACACTTAAAACTATTTAATCTCGAGTCTAATAACTCATGCATTAGCAATCGTCTAATCATCCTTTTTCAACGAAGAACGATCAAACTACATTAAATTTCAAACTCCAATAAAATCGATCTTAATGAATGGTCCAAAACGCCAGTCACTCAATCAATATGCGGATAACGCGTATGCGTAGATAAACTCATCGAGGCAAAATCTAAAAGATAAGTAATAAAGTGACTTAATTATGTGGAACTTTATGTATGCTGCACATAACTGGGCCGAGATATGTACAGTTTATGTGATTATGAGTAATCCTTTTTTTTATCTATTCTCCCTGCAAATCACCTAGTTTATCTCTCTATTCACCACAAAATTAACATTTCTCTGCACTGATAACTTGATCGGTTTTAGTGAGTGTCGCAGTTACACATAATGCTGATGATAAAGGATTACAACAGGTGAAAATCACGAGCAACAAAGGGTGCAAATCGAAATCTCCAGAATTTTATACTGCTTGCACGATATCGTTCTGAGGCACAAACAGTCTATTACAACTTTATTTTTAAGGCGCGAATTTTCATTTTTATAATTTATTAAAAATCATCTATCATACAGACATAATCGTTCAAGTCTGAGAAATAAAATGTTCTTGAAATTAATCGTATACCATTTATTTCACGCAATCAAAATATAAAATTGCAGCTACTGATGGGAATACACAATTTGTTGCCCTTCGTGAAGAATGCATGCCGCCAGGTAGACTTTTTGTAGAATTTTATTTTACTTTCCAAGGTCGTATATTGATATCAGTAATTTCCTTTGTCTTTCCATTTGCTTATTCTTTGAAAGTCCGATATAAATAAAAATATATAATGTATTGTCAATGATTGCGAATTATTTCTGATGACTTCACTCATATTTCTCTTCAATCAAAATCTCAATCCCTTTGTTGCATGCAATAAAACATTCCATGCATGTTATCTATAGTAAGCAAGTACCGTGAAAAGAATTTATTTATGCCTAGAATTATCTGTTTTTAGGGAAATATCAGAGAATTCGCACACCAGTCAATTGCTGTAGATGTTAGTTGCCTATTACACCGAGGATTGATAGGATGCGCTGATAAAGTTGCTCAAGGATGTGAAACCGACTTGTAGTTTCTTCCATATAAAATTCTTATACTAATTCAGATTTTTTTACCTACACCTGTAAAAATTTAAATTTTAAATTGTAATTTTTTTATAGACAAAATAAATGAGTTTTAGTCACCAGAATTTGCGAAATCCGCTTCGTTATTTTAAATAAACATGATTCTTCCAATTTTTTCTCCATAAATACAGTTTCTTATTCGTGTTATCATGATTTTTTAGTTATATACGCTACGTGCTGAAATATGTAAAGGCTTTACTCGCAGTTAATTGTCATATTATTCTTGTATTCGATGGACAAATGCTGCCTGCTAAAAAAGTTAATCTTAGTCTTATTATGAATGCCTAGTTTAATTTATTGCTAAAACAGATTTTGCTAGTTTTTGAAATTGATAGTTACAGGAAACTAATAGTTCACGACGCGAAAAGCGTGTTTTCATAGGCAAAGAGGTGATTTATTATTGAGCGAAGGTAGAGCCAATGAAGCTTATGATTGTTTTAAACGAAGTGCTTCACTAACACCCAAAGTGATTGAAAGCACTATCCGGGTAAGAATGATTCTCCGAATTCAGAAAATTCCTACATATCACATAGAAGAACAAAATAAGAAAATGAGACATAAAAGCTCTTAAAAATTCATAAATATGTCATAAACGGATTTTAATTGTATTTTAATTATAAATTTTAATTTGAATTAAAATCCGATTACAGTTCTAAATTTTTCAGTGATCTACTTTTTCTGAATAAGCAAGATGCATAAATCGTATTTATACTATTTATAAAATAGTACGCAAAAAAATACTGGGCACTTTTTCTTTTTTGATTTGGCTACTCAGTAATCATTTAATACTTACTGATTAAAGGCATTTCGGTGTTTGAATATGGTTGATGTTATCGTAGCTCCTTATGAATCTGATGCGCAGCTGACTTTTCTTACTAAGGCGAAAATGGCACAGGCAGTAGTTACTGAGGACTCTGATCTTATCGCTTTTGGTTGTGAGAAAGTCAGTTATTTTTTCATCCATCATTTGGTAGCATGGCAGTTTAGTATTAGTTTTAGTTTTGAATCAATCAAGTCCTGAATAAAAGTAAATCTCTAAATTTAAATTTGCAGATAATTTTCAAAATGGACCCTTCTGGATCTTGTGTTGTCTTTGAGCAAAACTTGTTGCCAAACTGCCTGTGTAAAGCTCTTGCAGAAAATTTTGATTTTGATAAGTTTCGGAGAATTTGCATTCTTTCAGGATGTGACTACTTACAGGTAAATATATCAATTTTTGCCAGTTAGATTCGAACATACTAGTTCAGCCTAATATTTCTGACATTTACTATTATTTCATTCCTTTCATTTTGTATGAAGTTAAGCAGAAAAAAATTGTCTATATTGTGCTTCGCACATGCTTCACACTTCATAATCTTAACACACCTCAGTAGGAAGAAAATCAGTTTCTGTTCTGAGCAAAATCTTTTGGAAAATGTATTCAAAAGAAATGTGGAATAAAATTTCGCGAAATAAAAATTCTTAGCGGTTTTTTTTTTTTTTTTTTTGTAAAATCACTACGGTGTCTAAGAAATCTGATGATTCTGACAAAGTTTTTGTTTAATTTATAGACTGTTTTAGTGAATTGATTGTAACTAATGATCGTATTGCTCAGTTTTAGGCAGGTCTTCCTGGAGTAGGCCTAAATAAAGCGGCAGCCTTTTTTGCGAAAACCAATGGTAGAAATTTATATCAAGTAAGTAAAAACATATCGACGAATATTTATCTTTGAAAAGATGTTTTTGTTCTTTTCAAGCATCTTTTTTAGATATTACCTCGACTTCCACGATATCTCAACAAAACTTCATTGAAAGTGACCAAACAGTTTATCGAAAATTTTATCCGTGCCGAAAATACGTTCCTTTATCAAATTATTTTTGATCCGATTGAGAAACGGCAGCGTCCATTAAATGAATATCCATTGAATCAGCAAAGCAGTCAGAATGATAGCGAAGTAGGTTAATGTAAGGTTTTTAATTAGATTTAATTCTAAGCTGTTAAAGAAATTTTGATATTTATAGCTTCATTCGAATAACCAAGCAGGTGGTGGCCTTTTTGTTATGCAGGAAATATTCAGCCGCCAGAAATTGCTATGAGGTTTGTTTTTTGAAAACTTAGCTTTGTCATACTAGTTTTATCATATTATTCCAGTTTAATCTTTAAGAAATGCTAATTTCAGTTTTGCTTTGGGAAATATTCCGGGTGCTTCTCAAACTGAACAAATGACCCTACCTGAAAATGTGCCTGATTGGTCAATTTGGAGCTCGAACTACAAAACTGCAGAAATGCGGCAAAAGGAAAAGTATGATGAAGAAATCAAAAAAAAATCATCTTGCGGGGTATTCATAGTAACTGTTGTTGCTTATTGTTACATTTGAAATTTTTCTAGGAGTGGCATAGAAAAGTAATGCGGAAATTGAAAAAAAGAAAAGTAGGTAATTTTTAAAATATTCTAAATTTTTAAACTATAATCTTCATGCTTACAATGTTTCATTTAGCTGACATTGCCTGAAAGATCTACGGAAAATGTGTTCGAACATATTAGTGAATCTTCTCGGCCCCCACCGCTACGTATTTCAAATTGCTTATCAACAGCGAATTCTAAAATATTAGCAAATAGTTTAGCCGATGATGGCGACAACTTTGTTCCGTTTGAAACAGTAAGGGATTCGTATGAAGTTCGCGTAATTTATGAAACCTTCATTTTTTTAAAGAATTTGTTTTTTGCTTTTTCTAATTGATATAAAAAGATTGTGTTATATAAATGCGTTTTATTATAGAAACCATTAATAGAAACTCCAAAAACCAATCAAATTTTTACAAAAATTGGATCTATCTATTCTATCGGTCTTAAAAAAACTGGAAACGGCGCTCGTCGAAACTGGAATTGTGATCACATATTAAATGAATTTGCTACTGCGGCAAACTCATCACAAAAAAATCTTGCGAACTCTCATCATAGTATAATTTTTAATTTACCGTCGTTAGTAAAAATATTGATTACTTTTGTGATAACATAAAAGTTAGATTTTATTCATAACCCGTTTTCTTAAGCATCAAACATAATTTATTGTATTTTGTATGAGTTTTTGAATGACATTATTATTTATAACAGTTAATTTATAGCTTCGGTAGAAATACCTGTTAAAAAGTCCCGTAAGATTGCTGAAGATGATTGTATTAACCAAGATAATGATACTGATCAAGATATCATACCCGCCATGTCGTTAACGAATAACTCATTTGAGACATCGAGAAACAGCAAATTTTGTAAGAAATATTTTTCGATCAAAGGATCAAAAATAAGGTTTTTTTTTATTTCTATTAGAAATAAAATTGTTTATGTACGTCAACTTAACCAGAACTTTGAGATTTGCACTATGATGATTTTTGAAATACATAATATAAATTTTAATTCCTGTGTCTGAAGTAATTTATTTTATTCAAAATTTTAGCGGTCTTTCACGACGTTCAGCTTCTTTACATGCTCCATCCGGCGTTTCCCAACTAGAATTATCTCAGATAAGTTTCATAATTAATTAATTTTCGAAAATTAATTTCCTATTTTAGAATTGCGTTTTTCTTATTGTTGCAAATTTATTGCTATTGCTATAAATCACATTGTCAGTGATTTCTTCAACTTTATGAGAAAGGTCATTTTAAGATAGACAGTAATGGGTCTCAATATATTCAAGAAAAAGCGAATTCATATACGTCAGACGAAAAATAAAATCTCAACCATCTGCGATGCCATTTATCATATTTGAATCAAATTGTTTTCAGAAATGTTGCAATATGTTTTGTTTGAATTTAAAACAACTCAAACTTTTTTGGAATTAATTTTTAGTTTTATGTAAATTTCCTCTTCAAATAATCAGTTAAATTCTTTTGCACTGGTTTCTTATTCGGCTAATTTTTCCATCATTAATTACCACACTTTTTGCCATTATTAAATTTTTTGTCGATTTTTTATCGACATTTTGCAACTTGTAAAATCTAAAATTTTACTGTACTTTATCCGACTATTTATATCTTGAACATTACTATTGTTATATTAGTAATTTAGTGCTTTTTACTTAAATTTATGCATACTTTATTTTAGGCGCTTCTTTTGTTAAAATCTTTATCTTTTTTTCCGGTGTATTTTCGTTCCTTAACTGTTAGTCATCGAATATGAAATTTTGTTTATTGTGAGCTTTTAGAATATCTGTTTGTTTGCTCTCGAATTTTTTGTTTTTCCACATCTACCGACAAATATTCGCCTGCAGTAGAACTATAAATTTTAATACTGAGGATTAATGGTTGTCTTGTAGCCTCATTCCTTTACTTCATTAGATAAAAGACAGTTATTCATTTCTCTTCTTTTTTATTACACGATGCTTCTAGAATAACATGAAAAACCTGCAAGGTTAATGACTCTTCAGATTATGGATTCAATTGATGCCTCGATTCCTTTTATCATATTAATAAATAACTTCTTGCGAGACATGATATTCAAGTTGTGTCATTACTGCGTCGTCTATCACAAACGTATTTATCCGAAGTTCTCGTTCGCAGAAAAATAAAAATCAAAAAGTAGTAACATTTGTTGATATAATCAAAAAACAAAGTGAGCATCGGGTGTAGAGCTTAGGCTCAATCATTTTAAATAATCGTTGTCATCGAAATTATCGTTCTTGTAAAGAAAGTGAGTGTTGAAAAATAAGTTTAATAATTCGTGTTCCCAGAGATTTGTTAAACTATTTTTGATATATTTTAATCTATTAAAAGTCGTAAAGAAAAAATTTCTGAGTTGCAAAAATGCTTCCCAAAAAAAAGTTTTAATTTTAAGACTTTATTGAAAGACTTTTAGAGGATTAATAACTGTGTATCTAGTATGAGTTTCATATGAAGATTAAATGTGGGAGAAATAACTGCAATTCATCTAAATTCATGAAAATTTTAGAAATCCATGTTTTATGCATAAAAGAAATGAAAACTTTAAACTATGCAAAGCAGGAAACGAGGAATTGAATTTTGTCGATTTGTCGGGAAATTTCTTTAATGATGTTTCTTCATAGAAAAAATTTTTAAAATTTGAAAAGAAATTGAAAATTCGCTTGAAAGATATTGCACCGACTGAATTATTGTATATTTTACTTTATTTTTTTTTTAATAAGTAATACTATATATTTGCAACGACGTTTTTTGATATAATTGATAGATATGCCGTTCATAATCCATTTTCTGCATACAGATGTTCAATGTGTTTTTGTTAATTGATTTCCGTTTCATCTATTCAATTCCAAATTGATTAATTTTCTTGTAAAAATTAGCCCTTGAGCTAGTTTTGCATTTTATGATGCTATTTAAGTAAATGACCAGATTTGCAAGTTGGAAATGATGAATATAGTCCAAAATAATATTGATTTGCGACAAATGTGTTGTTAAAATATCAGATAACAGGTCGTGAAGTTTATGAAAATCAATTTTCTAAACTAATATTACCAATAGATCATAGATTAAAGTATTCTTTAATAAAGTGTTAAATAATGAGTATATTGGACGTTTAAACAAATTAGAGATAAAATGTTAAATAATGAGTATGTTAGACGTTTAAAGGATCGAACCGGAATATAATAAACAAGTAAAATAAAATTAGAAAATGATGGAGCAAATTAAAATATTGTGGTCGAAAATGGATTCAAACGGAAAGAAAAAAATATATGTCTTACGAGGAAATAAGATAATTTTTCCGTAACTTTTCTAAAGAATGAATGGACGATTATTTAAAAACTATTCAATCCGACTTAAGATTTTGAATTAGATTTTAGAAAAAGTTTTCCACTAAACATTTGAAAATTTTTGACCTCACATCAACATTCGCTTACGAATATTTCCTACTTTATTTATTCCATTTTTCATCTCTATATTTTAATTACAAATATACTCGCTCATATATTTATTCACTTTTACCCAGTTTTCAAGTTTTACATAAAGACATCCAGGAGTTTCGTTATCTATAATAATTTCTGAATCAGAAGTGTCCAATCACGTTTATGTTAAAAAATTCAAACAATTTTAAGTGTTATAATTTGAGGGAATTTATACTTTGTCTCTTATTTTCCGCAATTTCAATTTTCAGATTATAACTTAAGAAATTGATTGACTAAATAACATCCCCGACTGTTGGGAAATTTGTTGTAAGCGATCTGGAACTAGTAATTTTCATTTGTTGGTCAGTTATGAGCAACGTACGAATTACTTCTTTTTATTTATTAATTATGCTACAACTGATATTATTTTTTATGCATATGCAGTATTTTATTTTAATTTGTTTATTATATAATATCACTACAACATTTTCTTTGAGATGGAATCTGCGCATTACTTTAAGTTTTCATTACCATTAGTACCATAATTCATCGTAATATGGCGAAACATGCGAGCATCATCTACGACAGAATATACCCTTGACAATAGCTACCTTAAAATCCAATAAATTTATTCTACTTTAACTGACCATATCTCTTCTGCTTATGCAGTATGCCCCATATTATTATATCTCTATCGCTTTGTATTATTCTACATGTAGCAAAAGATATTTCAAAATGTAAAATCACTGGTCAAGTTTCCATTCATTTGAATGAGTTATTCCAAAGTAGAGAGATGAAAATGACGATATCATACGTACTATATAACGTCACAATATTATTCATCTGATGCATCTGCTACAGTATTAATTATTACTGCATTGAAAGAATATCACCATATAATAAGTATACTGCCTTTCTTATACAAAGTATGATCTGTTGGAAATAACAGTACAGCTTTTATGTACAGTTAAAAGCAATGCAACATTTGCACATTTCTATGTCTCATCTAATTCTGAAATGTTTTTCATGATTTTATTAAACATATGTAGCATGCATCTACTGGATAAACATTTTTTATCAATAAATTAATATTTTAATTCAATTTCTTGCTGTTGAATTAGAAGGTGTCTTCATGATAAGAATGCAGAAAAAACCGGTCGATAATCGATAATCGATAAAGATGAAATTTCTTGATGAATAGATTTTTCTCATGAAATTTATTTTAAAATCAAAAATAAACAAAATTCATTGCTGCAATAGCAATGAGTATTTGCATGAAAGTAGTGCTATTTTGTAAAAATTTTTATCGTTTTCCGTTGATAAAAAAAAGGAATAAAATTTAACGGACAAATTCTCTTCTGCAATTAACAAAAAGATAAATGAATGCATTATTCAGAACTTTCTGGAAATTATTTTGTAGAATACAAATATGGCCGTAAAATCGAAAGATCACTTATTTTTTACCCCATTTGATACTACTGCTTCACTACGATTCTTCTACTCCTTCTGATCCGGGCGATTGGATTGTGAATATATAATAGCATGCAGTCTGTCTAATACTATTCTCCTTCGATCAAAAAAAAATATTATTATTTTGAGCTTTTTCGATCTTCGATTAACGAATGAATGAATTTTTGATAGGTAAAAGGACAACTTGAAATGACAATAGAAAGAAAATAGCAAACAAAGAGAGGTGCGGGGTGACGATTAAATATGAGGAAAAGCACAAAGGAATGCGACGTCGCATAAATTTAAAGCACTCAACTTATATTTGTCTTTTTCTCTTCGCATTCTTAACATTCTGATGATAAGGAATTTAAAATAAATTAAAATTGCGCCAATAACTTGCATCAATAACTATGAGTAATTTCTTGCGATGTTACGATATTTATTTTTTTTAATGTTACCCAGTGCTTCACAAAAATTAAAGTTTGAAAATATAACGAAGGAAACTTTGGCTTTCATCCGCGTACAATATTTGACAAGAAAAATTGCATATAAATTTTTTAATACAATCCGTCGAAATTTTATATTAACATCATATACGGATTTTATGAGAAGCCTCGAGAAATTATGTAATTTATTGATATATTCATATTTTTTGTAATGATGGCAACAGGGAGTAAATGAGTTTTTGAGATATAATAGTTATAAATAACTTATTTTCGGCCATATCTTTAATCAGTGATAAAATAGTTATATATGGGGTAGTTTGTTTATTGACAACTTAACACTTAATGTTTTTTGCTTTTCATTATTTAAGCGATAAATTTGTGGAGAAATCTCCTCTTATAATAATCCTTCGTTAAGAATCGATCATCAAACATAAAAATTCATTCACTAACCAAAATGAATCTGAATCTTACTCAAAATGATTTGTTTTTCAAGAGTATTGCTCATGCTGAAAGATAACTCATAATATCGTCATGCTGCAGAGTTTTTTAGTAACCAAATAAACGATTAGTAGTTTTTACAATGACAACTCTTTACTTTTATGTTTGAAATTCAAATTTTCAATTCTAGCCTATTGTACAAGCATCCAATCGATGGTTCGAAAGTCTGTTGATTCAAATATTAGTTCAAATATTGCCCAGTATAATGCTCTCAACTGTTTTATCATCTGCAATCAATTTCACAAGTTTTATCGATATCTATGGTTCGACTAGAGTGTTTTTTTATTAAAAGGGATATGAAACATATGAATATTGGAGAAATTTTCTCTACTCTTCAACTTGCCGACCGTAGAAATATCTACTCAATTAGAAAGAAATCTTGTACTCATTTTCATTTGTGAGATTAACTTCCTCCTAATCATTTTGCTAATATA
Organism: Dirofilaria repens; assembly: GCA_008729115.1. NCBI lineage: Eukaryota > Metazoa > Nematoda > Chromadorea > Rhabditida > Onchocercidae > Dirofilaria > Dirofilaria repens. The sequence goes on from SNRZ01000011.1 coordinate 772,943, forward strand.
TAGAACGAGAAAAATGTTATGGCATATTTTAGTATTTCATTTTAACCTAATAAATAAGGCTTATTTTCTTTTGCTCGATTTTAATGTTTGATTTAAATGAAATACATTTTTGAAATTTATATCTTTCATTATTGCTACGGCATAAACTCAAGAATGCTTGGCTATTTTTCTTTCAATTTATTTATTGGCGCATAGCCTAGAGCTATCTAAAATATATTAGTCATCCTTCTTTCCATTCATCAATATGACTCACTCCGAATTTAGCCAATGTAATAATGTATTCATTTTTTTCTATCTTTCAAAGTAGCAAATAAGACACATTTAAATTTCGAACATTTATGTTGTTGAAATGAAGGTTCAATCACTCAATGTTCTTTGGAGGAATTTGCAATTCTTATTCTGTTACATTTTAATCATAGTGATCAATACATCTATTTTGCTTCTGCAAACTGATAACTCTGAATATATAGAGTCTCTCACATTTCGAGAATATTTGATCATTACTAAATTATATGGGCCATTTTCTGTGCTGTGTCAATATTTTAAATATCTTCGAAAAAAAAAAGTAAACTTTTTCAATTTTTTCAAAAAAAAATTTTTCATTTTCAAGAGTAGTAGAATGGACGGAAGACTACGGAAAACTATGGAGGTCATTTCTATAAAAAGAAGAATTGATTTGATCTCAGCGATATCCTGAAATTTCCGCTAATATTAGTATAAGTAATTGCAACATATCCATCGCCATCACTACTATCATCTATCATCTACATGCTAGTGATTAGCGATACAGGAGCAAAGACCAACACAATTTGTGGTTGCATTTTTTGATACTTAGCTGACGCACATTGGATGACAAATGCCATATGCCATCCCTATCTAATCGTCTCATTCTTCCTGTCTCTATCACCTAAGCTATGTCACATATTTCCTTTCTGTCATTTTAAAACTATTACTAGTACAACTTTCCTCTTTACTGCATTCCTTTTCCAATAACTTAAGTTCTTCTCATCTCTATTTCGTCAAATAGTACTATCTTGAAATCTATTTTTCTTTGTTTCTCTCATCCTATCATGATCATATACCTATTTATGGGCTATTGTTGGAAGCTGCTACTAATGAGATTTGTTTATTATTACACGCATGTAAAGTAATATTACATATTATGCCTATATATTTTATTTCGATATCATTATTTGAAAAAACTAATTCAACGAACTTATCAGTGATATATAATTTAACCATTTTATCACTAATGTCTTATCATTTTATAATATTAACGCTTTGTTTATATTACGCATCTTTCATTCTGAGATTTTCGCTTCTTTTCGCTTCAAAAATTCTATTTCTTATCAAATCCCATTTTAGCATTTGAAGGGATGATAGAAAACATTGATTCGAGAATTGAACATGCACTTTCTTTAAATGATGTTATTGTGGAGGAAGCAAGGAATGAAGCAATTTAATTATTCGATTCTGTTTAAAGTCTATTCAACAAAGCACTGAGAGAATTCTTCTTTTTCCATCCCCGAAATTGAATATTATGTGTAAAAAATGCTACTCAATGCGAGAATCAGCGAAATGACAGATCAGCAGACGATCGTATGCAAAATTCGCTATCTCCACCGTTTGCTCGTCCTTATATCAGATAATTGAAACTTCCTTCCTTCTTCCTTTCCGCTGTTATTATTATTCTCCGTGATGTTTTAAATGTGAGGACATAAAATATGACCTTTCTTCACAGAAAAATTTCGAGTATTGGAAATATTATGTCTCGCATTTATGAATTTTTAAATCATCAAAAATTTTATGGACTTTCATATCTCCAGGTCAAACTCTATGAAATTTTATTTTAGTCACATACTTTCTAAAGTAAATGCGCAATCATTTTAGACAACAATTTTATTTATTTACATTTATGACATCTTTAACATATTTACTGATATCATTTAATTACCTGTTTAATAGTTTATTTACTCTTATGCTTATTTTTCGTCCTTCTTGAAATTCATATTTAACTGTCGAACTACACTACTTAGAAGTCTATTTGCTAGAAATATGATTTTTTCATTTTTAAATTTCGTAAAACAGTCAATTGTAATATTTCCAAAAATCTAAAGGAGTGTGATCAGTTGCATTTTTACTTTGCGTCAAATTCATGAAAATTGCAAACATTCCTGTTGGTAACTAATCACGTTATGTTTAGAATCCAATAATGTTTTCATAACAATTTATTCAAATATTCAATATTTTTATTTTATAACTTGGCAGTGACTTAACAAAAACTGCTTGCAAAAAATATTTTTTAAAAGTTTTTCAAAGGAACAGGGACTGTGTTGGAATAAAAAAAGCACATAAACAATTGGAAGATTGTATTTTTTGAATTAAATTATGAACGCCTAGCTCAGCCTTCAATGATCTGTAATAAAAGGCGATATTCCATAAACAAACAAAGGTAATGATGTATGTCAAAATGGCAACTGAAATAACTATCCCTTATGCATTTCATGAACTGATGATGTGAAATAAGTAATGGATTCAGATGATTCAAAGAATTGAATCTTCCAGCTACCGTTTAATTGCACGCCGAAGAAAGAAAGTAATTTGAAATTTCATTTTTATTTTTTAAACAAAGTTTTTCAACTAATCGTGCTTAAGCGATTTACTTTTTGATATATTTTTGATTTACAAATAACAAACAAACGGAGTGTCGTTTAATAGCATTTATTAGGGAAGAGTTGTTATCACATTATCATTCAACGATGGAATAAGATTTAAGAACATAGTTTTTGCGACATTAAGAAAGTTAACTTTCAGATTTATTTCAAAGTAATCATTAAATTTCAAATTCAATTCTAAATTTAATTTTTCATATAATATTATTGCATGCTTTGGATGAGCAAAAATATAGAAAATTAATAGAGGATTCGAAAGCAAAATCTGAGCTTGTTATCTCATCCATTAACTTTTTTTCTACAACTTTTAAAAGGATGAAACTTATTTTGATTCTCTGTTGAAGGTTAATTGTTAGAATGCAGAAATCTTTGAAAGAATTTTTTTTGTTTTTCCTGTTACAAAATTTTATGCAAATAGTTTTAATTCAATTTAAGTAAAATTAATTCAATGCGAACAAGAAATTCGAAAATATTTGGCTTTGAAGGGAGTTATTTTCCATTTATTTTTTTTTTTTTGCTGACTGAGAACATTTAAATTCAAATATCGCCGTAAGATGAATTGCTTATACTGTATCAAAGTTACAACCAAGTTGGCCAGAGATTCTTACTCTTCTCATTCCTACTTATTTTGTTCTAATTAGTAGAGTAAAATGGTTATAAATGAATAAACGACAACTTGAAATAAAAGATACTTTCAATAATTATATTTTTTTCTTCTTATATCATCAATGGTCTGAAATTACTTTTTAAAGGATTCCTTTGTTTTCTTTTTCTTTACAATAAATTTACTATAATTCTCGAAGTACTACAAGAATTATCTGAATTTTTATTGAAAATATTCGTGAAATATTTTTCATTTAATATAAAAGATTAATATCGCAGCGTGCGATTCGTTGAATTTATAGGATGTTTAAAAATTACGCCATTTTTTCTAGTCCAATTTTTGTGTTCATTGTTGTCCAATCTTTTCATGTAAATTTAAAGAATAAAAAAAAATAAAAAATTGCCGTTATAAATCGACGCAGCAAGCATTTGAAAATTTTATTTTTATTTTGCAAAGGATAGGTTGAAATCGAAATTGATTTGTGCTTAGACTTTTTAAGTCAATTTTTATTTAATTTCAATTTATTTAATAAATTAATTTGTTCTCGGATTTCCTAATTTTTGTTCTTTCATTTTCTGATTTCTGATGTATTGCAAAAACTATTAACGAATCTATAGACATCAGACGTCATTGCAGTTTTTCGTTTTTCATTCTGGGTAAATAGATATTATCATCTTAGATATGAATTTCTAGTCTGTTCTGTGAAAGCACTGAAGATTACGGTTTTTTTTTATTATTTGCATTTTATATCTCCTAAAAAAGATTTTCGGAAAATCTTTTTCGAAATTTTCTACCAAATCAACTTAGGAGTTAAAAGTTAAGGTTGGCAGCAATAGCTTTAAATATTTTTCAATTCAATTAATAATTAATAATTATCATTTGAATATCACTTGACCGATAAAGCTTTCAAAATTTATGTCCCATTATTGCGACAATAAAATAATATAGCATCATTTCATTCAACTCATTCGATTTAAAATATTAAGAATCTTAAACAGAATTACTTAAATTGACCTCACCTAGTTTAATCCTAAAAGAACAGTATAGCTATTATTCAATGAAAATTTTATGTATGCTGAAACAGTAAAAAGGAATTGAATTAGTAGACATGCTAAAGTATCTATCGAGTCAATCAAACATCAATCAATGTCAATCATTTCAACTTTCACAAGCTGTACGACTGAAGTAGTAGTGTCCTTGAGTAGTAGCCTACTCATCTTGTCCATCAAACAATTCCATATATCCTTGTCCATTATGTATTTATTGCTCATTCATGTTCAGTACAATTTTCTAATTTTATTTGCTCAATTTAGTTACTTCAAGGAATACGAGCCAATAAACGTGATCGTTTTTAATGCATACACCAATTATAAATCAATTCTATCATGCTCCTCTTGCTATGATGATTTTGTATAATGACATTATAAGCCGAAGAGTCGTTATTGGATTATCTATTCTGAGAGGCGGAGGATCATTCACTTCACTTCACTTTACTCTATTCTTCTATTACATATATTTATATATCGAGACGAAATGTCTCGAGATGTATGCATTTCTATTGCAAAGTTGCCAGATTACTCTATGAAGTCTGCAAGCAGTCTTGGCCAGCTTAAATATGTAGCCTTAAATGAGATTAGTAGCAGTAAAAATATTACTATTTTCATTCTTCTGGATTCTTATATTCTGCTCTGAGCTTTTATTAGAGGCCAATTTCTACGAAATTCCCTCTTTGATTTTTGCCGAATTTGTCAACTAAAGCTCATTTCATCTAGATTCATTAGGAAGAAAAGTGGAGAAATTGTTACGATGCAGAGTCACTTCAAAATAAGTGTGCTCTTTTTTATTAATCAAATTTTCCATCGGATCCAGAAAAGGTCAGAATCAATGTTTGAAGCTCCGCGTGAATCCCATTCAAATTTCATTTAATCAACTTCTTTTTTATGGTTGATTTATCTTACTTTTAAAGCTTTCAAAATTTTTATATTTTCGTAAATACATTTTTCGCAACGATGTCTTATCCTGCAGATAGAGTTGTATGAAAAAAATCATTTCCTACTATCATTCTTCTTCCTCTAATAGGTAATGGTTGTATTATGGTTGAAAGCAATCAGAATGTTCTTTAGAGATCAGCACTAAATTTTGTTGGCTATAATAAAACAATTTCATTCAGCTTGTGACCAATATTACGAGCTAGGCCATTCATTGTAATTTATTTCAGAAGTAAATTATTACTACTACTACTACTACTACTACTACTACTACTACTACTACTACTACTACTACTACTACTACTACTACTACTACTACTACTACTACTACTACTACTACTACTACTACTACTACTACTACTACTACTACTACTACTACTACTACACTACTACTACTACTACTACTACTACTACTACTACTACTACTACTACTACTACTACTACTACTACTACTACTACTACTACTACTACTACTACTACTACTACTACTACTACTACTACTACTACTACTACTACTACTACTACTACTACTACTACTACTACTACTACTACTACTACTACTACTACTACTACTACTACTACTACTACTACTACTACTACTACTACTACTACTACTACTACTACTACTACTACTACTACTACTACTACTACTACTACTACTACCTACTACTACTACTACTACTACTACTACTACTACTACTACTACTACTACTACTACTACTACTACTACTACTACTACTACTACTACTACTACTACTACTACTACTACTACTACTACTACTACTACTACTACTACTACTACTACTACTGTAACTCCATTTGCAAACTTGCTAGTGGCTATTAAATAAAATTTTTTTTTGCAATTCTTTCCCATTATCGCACTTTCCATCACTACTTTTTATAGTTATTAGAACTGTAGCTAGTTTGTTGCTATTTTAATAATATAAATAATCTTTAAGACTTCTTAAATAGAATAAATTTTTTCATTTGAATTTCAATACATTCAAGATTCATTTTTAAATAGCTTTCACTTATATAACTCAATTTCATCACTTCTTTAAAGAAACGATTAGAGGTAGAAGCAAAATTAGTCTGAAAATATTATTATAAATTTAAATATAAATAGTTCAATCAAAATTTAAACTTCAAGATTGATGTTCGTAGATTTCGATATTGAAAAGAAAGAAAGAATTTTCATATTCTTTTTTTTTTTTAAACTATTATTCGATTCACATATATATATATATATATATATGAATGATCATTCACTTCGTCGATTGCTTTAATACGAGCTTTTTCCTTACTAATTGCTTTGACCTCTTATAGACCAAAACTTTTTCTTGTCAGACAATGTCCTTACACTATTTCTAGAACCAATTTTTAATTCTTTTCCTTCTATAGCCAACAATTGATATCCCCATATAAACTTTTTTTTTTGTTGCATTATTATCTTTCTTTTTTTCTATCTCTTGATATTTGATGTTTAAATTTGTTTTAGTCCATGCTAAGCAGTCAGCATTATTTAATACAAGTGGCGGAGAAATTTTTTAAAACTTCAACACGACAGAGTCTTACAAAAATTTTACATGAACTTACTTCCACATATTGTATAATCCTCTGAATTACAAAGTCCTATAAAAATTTATGTTAGTGAAAATCTAGAATATCCTCTAATTTTTTTATAAGACAAACAATATTATGAAATTGATATATCCTTCAGTTGTCCTTCAAACTTATCAAATTAGATACTTCAACTACAGAATTTGAAGCAGGTTTAGTTGATTAATTTACTTACCTATACTTGAGTGGATTATAAAACAGCGTATGAGATGTATGTCATTTCCTATCCATGTTGCAATGTGAAAATACAAATTTAATACTTGCCAAGCCTGGAAAATTTCTTTTGTGGTTAAAATTATTTTATACAATTATGACAATTTTAAATTTGTAGTCTTTTGAAGTTATGTAACAGCTTTATTGATTTGTATACTTGATGAAAAATCATTTGATCTATCGGTCTGTTTTCTACGCATTAAAATGTACGATATTTTAGGCATGAATGTCACAAAGCGTATTTGTTATTTAACCATTAATCTAGTAGTCTTAGTTCATTGTGAAATTAAATAAATTTTGCAATAATACTCTTAGCAACATATCCAATGGTGAAAAAAATGTTTATCAATTAAAAGAGTATTTTATATACAAATCCATTCTCTTTACAATTGATTAGGTTTTAAATTTTAGTTTTTTTTGTATAGCATTTCATTAGCGTTATCATTAACAAAGCAGCATATCATCTTAGATTACGCATCTTTGAAAGTTCATGAATTATGAAGATTCTTAGATACAGACATCAAAGATTTCTATTTTTGGCTGTGCTACTTCATTGATCATACACAATAGGTAAAAGATTTAATATCCTACATGTTTGCTTTTAATCATTCAAGGATCTCGAAAAAGTCTTAACATGAATAATTTATGCCATTGTCTTCCCTGTTTTAAATTACCTAATAATTTATTCATTCAGAGAAAATGATTTCATGGCTAATTCCATAGTTTTCCACTCTGTCGTTAACACTGCATTTCCATTTTGAAAACACAGGCGTGATAAGCGTTGGAAAAGCTATTTAAAAGTGCTAATAAAACAATAGCTATTAAATAGGATATTTTCATATGTAAGTCCAAGAGTTATTTGCCCATCATCTGTTACCCATAACCTGTCAGGTATAAAATTGGATAATGAAAATTTTCATTATAATTTCACGTGCATTTATTGTTATCAGATGTCTAGTGAGATCGTAATCATTCATATTGAATAACAGCAGATATTTGCAATAGTTGTGATACGACTTATGACAATAGTCATTATCATAATGGTTATTGCAATATATGATATTTATTATGTGTTACACAATGTATTCACGGAATTTTTACTGTAGCGGAAAATATGGAACAGCAACGAATAAATGATTCGAGAACGCAATATTTTTTTGTTTAAAAGTATTGATAAGAAAAACAGAAAAAAAAATACGGAACTAAGGAAAAGATGGTAATCACATAAGAATTCTTTAGATGCCATTTGTTACCGTTATCGACGATATGACTGTTACGCTTATCTGATTTTTTCTTTTGAACTTTAAAGAAGCAACTCTAAAATGAATAAAATAATCAAAATAATGAGATTAATGATGATAACAAAAGATGCGGTAGAAAAATGAAAAAATTGAAGAGAATATTTTAATAGGAAATAGGACCTTTGTGCTACTTATTTCATCGACGATATGACTGTTACGCTTGTCTACCATGTTGTTATCAATAACGCTAAGTTTAATTTTCAAACATTGTCTTGTATAGCGCTTTTTTCATATCACTGATAGCATACTGTTTATTTATATATGGACATGTTTTTATGTTACAAAGACAACATTGGAAGTAGTAAGTCATGGTATGTGTTTCATTAATATCGATTAGTCATAATGATATATTATGGATTCAGATAGTAGTTAGAAAATTACTTAATTACTTGAATTACTGAATGAAAATACAACTAAATAATTAGTTCGCTTCCAGTCTATTATTTATTCTTCAAACTATTATGAAATACTTGGATAGATAACTACATGCAACTCTTTAATTTGTTTCTTTTAAGGATGTGCGATTGATTTCTGTTAATTTTCCTGATTAAAGATAAAGAGCCATAAGATGACGTGTGTAATAATTATTACAAACTATGTAGAAATTCAAAAAATTTTTTCTTAAATTCTGAATTCCTATATTTTAGCTGCATATCTTCAACATAATATATCAAAAACATTGCTGTTACTTGCTTTTTCTACCATAAGATATATTATATTTTATTGTAGTTGCTAAGCGCAGTATAATCGTCACCATCCTAGTGCGACAGTTGTAATTTGAGGAAGGACTGATCCGCGATCATTTCAAATTCGTCGCCTTTAATATGAATGTGAGAAAGTTCCTGCCTCTTCTTGCGACAAATTAAATTCAATGTATCATACAAAAGCGTTTTGACATAATGATGCATGCATGCATGCATTTCTTTGTGTATTCCAATGCCATTTCATCCTTTTCCATTCATTTCATTTGTAAACCTTGAAGTACAAAAGAACACATACATAAATCGCAGAGAGACATACATATTTGCAAATAAAAAAATTTTATTCTTAAAGCAGTGCCGTCTTGCTTTAATCACCCGAACAATGAATCCCGAAACACCGATCGGAGGAGTAAGCAGTTAGAATTTAATTTGAATTCCAATTTGGAGCAAGTTAATATGCTGCTGTTAAAATATGCCTATTTAATTTACTTCCTCAGTTTGAGACGGCACTGCTTTAATTTTTCATCACAATTTTAATTCAACAAAATTTATTCAGTTTTAAATCACATAAAATAGTAAAGGAAAGCTATGTGACTATAATAATCTAATTTTGTTTTTTTTTAAAGGTGATATTGAAATTAAAATATGCATTAAGATGTTTGAGATGTAAGAAATACTTCTTACTCTTCCAGCAAAAGATACAATTTTCAAACTGATGAAATGATTTAAAAATGAATAAATTTTGTGAATTTAAGATTGTGATAAAATCAAACTGATGAAATGATTTAAAAATGGATAAATTTTGTTGAACTAAGATTGTGATGAAAAAAAAGTGTGAATTTAAGATTTTTCACTGTAAAAAAACAAAATTAGATTATTATAGTCACATAGTTTTCTTTTACTATTTTACGTCCATATGTAGGTGAAAAGGAAGTTAGTAAAAAAAATTATTTCTTAAATTAATGAAATGAATTAATTCCCCGAGAGCTACTGCCGCCTTAAAATTTCTTCGAATATCACTAAAGCAATGACATTTATCGAATGTATCGGGAGTATATCTGTTGTGAAAAAATTGATTTTTTTCTAATTAATCGATAATTTCATGCGAAATGTTGGATATCTCACTTATGTTATTCAATGTTTCGATGCTGTAGTTTATCACTTTAATATTTCAAAACAGTTGACCATTTACTAGATTACCGTGGCTATATGCTAAATATAAAAAAATTTTTAAAATATGTAGCAAATGAATAATTGCATGCAAGTCTTTTAAGTGAACAAAAGTCAACTTATCGTGACCCTTTTTTTTTCCAGTTCTATCCTAAAAAGGTTTAAGCGCTTTTTCGTTTCTTTGGATTTTGTCTAGCTAAATAATAGCTTGCAACTCTCTGTATATTAGTGCTTTACTTTTATACATTATTATCAATGAACTTTTATATAATCATTCGAATGAAATTTCCTGAGATTTAAGATACTGAGAATATTTACAAAGAAATTTTAACTGATTACTTTATCACAGGTGCTATAATTTCAGTATAAGGATAACTGAAAAATATGTGCCAGCCTTAAGTAAGCTGAGGAAATACAGTTAACTTTCAAATTTCTTTATCAATATAGATTGAATAGGATGATTTAATAATTTAGGATATGAGGAATTCTTACAATATTTCACCCAAAAGTATAATAAATGAATTTTTTAATTTATTTCTGTTCTATTTAATTTAGTCCGCAATGTCAATTAGATTATTCAAATTTTAAGACTCATTAAATTTTTTCAATGGCTGGAATAATGCAATGGATTGTCCTCAGTGCAGGAAAATAATCTACTAATCTGATGCACCTCTGATACGTCTCGATTCTCGACAAAAGCTCTCTAGACTAAGCATTAAGCATAACTAAGCCGTCGAGAATTTTCCTGCAATGCCTTTAACTTGCAGTAGATGTCTGCTCTTCGAGTACTTTGTCCTATATATCCGGAAACAATTACTAAGATGAAAAGACCCGCTCATATATTGCCACTTTTCTATAGCCTTTATATTTACATACATAATGTTTCATACATATATATGCATGCATACATACATACATACTATATATACATACATACATACATACATACATACATACATACATACATACATACATACATACATACATACATACATACATACATACATACAGCACAGACAAATGATAGATGAAGAGAGATCACTATTAACGCTAGAGGTGAGATAATTTATAGCGTTATTTATGCCTCGTCGTAGATGGCCATTGAGTGGACGGTTGGGCATTTATTTATTGTGCCTAATTATCAACGCGGGCGATTCGCTGTTAGCGTGCTACGAGCACATGACGAAAAGCATCCCTCTTCTTTTCTGATTCGATTTGTCACCGCTATTCTTTGGCATTCTAATCACTTATCAACACTTCTTTTTATAGTTTTGTTTTGTTTAGTATTACTATGTTAGCAAACAAGCAATAAACAAGTAAACAAACATAGAAATTCATTAACTATTTAATTATCACAATATTTATAAGACCGAATCAAAAAAGAAAGATTTTTGAAGATTCTCTGAATGAATGTCTTTTCTCATCCGAATGCATTATTTCTTTAAATCACTGTGCACCTATGATCACTATTAGCCTTATCAGTTCAGTGAGAAATCAAACTTGATTAATATATAAATAGATTGAATTTGCTAACTAAATATATATTTCGAACGGTCTGTCCGTCAGAAAATCACTAATGATTGCCTTTTCAAGTTTTCAACATTTTCAATCAAAAACAATTTCTTGGAGTTGTCGAAATCACATTCTTTCTGATCGAATTAGATGTTAAAAAGCCTTTATTCGCAAATTTTCCAGATTGCATTTAATTAGTATGTTGGTTATCGAGGTTAAAAGCGCGGCTGTTGAAAACTAACCGATTGATATTCCATCACTTACAGAATCATAAGCTTTTTAAAAAATTGAAAGTCTTAAAGAATTATTTGAGAATGTTAAAAAAAAGAGATAACGGACATCAACTCACTTTTATCATTCCAAAAATAATTTTTTACTTTCGTTCTGTCCTAGCAATTACAATAAAAGTGTTCAAGAAACCGATGAATTATAGGCCGAAAAAACTATTTACGCAGTTATAAGAATTAACAATCCTTGATATTTTTCCTGACGTATCTAATTGCTTGGATTCTTTCTCTCAGGGTTTTAGAAGAAACAAAAACGATAGAATTCAAGTAAATTACATGATATATTATATAATCAGTTTTATTACACGAGAATAAATATACATGTTCGAGTTTGGATGCATTTGACTGATTTCTGCTTTTCATTTTTTCCATTTCTTATAATTCATTTCATTTACTGGTTTAACACTACCCCTGCAACTTTGTTTTTTTCTTTTGAACGATCTTTTCAAAAATTCATTTGTCACATTTTGTTTAACCAAAAAAAAACAGTGTTACTTTTAAACTATTTTGATGGGACTTAATTTAGTTTTTAAATTCAAACAATTTTGACTATAGCAGATCTTTCATATAGAAACCATTTTCTGTTATTATTTCTACAAAAATTTTATTCCTAAAAAAATTCCGAACAGATTGGCCTTTCGCTATCAAAATGATTGAAACGATGAGAGCCAATGGATTTTTCGATCTTTTCAGATACTTCAGAATAATAGTTTTTTTTATAGATTTTGTTTTTGTCTATTACTTTTTTCCAGAAATTAGAAAAAATCTGTTTTGAAATCAGCAAGAAAAATCAAAATGCTACCGTCTGATACTTTTGCCCTGCAGCCGTCAATGTAAGCTATTCGATGTAAAAAATTTTTATCTAAGACATAATCAGTATTGATTTATACTATTTCGGAATAAATGCAAATGATTTAATTCAATAATTATAATGTTCAATGTTAAAAATTTCTTAGTAATGAAATAAACATAAAAACGTAACTGAGCATATATTGTGGCAAGTATATTTCGCATTGATATATTGGATATAATGCAACTGCAACTGATTGGTATAATGCAACTGCAACTGATTAGTGATAACGATTCCTACATATTCTTACTCATTATCACGACGAATGAGGAAGGGAAAGTTAGTCAAAAGATTATAGTGCCATTTCGTCACGCTTTTTAATGCCTTAAACCGGTGATCTAAACGATGTCATTGAAAAGGATTATATCCGCTGTGTTTCGTTAGATTTCTCAGATTCTTTCACTTCATACCAGCAAATATAAAATTTAATATTTAATATGGCACTTCATCCTATAATTTCAAAAATTTCCATTTTTTTTCTTCAAAATTATAATCCCTCACTGTAATCAATTATTGAAAAAGAAGGAATTGTGTTAATTCAATTTTCCCATCTTCATAATTGGGATGAACAGAGTTAAGTGGCCAGCACCTGATTATATATTTTCTTCTTTTAAACTGTCAGCAAATTTTGAAAATATAATTGAATAACTAATTATTAAGCCAGGCGTCATTGATCTCCATATTTTACTTTTAAACTTTTTCATCAATAAATTTTTTCTTATTTTAAATGTTCTATATTTACTCACTGCAAAGATAGAAATATTTCAACGTTTAGCTTTTTAGCTTTTAAAATCAAATTAAATTGTTACTGCATAATATTTTGGAATTTAGTAAGATTAAAGTTGAAGTTTGAATAAAATTAAGGAAAATAAGTTCAGAATTTGGTGTGGAATGCGCAAATTATTAGCCTTTCTAGAAATTCTTCCCTACTATACCTAGGTTTTCAGACATGCTTTTGATTACTTTTTTCGCTTCTTTCAGAAATCATGAATTACGATTCTTTGCCAGTTCGTTTAAATCTTTAATATAAAAATGAATTCAAAAAATATTAATTTTATTTCGATGAGACATCCAAATCCAAATATTCATCTATACTTCCGTCGCAGAACATTTTAAAGAAAGAAATGACAAATCGTATGTATTTGTCTTAGCTTATTTGCTCAAATTTTTATGATGTGCATACAATATATAGCAAAGCAGTGATGAGAAGGTTATCCATCTGTCTAGGTGAAGAGAGCCACTATAACCTGTCTATCATATCGCGATTTGTAAGTTTGCTTCTCATACGACTGTTTGCTCGATCTTCATGGCGCTCCAAATGATTTTTAGTGGCATAAGCTAAGTATGATGATGATGATGATGATTCTTAGTGGCGACACATTGATCGCTGCTTTCATGTCATTCGGATGCACCAAAGTTTAAGCACATATTTGATATTTTTCTATTTCCAAATATTTCTCCCTGGCTATTGGAAGTTTTAAAATCCTCATAATTTTTCTCTTTTATATTGTTCTTTTGGTGAATTCATTCACTTAAATGGAATTTTTATGAGCAATTTCTAAATCTGTTTCAAAATTAAATAGAATTTGCACTTCAAAATTTTTACTTATAATAAGCTTCTACTCTCGACTTCATCGGATTAAGAACTTGAATGTGAGAAAAAAGAACTCGTGTATTTGAAAGAAATAAATGAACTTTTCTTATTAGGAAAAAAAGTCGCAATGCAGATCATATTTTTTTGGCGATTATTTGCTCTTCAAAGAAATTTGCCAATTTGGATATTTTTAAAACATCGAAAATCACTTTTTTTTTTTTCCAAAAATCCATTTGACGTATCATTTTTCATGAGATTTGCAAAGCCATTTTTGAGGCGACATTTACGCAAGCAGGAATGAATAGAGTGAAAGGTCATTCAAAAATTTCCTAATTATTTTGGAACATGTTTTTGAAATATCTCATATAGTTCGCATTCCAGAAGATAAAAAATCTTTTAGGGAAAGTATGATCGAACGACTTATTCCAAAAGTTATGTGACGAGACATTTGCATCTTTCGTTGTCCCTTCATTATGAAATCGTATATTTTGGCTTCTGTATTTTGGATGATGCAACTAAAGTATTTTAAGGATCATATTGAAAAATTTTTAAATATTTAGTCTCTGATTAAATTTCAACATGTAAAATCAATGAATCATTTAAACCTATTGGTTTTACCTAAAAGTTGGTCTCAGGTTATTAAGTTCATTTAAATTCATTTTAGTTATGAAAAGACGAGACACACTTAAAAATCATGAAGCAATCAACTAATGATGTTTAGTGCAGAGTGTCCTATAATTTTATTGAATTTTTTCTTAATTAAATCTATCCATTTGTCCCTTAAAATTGCTTTTTTAGATTATCTCATTAAATGTTCAGATAAATTTAAACTAGACATGGCCTTTTTTTTTGATTGGAAACAAAAGCGGATATTACTATCATTGAAATGTGTAATACTTTTATCAGTGTCATATCAGTGCTTTAAGGTTTCAATCAACACGATGATAATATCATGATGCCATTGCTTTCACTGAAAAGAGAGTAGTAATAAAACACAGAAGAAAGGACGACAAAAATTCTGCGCACTTCTTTCAAACTAGCTGGAGATTTTCGGATGTATGTTCCTTAGATAAGTAAGCAAAACAAACTATCGTTCAGAACAATAGGTAAATGGTACTAGACATTTTTATTGTTTAACGTAGATAAATTCAAATTTATTTCTTGGATTTTTATATCTGGGCAGTCAAAACTGGACAGTCAAAACTGGGCAGTCCTTTCAGATTGTCGTGCATTGAATTTAAACTTTTGTTTTTAAATACAATTTGAAATGAAGTTCGAGTAACCTATCATCTTTTGTTTTTTAACTTGCTTGAAACGTTTTTCAAACAAGGCATTTCTGATTTAATTTAGTATACTAGCGCAGAGCTCGTTGCATTATTTCTTTGTAAGCTTAAAAAGTTGCATAATTATAAAACTGATGATAAGAAATGGATCGCAAAATTAGGCTTGAATGGTTCCTTTTAAACTTTATAGTAAAAAGTGATTAAATTCCCAACGGACAAATATCCGTATGGATTAATAAGATGTGCCGAGCTATGAATCAATCATTAGCCTTCAATTCGTTTTCTTCATTCTTTACTTTCTTACTATATTTTGATGCGTAATTGAAAGCGACGATTATCATTTGGAATATATAATTATATAACATATAAACCAAGAAGGAATGTATGTGTACCTTCACATTTATTCTTATTCTATGCCTTATACTGTCATCAATTATTCGTTTAAGGTTTGATCGTTTGATAATGCAATGATCTGTTTCAATCGTTGACATAACTGATTCGATTCCGTCATTCCTTTTGTTTTGATAGAATTTGGTACAGTTGTCTTTCACGATACAAAAAAATTCATTGTTGCTTTGACTAAGACGAGAAAGAGAGAGAAAGAGAGAGAGGAAGAAAAGAAGGGAAGAGAGAGAAAGAGAGAGAGGAAGAAAAGGAGGGAAGAGAGAGAAAGAGAGAGAGGAAGAAAAGGAGGGAAGAGAATTTCTTGTAATATTAACTTTAAAAACGATAAATGAGTAAAGAAGCAATGGAAGCAGTATGACCACTTGAAACGAAAATTAGATGAGATGATTAGACAAGGAGTTTCCTGAACAGGAAGAACAATCTGACCTCTTCCACAGTAGTGGAGATTGAGGGTTAATCTTCTCTCCTTCTCATACAGCTATAGATGACCTCTTTGATGATTAATGTCTTCTCTCCTACACTCTCATAGCAGCCATACATCGTCAAACGTCAATATAACACCATTTATACAGTTTGCTTATTTTTTTTATTTCTGATGAAGCATACATACATACATCGATATACTCATTGCTAGTTATCATTTTCACTCGTTATCATGATAGAGAAGAAGTAGGAAAAGTTGTCCAAAAAGTACAGTTTTATTTTTATTAAATTAATTATTACAAATATTTAAATTCCATTTGAAATACTAAAATAATGCGTTGAAATGAATTAATCCACATTAAGCTACCTGTTAAGGTATTGTGATATAAGAAATTATTGACTCAAGCCTACTGTAGATTGAAATATGGATGTCAGCAGAATTTTTCGTGGTCCAATACCGAAATCTATATCAGATAAAATTTTTCATCCTTTTCCCGAGCGGTGCTTAGAACTCAGATGAATCTGCATTTGATTTATTACTTTCTTTGCATAAATCTTTCTTGCTTCGTTTTTAAAATTTTAAATTCTGAACGATATGAAGAAGTTTCTTGATAACAACTAGTACAAAAATTCAAGAACTTCGTTCAGAATTTAAAATTTTAAAAACCTTCGATTTCTTTTAAGGCATGCAATTCACTTTTACTTTTTTTTTAATTCAAGCGGTCTGATATAGAAAGTTATCGTAATTATTTATAACTCAAATATTGTTTAAAAGTCTTATGGAACTGAGAAAATGTAAAAGAAAGAAGAATAAATAAAAGATGAAATTATTTTACATAAGACAAAAATAGTTTAAAAAGGAAGAATTTTTTAGGGTGCACTACTCCATGGATGTCAATTTGTGCAATGAAATATTCCTAGTAGTATACATCTTAATGGTATAGGAAATTGAGAAAAAGATTTCTCTAGTGAAATCCTAATTCTACTCAGCCAAGAATAACGTTGATTTTCTTTTCTGACGATCCAATTTGCTTAAATTCAAGTATTTTTCAGTAAAGTTCCTCTTCTTCTTTCTCTTTTTTCCAGAAACTTCTCGTCAATACTCGCATGTTCGTCAGTTTCCTAAATTCTTATTACTTTCAGAATAGTTGCAAAAAAAGTTTTATATTTTCCAAAAGTTTTAGAAGCAGAAAACTTTACTTGTTTAAAAAGATATGTTTTCATCGTACACCGGTAAGAAGCGTCAAAAAGTTACGGCGATTGAAATTTACATACAAATAGAAAACTGGTTATTAAATAATAAATTGTGCAAATTTGAATTGTTTCGATATATGCTTATATTTCTTCATTATGCTTCCTAATTAATGACGAAAGAATCATTAATGACCAAGTAACATTACCTCAGTGTAATCATTCACATTCTTTTATTGTAAGATCGATCCTTTGCATGGAAATATTTCTCTGTCTGTTATTTATTATTCAAATTTTCAGAATGCGAAGGAATCAAATAATTTTGAATTACTTATCTTTCTACTGAATTCCCAAAAATCCTCGGAAACTTTGGTTCGCCGAAATGTTATTTCTTAGCCATCCACTAAACAATCAAAGAAAATAACAATCTACTTACTTCAAGGTCACTTATCATTCCTTCCTACTCCTGCTACCACTGCTTATGTTTGCCTCGACAGCTATCATTGCTATTGATAATCCTTTTGCTGCTGTTTTTACTGTTCTTAACAATAACTATCTCATAGTATACATAAAATTGCAACTGGCTAATGACTAGTCGCCGTTTACTATTCCTGGTTCTATTACTGTTAGCTTGCGGTCTTTCAGAATCTGCTAGGAATAGCAAAAGCGAAATCAATACTTTCCAGGTATGTATACATTTCTCCATCCTAATACAGATACGCAGTATAGATAAAAATTGAACTAAATCCAAATTTTGAAAGGTCGATGATTTTATTCTTACCAAGGTCTTATCTTCACCTTCCTCTTGCCAAAAACTATCTTTGTCCATGCATTATAGGGATCTAATAACAACTTTCAAAATTTGAATTTTTAGTTCAATTTTTTTATCAATTTTTATCTATACTGCGAAAATTACCTATTCACTAATTTTCTCTGAAAAATTTTGGGCACAAAATTGAATTTATATTGACATATTAATCCACTTGTGACAAAGTTTAATCGCGGGAACTAAATTTCAAAAAAGTAATTTCAGTTACAGCACCGGTTTATAATGTCTCACTGGAAGAAAACGCCCGTGGCAAAGACATTTATGCGATCGTAAATGAACCCATTCGAATGGGTGTACCGCTGCCAACTGATGATGCCATTTTGAAATTTCGAATTGTGGAGGTAACAGGGAAATGTTCCATATAAATTCTTTCCCTACCGTTTGTTCGAATTTCCATTTATATTCCTGACCAACAAAAAATCATAAGCTTTTCAGTTAATTAGATATGGAAATACAAAATATTTTTTTTAAATTAAACGATCTTATCCATCCCTCCAAAACTTTAATTTACCCTAATGAAACTGAAGTTTTTCAGGGCGATAGGCAATATTTCAAAGCAGAAGTGAAGATCGTAGGTGATTTCGCATTCCTGCGAATTCGGTATCGGAATGATGGAATACTCAATCGGGAATTAAAGGTCTGCTAATGTTAAAATGATTGAAGAAATAGATTAGAAAGAATGGAATATGCCGGGAATACTCGGGGTGACTCGACAATCATTGTTTCAGCGACGATTTTATTAACTTTGAAGTATCCGACACCAAGTTCTCGAAAAAGGCTCACTATTCATTTCCATGCATATTTATCGTTTCTTGAACAAAAATTGCATTCTAGAATGTCAATTTGCTTATCGATACAACTTTCGATGAGTAAAATTTTTTTTACTTTATGTTCTGAATGATACTAATACAATGTTGAAAGCTTCCAAGATTTATGAGAATTTGAAAATTATATATTCAATGTTAAGTTATAGTGCATATTTTTAGTATATCTAATAATTTTATGAAGTAGAGTCGTCTGAAATTTAGGAGCGGTATGAATTTCTGATCAAAGCATCATGCCGTCGAAAGGATGCAACAAATTTGGAGACAACAGTTATGGTTAACTTATTCGTAATGGATCAAAATGATGCGGGACCAATATTCGAGAAAGATGAATATCGAGCTGAAATCAAGCAAAATGTCTGTTTTGATTTTCTTTCCCATCAATAAAGGACCTTATATTCGATACATGAACATGCAGGAATTATCACTACATTTGCGACGAAGGCTGTTGCGTAACTTATGAAGTAGATATAATTAAGATATTGCGTAGATTTATAAATTGTTGCAAGTGATAAGATTTTGTGTTATCATCATTTTTTTTTTCCAGATATCACCATTTACCACCATTCTACAAATGCAAGCTTCTGATGCTGATATCGCTCTGAATAGCCAAATTTATTATTCTTTAGTGGAGTGGTCACTTGATTTCATGATCGATCCAATTTCTGGTGCTGTCCGGAATTTGCGATCCTTAGAATCTGGTATTTATGAATTGACAGTTTTAGCCGAAGATCGAGCTTCAAGACTATTTCGAAAAAAGGCTTATGCTAATAATGGCAATAGCCTTTTCAATCATAATAAAGCCAAAGCGGTTATTTTTTTCATTGATTTATGCTTCACCGCAGCCTTTAACTAGAGTTGTGAAATCTCAATAACTCTTAGATCCTTATCAATGATTAAAATTTTGCGAAAGGCTATTTTTTTAATTCATTCACAATTCATAGAGTTGATCAAAACGAAAATACTTGAGTTCTATTGATTATTTTGGTGCTAGTTAACTCTAATAAGTAATAGATAAATATCTTCTTCTTTCCCTAATATTAATCTTCTTCTGATCTCCATCCCGTTGTTGTAATTAACGCCATCAATGCAGATTGCAGTTAGAACCTTCTATTATCTAGCTATGATTAAATTGTAAATTTCATAGGTAATAACGGTAGAATCAGTGGAGAAGAACAAGCGAAAGTTAAGTATTGAGTCGAAGCCGATATCAACCAGTTTATGGAATGTCACCCAAATTGTCGCAATAGCAAGGGTAGAAGGAGTGACAGCAGATACTAACGTCAAATTGGAGATCGTCGACGGAGAATATGCTGAAGTTTTTGTTCTGAAAAAAGCTTCAAACAGCAATAATTGTCTGGTTTGTCGAAACTATCGCTGGTTAGCATATTTTGATAAGCATTTATTTCATTTTCTCATTTGCTTCTTTAGTTCATAGGAAATGGCCAGATCACTTTATCCTGCAGAAAAAAAATCCAAATTTCTTGTGGAAGATCGAAGGAAATTGACCTCAACATTGAAACATAGGTTATATTTCAAATTAGTCCTTCAGCAACTAATTTTTCGAAGATTCTCAAATGTCTGAGTTATTTTAACGTGCATATATCTTTTACGCATTATCTACATGCAAATTTGGAAAAAGTTTCCAAATAAATTCAAATAAAGGAAACTCTTGAAGGTATATGGCCACAAGTTAGCTGGTTTATCCAGTTGAAAGCAACTGCTGTTGATGATTTCGTTGAAGATTTAACGGAAAATATCACCATACAATTGATAAGCAAACGCCTGATACAATTTGAAGATTTATTATCATCTATGCAAATTGTTGTTAACGAATCGGTACCGCTAGGTTATATTGTCACACAATTGAAAGCTCATGTTGTAAACAGTTTCACAGAGATGATAAACAAATAAGGTTTGATACCACAATACGAATCTGCAATATAAATTGATTTTATAAAAATACATCAGTTTAATCATTTGTCAATCATCCCATATTATAGTAATAATTTTGTCATTAAATGGAATATGAAAAAGATATATCGAAATATGTATGAAGAAGCATGAAGAAAGTTAAACGATACTTGAAGATAAGACGATTGGAACCATCATTTAGATGATTTTTAAAAATTTTATAATGGCTAGCATTGTGAAAAATGAATTAATTGGAAAGATATAACAAACTAAACATATAAAACGAAACGAATTCTTTACTGAAATGATCAGTAG
Organism: Dirofilaria repens; assembly: GCA_008729115.1. Taxonomy (NCBI): domain Eukaryota; kingdom Metazoa; phylum Nematoda; class Chromadorea; order Rhabditida; family Onchocercidae; genus Dirofilaria; species Dirofilaria repens. Next base: position 794,639 of record SNRZ01000011.1, read on the forward strand.
TTATTTTAATATAACTGTGAAAACTATTATTACTTCTTCATTTGATAATTAGCAACAGAATTATCTTGAGTTTAATCTTTAACAGGTATTCAATTTCAAACGCTGCTAAAAATCTGCCCTTCTCTGTAGATGAGAAAAGCGGATATATAAGAGTAATCGAGTGGCTTGATTACGAAAATACGTCACTTTATCGTTTTGAAGTTTTTGCCAAGGTTGGTTGGGTACTTTTCTTTTCTTTATTAATCATAACAAGTTCAGTATGAAGACTATCCAAATTGTCAGAAATCTGTTTTTTCAACCAACAGATTCATTGAATGGGAGACAGATGATGTTGAATCCGCTCGTTAATTTCATAGATTAATCATGATTTGTGAAATATATTTCTATAAATTATAATATGCTTAGTTGAAGAAGTATTCTTGTAACTGTCATTTTGTCATGGCAAATAATCCGTTTTAGCTGCTTGACTATACTTTGGAAGCAAGGAAAGAAATAGAAGTGGTGGTGGCAGATAGTAATGATCACTATCCAACTTTCGCTGCTAAATGGGCTCGAGGTGATCCTATTGGTGAGCCATTTACAAACTTTCTGCTTCTAACAATCGGAAATTGAAGAAATCAGGCAATATACGGTTAGAGTCCAAGCATAATCGATGATATTAGTTAATAAATTATGGGAGTTTTTGTCTGTTTTAACTTCATCTATGGAGCAAATAATTAATTTTGCTTGTTTTTTATGGATTAATTTATCTAAGAAAGACCTGGAGAACAGGAAAGTTAATCTACCTTAACAAGGCATTTTCACAACATTGATATTTAATATGGCAATAAATCGGGTGAGAAGAAATTATTATTACTGTTTTTTTTTTTGATATAATATTTTGCATTTTTCTTGATTTAAATTCGAAATTTTTTAAATTACATATCTGAGGAAATGTTAGAAAGATTTTGCGTCATTAGTCTTAACAAGTGATGAAAAATGTTCAAAAATTAATCTTCTCTAATTCAAGGAATTAATGTTAAAACGCAAGCATCAATTAAATTTGCAGTTTTTCCTCGGAATTATCCGCTGAATAAAGTATTGTTTAAAGCAGAAGCACTAGATATTGATAGTGGCGCAAATGGCCATGTCCGATATGAACTGCTCGGTGAAGCGCTTATCACTACTCTGATCTTTACTATCAATTCTGATTCAGGCGAAGTATTTCATTTATTCTTAGTGTTTTCAGCAAAACCGTCTAGAAGGAATTTTTAATTTTGAAAAAAAAAATCTTGTATAGCTTCAAGTTATTAATCTTTCATTTTAATTGATGTAGTGAGGAAGTAGCTCATCTATATCGGATATACAAGTCATAAAGTAATCAAAAGATTCATCTCGCTAAGTTTGTTTCAGGTTACATTACGGCAGAAGCCTCCGACGAACGAATCTCAGTGGAAGCTTAGGATCCGAGCATCTGATGCTGGATGGCCGTTTCCGCGAAGCAGTGAAGTACTGATTAATATGTACATAAATGGTACAAACCCACCTTCCAAGACGAAACCATCACTTCTATGTGAACCGCAAAACAAACGGTCACCGGTTTTTATAAACCAAACTGTACTTGTTGTATCTGCAGACACCCAACCTGGGAAGGTATCTTCATATCACTTTTAAATTGAAATTTTTGTTTTCATCTAGCGTATTAGTCTATTTTCGCTTCTTCATTTCCTTTTAAAGATCGCCATATAAATGGATTGTTTAGCCGTCTATAAAGTAAGAAAATATTGATTTGGAAAATAGATTGAATATTTAATATTTAAAAGCAAATGGGATAGGAGATAAGGAAGAATACGAGAAAAAATATGACTTTTAGGTTGTAGGACAAATTGAAGCTTATGATGGTGATATCGGCTATGCCGGCCCTGGTACGATTCGGCACTTTTACAAATTTTTTGCAATAAAGTCATTTACTGGTGAAGTTATTCTATTGCTACCGTTAATAGACCTGTTGAGAAACAAAAATGAAACAGAACCGATGGAATACATCGTTCAAATAAGTGCTTGTGATTGGGGACAGCCTATCATGTGCACCAATGGAATCATCAGAGTCTTAATCATTGAAGCTAATTTGTACAGGCCGCGCTTCGAGAAGGTATTCAAAAATTTTTGAATTGGGCTGCAAATATTCAATTGATCGATTTAAAAAAAAAAAAAAAAAAACATTAAGCATTTCTGCCAGAGGAAACTAGGTAAAGGCTAAACATGATTCTTATGTCATTTATTAGTTTTTTATCAACACTGATATTCTATTTTCCTGTTATATCATTATTTCCAGTCCTACTATCGCGTGCTTATAGCGGAGGATACTGCAATTGGAACCAAGTTTTTGACACTGTTAGCTCAAGATAATGATTACGGTAGTAACGGACAAGTTGGATATCAGATAATAAATTTACACAGTCATTTTCAAATTGACGAAAACACTGGTATTTTGCAAGTTATGAAGAAACTTGATCGTGAAGAGATGGCATTTCATCGGTAGATCACTGTTTGTCTATTTGCAAATAATCATTATATACATTTCTGATTTTTTTAGTGAAATTTTACAAATTTTATTGGATCGAAACCACAGAATAAAATATGCATTTTAGACTTACAGTCATGGCTTTCGATCATGGACATCCTACGAAAGTTGCATTTGTAAATGTCACAATTGTTCTTACTGATATCAATGATAATGCTCCTTTATGTGCCGAATCTATTCGAAAAGTACGAATTTTTTAAATTATTTTGAAATGATAATAATTATTGGAAATAATCTGCATCACTGATCATTTTGTTTCTTAGCAGTAACAGTAAACTGCAATTCTAAGGGATTATTAATTGTTTCATGTCAGTCTCTTTTGATCCCTTAGTTAGTTTTATGCTTCAATTCTACAAGTTCGAACAATGAAAGGAAATACCAAGTATTTAATCGATATGTTTTGATAATTGTATTACTATTATTTCTGCTAATATTATTTATAGGAAAATTCTTTAAATGTTATTCTCCATCGATCCTTTATTTATTAATGTTTCTAATTATGCCAAAAATTTCTTCTTTTTATAATCCCATTTTTATAATATGTATTAAACATGCGGTGGCTTTATTTATTAATGTTTCTTTTTATAATCCCATTTTTATAATATTAAACTGCGTTTCAGGTAATAATTCCGGAAGATTACCCAAATAATGTCTTACTAACATGTGTAGTAGCATGGGATCCTGATGAAGGTAAAAATGGTGAAGTGGCTTACGCATTTGACAGTACTGTTGAAGCGTCCGTTACGTTACTATTTCGTATACAGGAAGACACGGGATGTATTTTTGTGAATATTGATGAGCCGTTTGATTTTGAAACAGTAGGACTATACAATTTGTCTGTAAAAGTGAGTTTCATCTGTTAATTATTAATTAATTTCTGTTGATCATCTGTGCAACTTGGCTTATTTATTCGTCAAACAAAGATCATTTTACCAGCAAAAATATCATCTCAATAAAATACAGGCAATGGACAGCGGTGAACCAATGTTAAGTTCCATATGTATAGTACTAGTGGAGCTCTCGGACGTAAATGAGAATTTGTCTCCACCACGTTTCGATGATATCGCAAAGGAAGCAACTGTTTACGGTGAGAAATGCTATTAGTTCAAATGTAATGTCTTGAAGATTTTCATAGATTTGAAATTTTGAAATATTTCGCATTTTGTGAGTTTTGAACTCAAACATTTAAATTATTTCCCAAGATTTTATAGAAAATATGCCCATATGGACCGAAGTCCTTGCCCTGAATGCCATTGATCCAGATAATCCAGAGATGCCTCCAAAGTATACTATTGTTGATGGTGATGGAATCAGTTTATTCACTATTGATTCTGAAGGTATGAAAAGGCTTAATTCAAGGTCGAATTCCTGAGAAATTATTTCTTAATTTCTAAAAAGTCATGTTCATTATTTCATTTAATTTTTTATTTTCCACTTTTTTACATTTTTTTTCTATATCATCCATGGTATAACAGTGCTTTTTTTCTTAAAAAATTCTTCTTTTTGGTTGGGAGATTGCTTATAAAATTGTTATTTATTGCTATTTAATTCCGTTTTAATGTTTTTAAAGTTTTCAATAATTCATAAATTTGTAGGAATATTACGAACCTCGATGATTCTTGATCGTGAAGCATGCGATTCTTATTGGCTAACGATTGAAGCCTCTGATTTGAATCAAGTACCACTTACTTCTGCACTTCATGTATTTGTTCGCGTTCTAGATAGAAATGATCATGTACCACTATCATCGCATCCTATCTATTTTTCCAGTGTTCCAGAAAATTCATCGGAAGATACAGTCATCATCAAAGTAATCATTAATTTCTGTAAAAAAGACTAAGAATATCTATCTTGATATATTAAAATCAAATATACTCATCTATTACTGAAATTTTTTTTTATTGCTTGATTTATTTCAGGTTGAAGCTGAAGATAAAGATAATTTTTCGAACCGTTACGGCTTTACAAATGTGCGTTTTAAAATAATTAGCGGTGATCCCCAGAGTTTCTTTGCAATCGATTCTAAAACAGGTCATTTCAAATATTTTTGTCAAAAATCCTAAAAAAATTTAGTTTTGTGCTAGATTTCAAAACTATAATATATTTATTCACGAATTGTGTTTTCAATATTTCAGGTTACATAGTAACTCGCGGAAAAAGACGTTTGGATCGCGAAACTCAAAAAGAACATATTATTGTAGTTGAATTCTGCGACGAGGATGATCCAAAATTATGTACAACGGTACCAGTAATAATAACTATTAGTGATATAAACGATAATCCACCTTTTTTCAAACAAACAACTTATAACTTTAATGTGCAAGCTGGTGAAATTGGTGAATTATGCAGGTGGGTGCAAATATCATATTACTGCCATAAAATAGCGTACTGCTTTCGAACTTCATCCAAACGTAAGGAACATCAAGAACTAAGATTTGAATAATTTCAAGCTAACAAAGTGGAATATATATATTTCCATAACAGTGATGTTATTTTCATGTTTTATATTTGAAGAATATTTGCCATTGATATTGATGAAGGGCAAAATGCTCGGTTGTTATATAATTTCACAGAAGCAGATGCACGATTTTCTATTGATTCTGACGGTCGAATAATTACATCTAAATCTTTAAAAGAAAGCGAAAGTTATCGGCTAACTGTGAAGGTACATTCCTTCTGTTTTTATTTCTTTCAATTAATAACTTAACTCATTATGCTTTACTATCTTACATATATTGTTTATTTGTAAAAATGAATTAGTTATAAATCAAATAGTTGCAGCTGGAACTTGAATTGATTTAAATCAAGAATAAATGCATAAATAATTTCAAACTATTTGCAGGCGAGCGATATGGGTCAACCGCAACAAACGTCATCGTTCGTTTTGGTCACTTTGAATGCTATTGGAAGACACAAAAATAACTGTGCGATTTTCATCTAATTAAAATTAAGAAATTACAGAACTATTTCATGAAATTTTATAATTTTCAATTTATGATTTAAAAATTTTAAAGGCAAATAGTAAGCCAACATTATTGAACGAGAATCGCTGGGCTCGGATATCGATATCAGATACAAACAGCGTTGGTGAAACAATTGGACTAATTGAGGCTGAAGATCCGGACGGTGATCAATTATGGTGGAAAATTATTGATGGCAATCCAAACAATACATTTGCTATAGGGTTATTTGTTCGGCATAAATTAATTTACTATTTCAAGAAATAGTTGAAAAGTTTTATGATAGTTTGGAAAAACTTGCTCTTCATGATGTATTTAGTCTACTTTTACAGTTTTTTATCGGAGTTTTGAAAAATGATGAATTGTAATTGGATAAGAAGATATCAAAGAAATGCAAGCTCTGACCAAAAATATCAATTTTCAAATATTCGGTTGTTATATTTTGTCCAATAAATAAAATGAAATCTCATTCACATAGTATATAGCTATATTTATCATTTCTCCAAATTGCAGTTGCGATGTAGGAGAATTATATTTGACGAAAAGTCTTGATTTTATTAAGAGAAACATCAGTGAAGTAAGATTAAAATTCTCCGTAAATGATGGTCTTGATACTACAGAAGGCATGGTTAGTTCTAAGTTTTGGCTTATTAAATAATCTTGTTTCAAAATCTGAATTAAGGAAGTTTAAAAATGAATACAACAGAATAGGACGAATTAAGATAGAATGCAATAAAATATTTACTAATGTCATTACAGGAATTTTGAGCAATAAATCAATGAGATAATACCTTTGTCAGAATCACAAATTGCAGGTATTGATTGAGATATCCCGAAAACATCGGAGTCGACCCGTATTTGATACCCAGCATTATAAAATTCGTGTATCGATGATGGCACCTGTAGGGACAATAGTGCATATCTTGAAAGCTACTGTTGAACAGTTAAATGGTTCCATCAGTAACCGGGGAATAATATTTGGAATACATGTAGTGGAAGATATCGCTGTTGCCGAAAAATTACGTGTCAATCCAAGGTTAACTTACGAATTTCAGGAATCTTGAATTTCATTTTTAGAGTAACCACCAAATTGCTTCATATTCTTACAGTTCCGGAGAAATGGTTATTGCTGAGCCGTTGAATAATATCGTTACCAACTTGTTTACATTAGTAGTATACGCTCGTTTTAATCAAATGATCAATTATGCACTGGTCAGTATATCACTATATGATGAGTCAAAAATATTACCAAAATTCGTCCTTCCCGAATATCTCACATTCGTTCCAGCCAGGTTTGCTAAGAAATCGAAAATAAAGAACTGTTATTAAATATTTTACTCGAGAATCATTTAAGTCTTGAATCATTTTTATTTGTCAATATATTAAATAAGTAACGAAAGATAAAAAGCATTTTTTTTTTTGTTAAGAAAAAGTATACTGACCCATTTTATATGCTAAGAAACACTGCTACTTAAAGCAAAATCACTTTAAATCTTACTTGTCAGTTTAAGTGTTTATTTTTATTTACAAATAAGTACTGTCTGTTATAGATCACCAGTAGGAACAAAAGTTTTGACAGTGCGTGCAGTCGATTTGTATCACAGCAACATCGAATACTCAATCATCGAAGGTACTTAAATTTTATTTTTGGCTTGCTGATGTGAATACTAAACTTATTTTAACATGTATTAATTACTTAACGTTGTTATGAGAATAATTACTGATGCTGAAGTAAAGAAAGTGAAAATTTCTTTTAATATAGATTTCCATAATTATTTCAATATTCCCAGTTACAATTTTATTTGCTTATTTATTATTTCACCTGAATTTATAGGTAATGAAGACGGTCACTTTGTCATTAATGAATATAGTGGTGAGATTAAAATAGCCTCTTCTCTGACACTGTACGGTAGTGAAGAAACAGTATTGACAGTTCAGGCTAGCATCCAACAAAATAACAGTTTAAATGATCGATGTAGTGTTGAAATAAACATACTCAATGATGATCTTGGACACTTCAATTTCCCTCAGTAAGTACAAAGTTCGATTTTTTAATTTCGGTTGTCTTTTTTAATGGCACTGCTTCATTTTAAAATGCCATCGTCTTATTCATTTTTCTCAATGCAAAATATCTTTTAAAAATATTCTGAGATATCTCGTGTCACAGTCTTCAAATTTTATTGGAAGCATCTTCTCTAAAATTTCAAAGCAATAACATTTTAAAATGGAAGAAAAGAGAAAAGAAGCAGTGGAAAATAAATAGGTAGAAAATAAAGAAGAATAGTATATATGACAGCAGTAATTCTTTTTTTTTGATCTTTCTCAGATATCCCATCTTGGTCTAAGTTTTAAAAATTCACTATTAGATTCCAAACTTGAAACAAGACGTAGGGATCTGTAAAATAAATTCTCTCAATTATGAACTGCTTAATATCATTTCATTATCTCATCTGAGCTTTTACAGTGAACTTATCTTTCAGATCATCATATTCTCTAACCATATACGAATCTACACCACCCAATAAGATTGTTTATACGCTAAATATGGATAGTGTTATCAATATCCAATATAGTTTCCGTGATCCATGTCCACTTCTCTCAGTACATCCAATTTCCGGAGTTATCTCCACAAAATTGGTTACTGGTGCTGCATCAGATCCTCATATTTGTACGGTTATTGCACGAAATTCGGTTGGAACTGAAGATTTCATGGAGTTAAAGATTAATGTAAGTTTTTTATAGTTATCATAAGTTATCTAATAAATCTCTATTTTTTTGGCTCTTCTGATCTCTCATCTATCTTTGAAGCAAATAATTATTTAGAAAAATAAAGGAATTCCTAAAAGTGAGAAGAGAAATATAGAGGACTAAATAATAGAAAGAACGAAAAACAGAACAGAAGTAAAATAAAGAGCATATTTATTGCTATAAAAAACCAGTGTACAGAAGTTTTATTTGATATTTCAATATTTGAATCTCATCTTTCCTTTCAATATCGGTAATTCAATTTCCAAGTGTTATAACTTAAACATTAAATATCTTTGCAATGTCAAATGATTTCAGATTATTTGTGAAAATCAGTATGCACCGTATTTTAATAATACGATTTATCAAGGATATATTCAAGAAAATATGCCACCAAGTTTGATTTTTCATTTACAGACTTCGAGTATCAAATTTAATAATATTTTATTAATCAGTTGTATATTTAATGGGAAGGGAATTTCGTAAAAAAGTTTGCAGAATTGCTAAATTTTTAAATCATAATGAGAGATTTCTTTTGCAGATTCATCGGTGTTATTGGAAGATGGCCGTCAATTAGTTGTGAAAGCGATTGATCATGACAGAGGAATCAATGGACTTGTTAATTATCGTGTTGTTTCTCCTTTTGAACCATATTTCACAGTCGATTACATCTCTGGTGCTATTCTAACAAAAGCAGTACTTGATTTCGAGAAAGTTAGTTTTTCATGAATGTATTTAAAAATCTAGAAAAAATGAATCAATGTCGTTTTTAATGAAAAGAGAAGAATGAGTAATTTTTTAAATATTTCAATGTGAAATGTTACCCAAAATATTTGATTTTATTTAAAAAAGTGCTTTACGTTTTTAATGATGCAATAAAAAAGAGTTAATTTTGTCGATACATATATTTAAATATTTTCATTTCATATCACATTCTTATATTTTACTCTGGCAAATATTCCCTTTTCTTTCTTTAGATGAATATAAAGATACTTTTTGCTTTTGACCTTTTAATATGGAAATCTCGATTAGAAGAAAAACCTAGAATTGATTGATCAATAATTTTTTATTTATTAGCGTCTGTGATTGATTGCTGATTATGTTTTTAGATAAAACGTTGGTCATTTTATATCCAAGCAAGTGATTCTGCTCAATTGATGTTAACATCAGCAGTTCCAGCTTTGGTTGAAATAGCGGTTATTGATATGAATGATGTAGCGCCCTCTTTCATGCAAAAACATTATAATGCTACACTTTTTCTGCCAACTCTTAAAGGTGCGCAGAATTTTCTTCAATTAAAATTTTTTTTTCTTATCCATTTGCTAGTCTTGAAAATGAAACACATTTCTATGTAACTATATAAACTGAAAAAATGAATATTATCAGCTCTGGAATAGCAAACAACGATTATTAAATGTAGACTTAACAAATGGACGAGTATTCAGCAATTAATCAATAATTAAAAATAAATAACTACCAAAAACAAACCTATTAAACAGATCAAAAAAAGAAAAAAAACTGAAATTGATTGTGTTGTTGTGACTTGATAATTGAACCTATAATGAGTATCTGAAAATATTTCCTCAGGTACGACAGTATGCTATGTATCAGCTAGAGACATAGATGTGTTTGATGTTTTACGTTATGCCATTATCGCATCCGGTGATAACAAATTATTTGCTATCGAGGAATTTACGGGACGCATTTACACGGATGGTAACAGTTCCGCTGACTATGCAAAAAATAATTATGAGGTAACCATAATATTATCGATCATTCCATATAAGACAAATAGATTTGTAATTTTGCGCTGATTTGTAATTTAGATTGAGCTTTTAAATGAAGAAAAAATTCTACACTTCTATTATTTTAACCAACAGCTATAAAATATGAAAAACAGAACCACAGTCAATTTTGAAAGAGTAAATTATTAAATGTCATTTTAGATTAACTTAATTGTATCGGACGGTTTAAAATCAGACTCTGCGATTTTATCGATTTACACTGAAAATACTTCTCATACTGGAAGTAAGATAAAGTTTTTAAAAACGAACTATGAAGGAATGATAATAGAAAACATAACATCATCTGTAGCGGTACAGTTATTAACTGTCAGCGCCATGAGTGCGGCAAATGATAGTCTTCTGTATAGTATTTTAAATCCAAATGACTATTTCACTGTTGGTGCCACATCCGGAATTGTCAGTTGGACAGGTACTGTCATTGATCGGGAAGAAGTGTCCACGGTACAATTTATTGTACAGGTGTGTTTTCGACACTTTTCATTTCCATTTCCATGTTATTAAAATTTTTAGGTTTTCTCTTTTTTTAATTTCATGAAATTATCAAGAAGACCTTCTTTATTTATAAAAATGATATTAAAATATTAAGATTGGAAATTTTCAGGCACGACGACTGAGTGATGGCAACGAGCGAGCGCAAAGTATTGTGACAATCATAATTGAGGATAAAAACGATTGTGAACCACATTTTATCAATCTTCCGTATGAGCTTACCATTTCGCGTGATGCTAAGCCAGGTGATAATGTAATCAATGTGAAGGCTATTGATGCTGATGAGGGATTCAGCGGTATCGTTAGGTTCGTCGTCATTTTATTAGATCTGGTCAAATTGAATGAGAACAATACAGTCAGCTAATAGGAATAGAAACAAGTTTTTGATTCTTTCGATGGGTTATTTTTATGAAATTTATGAGAAGCATGCAAAAAAATTATTAAAAATTTAGAAAAAAACATACTGGATTAAATTTTAATAAATTCAAAAATAAGGTTTTAGAACATTTCAATATTAGTGTTGTAGTTAGTATAATTAGATGATTTATCTAATTTCATTTAATCCAAGGATTGCATTCTATCTGATCATATGTAATCTATTTCAGATATAGATTGAAAACGAGTACTGAGTTTTTTGAGATTAACAAATATGATGGGAAAATTATTATCAGTCAATCATTTGAAGGTACGAACTTCGGTAGTATTCCATTGGAAGTTATTGCGGAAGATCAAGGTAAACAAGAGATTGAAATGATCTTGATAAAGCTAAATTTCCAGTTTCCATCAACTAATCATATGATATTAAATGATATAGGATTGTGCATCATTCATTTAATATTTTTGCGAAATTTCTAAATAACTTTAAATCAAAACAATTCCCCGCAAAATTTAAGGTAACCTCTGTTTTAGGAGAACCTTCTCTATCATCATCGGCCCTTATCATTATCCATATTGCTGATCGGAATATACCGATATTTGGTAGTCGCTATCAGGAAGCTCATATTCCAGAAAATGCATCACCTGGTTCTTTAGTGGTAAATATTCATGCAATAAGCATCGCAGGAGGTAGAATCGGCTATGCAATTAAATCTGGAAATAATGATAATCGCTTTAAAATTGATTTTAACACAGGTAATTTTTTGGTATTACATTAATTAAGGAGATGGGATACATGGAAGAGTATGAAATTAGACTCATAATAAATTTTGCTGAAGTGTTGTTCAAATTACAATTATTCGGCTTCGAAAAGAATATGGTGCAAAATTTTTCAATGGAGTGTATAATTTAATTCTGAGCTAATTTGAAAATTTTACCATATAAAATGAAAATTTCAAATTCAACCCACTTTCTCGAAATATAAATGAATTCTTTTTCTAATCATACGGTCTTTTTAGCGTCAACTTAATGGTTTTCTTTTTGATCCCAGATATTTTATGATTTTATTACTGCACCACCATGTTATTCGCTCAGGTATGATAAATGTTCATAAAGCATTAGACCGCGAGAAATGCGCGATCTATAATTTAACTGTTGTTGCGATCAATGTCATTCGATCAGGAGTACGGTCAGAAAGTTACGTGGTCATAAAGATTGATGATATAAGTGATACTGCTCCTCATTTCACCCAACTTTTTTACAATATATCAGTAAGCGAAACAACACCGATTGGTACGAAACTTCTTAAGGTTGGTAGATTTTTAGATCGCAATGCTCACTTTTAATTGTCAAATGAAATTTTCAAAGCTATGATACATATTATTTCTTATGTTAAATGTTTGATGTGAATATTATAATTCTTTCATTTTGTGATTTAATTTCCTTCACCAATTTCAGATTGAAGCAATTGATCCAGATATGAGTGATAATTACATTTCATTTGGAATTATTGGATCGAATGCTTCATGTAATTTTTATAAGCCTTTAAAACATTAGCAGCAAAAGAAAACTGAAAAATTTTTGACAGAGGATTATTTGAATCAAATTACATGAAATAAAAACTGTGATTAAGAATCTTTAATTTCCACTTTAATTAATGTTAATTATTTTATGGGAAAAAGATTAACCATTTTAGTGTATGATTAATCATTAATTTCATTTTAGTGTATGTTTGATCATTAATTAATTAATCATAAATCATCTACTCAACAAAGTTAATTTTTAGTGCTCTTCGTAGATTCTCGAAGTGGCGTAGTATCACTCATGAAGTCGCTGGATTTCGAAACTAAGCGCTTGTTTAAATTTAAATTAACTGCTTCCGATTCCATGCAGTTAACATCGGAAGCGGTAAATATTTATTTGGTCAACTTTCCGAATACCATTTTTTGCAATATAATATAAAAAAATTTTATTTTGTATCTTGTAAAATTATTTTACCTTATATCTTGTATTTAAAAAACGATGATATCAAAATTTTATTTTATATTTTATCTTAAAAAAAATTTATTTTGTCTTGCAAAAAAATTTAGAAATGATGACATCAAAATACATTTCCTTAAATCTTTTATTTTACTTAGCACTTTATTTCTCACTTCAATAACGTTTCTAGGATTTGTTATTACACGTTATGGATGCAAATGATGTCGCTCCAAGGTTTGTTTCAAAAACATTCCACAGCATCATAGAAAGCGAAACTCCAACGAATCACTTTATTGCAAAACTGGACGCTTCTGATGAAGTACATTTTTGTTTACGTCAGGCTTCACAATAATCTTTAAAAAATTTTTCAGAAAATTATGGATAGGAAATAGACCGCCTTTTTTAATTAAGATTTATCTCTTTTTTAGAGTTCATTTTTTTTTGTAACCATTAAATTATTTCTCTAAGAGACTGTAAAACTAAAATTTTAAAAAAGTATTTAGTATATTAAAACATTTCAGGATTCTGTGTCAAATCTTGAAGATGGGACTCGATTCCTATTTTCCATTATAGACGGTGATGAGACTTTACTACAGATCAATCATTCAACGGGTGTTGTATCATTATTACGAGCGATTGCCGAGGATGATCTTAAAATTGGCAAAAAATACTTTAACGTGTCAGTGAACGATGGCATTTTCACGGATTTTTGTTTATTGGTAGTGAAAATTATCAGAGGTCAACATGGACAACAATTACCACGTTTTGAACGGATGCATTATTCTATAAATATACGGGAAAATAGGTATGATAATTATGTTACAGGTAGATATAGTCTTTATATTCATTGGAAGTTTTTAAATTGCTCATTTACAGACCGATTGGTATGACAGTGATGACCGTTCGGGTCTATAATGGCATATCTCCTCTAAGATATTCGTTTAATAATTGCGAAAATTGCTCTGGAGTACTGAATATAGATGAAAGGACAGGCAGAATCTACACAGGGTTTGTTGTCGTTCTACTATGAAAATTTTCATAAGCATTTTTTGAATTTTTTTCAAAAACATTGAATAACAAGTGAATCCTATGACAACTTTTTTTAAAGAAATCCATTTAATTACGAAGAACGACGCATTCATCAATTCGTCATTATGGTGATCGATGCTGGCGATCGACGTGCTTTCGCTATATTAACTGTAAATGTAATTGATGAAAATGATAATACGCCACAATTCATCTCTTCCAATATTGAAACATTAGTGTCTGCTGATTCACATCCTGGAGAATCTGTCGTAATGGTGACTGCTTTAAACAGATCATTCATTTTTTTGGTTTTCAGATTTAAGAGGAGAGATCCACAAATAAAATCTAATGCCATTTATCTTACCATACTTCTGGGTTCCATAATAAAATTGACATTTTGTGAAAATTTTTTGCGATTAAAGAAAGTATTGCAGTAGTAATATCAAAGAAATATTCTTACCGAATATTTTATACAGTTTAAATCTAAATTCATTCTTAGCATTTCTAGATATTTGCTTTTGATTACGATGTTTGGCGATGAATTGGAATATAGCATTGTTGATAATGATGAATTTCGCTCCAAATATTTTGTAATTCATCCAAAACAAGGATTGATTAGCGTGCGAGAGCCATTAAATGATCTTGGTTTGTTGTCGTATTAGAATTAACCGTTAAATATTTTGAATTATGAGTTATCTCTTTTTTGTATTTTGAACTGAATGCTTGCTTTATTGATATTTCTAATTGCTTTAATATCTTTTACTCGAAGCTGATTGTTTCGGATTATTCTAATCTTATGCCATTGGAATTTGAAGGAATCATTAAATCATTTTCAGCTGGTGAACAAATTTCCTTGTTCATTCGTGTGACGGATAGTGCAAATCCTCCTCATCATAATGAAACATCGGTAGTATTAAATATTAGTCCAATTGTTCATCCTCCGAAATTCTCTACACAGCACTTCATTTTTTCGGTGTTGGAAAACACGCCTATTGGGGCAGTTGTAGGTCGTCTTCAACAGGATTCTCAGCTTGGTAATTTGCTTTATAGTAAATAATGTCAAAGTTGACAATATATGTGTTTCAGCATTAATTTACTGTTTACAGTACTGAAGACGACTTATCTTTTGTGACATAAATGAAGACAGCTAATCTGCACACTGATGACTATTTGAAGTTTTCTCTTCTTACGAATCTTTGAATTTCAATTATGTATGCATATGTTGATTCGATTAAATACAATCATAAATATTCCATTGTGATAGCGAGAATGTTTTTTAGAGCTTCCGGATGTTTTTTTTTCACTGGTTGAGATGGATCATCTATCAAATTTCCCATTTTCATTGAAGCAAGACAGTGGACAAATAGTTGTCAATAGTATGCTGGATTATGAGAAAGTTTGCTTTATACTGAAGAATAATTTTATTAAAAGTTAATTAGCAGATGAACTAAAGTGAATGTACACCAATTCTGTATTATCAGCAAAGAATGTCGCCTTCATGATGTCTTGTATTAGTGAAAATTTTTATTTCGAGATATATTGATATCCATGATCGCTCCAATTTTTCATATTCCCGAATCCCTGTATATTCCAAGTATGAATAAGGCGGGCATTCCTTTTGGTCGTTTTTCGCATTCTTTCATGCATATAACGATGTAATATTGTTGCAACAGCAACTTTTATCTAATATCAAAGTTTCTTATCAGATTTTTTTATGAAGCATTTAAAGACATATACATAGTCAATCAAAACTGCGGCGAAACATTATTGTGTAGAATACATATGATTAATTTTTTCAAAATATGAAACGTGAATAGATAATAAATTTATATGTATTAGCAATCTTCACGACCCATCGTTTTCATCGTTTAAACTATACACAAGAATATAAGAGAAATCTGAAATGTTCATTTCATTTTTTCCAGACACGAGAAATACATTTCCTGGTGAGTTTACAGTCGAAGATACAATTTAATGTAAAGGCTGTTTCCTTAGTAACAGTAAGAATAACGGACGTGAATGATAACAATCCTTGCTTTGAAAATACAGATGAACGGATCTTTATTTCGGAAGACTTGTTAGTTGGCAGCACTATTACGGTTGTTAAAGCGGTAGACGAGGATGCTATGGGATTGAATTTGAAATTTCAATACATCTTGGAAGAGGTATTGTCAATTGATTTCAAATTATCATATAGTGTTATCACTTGTTTTCTCTCTATTCCTGTGAATGAAAATTCTCGTTTTGAAATATTTTAGGAATTTATCGTCGACTTCTTACTGCCCTTTTTCTTTATTTTATTTAATTTTAGGGCAACAGCAATGGTACTTTTAAGTTGGACCAAGAAACTGGTTGGCTTACATTATTAGAAGAAGTTGATAGAGAGACAATCGAAGAGTATGTGCTAATAATTAGTGCTCGAGATGTGGGTGGACAAAGCACACGGAAGATGATAACTATTGTCGTTAGAGATGTCAACGATTCGCCTCCACAATTCTCACAGGAGATTTATTCTGTTCAGCACTATATGGAAGATTTAAGAGTTGGACAGAACATTTTGCACCTGCAAGTTCATGTAAGTGATTTACTGGTCATGTATCGTATATTTCTAGTTTCCTATATTCACTTTATAAAGCCATTAATAGTCTAATTATCAAGCTAACTGAACTAAATAACGATTTTGGTAGCATAGATTTTTAACAAATTGTTGATTTCAAAATATCGTCAGTAATTTACTTTAAATTGAATGCAATTGCTACTTTTTGCTATATAATTAATAAAACCCTGATTTTGTAGGATCCTGATTTGTACCCAAACAATATCACCAAGCTATATTTTATAACTGGCAATGAAAACGGGATGTTTGGTTTGGAAAAGAATATTGTTGTACTTGCTAAACTTCCATCAAATTTCCATTCTCTTGAACTGCATCTTCTGATACTTGCATGTGATGGAAAATATACAACGAAAGCCGAAGTCACGGTATTTATGAATATTTTGTCTAAAAAAACTTATGTTTTTAAACAAACTTAATAAATTTCTTGCTTATTTAATGACACATATGATTATTCAGATAAGAATTTGATAATCTACAGTTCAACAATGATAAACAGCATTTAAATAATTAATCTTCTAGATTAGTTGAGATATAAGAAAATGAAGATAACCTTGATAAACGATTCCAGAGTAGCATTTCGTGCAGTCATATTTTCATGGAAGCAATGTTTAAAAATTGTTATCTTATACTTTTAATTGAAAACTTATTAATTTTATCGATTAATAACATTTAAAATTTACCGTTGCAGGTGAAACTGCTATCAAACCTTTCACAGTTACAATGTGAATCGGAAGAAATTCTTAAAAACATAACAGAAGATTCACCACCCGGCACTGTTGTTAAAATGGGATATGAGAAATTGGAGGAATTAGTACGATTCTCTCTTATCGGATCAAAATCTAACTTATTTAGTATTGAAAGAAATGGGACAATAGTTGTTCGTGAAGAACTTAGTTCACATGTTTTAAATCAAGTTCGTTTTTTTGTCTTTTTCTTCAACATTACGAATTGGTTTTTGATTCCAAACAGTTTCCTAAAATTAGACACCTTATTTGAATGTAAGGTTGATCTGATTTAATGAGCAAATTTGTAGGTCGAATTGTTTCTTCGAGCGGAAACTCTGAATAACTTATGTATTCAACGCGTAATCGTTAAGATTGAAAAAACGAATGGAAGCAGAATTTCTTTTACGCAACCCATTTTTTATGGTATGATCCGGGAAAATAGCAATGCTACCAGAGAAGAAAAACTATTCGTAACCAGGTGTCTATTAGAGGAATCAAATTCTTACATTTACAAATTCAGTATTAAAAATATGATTATGATTTCTGTGGGAATTTTCAGTTATAATAGATCGAGTTGCTCAAAAGAAAATTTAATTAGAACCACACATTTTTAATTCACTTCGTCCTATTTGTTCTCTCCATCATTAGAAGTTTAAAGATTCCAATATACACAAGCAAATCTAACTTTGCGAATTTCAAATGCATTCATAACTTCGCAAATTTCATGAGATGACAAATCGCATAAAATTCATTCGAAATGGAATGACGACAGTAAAAAAATTATATGTCTTTAGAATTTATTTCTCAAAATTCATGTTGGATATTTTAAAGTTTCATATAAATATGTTTATGTTAGTATATTCTCTATAATAGAAATCTAAGTACTCTTTATTTCTTACTACTTAAATACATATTTTATATCATATTTTTCAGATGTTTTCTGCGCTTTCCATAATTCAGATTTTATGGAATTTAGTACATCGACATTAGAAATATATTAGGAAATATGACGTTTTTCGATAAAATTTTCGACTTTAGGATTTGGAGAAATCTTTCTAGATTGGAAGCAACTGTTGGCGATCTGGATGGTATTGGCCATGTCACATTTAAATTTGCAAGTAATAATCAGAATGTGGACTTGTTCGACATTGATAGCGAAACTGGTGTTATAACAGCGATTTCTCCTCTTGATCATGAAATTAAAAATCAATACAACTTTCCAGTCCTAGCTATTACCAAGACAGGACACACTGCTGAAGGTTGCTTCTAAAAACTTTGAGAAACTGTCAAATAATTTAATTACTAAATCAATTTCATCTTATTATCTGAATATCACTATTTACATAATAAAAAAAAAATGATTTTGATTGATTTCAGTAGAATCTGTTGTATCAAATTAAAATATACTTACTTAAGAAATGCCAAATGACAAAAAGATGAGTCACAAACAATTCAGCAAACTTCTGCTTCTACTGAAAACAAAAGCACTGTTTTCTATATTTCCAGACTATTACTTTTCTGTGCTTATTCCGTTTTGGTAATAAATTACTTAAAGTTAACTCATTTTAAATTAAAATCTAAGTTAGCTCAATTTCTTTTCGTTAAAATTTGACTGAGTAAATGTTCCTAAATATTAACAGTTAATTAATTACAGCAAAAGTGGTTATTGATGTGGAAGATGTGAACGACAATGCGCCTGTATTTGAACAGAATACATATCATCTTCTGACGGATTGCCGAGGATGAGGCAGTTGGAAAGGAGCTATTTCAATTGAAAGCATATGGAGGTGATGACAAAGAAGTTATCACTTATCAAATGCAAGCATCTAATGATGTTATTAAATATCTAAACATTAATGCTAATAACGGTAATTTTTTTTCTTTTTCTAATTTTAGCTGATATTTAAAATTTTTAATCATGTTTCTGCTGCTGAATCGATACTTGGATACTGATTTTCCAGGTATATTGAAACTAGCTTCTACATTGGATTTTGAAAAGTTGAAAAAATTTGCGGTAACTGTTATCGCAACAGATTCAGGAAAACCTCCACAAAGCTCAACATGTGCTATAGATATCGAGATTCTGGATGTAAATGATAACCCACCGCGTTTTATGCAACCTATTTATCATGCTACAGTGTTAGAAAATATGCAACGTGGTACTAAGGTTGTACAGGTATAGTCATTGAACCAGAAATTTAACATAGGCAATTCAGCTGCTAAAAATTTTCTGTGTCGAATTATAAAATACTTTTTTGTTCGAAATTGATATGTTGATAAACAGTTGGGAGAACTCATTTCTATATTAAGATTCCTGCAATACTTTCCAGGTATTGGCAAATGATCCCGACAGCGAACACTTTGGCCGAGTGTCATATCTGATAACAAATGATGTGGCCACATTCACCATCGGGGAAAATGGATGGATTACGACTGCGGAAATACTTGATCGTGAAGTGGTGCGGTTTTGTGACTCTTTCAGATTAGTTGATTTCTTCCTTCAAATTTATCGTATTTGAAAGAATTGGTAATGCCTGTGATAATTTACTGAATTTCGCTAAACTACTGGAAAAGATTGAGTCCGTTATATTTATATTTATGCGTTTTGTGATTAGGTCAATATTACATAGGTGTAGAAAGAAAGAGAGGAAATAAATAGAAATAAATACATGTTGTTAAAATTGAAGAAGACCGAAAATCCCACGATAAAATATCTCAAATAAAAATGAAACGTTTATTCGTACTTCATTTTCGACAGAATTTCACTCGCCGATAATCAGTCTCTTTAAATCTCTGAAATCAGTAATTGTCTGAACGACGAAATGCACATCTTTTCTAAATCTGAAGATACTATAGACCTCGACAACCAGATTTCTCTCCAGAAAATTATCGATATAATCATAATGAGATGCACATGCACATTTCGTCGTAATACTACTACTTCTTTTCTAGAAAAGTACATATCGTTTGATAGTGAAGGCAGTAGACGGTGGTACTCCTCCTCTATCCGATTTCACAATTGTTGAGATTGATGTTGAGGATGAGAACGATAATGCGCCAGTTTTTAAGCATTGTAATATGACTGCTGTTGTGCAGGTATTTTATTCATTGTTCACTGATATAGCAATATATCAGTATCACTTTATCATCACTTATCATGTTTCCTTTCGAACACTGCTCTTCTCATATATAATATTCAAAAATTAATCTTCAAAATTGTAAATTCAAAAATTTTTCAAATATAATATTATTTCATGTATTCTATTGTAAAATGGAATAAATAAGTTGTTATTTATGCATTCATAAGAATATATATTTTCATGGGTTGTATGTATTGTTTTATTAGCTTTAATGTTTGATATGCATATCATTTTCAATTTTACACCTGTGTCACCTTTGCTTTGCTTACTTATGATAAAGTATTCGTGTAACCAATGCTTTTCTAGGAAGGTGTTGAACCGGGACATGTTATATTGCCAATTTCCATTATTGACAATGATAAGGAACCAAATACTGGTCCATATAAGTTGGAAATTATTGGAAATGGTGCCTCATTATTTGCTTTTGATAGCACCTTAAATTTGATCACTATCAAAGAGCTGCCACCGCATGTCAAAAAGGAAGTTTATCTTTTGTCGGTATGCTTTCAAAATCATTTTTTATTTAATTTCAACGATCAAATGTGATCGCTTGAATGTAAAGTCCGTATAATATTTGATGGCTTATCAAATTTTGGAAAAATTTCTCAATCCTACTATTTTTAATTTATTCCAGTTTGCAGATTAAAGTTTCTGATAGAGGTAATCTTTCCACGGAGTGTCCATTGACATTATTTGTCAAAAAGGAAAGTCGTCATGCACCAAAAAGTAGTGCATTGAGAATAACGCTGAATACACTGATGGGTGAATTTTTGGGCGGAATCGTGGGTAGAGTCATGGCGACAGATGAAGTTAGCATTTGATGTTCCAGAAATAATCACTGATCATATCATGTTATGAACATAGCAGTCTTTCATTAGTTAATTTCGTTTACTAATCATTATTAGAGCAAATATTTGAAAGGAAAAACCATTTGCGTTATAGGATTTGACGGATATGTTGCATTACTCATTAACTGACCCTGAAACAAGTGTTAGTAGCATTTGGCCAGATCATCAATATTCGAAACTTCCATTCAGTGTCCATTCAGAAACAGGTGATATCATCGGCGAACCTGACCTTCTTGCAGGAACTTACCGTTTTAATATTTCTATAACTGATGGTAAATATATTACTGCAGTGCCAGTTGTAATAGATGTAAGTATCTATTTCCTGTCACTAAAAATAAATCATACAGTGAAAAATTATTAGCTAATTTTTTAATCTCCGTGTTAATATTCAGTGTCTCAGTTCCTTACATTGGTTTCTTAATTCTAGATTATTCGTACTTTCTCGACATATTCATAATGTCTGTAATTTAGTTACGCCAGAAAAAATCTAACTTTTTTTTATTCAAAATTTAATAGCAGTATTAAAATTTATGACACTGAAGAAAACAAAAAAGCATGATAAAATAAAATTGTGATTTCAGAAATCATGAAAATTGTTTCAGGTGTCTTCAATTGACCAAGATGCACTGGATCATTCCGTGAGCTTGCGAATTCATAATCTTCTAGGAGAAACATTTTTTAACAAGCACGCTAGGAATTTCATACATTCCTTGTCCAGAGTCCTAAATGTCAAGCCGCAAAATGTTCAAATTCTCTCTGTGCAATCTGCCATAGGCAAGCCAATACTCTTCACTTTGTCTACAAACTTGTTGCTAAATGCAATGAAATTTGAATTTCTTTTTTTATTTTCATTTTTTACACTGATTATTTTCTTTTTAAATATTTTGATCATTATTTCATTAAATATTTTTTCAATCTATTCTAAGTTAGTTGTAAGTAAAAATAATTTAGGTCGACATCACCTTTATATCCGTCAATTGACTAATAGAACAATGTTAGAGCAGGATCTAGATATTCTCTTCACAGTATCACGCGCTGATTCTCGAGGATATCATCGGCCGAATTTTATTCGACAAAGACTTGAAGATAATGTTGCCCAACTGAACGAAAATATTGGCATAGAGGTTTTTTTTATTATTCATTTTTCGTTCTGACTTTAAACATTATTTTAAGCATCATAAATTGTGAAGTAAATTTTGAAATTCATGCCTAAAAGTTTGAAAAAAGAATGTAAATAAAAGTAAAGTTTCTTATTCTCTTTAGAAGATTTTCATTGTGCAATTAATTTCTTGTATTTTCCTATAGGGATTATTGTTAAATTGATTATTATAGGGATTATTGTTAAATTGATTATTTATTCTTCTTCTACTTGAATGTGAAGGGAATTTCCTTTTGGCAGATTATATCAGTGATGACAGAAGTCTGTCGACGAGATTTATGTGTTAATGGCGAATGCCGGGATCGTTTATATTTGGATGATGCGCATAATGTCTGTTATAAGACCAATTATCAATCGTTCAGCGCTCCGATGCATCTCAGAACCTACGACTGCACATGTCAGACTGGTTACGCCGGAAAGCGTTGTGATATACCGATCGACAAATGTAGTCGTGATCATTGTACCAAGGAAGAGGTGTTTATTACTTATCATATATTAAATTCGACATATCTTATCACTTTCAAATAAGCGACTTTTGTATGAAAGATTTGAAGCAAAATTTTTACGAAAGATTTCTTTAAATTTTACGTAAATTCACCTAATAATGTTGGACATACCTAGGCTTTTGTTTGCAGTGCTATATATTCTTTTAAGATGTAAATGCTCTTAAAAGATACATTTAAATCGAAATCAGTATCTCAAACAATTTTGTAAAAATATTATATTTGTTAACGGAATAGCATCGACTGTCTTATAGAGTTTACTTTATTATTTAATTAAACATTTATTTGTTTAAGGATATTTGATTTATGTAGAATAATGAAGAAATGTTTTTTAAATTGCCGACTGATGTTTTATGTTCATTTCTTCAAAATTTTGGGATTTTAAAAGATCGTATAAGTAAAATATTCAATTAAATTGTTGTGAAAAATTGCAGATATGCGTTCCAATGAGCACAAAAATTGGATTTGATTGCATTTGTCCACCAGGTACTACTGGTGATCACTGTACTGCAACTGTTTGCAGTAGAGATAAGCAGCAGTGCAGTCAAGGTTGATTGAAACAAACTTTTATTTAATAATAATACTCAGTTAAATTTATTCATCTATTTTAAATTACATTTGTAATTAGATGTGGCTTTTTTTTAAAAAAAAATTTTATGTGATATTGCAGATGCAGAAATTGCAGTTGGAGGTGACAGTTTTTTCCGTATGACTATTGCAAACTCTGTAGAACGTCGATTGGAGTTGACGATTAATTTCAAGACTACAAGTGCAGATGCAGTCATTATGCATGCAGCTGGCAATTCAGACTTTCATACCATCGAAGTGATTATAAACATCCTTGCATATCTCATTCTCATAAGTCATCTTTGGATGTATTATTGCGTGGATATACTTATTCTTTTTATAAAAGTTAGATACAAAGATAATCATAAGTAATCATGAAAGTTTTAATTATCATAACATATTTTTCGGATTTTAGATTGAGAAACGATATGTGCAGTATCGCTGGAATTGTGGTACTGGGCCGGGAGTGATTCGCATTAATCAGCAGATGATCAGCGATGGCAAATGGCATTCTTTAAAAGTGTCGAGAAGAAGTAGACACGCAAAACTTCTACTTGATGGAATATATGAAAAAGAAGGCGATAGTCCACAAGGTAGCGATGTCGTGAATCTTTATCGAGATGCTATAAGGTGATTTTAATCTGAAATAATTTAATAAACTCCTTATTGATTTCCTAACTTTCTAATTGCTCTGGAGTTATCTTTTAAAAACCTACAATATTTATATGTTTCTTATTAGACTTACTTTTGGTGCTATGGTTTCACAATTGGTTGACGATACCGTCTTTACAACAGCAAGTGATCTGAAGCCGGTGATAACCAGAGGAATGGTCGGATGTTTTGGGTTTGATTTTCATCGCATTTCAGAATAGAGTAGCGCAGTTTGGCCCATCTGTAAAAGGACAAATTCCGATGACATTTGTATTTCTGAGGCAGAAAATTTCTAATTAAAAAAAAAAAATTAACTTGACCACATACTTGAAAATTTCAGTTTGAATTAGTTGCTAGAAAGAAAAAGCTTACCATTTATTTAAGAACATGAAGCAAGTTGGCTTACTGATAAGCTGATTATTTTCCATCATTAAAAGAATCGTTCCATACTGCTTGGTTGGTTCTCCAAAATTTTAATCTATTCTTTTGCTACTTTTGGTTCTTATTTCACGATAGATTAATTCTTCTCCTTAATATTTATAGTATATTAACAAAATACGATACAATCTATGATAAAGTAAAGTGGTACTTTTATTGAATAGAAGTATTTCCAGACGTATATCTGTTGATGGTTATGATATACCGAAAACCAAGCAAGGCCTCTATCTATACAACACTCGTTTGAATTGTGATACTGTTGTCAATGCTCCGTGTGCTACAAGTCCTTGTGAAAACGAGGGTACTTGTATTTCTTCTGATGAAAAAACTTATAAGTAGGTCATTTCTAAATGTTTCATATAATTCAGCATATAAAATACTAAGAATCATGATTTCATTACAGTTATAATTGTTGGTTTACCAGAATTCTTGATAATTTGTTTATTATATAATTGGAATCACTGACTTATCAATATCTGTAGAAATATCAACGACTAAAGATCAATAATGATAACCTCCCAAAATAAATTAGATTATATTTATAGAATCTATATTTATAGATTATCATGATATATCTGTTGTATTTACTGATTTCGGCATATATTTCCTATGCCTATTTTTGATTAAAAATTGGGATGGAAGTTATTGAAAATGTTTTGATATTTCTAATTTCAGTTGTGCTTGTTCTCCACGATATTCCGGCAGTAACTGTGAAATCGACTTAACACCATGTATTTCACGCCCTTGTCCTCGCGGTATAGAATGTATTAATTTACATAATGACTTCTACTGCAGTTGTCCACATGGCTTCACAGGAAAAACTTGCCAATTGAGAGGTGAAATATTGAGATCGAAAATCTTTGTGTTCGTATTTTTGGGAAAAATATTCACTACTTTTTTATAATTTTTGGCGATATTAGAAATTGTTGCTTTCTATAATTTGAAATATACTATTTATTCAACAGCATATTCATATCGACGCAATCATTTAGAAATACTGTCAGAAGACATGTTGACAGTATGGATTCATCAAATCTGAGATTTTAATTTTTAGGAGACTGGAATCCGTGTTTGTCAAATCCTTGTGGCCATTTTGGCAGCTGTATACGTTTACCTCATTCTTTTGATTTCATATGTAATTGCTCACATGGATATTCTGGGACAGCTTGCCGAGGTACATATGTACAGTGTGACATAAGTCTTTTTTTTTGAGTGATTGTAAATTCATCCTCTATTGATTCTGGAGTTTATATAAAATTGAAGATTATAGATTGATATATTTTCATGTAATCTATAATTATTTAAAAGTTGCAGAACGTTCTAAAATCGTGCGATTATATTGACAGCATTAAATAGAGTGAAAAATTATTATAGATCGATCGCCGGATTTCATAACAAACGGTCGACGATTAAATGCAATCAAGATTATTGGCTTGATTATCGTTGTGTTACTTTTGATAATTGTTGCTGCTCTTATTGTCTGCATTTATTTACGTATTAAAAAGTTCGTCCATTTACAATATTCTTAAAGATATAAGCTTCGATCTTCTCTTTTTATATCGAAATGTTCAAAATCAATAATTAACAAATACATATTTCCATTTCGTTAATTATTTCTGTATCAAAATTATAGGAGCCGAAGATCACTGAAAGGAAGAGAAATGGAATATGAAACGATAACTTTAATCCGCGAGTGTCAATGTCGTATGATGGTGTGCCACATACTGTAACACGAGCACCGCCATTATTTCCGCGTTTGCACAATAGCAACTACGAGAAAGACTTGCCGACAGTCCAGGTAAAGGATATGATTCGGGTATTCTCCTGAATAAATTAGTTGATGAGAAATCAGTTTTTCAGAAAATATTTTTTAATTGAAGAGATTGATATTTTGCATTTTTTGTAAATCATCTCAGTTCTTTTTATCCATGTTTGATCATTATGTTTATAAATTATGCGAATTTTTATTAAAATTGATTTGATCAGTAACGATTGCTATCTAAATCAGGCTTATTAATCAATCTTTCGTAATTGCTTAAAAATAAGACTTTTGAAATTTCAGACAGAAATATTTGTAGGTACATCCTCTCCCAATTCATGAGCGAATAAGCAGTTCATCGATGGGAGATAGCCGATCTCCTTCATTAGTTGGTTCAAATAAATGTCGAATTCGTTGGATCACTAAAGCGAGTTCAATGAAAAATTGTAATTCAAATCGTTGCACTACTAGTTGTAATGAAACAGTGCCTGTATGTTACTTTCTCACATTGAATCAATTGTTGAAGATTGAATTCTCTTCCAGATTGATCTCTATGAAATGGCTTTAATACTTTTAGCTTGCCGGCAATGATGCATTGAGACAGTATGGTGAAATGATTGTAGGAAATGATGATGAAATGGCAAGTTGCTCATCATCGCAATTACAACTATCTGCTCGTATTAATCGTTATCGCCAATCTTCTGGGTAAATCTAGAAATATTTAAATTCTTTGAAAATCTCTTTTGCTTCAATGAATTCTTGTCGACCAAAAATCTGGAGAGCAGAATTTGAGAACATAATATTCAGAATCTTGCTAAAAATATAAAACTGGGATTATTCTACATCTCTATCATTTTTTTTCAAGATATAAAATTCGAATAAAAAGGATAAGAAATACTCATGCATCCGACGAGTCTCCAACGAAGGAAGACTGGCGTATACAATGTGAGAAACGAGTAAATATTTTAAAAAAAAAATATTTTTTTTTAATTTTTGGAAGTTCAACTTTTTAAAAAAGTTCTTGTATGATGGAAGAAAATGATAAGTGTAAATGTTGAAAATGTGTGGAGATGCTAATCCAATATTATGCCTAGATAAGTGGAGCTTGTGATGCAGCTGCTGAATTACGCAGCGAACGTTTGAAAAATAATCCCAGCATCAATAGGAATGGTTGGTTAGATTTCTTTATCAGTTTCATTTTGTTTATGAATTATATTCAATGAAATAAAATATAGTGTATTGATTCATCGCAGAAATGACTTCCACTTCTACATGTTTCTGTATACAATATTGAAATGCAGTGTGCAATATTATGCAGTATTCCTCAATTTTTTGCTTTCCTAGACTTTTCATCAGACATACAAGAGGATAACGATTACATGACAATGCGACCGATGCATCGCCGAATTATATCACAAAGTTCGAGAAGTCAAAGAAGACCATTATTGGAGACAAGTGATAGTGATGGTTGTTTCTCTTTTTCTTCAAATGATATATAAATACATGGACAGTGATATTGCTTATTTCATTATTACTCTCATTTGTATTTTATACAATTTTTTTATTTAAGGAATAGAGAGTTCTGACTTCTCATATCCAGATGAATTGAAATCTTCACAACGTAGGAAACCGCCTCCTCCACCAGCACATAACATCAAACGAAAAAATAAAGCTGTTGCTGATAGTACTGTTGCTTTGAATCGTGTTTATGATGAGCCGGCTAGTGATGTTAATAATACTGATAAAAAGTTTTCTACGGTAGTGAAGGTATGTTCATAGAATTTGGTGCATTTTAATATGTACTTTCCAAAACTGATAAATTCCTGCTATTGATTTATCAGTCACAAAAAGTTTTGTGTACGAATTGTCGAAAATGCTGCTTTTTTTACGAATTTTTCACAAATAGTGTTGCTTCATGTGCAATTATTTCACTTGAAATTAAGAAAGATTTGATTACTATTTCTATAGACAGAAGTCGAAACTTGATGGGAAAAAGACAATCCTAAAGCATCTGAAATATGTAATGGTTTTAGAAAGCACAGTCGACTTCTGAATTGATGCATTCATCGAAAAGATTTGAGGATTTCAGTAATATTGATGATAGCGACGATGATCGAACATTGCACACATCCCCAAATGTACATCAAACAATGGCGGTCCTCTGATTACATTGTTACATTTATGTTCCATTTCAAACTTCATTGAATGTATTTTAAATTTTTCTTAGCGGCTACGGCATAAATTTTATGATGATATTTGCTTATTTCTGTAGAGTGATCACTTAATTTGTGCATAGTGCTGCTCAAGTGAACCGATTTATTTATGTACTGATGAATGGAAATCATAGTCTTAATCTGAAAATATTAAAACCTGGAAATTTATCGAACGATTGAGCTGATTCTAATCACTACATTTGCAGCCGCTTTTCATAATTGTCAGTAACTGATTAGGATGCTAGGAACATTCAAGAAATCTTGAAATTGAAGTTGTAGTTATTGAATTAATTGATTTACTCATTTCCAATCATTTTACCAAAAATTATGACATTTGAATTATATAATATATTGCAACAAAATTTCATTTCATGAAAGAGCCATTACAAGTATTATGAAGGGTTTTAAGCCCATATGCGATACACGGGTTTACTTTCTTTAACTTAAATTGTACTTCATATTTAGCTCATTTCTGTTGTACAGATAAAGAAATAGATTCTTTGTACTTCACTTTTTTTATTTATATTACTGCCATTTTTCAACTATCATAAGCAATATCATCATAGTCATTTGACTTTTTCATATTTATTATCATCATCTGTTCTCATCAGTGCTGTGATACTTCATTTTTTATAGTTGTAAGATATAACATTTCTCATTCTAAATCAATGAAAATTCTTATACGATGTATTATTCTAAAAACTCACAGACGCAGAATTGGCTTACGTTTTCAATTTACCGAAAAGTTGAGAAGGTTTGTAAAACTTATTCTTGGTGATAAATTTTAATCAGTCATTATTTCAATTTCAGCTATCATTCTTTCAAATTATTGTCCAGTTTCTTTTTCATGAAATTATTAAATATAATATTGCAATAATATAACTATTCAAGTAAATGAATCGAAAGATTGGTCTTCAGAAACAATGGATTTCCGCGAGAAGGTGCAGAATTATTTTTTCAAGAAGTTTGTTCTCAATAATTTAAAAGAGCCACAAAAACAATGAATGTAAAAATCATTGCACAAATATGAGAGTTGTTATTATTAATTTTTCTTAAAAAAGCAACGAAATCATATATCGAACAAAATTCTTGCAGGCAGAAAATGTGTAGGAAGACGTTGAATGGCTATCTACTCGAATTACAAATTTCATTAGGCTCGGTTCTAAGAACATCTAAAAATCTCTCAAGATTATTGAAATAAATTTTAGATCTTGAACTAAGTAAATTCATCATTAATTGATTTTTTTCTACTCAGTCTACCCAGGTATTGTACTTGATCGCCCTGATAATGTTTTACCGCAATGTGATAAAAACATAATTCAATTCTAGATGCGCTTATTTTCTTAAAGTTTCTATAGCAAAGTATCAATTTATTATTATTAATTTATCGTCAAGTAAAATCCCTGCGAAAATAATAGAGAAATTATTTAAAATGATTTCAAAATACAGAAACATACACGATGACATAAATTATACTACTGACGGAAATGATATTAAATACGAGAAAAGTTTATCAATTTTAATGTTTAGGTACATCAGGAAGAAATAAATCAAAATAAGTGAATCTGTATTGTTTTAAATAGCAAAGTACTGATTTATTATTATAATCATTTACCGCATTGTGGCAAAAAAGAAAACAGTTGCCGTCTAATTACATACTTTCCTCATACTTAAGCCGATTTAAATCCCGTCGTACTTTAAAAATAAAAAAAGTTTTTTAATACTAGAATCTCATAAACTTATTTATTACAGTGATTTTTAAAATTAAAATCTATTGAATTTAACAAAAATTTTGAACTTCGATTGTTATTCATTCTTTGAAACCTCGGTATCATTTAATTAGCGATACGCTGTCGAGTATCGCTACACATTTCAATATACTTGATGTAGTATATTTCCGTCATTTCCACTTTTCTTCTTCCTTGCTTTCTTTCTACAACAAAATCCAACAAAAATAATTTTAAAAAATTTCTTGATAGAATTACTTTAAGGAATGAATTAAATTGAATCAAATCCTTTTTATTTTTAAAATATTTGAAAAACAAACTAAAATAAAAGCTAAGGTGAAAAAAACTAAAGCTTTACTAAAATTTTATGCTTGGACTCAGATATTTTCTGTTCGAGAAATCAATGTATTACAAATTCCATTTCGGCGATTATCAAGAAAGAAAATGTTTTGTGGATTACATTTTATCGTCTTGGACTTGAATGTTGTTGAATCGTATGGAGATGTCAAAATGGTTTGTTGAATGGATAGAATCTACTAAAGTTGAATATCCGTGTAGGTGTTCTTTTTTTCAACCATTTATACATTTTGATTTTATTTATCAATTTTGAATTTACAATCAAATATTTAATTAAATAATTCTTCTCAAATGAAGTTACAAATTTTTATCGATATAATGCATTGATAACTGAACCCTCGATCACTGAGAAAGATAAATAAGAAATGAATTTTAGCAAGAATCTAACCTATTTCCTTTTCTCGCTAATTATTTTCATATTGATAAATTCTATAAGATCCCTTCTTGATTTGATGGAATTTAAAGATGAAGAGTTATGCTTTGCAGAAAATTATATAAATTTTAATACATGATTCATCTTACATTTTCCATCATATTTTTTAATTCCTTGTCCATCAAATACAAAGATAAAAATAACAAAAAGTAATTTTATTTGAATTTTACAAAAAAGCACGTACTCTGAAAATAATAATTTATAAATGTAAGGAATATTGTGTATTCAATTCATCTGAAAACATACTTAAACTGATTTCGTTAAAATTAATTTGGATAATGAAATATAACGATTTTAAACTACTGATAAAGGCTAATTACTATCGGAAGAATAAATGTTCTTAGAATTAGAATTAGATGATCAGAAAGAATAATCATTCAAAAAGCAGTAAAGCGATAAACTTCTCAAAATATTTTTCTTTCATATTCTCTCGGACCTAATTTTCTCTTTTCGCGAAACTCTGCATACAAAAGCGATCATAGTCAATACTGAAAATAGCAATGATTAGATTCTACGTAATCATATTTAATCAAGCAAATAAACTTCCCTTAAAGATGTGCAGATTCTACATTCGAAAAACACAAATGGCGCTCTCACATGACGAACACATCCTCTTTCAGTGAAAATAATATGAGCAAATTAAAAATTTGAGATATTAAACTCGAGAAACGAAAAAATAAAGGATGTTCCGGTACAAATGAAACAGTAAGTTATTGTTATGAATTAAGAATTTTTACTCACTCTTTATTCATACGGCAACATCGTTCTATAAGAACGTAATTCTGATATCTATCATTCCAATAATCTTATTTTTGGTTTCCTAAACTTCATTGCTATCCCAGTGATAGAAAGACCACATTGATTACAGTCTCATATTATTATGATTGAATGAAATCAATTATCAGTTTTTGGATGGAAATCTTGTTTGAAAAGATGATTGATCCATCTGTCAACATGTATTCTGAACATCATTAATGATGCATATTTTTCAACCCCAATATTTTTATTATTCAGACAAAGATTTTAACATAAAATCATTACACCATGGAATTTAATTACTCGATATATTCAATTTTACTTTGTTAAAATTCAAATTTTCTAAATTTTCGTGGTTATAATTTATTTTACTTCTTAATTAAATATAATATTTCATATTTTTTAAGAAGTAGTGAAAAATTTATACTTGCAATGCTATCAAGTTTATAGGAAATGATGTAATCATTGATTAAAATGTATAATCAGATTATTATTAGCAAAGAAGCAAACAAATGTGATTCTAACAGTTACATGAACTGTTGATGATGTCACTAAATTCAAAAAAAAATATTTCGCAGATTTAAAATGAAAACTTTACAAAATACAATATGAACAAATTTCCCTAGCACTCTCGACAAACTGATAAAATAGTATTATAGAGAAATTCCCAAAATTTTGGGCCAAGAAAGGCCAAAATTAACATGATGAATTAATGTATGCTTATCTAATCAACAATTTGTTAGATCACGAATGGTTATTTTCCCTATTTCATTTTCCTTTCTATCATTAAGCAAATCTTATTTTTCTCTTTTTTTGTACACATATGGCGTATACAGAAAATTTTACAAAAATAATTTTATTTCGTTTCTTCGTCTGGTGGTATCTATACTCATTGCATAAGACTTGAGGCCTAGCCTCTTCAGTTCTATTTAGTCCTACTTGGCCTGATATGCAAGTTGGAGTAAATGCAACATTTTCCAGTTGTTTTTTTTATTGCGTAACATCTGCTTTTAAACACTAAACTAATTTTTTAGGCTTCACAATGACTACACATCTTTGTTTTCGAATATTTCTAAAATACAATATTTTCTAAAATCCTATTTGTTTTATAATTTGCAATTGATGTAGCTTCTGGAATTTTTCAAATTAATAAATTTGATGATACTGAAAGAGTCTCCCAGATAATAATCTGAACATAAACAACTTGATACCTAGTATTCATAACGTCATCTGGCATTGTCACAATTTCAACCGAAGAATTATGCTATTCGACACTTCCTGGAAGCTATATATCTCGGGAAATAATTCTTTTATTTGTTTCAAAATAGTAAAATTTTGGATTATCGATTTTTCGTTATTGATTTTGTGAACTGCATCAAGCAGATTGCATCAAATAGATCAAATGAGTGAGCTCAGATGTATAAGATAATGCAAGGAACGGTATGCATCCTTAGCTTTTAGTTCCTTATAAAATTTTGTGAAGTGCAAAAAACAACAACATTAAAGAGTTGCTTTTTTTATTAAGACTATTTGTTTTATTACTTATTTTGCAAATTGATTTTATATAAAATATTTCGCACAACTTTTTGCTTAAATCTACTCACTTTGCAGTCCAACAATGAGAAAAATAGTATGAAAAGAACAACAATCAAATTTAGTTACCCTTTTTTTATCATCATCTATTCTGTTGGCTGCGGTTCAATTGCCAAAATTGAAACTGCTTGGGTTCATGAATGCTTGGGTTCATTTGTGAAAAAATGTTTGAGTTCGTTTGTGAAAAAAAACTTCTAAAAATCTTCAATTCTGAATCCCTCGTGCTAAAACGTTATAATTATATGAGTTTAGGAGTTTTAATTAACAAATTTCGGCAAATTTCTCATTCAATTAAATGAATAGCAACATATGAAAGCTGTTTGTCGTAAACTGATAAGTTAGGAATTTATTTGCCTATTTATGATCATGTTATCAGACAATTTTATGTGATCCATGAGATACGAAATTTCTTATTTAAACATTACTATCGTGAAAGTCAATATACTGAGTTTTTTAAAAATACCATATTTGATTAGAAAGCATTTCTTACATAACTTTATTTGTTTAATGGTTTTAGATTATGAGATTTTCTTGGCCAAATTATTTTTCTTTGTTTGTTTATTCTTTTACTAAACTTAGCCAAATTTTACTCATCAACTTGAATGTTTCAAATGATTTATTGGCAAGCCCAAATTACAGTGAGCATCTTTAATGAGTTCCATTCATTTGATGTCTTAATTTTATATTCTATTAATTGTTTTCGTAATTATTAACATGTATTATTTAGATTATATTATCATGCCGGATAACGGTAATTAAAGTGGATAACGATTGTTAATCAATGATTTATGTTAGTAAAATCAATAGAGCATATTTGACATACATATCTGACCATTCTGAATAATTTGTACGTACTTTTTTTGAATTTGTTTCATTGCACAGATGCAGTAGCAAAAAATAACAGAATATGTATTTTCGATTTTATTTTATTTCTTTTACTTTACATTTTGGCGGACAGGAATGAAGACCTTTCCAAATTGATGATTATTAAACTTTGTATTCATCTCCTCTTTATAATATAGTTTTTATTTATTAACATTTTTAAAGAACAAAGAAATACTAAAGTTTAAAATTTTAATTTTTTTTCTTGACGTTCAGTTTTTTAGCCAAATTTCTTGATGAAAAATCAGCTAAATAAGTAATATGAAAAATGAATAAATTTCGCATAAAAATTTAAAATTGAATTAAAATACGCTAACCATTTATTTTCAACATCTCTGAGTCTCTCTTATATCTTTTCAAAGCTCATTATCTCAATTATTTTTAATGGTAATATTATTGTTTATAAAATAAATTCAAATTTAAATATTGTTGCTATTTCATTTAATACTAAGTAACAGACGTAAATGAAAGGCATCTATCTCAAAACCTATAATCTAATAATAATTTATTACAGGTTTCCATGTAGCCACAAGAGTTACTAATTTTTAATTACTGGCAATTAATAATATTGAGGCTAATATGATTAATAGAAACAATATGCTCGGAACGATAAATGTGACATCTTTCTGTACAAATTTCGCTTGATTGAAGCTATGATTTGCTTATTGTATCAGAAAATGGTGCATATTTGAGTCCCTTGTAGGCTTCTCTACTTCGTCTTTATCTTTCGGTCTTTTTTCTTCAATACATTTTTCTTCATTGGCCCATAGTTGAGCTAACTTCTTGTCTTCTTTTTGCACAATAAAGGAAATTGAATGATTGGCAATGGTTGACAATGTTAACCGCTCTTTTCCTTTTCCTCTTTAGATTTCCATCCTAACTGTTATGTATTTACTTTAACAAAATTCATTTCTTACATAATTATTAAAAAAGAAAATATTAAATTAAATGTAAAGCGGAATTTCATTATTGTAACTATAAGTCCATTCTAACAAATAGATCCTATTTATGCTGCAAATATGTCATTCTGAGATTTTTTCAATTTTAATCGAAGAATTTTCAATCAATATCGCCAGTGAGTTATTCCAACTTATCATAACTCTTCTTTTTTGCTAAATTTCTTTTTTATAAGCTATTTGCAGATTGTTCTACAATTAGTGCGAACCTGGTTTAGGAGAAGATTTCAGTCGATTGCTTATCCATTTGGAGACATGAACAGAAGAATTGAGTTGGGCATTGAAGGGAAGTGAAAAGGAGTGCTTCACATACTTACAACAGCTGTTGTCGAGAAGGGATGCTAAGAAAAGAGTGAGTTTGAAGTGTTCATAAACAAAGGTACGAACAACATCTCTTACGCTGCACTAATTCGTTTTTTTTCTTACGTAACACTTTGTGTTATAGCATTTTTGCTCAACTTTATTACGTACACAATAAATTTTTAGCCAAGCTAAACTCATTCATTAACTAGTCTTAATCATCTTTTCGCTTATGGTCTAACTGTTGTGAAATTGTAAAAACTGGTTGGACAAATGATAATAGACAGATGATAATAGCAGTCTAAGGCTCTCGCTATAAGACTTAGAAAGTTTTTTTTTTTATAACATTTTTTGCTTCATTACGTACGTCAAATTCTTGATATTTCTAGCATCAATTTATTACACTATTTGACCTATATTTCACGATGTATTTGACCAATAATTTTGACTTACACAACTTGGAATAAGAGGAAGCATTCAACAGACGGCAGTTAGATCAACAAATTTACTATTTGAGTAGCTAAGTAGTTGCGATTTTAAGTTCAATCGGCTATTCAATTTCATATCACTTTTGGTTGAGAGTTTGCACAACTTCTAAAATCACTGTTTTACGATACCATCACTATAATAACATTTGCTACACAATGATATATTGTTTTAATTTGATAGATTTCATCAAATTTCCTTATTATTTCTAGTTTTCTTTAGAGGTTTAAAAGAATTCTTTAGTAAAGGAAGGAAGTAAAGGGAACAAAAATTAGTGTTAGAAAAGTTTGAAATTTATTCAATTCAGCAGATTGGGCAATAAATCTCAATTCCACAGCTAGAATTTATTTTCGCCAACATTGTTTAGTTCTACCGGCATTACAGTAGACATAAGATTGAAATATATGGAGAGATGGCAACGATAAGAAGAAATAGCAATATGCAATTTTATTGCCAAATTCAGCATTTTGTCTTTCCTACGCCCAATGATTGCTGTCTTCTTTTTCATTCTGTGATATTTTTGATAGAGGCAAATTTTTATTAATTTCCAGTCAAAGGCAATATTTTATGAAGCTATCAAATAAAAACATACACAAATTACATATTTAAAAGTTAAACCTTAAATGAAATCGATAAATTTAGTTTCTTTCATCAAATCAATAAGATATATCGATAATAGAAATGTTTTTCCAAACATTAAAGCTATCTATTATTATTCTTTTGTTGTAAGAAATTGCAATCAAAATGAATCAATTTTCATTAAATCCATCTCTCTGACAATCTCATACTTCCGAGAAATTATTTTCATATCGAGAATTGAATAATTCTGTCTTCCAACTGCAAACAAAAGATGGCATTCCCTGTATGAGCAATTTTTTTATTAAAAGTTTATGAATTTCATGACATTTTTTCTGTAATTATAAACATCATTAAAATCTGATGCTTTAATGAGAGAAGCCCTAAACAACAGTAAATTTTAAGTTTGAAATAAAACATTTAATGATAACAGTTCTTCAAATTTTTTCTCAAATATATTCAGTGCTAAAATTTGATAGATAACCAATCTGTCAATGAACATTTTAAAGTATGTGCAATTTTTATAAATAATTTTTTTCTAATATTTAATTTCGTGCTAGAGCAATCCAAATATATAATGTTTTGAATTTTAAAGCTATTAAAAGAAATTTCAATGCTTTATTTTTCATTCAGTTTTGACATCTTTTTGTCAAAGTATTGATTTTCCTTTGGAATTGAATTTATTTCAAAAATGATTCAGATTTAAAATTTTCTTATATCTTAAATCAGTTCTAAGTTCTTCAACTTGTCCCGTAACACCCATTCTAGAAGTTTAAACTTAAGAGCCTTCTGTTATGAGTTCTTCGCAGCCAACGTAATGGATTAAAGATAATAATCATAAATGATATAATGTGACTGTAAAAGAATTGATAACATATTGACGTTTTTGACTTCACTTTTCTGAGCTTGGAAAATACTTCTCATAACATTCTCTGTATATTTGTCTTGTTTTAGTTTTTTTTTGCGTTCTCAAAAAGCGCATTTATTACTCTTTCCGTTTCTTCTCACCAGTGACCTCTGAATAAAGCATGCAAAAGATATCGAATGATCCGATTAGATACCACCCGATGGATCATTTAGTATTTCTACTTTGTACTTCACCGTGAATCTGTTTCAGGCATTGTTTGTGCAGAATATTAATTCCTAAGAAAAGCATTGATGATTCACTAATGAGATGAGGTGAAGGAGAGATGAGATAAGTAATAGTAATGAATTTAGGTTGGTAAGTAAATATCAAAATTTTCAGATAAATTTTATGATAAGCTTAGTCGGATCATCTAACAATATATGCTTACACTGCTGTTTATTGTTGATGAACATAGCATATCTTGCAACTACTAGCTCTTATTGATTTGACTCAAACTTCTTATTGAGAAGTATTTTTTGCATCATTCGCTTAGCGGAAAAAAAAGTAACTATTGAACTAAACTTCAGCTCAGCTAAGAGAATAATATTGCATAAGTGCATGCTTTCCTTTTGCTCTCTTATTTGCATGTGCAACCAACCATTATTCTTCTTATCATATAAGGAAGATTATAATACCCTGAGCTAGTTCATAGTTCTACAAATAACACTAATAAATATTCATCGAACAAAATATGACCTATGTCCTTTTTCGTTGATCTATTACGAATTCATCATATTTGCATGTTGCATGCACGATCATATTTCCATGACATATTTAGGAAGAAGGAATATGTTGGTTTCTCTATTCTCAAATTTATGAGCAAGAATTTAAATTAGTTGCAATTCTTTCGTGCAGTTTCTTATGCTATTTCTATTCACATTGAAAAATGAAATTAAGCATGCCTATTATTTCCCGTTGTGCAATGCTTATAAATAAAGCATAATTACAGCTGTTACTAGATTATCGGAACCAAATTTCAAATTGGAATACTAAAAATAATTGAATTCGGGCTTCATTATAGGCAGATGATTTTATTTGAATAAAATTACTCATTTAAATATATAGTAAGGTCCATATGTAAACTTTTATTTCCTCTTTCACTTCAAAAAGAAATTATCCTGGGTTATTTCGCGAGTAATTGTTTTGTTCATTTCGCAGATTATTACACAATAAAATGAAAATTGAAACCTAAATTTTGAAATTGAAGAGTGGTGGATTAGGTCTCTATTTTATAAATCAAGCAATTTAGCCACATCGAAAATTTTTTGTTTGCTATCTTCATTTCATACTGTTCAGTTAATGACAAAAAAAAAAAAAAAAAAAAAAAAAAAACTAGAAGATTTAAAGAATGAAATGTTGAATAATTAGAGGATTCATTTCATTTTCAGATGAAACATTTCCCTGAGTCATTTGTGAGAATCAGATCTAGAATTTAACTTCACAATTTGTACAATTTTGAAGGACTCAATACCACACCAATATCAATAATAATGTAAAATGTAATCGTAAATTAATTCACTTTTTACTTTCAATAAATTTTTTTTTATATTACTAGAAATTTCGCTTTCACTTTATAGTTTTTCCTGCATCGAAATTTTCAGGATTTTGTGACATAAGTTTATAATCTGTTCTCATAACACTGATGATTAAATGATGAAGTGCATTGTCTGAGTAGGGTCTCAATTATTATTGAAGAAAAATCCATATTTTTTTAAATCAAAATATTTTTATTTCTAAACTAATTCCCATACTTCTTATGTGATGTCTCCTTTTAATTACTAATGAAAATATTTACTCTGTCATAAGAATCATTTATGAATTTAAAAAATTGAAATTTCATTTTTATGATATTTCCAAAATCATTAGCGACATTATGTTTTTTTTTTGGAATTTGAGCAAGTTTGTTCCATTTTCTGCATATTCATATCTTTTTCTTTTCCAATAGCTCCGTTTAAGTTTCTTTTAAAGTTACTACAGGTTTCCTGATTGTTTCAAAAAATATCTCCATTTTTCAAAAGTCATCATTTTGATAATCGACATGTTTTAGTCTACGATATATAATTCATCTTTTATTTTTCGTTATTTCAGTTATGTTGTGTCACAGACTACAAGATTTAACTTATTGCATATCATATAATATCAATTTTTTAAACGATAAAGGTATGCTTCCTTTAGAACTTTCAATTCTTAAATTCTATCACTTGC
The DNA here is from genome assembly GCA_008729115.1 of Dirofilaria repens. Lineage (NCBI taxonomy): Eukaryota > Metazoa > Nematoda > Chromadorea > Rhabditida > Onchocercidae > Dirofilaria > Dirofilaria repens. The sequence continues at coordinate 834,380 of SNRZ01000011.1, forward strand.
TAAAATGAAACGAAGGGTTTTTTTTATCCTTTCTACGAGGAGTTTTGAGAAATTTTGCTATTAGAATTCAACTACAAATACAGTTTAAAAGAAAGCTTTCATTTCAGAACCAAGAAAACATATATTCAATTCCGATTAGATTTATTGCAGCACATGGAGCAAAACAATTCCGGAAAAAATACACAGTACTAGAAGAGCTCGGTCGGGGCGGATTCGGGATTGTTTACAAAGCAAAACGTAATGATGATAATGCTCCAGTTGCTGTCAAATTCGTTGAGCACAGACGAGTCAGAGAATGGACTATGGTCAATTCCGAACTTGAAGCTTAAAATTCAAGACTATTGGACAAATGCACATTTGCAGTGAGGTGTCATTACTGCAATGTGCATTCTCTCTTAATTCTTGCATTAGTTTTTGCTATTTATTCCTTCCAATCTATCGGAAAATATTCTGTCGAAGAAAATTTGCAGAAATGTAAGCAATTAATTCCAACCGAAATTTGTTTACTGGAAATGTGTCGAAGTGTACCGGGCGTGGTTCAGCTAATCGATTGGTTTGCCAAGTACAATATTTCATTCACCTCATTTCTAAAATACTTTGATTCTATAAATGATTAAATAAGTTTTTGGAAATTTTTGAGCTATAAGAATATTGTGTTTCGAGCATCTTTTCTCTAAGTCAACAATCATTTAAAAAATAAGTTCTTAATGCTTAATATACTATCATCATATCGATCTTAGCTCTCCTTCGAGAAAAACGTTTGAGAATTGGCGAATAAATTTTGAAAAAAAGAAATTGTTGCCTTTTTTGTTATTTAGCTTATTATAAAGAATATTTAAACTATGAAACGGAGATATTTTGTTCAATTTAACTGTTATATAACAGTTTGCTTTGTTGTGATATTATTTTTTATATATTTCTGGGAACTTGATGTCCACACAATAATAATAAATTATTCATCACTTTTTATGAAAAATATTTTCCATTCTTTTCGGTTAAATTGATGAAAGCAATTTGCAGTTCAAAAGGCTTTCTGATAGTAATGGAGCGACCTGAGCAATGCTTGGATTTGTTCGATCTCATTTCAGTTTACGGTTATTTGGATGAAGATATTGCACGATCGATATTTGTACAAATATTAAATACAACTTGTTTGTTATATAGCACATATGGTATCTTCCACCGGGATATTAAGGCATATTTTTGGTTGTAATTTCAATTCTTGTCTAAAAAATCAATTTAATATTGATAAGTCAACTTCCATTAAGGCAAAGAAAAAGATTATATAGTAAAAGAAAGATGTATTCATCATTTGTGCATGTTTATTATTCCATATTTGAACTTTTTTGAAGTGTAATAAATTCGTAAATTTTAGACAAATTGTGTTATAACATAATTAGCTTAGAAATATCCATCGAGTGATACCATCCTTCACATTCAGAAAGTACTGAATTTATAAAATACAATAATTTTAAGGACGTACATCAAATTGTAGTGAAATTAAATTAATTTGTTGATTTTGATGATTGAAACTAACCATTTTCTAACATAATTAAATTGCATTTTTGTTTGGATGGTTTTATTTTGTAGAATGAAAATTTATTTTGTAGGATGAAAATATAATCATTGATATGCATACGGGAGAAGCAATGCTAGTAGACTTCGGAGCTGCAGCACTGATTTCTGAGGCATGCATCAAAGAATTTCAAGGTGTATTTACAGTATCTGAATATTGAATATTAGGTTCAGAATGTTGGTCCAGTATCTCTTCAATATTCAATATACTTCAATCTCATATTTGTTTATTTTTGAAAATTTATGGATGAAGTGCTATTCTTGAAATATCATTTACAATTAAATTATGAACAGTACAGTATGCTGATTGTTAGAAACGCTAATCCGAAGATATTTCCACTGTTCCATACCCAGCAACAGCTGTCTTTTTAAATAATATTTTAAAGAATGAATTACTGAATGGAAGCCTTTAATGAATTACATTCTAAGCCTGTCACAATTTCATGTCTATTCTTCTTGGGATTAAAGAATTCAGTTATATTTATTTACATCAGTCACTTTCCGTTAGATTTATGCTAAATGAAATTATATCTGGAAGTTTAAAAGCTAAATTTCTTGTCTTGAATTCCAGGCACCCGTTCGTATTGCCCACCGGAATGGTTCAAACGTTTGACATATATGCCATCAGAAGCAACTGTATGGTCGTTAGGTATAATCCTGTACGTCATGGTTTCTGGGTGTTTACCTTTTCAGAATGAAATTCAAATTTGCTTAGGCAGATTTACCATTCCAAAACACATCTCAAAAGGTTGGTTCAATTTATGTGGTAAGTTGATTCCTTTATTTTGACTTTCAAAAAAATCAACTTATCAAATTTCTCTTGAAAAATTATCCTTCAAACTTTCCATCAGTGCTCATTATTGATTTAAGTGCGAAAAGATTAAATGCTTCAAAGTCACGCATATTTGATTGCAGACTGTGAAAATCTATTGCGTCAATGTCTTGCAGTCACTCCATCCAGAAGGCCATATTTGCTGGAAATTTTCAAACATCAATGGTTGAATCAACCTAGTGTCGTACACTCGGGACGAACCGTTTAATAGTACTTCAGCAAAATTTTCAGCGTAGGAAAGAATACAAGCTTCAAACAGGATGAAACAGAACAGGATTCAAGAGAAAGACAAAAAGAGTTCACAGGCCAAGAGCGATATTTCGACTGGCGATATTTCCGTTATGTAATATTTAAATTAATTTCTATAATACTCTTTTTAACTAATCCCTGCCTTCATTACGATATCCTTAAGTAGTCAAACAACGTCCAAGCGTTTTTATACGCTAATTGACCGCTCAGTTGTTCTTACTAATCAAAGATTCAATTTTCAACAATATAATGTTATTTTGCAGATCACTGTCATCTCATGTCAACAGCACTATCAATTCTGAACTGTTGAAGAAACACCGACACCATTCAAGGTATTTGCAAATAATTTGGAAGTATTTCATGCTGTCAAATATGTATTCATCATTTTAACATGACGAGAAAAGACAATGAAGATCACAATAGATATTTTAATTGAAAAATATAATAATTGTTTATTTCATAAAATCTAATCTATTTTTAATAGATATAAATAATACATAAGTTTGTTGTTATCTAAATAGACATTGTAATAATTTGTTTGCATTATTAGTTCGGCTGTTTAAGGTTAAGCTTTAAAGCTTTTATTTCTTGCAGATTTTTCGAAATTTTTTATTCAACTTTTACTTTGATGCAAAATATATTTCAGTTATGATAATGTTGTAATGAATATACGAACAGATATGTTCGCTTTACGAAATTATTATGAAGTTGATAATAATTTGACACGCCCAAATTCCATTATGGAAGAATCAGACCACAGCGATTCTCTGTTCTACTCAGCTTGTGAATCGTTCTCCATAATCAGCAGTGATCCACAGAATTCAGAATTATATGTCACTACTTTGGAGGATAGCAGGTATTCTTATTGGATAAAAAGAAAGCAGTGTGATTTTGCAAATTCATAATTTTTTGCTTTTTAGAGAATGTTCTTTCCAAAGATCCAAAGAAGCTACTGGAAATGATGCTTCTGACAAGAACTCCCCTACTCAAATTTTCTCATTTTATAATGGTAATGTCAACAATCATGAGAAGAAAGAAGTACAGCAAGCGAACAGCCTAGACAGGCCTATATGCTTTAATTCAAAGGAGGTATTGAACTGTAAGCTGGTCACCCAGCATTGGATCCAGGATGTAGGAATTCCATCTAAATATGAATCTTCAAAGTTGCGAAGGCCTTTAACCTGTCAAAGAGAAAAACAGCCGCAAAAACAAGCAAGTGTAGACGGTAAATTTTTAAAGATATTTAACGCTGAACCGCAACGACTGGCAACTTCCAATATTACTACTATTGTTTCTAAATAAATTAGTTGATACCAATTATTTTATGAATGCAAATTTATACATTGCTCATCAGTCCTCAACAGCGCATATTTAAAAATATAGCAAATCTTTATTTCTCTAACCAATATGTATCGACTCGTTTCATTAGAACTTTACTTCTGAATAACAAAATGAGTGGGCGTGATATAATATTTGATAGGATCAATAATTTTAAAGCATGTACTTTACTTATATCCTTATTTTTTAAAGTAAGTACTCACATTTTGGGATGATGTCATCATTTATTGAGAATTTTTTTTCAAAAATTTCAAGTTCGTCCCAAATTTGAACGATATCGTGAAATCGTAATCTGACTTTTGCATTCCATACTGGCATTCTGAATAAAACGACTTACTTAGATGCACATTTTTATAATCTTTAATTATATCGTATTTAGCTGAAATGTTGAAGCATTTCGGAACCTAAATTCGAAGTATTTTATGATTAGAATTATAACTGAAGAAAAAGTTGATTGTTTAATTTCAACGATAAGCTTTTAAAGATGCAAAGATTACTTTCCATTATCGAAGCAAAAATCACATAGACACAGACTCTTGTTCGCTGATGTGAATTTGTTCAAATGATAATGTGCTATGAAGAATTTGTTGGAGTAATAAGGATAATTTAAAATTAAATTGAAATCGAAGTATAGTAAACTGATTGATTAGCGACAAGCTGTGATCTGTTGCGCATTGATCATTGAAGATCAATAAATATGCTTTTCTATCCATTAGTCGATTTAAGCATGCTTATCAGAAAATTGATGAAAGATGGAAGTCACCATATATTGTTTGGTTTAGATGTATTGTTGTTGCCAGAAATGAAGAAATTTGACTAATTAAACGAGACAACATTTATAACTTACTCTACTGATAATATTAGTTCGAATTAGTCGCCCATAGGACGGTTGCAATGGCCTGAAATTGGGAGCCACATACTGAGGTTCTTTTTCTTTCATAGCACTCCGTTGTAATTTTCTCCATTCATTTAGCTACAATATATTCATAATAATTATTCGGTTATAAATTTATTAAATGAAGTTTTAAAATTTCATACTAAAATTCATAAATTTGCCTTATTTGTGATGGAAAACAAAACGAGCATATGAATATTTCAAAAAAAGAATAATAAGAAATATTTTTGAGGATTTTGCTACTAAATTGAGATACTATCCAATCTGTATTGAACTATGGCCTCTATTCTTTTCAGATTATTGTAGTAATCAACTTTTGCCAAAAATTCCAACATTCATTCTGAATTCTTTCTCTTGCTGCTCTTTCAGTCGATTCTCATAAAAGTTTACATTTGTTCGAGTGATATGAATTGGATGATTAAGTATAATCCACGTGACTGTTTCATAACATCCTGGTGATGTCATTGATCCTTCGTATGTCACATAGTCTATTAAAGTTGGAAATAATTTCCATACTTTCAATTCATGCAGTGTAATTCGCCGCTCTGAAATTTCTTCATTACATTACAATCAACTGATAAAAGCAAAGAGGAGATATTCAGAATCCTACAAATAAAGAAATGATTATCATGAAAGAGTCGCATCCTCAAGAAAATGATTTCTTTATCCCATTTCCATTATATCACTATTGGAAGTGAAATCTAATCATTACTTCTGAAAGGAACTTTTTCAACAGATTCAGTGATTTTCAGTAATTCTCCATTGGTATGCTCATCAATCTGCAACTTTTTTTATGATAATAGTAACGAAACTTTAATTCTATCTACTGAGATATGAATTTTGAGTAATCAATTATTTCTATTTTTTAAGAAGTAATTTAAAATAAATTTATTATTTAGCCAAGATCAAGTCCTCATTATAATGATACTACTGTAAATGTTGCAAAACTATTTTGATAAATGAACCAAAATAAAAAGCAAGAAAACAAATGAAAGAAATTCTTCCACAAAATTCGATAATAACCAAAACGATGATTGAGACAGCGGCGATTCCTCTTGGCAGTGTCAAAGCTGTTGTGAAATTGGAATACAAATCGGTGTTATATGTTATCAGCTGAATCTAAAAGGCGAGGAAAATTTTTCGCGTTTCATAAAAATAAATCGTTCATTGGAATAATTTGCATTTATTGTCTTCCGATCTTATACTTCCAATCTTATGATTTTCGCAAGGTTAAATCTTTTGATTCACTCACTGTTTAGTAATGCAATATCTAATAGGTATTTTCAATTTAAAAATTAGCTTTTCAAAACAGACCTCCATAGGGAAGTTTCGCGAATTGATAGCATGCTCCGAACCTGTCTCTTCATCGTTTGAATAATGAAAATCGATTCTTTGCAAGCGATATTTATAAGGACGCAACGGACCACCGGTAATGTTTATCATAGAAGAATGAATATCATAAAGTACTCGCAATCGTGGCATTTGACCTATGTTCATCATTTCGGCTGTTGTCTGGAAACTATTGAACATTTTACTGTTACCACAATGTGAAAAAATATTTCTTATTGGGATCATTTCAAATGAAATGCTAAGCAAATCCTCCAAATTCTAATCGAAATGTAAAATTTGCTATCTCAAAGGCAATTATTTGATTCTATTTTAATTTTAATTCAAAAATTGCTATCAAAATAAGAAATCGCAGAAAGATCGAAAATTTCTTTTGATTTGCAACTGAAGCGAAGAGTAAATATTCTTTTATTTCTAACTTTGATATAAACTTTATTTTGCATAAATTTTGATTCAGGATTAATACTTTAATTTGGTTTAATTTAATCCATTCTTTTTAATTCATATAATAATGTTCTTAATAATGAAAGTATAAAGCAATAAGCGTTATAAATATTAACCCTTGTAAAATCTTTCCTTATTTAATTCTTTCACAAAAAAATATATATATTTTAACCAGAATATCAAAAAATAGTTACCGATACTTGATCTATTTTGATGTCACTTAATCGAGGATCGAACAAGATGGATGATGTTTTGATATTTATTGGTGATTGCATCTTTCCTTTTGCGCACATCTTCCATTTCTTGCTCAGCAAACCCCAGAAATCAGGTCCTGCATTGAAATTTGGTTTTAGAATCCTTAAATTTTAAACAAGAAAATCGTTTTTAAAAAGAAAATAGACGAAATATTTCTATGATTTTAAGTTCTGATGTGGAATTTATGCAAAAATTACCTCCGAAAAGATCGTTATCATATGTCCATGGATAATCATTTATTCGTAATGCTCTCAGTTGTGGATAGAACGTTGCCAGGAATAAAATGATATGCGTCATTATTGCATCACCAAAGTAATATTAATCTATCCGGAAGCAATCATATAACCAATCTGATTTTCTTCTGGTAATAAGTGATATTGCATCTTCTACAACTTCCTATTATTTTGATTGTTACAGACATGGAATGTGATTAAGTGAAAATTTCATCAAAAACTAAGCAGCAATGGTTACGAGTTATCGGAGAGAATTCGTTTTAAAAATGCTCGAGTAAATGAAATAATGTTGTTTCGTTTCTCATCGACTAATTTCAACTAGAAAACTGGGAAATATTTAAAATTTGCAATGATTATGCAGCAGTTTTGGAATGAACTCGGAATTGGAGGATTCAGAAAAGGCTGAATCAACTTGTGACATAAAGTATACTCGTAATTTCTATAATGTTAAAATAAATGCAAGCGCTAATTAAGAATGAGGGAGTTACTCTTATGGATAAAAAAATTAGTTGAAAGGAGAAAACAAGTTGGCAATTTGAATGACCAGGGCTGTACTGAATTGAATAAAATTGGCTTCGTATTGAAATGGAGCTCTTCATAATTTATTCACCTCATTCATCCGCTCAATTCACTAGTAATAAAAGCGGAGGGAAACAGCTCCACCTAATCAATTTCAAATTCATCAACATTTAAATGCAAATAAATTTTTCCATTCTTAAATACCGTCGTCTCGGCCAGCCAGCTATCCAAGGGATAAAAGCGCTGAATTTAAGTTTGAAAAATATTTATTTATATCGGGGCATATAACTTATCTTATTTATTTGGTTCACTCCTTCCCTATGTTATGTCAATTGCACTTCAGTAAGTTATAGTTAAAATAATTGCAGAAATTGTAGCTGCTCGAATTGTTGACCTTCAGATTTCAGATAAAAATATTAAAATTTGCTGCTAAAATTTACAGCTTTGATTCGGTGATGCCAAGCATGCATGAATCTCATCATCCGAATTTCATTAATAACATTAATTAGGCTAAGCATTCGATTGTTAATACATCATGCATAACATTAAAAATAAATAGCAAATAAAGCGCTTGATCAGAATACTGTTATCGGATTTATGGAATCAAGTAAACTATTTAAATTTATCAAAAATGTCTCTTGAAAATTTTAATTATCAAAGAATTATCATATTTTTTTTTCTTACAATTTCTTGCACTTCTCTGCTGCATATGCAACAAATAGAATGATAAAAATCCGAAAAGAACAAGTGGTTATTCTTTGCAATGAAAAAATAACAAAATGCAACAATCGAAATGAATTAGAAACCATTAGTTATTCAGAAGTTAGGCACAAATATGCTTTTCATAATTGAAGAATTCTCCCAAATAAATCTATTAATTTTCTTCTAATATTTCATCACGGATAACGATTAAAATGTCTTAAAAAACTAGGTGAAAAATTCCTGCATTTTTTAAAAATTTGGAAATGATTTCTATTTTTTTCAAACGATTTTATTGATGATTGATTATATGAGATACATAACTTTCGTGTCATTTTTTCCTCTTTCATTTTCTCTCAAAATTTCATTTAATCCTATAAAAAAGTTGTAATATATTCAAACTTCATTTCAAATCAATTATAAAATATGAATTTTTTCTTTTAAAACTTTTTAATAAATCCCACTTTTTTTTACAGAAACTTCTGCAAATACAATGTAATACTACTTTGATCAAAGCGGTCGTATGCTTTAAACGAAAAAAAATATTAGCATTGAAATAAGTTTGAATAACTTCATTGTAATTTTAGATGCTATTGCTGAAAATCTAATTTAAATAAATAGAATGGTCTTTTAAATATTCAGTGTGTAGTGTTTTTTTTGAAAATAATGTCTGAGACATTCAGATTTATTGAATCCTTTGGGTTGTTAATTTTGCTTAGAATTATTATTTTATTTAGATTCATTTCTAGTCGTTTAATTATCTTACGTTAGTTATAACTAAAAAATATAATGCTATTTTTGGATAAATTGCAGAAAACGAATTCTGCATCATCGATTCTAATTTGAAGAGATTATTTCCAAATTACAACTATTTAATTTTTTTCAAAAAGTCGTATGATAGCATTCTTAGATTTTTAAATTAGATTGAAAATGTTGGAATGGAGATAAAATGAGTGAAGTAAATAAATACTAAATAAATAAATATGAAATTTTAATCAGCAATAATGATAGGAATCTAATCCTTATAAATTAAAATGAAAGCAAAAGCGATTAAGAGAACGAATTGAAAATAAATTTTCAGAATTCGAATATTTTTATTAAAAAAATGATCTCGAAACACTTATTAATCTTACAATTGATTCGCTGCTATACAAATAATTCTCTAATGGATTTAATGAATAATTAATTAGTTTGAAGCAGAAAATGCAAAATTGTTTGCGAAAAAAAAAATCTTAAGCGAATTGCGTGTATAAGCATTAAATGCTGAATTTTTAGATGTCTTCGATTGTTTACCTATTGCTATTTATTCTTTCAATGATATTAAATTTTGGATTATGGAATAGGAAAAATGAACTAAATAAATTAACGAAAGAAATCAATGTTGGTCAGGGAAAAATATAACAAAACTCAAAATGATCGGTAAGACTATAATCAAAAATGTATTTTAAATATTATTAGATATCTTTTGATATTATCATTTCAATTAGGTACTGCTTGCAAACTATTAATTGGAAAAAAATTGACAAAATTTTAATGTATTTTTTCCTATCTTCAATACTGCTAATTACTTGAATAAAGCATTAGTTATCACTCTCATTCTTATTAATTTGATTTATAGTTATTATTAATTTGACATTTTTAATGATTCATGTAATATTTAAGTTGTGACTTTCAGTTTTTTTTAACAATTTTGGAAAATACTAGAAAAATTTAATTTTTAAAATAAAAAAACAGAACTAAGCATAATTTGGCAAAATTTCATATTGAGGAAAAACCAAACCAAAGTTTTTTGGCAAAAGATTTAATATTGAGGAAAAATCAAGCCAAGTTAAATATTAATTTCATTCTGATGGATTAAATAGTCCAAGCGCGAAAGAAATTTTTTCATATAGATCCTCGGAATTCATAGGTATCGATGTTTTGAATATTCATACCAGCAAAAGAAAGATTCTGAAAAATCCATTTTGAAAAGCAAATTTCAACAAAAATTAAAAAAGTGCAAAACAAACAAAAATGAATAAAAAGATGATAATGCTTAGAATTAATCTAAAATAATTGGAGTAAAGAAGCTCTCAACGATGTCAATTAATGGTAGTTGCATACGATAATTAAAATTATTTCTATGCATACATTTTATATAAAACTGTCTAGTTTTTTACAATATAAAACTGTACAGTTCTTTTCAGGAAATTTTCCGATAATTTCAGCAGTTTCTCGATTATGGCAAAATGAAATAATCATTGCCAATTTATGTATTTGATGAAAGAAAAAAAAAATGGACTTTTGAAGAGTGCATGATAATTCGGATTTTTGGAAAATAAGAAGATGGATCCTCTTAATTCGGAAGCTAGATATTGTAAGTTTTCTTTAATTAAGTCAGGCTCAATTTTAGGAAGTTTTGAAAACGAATAGAAATAAATTGGAAATGAAAGAGCGAAGAGCGATTGCAATGAAAAATCGCGTAAAATTTGAAGACTGAAAAAACTGAAGAAAAAAGTATTCATAGCCTTTCCGAAAAACTGAATTTGACTGTATTATAATTCAATATTTTGCATATTATTTTTGATCTCTTCTATATTTTATAAAAACATTTAGATTAAAATTTTTGCTCATATCTGCAGATTATTTTTTATATATAAAAAGCGTCACGCAATCACGCAATTTTTTCATTACTTCCTGTGACATCCATTAATTAAATGAAACTTAATTTCAAAAATTTGTTTTTCCATAAAACATTATAAACATAATGTATCGTCTCCTTCATTAATGCTCCAAAAGTTAAATCATTTTATTGATAGTTTTGTTGAATATACTGGAATGTAATATGTTTGATCAGTACCTTAATCTTATATAATGATAATGACTGGTAAAATACGCACTGATAAAAATTTTACATTTAAAATTAGATAAGCAATGAGCAAGTGATCGTAGTTGAGATATTAATGAAAAAGATTCAGAAATTGAAATACAGAATTATGAAGGAGAAGCAGAAAATTCTGTCTAATTAATTTATTGCTGTGTTTCGTTTTTAGCAAGTTTCTTTTTTACTATTTGGTAAAAATATTGTTTGTTTAAGGAAAGAATTGTTCATTAGTTATCATATTCAACTTGATATATTGATACAAGTGTTGATTCGCTCGCCTATGTATCGGTTACTTTATTCGACCAAAACTGAGGATGATCTTGATGATTTGCGAAAGCTCCCAGCACATATCTTGAATCAAAGAAAGCAAAGTAAAATGTCGCATAATATAAATTCATTTTGTTTATTGCTGATTATTCAAACAAACTTTCTGAAAACTTGAACTGTAAATGATATCATTCATAATTTTTGAGAAATCCAGGGACTTTCTGACAGTCCTGATTGTGATATTTACGATTATTTTAATCTCTTCATTTTTTATGTGAAGGTAGTTTGCTTTAAATATAAAGTACTTAATAACTTGAGAACAGAAATAAAACAAAAATTCATAGCATGATTAAAATATATTGAATTGTTTTAAATTTCGATTCGCTTCCAAATTTCGAAGTATTTCAGATGACTTCTTATTTATCCAGATGAAGAAATTTTCCGTCAAAGAGCGCCAATTGCTATACGAAACATTCAACTTATTTAAAAAGGATTTAGTATCTAATGGTCTCAGAATATTTCTTAAGTTAGTTCTTATAAAATATCAAAATTTTTCCGTTGTTTTGAATAAATATTAAAATGTGAATCAACTATACTTCACTTTTTCGTTTTCTATTCCTCAACTGGGAATGTTTTGGTCTCTATGGGTACCTTTTATAAATTCATTATTTTGTAGACTGTCTTACGCTCTTTAAAAAAAGTGAAACTACAGCATGTTTGAAACTTTCGTTCTTACGAATATTATGAAGAAATTCGAAATCTATGCGATTATTTCGGCAATAGTAACGTCCATGCTTGACGAGAATTGCTGAACACTTTAACTTATCATTATTATCCAATTTGTCCATAAGAATAGCTGATCTACCTGATCATTTTTCAAGAGTGTATTGCTGATAAATACAAGGAACAAATAATGAGGAGCTGTTACAATATTTTAATAGCTTAAAGTCTTTTTCCAAATTAAGGGTATTATTGAATTTAATTAGTGTATTTATTGATAAATTTATTAATTGGAACTGATATTTACATTACATATGAAATGTAATTCCTAAAAATGTGATCACTTTCTAGAATAATCTCGGAAAATCCAGACTACAAATATTTCTGGCCTCAGTTTCGGGCAATACCGGATAGTTCATTGATATCATCCTGTGTTTTGAGAAATTTTTGCGCGAACATACATGAATGCCTTAAAAGAAATTGTTGAAAGTTTGAATAATGAGCAAATACCTTACGAAGTATTACAACGAATTTCAATTAAACATGCTATGCACAATATACAGATGCACCACATACAGGTTTGAAATCAATGATTAGTTTGGAAGTACGGAAGTTTAAACAGGTTGAAAAAATTTTAACCTGTTTAAAGATTGCAGTAATTTATTTTGGACGAAGAAAAAAAATATTTCAAGTAAAAATAAGAATTTGATGATTCTTAATAAATATATCATGTTTTTCAACAAGTTAAAAAACATTTTTTTTCCATTTTTTTCTCAAAAATATTTCAACAGAATTTTTTTCCCAAGAATGTTTCAACGAAAAATTGACAAAAAATATTTTTTCCATTTCAGATACGAGAATATTTTAAACAAACTGAGGATGAGAAAAAGAGCGAATTGAGAATTTTTATACAAAATAAAATTCTAATATCTCAAATTAAATTACCGTAACTTCTAAGACACAGAGAATGCTAATGCAAATGAATTGAACAAAATGATTTGTTTGTTATTGGCTCTTTTAAATAAATTAGCTATGATTTTTTCAGTATGCAATTATTATCAGCTACAATAGTAAGACAATATAATGAGAGAATTCTGATAAGCAAACTTTTATAGAAGATGATAAAGCCATTGCTGGAAAATGTACGCAGAGCATTAGGACGGCAAGATGAAAATGCTGAACGAGCATGGAAGAGCTTATTTCAAACAATTGGTATCATCATTGAGCATTGCAAGTTATCTCAGGCATAATGGTTTATCAGTGATTATTTAATTGGTATAATATTTGGATCATTAGGTTTTTAAAATGAAAAAAAAAAGGCTGTGTTTTTATCAGAAATATTTTAATTGGCATCCAATGATTCATTTAATCATCACATTTGTATGAAGCAATGATTATTATGAAATTATTTCATTGATGGAGCAAATATATCATCACAGAATTAAAAGACATCCATCCAAAACTTGTGTCAATTAATTTTTCAATTTGTGAATTTATCGACGTCATGTAGATTATACTTCATGATAATATAAGAGAATAAAGCAACATTTCTGGTCAATGGCAGGTAAATTCATTGAGATCCAAATTTTCAAAGGTCTCTGTTGCAAGTTACTCAAAATTCAGTATGAATAAAACCGACTAATAATTAAAATAATAATTCATTTTGCGAATTTTTTTGAAATTTAAATTACATGACATGCATAATTTATGCGATTTTTTCGTGAATCTCTCATTATCTATTTTTATTAAAAGTTGAAAATCCTGGTTTAGTATATCACAAAAACATGAATATTTATGCATCTTACGAAAGAAAGTTTTTTTTAAGAAGGAAAATTTTTCTTTTCTGTAAAGTGTGAAATAATTTGCTGATTGTCCAAAAATGATTTAAAATATAAACATTTATTTTTTCATACATAATCATTTAATTTTTCTTCTTAAAACAATTGCTAGAAGTTCTTTGGATTTATCTTAAATTGGTTCTGATTTTTTATGCAAACATATTTCCATTATAATGGATGTTGCTATTTTAGGAGACAAAATCTGTAAAACTTTGCTTTAAAAGTCACTATCATTTTAAAATATGCCAGTGACAAATGTTATCAATCGGTTGTAGTAAAGACACAAAAAGTTGTATTTTAGCAAATTTTTATTTCTTCATACTTACAAAATTTTTTCATCAAATCAACTTTCACTAAAAACCTAACTGCTGTTTAAAAAAAAGTTATCGAAAAATTTTCAATTCAAGAAAAGTTTATGAAATTAAATAGACTCACATGTGGCGAATGATGTAGTAAGAAAAATGTCGAAAATTCGATCAACTTCAAAAATTTTGTATAATTTAATTGAATTTATAAGCTGAAAAGAATTGTAGTCTAGATTTTGATTGTTTAATCATCACTGCGACTTATATCATTGTCTCAGTGCACTCATGTTTGATCAATCAATGGCATATTTCTCAGAGAGAACACTTGTCGTGAAGTTCTGAAATTAATACATACGCGATCCGAAGTTTTTCGTACCTCCCAATCAGGAGAAAAAGGTAGAATGAATTAGTTCAATGGAAATTCATAATTTGAAAATAGTTGGATGTTAGAATATCTCAGGATCAAGATACAGTTTTGGTCCAACAAATTTACTTAGAAAGAATTCATCTTTGTATGTTGAGAGTTATAGAAGAGTTTGCCATCAACCTTTTGAAGACATAAGGAGAAATTTTTACATGGCGTCCTGTAGAAAAAAAAAGTAAAGAAAAAAATCTTCCCGAATGTCTTCGAGGCGAGAATTATTTTAATTAATTTTAAAGTGTCGTGTTAGCAATTTTTATAAAAAAAGAAATTTTTTGTATCGGTGATAAGGAAAAGAAAACAAAAAAATCGCTGACGGCTCAAATTGCCTTTTTTTGTATATCTGTTGCTCTATTTAACATAGCAAATAAAATATTTGATTCAATTCAACATCTGAAGAATAGCAACTGAAGAATAGCAAAACAGAATGATCCTTTTCTTTTTCTATCAAAAATCATGACCAGAAATGGTATGGTGTTATTGATAAGGAAAATATTAATCATCTGAACTTTTTCTTCTATCAAACAAATTTTCATATCATTCGTACGATAGCAAAATTCCTATGTGTATGAAAAATACAAATTCAAACCACAGAACTTTATGACTATTGCTTGGACTTGCTATTTTCAATCTGTTATAGTCTATTTTCCATTTTTCATCTATTATAATCTCAATTTCCAATCAGTTAGCGCATTTTCAAATTATAACGAACCATGTTTATTATTTTAAAATCTTCTCTGTATTACCATATTTCATAAAATTTTTTTAAATATTTATCTGTCAGTCTCTTCTAGTTTCGCCTTCTCTTTCCACAGATAATTTTAAAATAAATTCAAAATTTACTAGTTATATGTTACAAAATCAAGTTAAGAGAAAAATATTTTTTTAATTTACAGTGACATCTGAGCGATCCCAAAGTTTTTCAGGCAGTTACATTTTAATATAAAAAACTGAAAATCTTTATGTACTAGTTATAAATTAGGAATCATGGGAACTTTTTTGATGTTATAATTTAGAAAAAAATGCTTTCGTGCTTTCGGGGAGAATATAATGAATTTTTTCACTTGCATAAATATTTGAATTGGATATTTTTTTCCTAGTTTTCAACATGAGATATAAACGGTTCTTATTAATTTACAGTGTTGTCAGACTAATTGTTGTGATCATAGAAAGAGTAATTTAAATATATGTCTATTTATTCCAAGAAAAAATTTTGTTCTTATATGAATTAGGAAATGAATTAAAAAATTTACCAATATGTAGCTATTAGCAGCGTCTAGATACTTTAATTTTAATTTGATATAATCAAATTTGAAAAAATATAACAATGGAAAGTAGAACGAAAATGAGAAAGTTGAATTTAAAGTCTTCAATTTTTTTGGAACTGTTTATATTATCCAAGTTGTTGGAACGAAGATAATTATCATTTGGGCATTTAAGTATAATAGCAACGGATCTCATAGTTAATAGATCTGAAAAGCAAACAAGGTATTAACATATATCAACATATTGTCCATTTCATGCAAAAAAAAAATGTTTCAAAAAAAATTATCATAGATATGTGAAGGTTGCAGAATGTAATGAAGACAATTGATGACACTGGCCTAATACCAATGCTTCTTCTTCCAGGCCATGACATAATAGACATTTATCTTTTTAAAAATGACTTGGTCTCAATGTTCTGCTTATATAATACGTAATACTATCATTGATTTTATTGATTGCCATATTATTAGAAGTAAATCTTTAGAATTATAAATTAACATTGAAAGAGACTTATTTTTCAAAGTCGTATTTGCGATATCGTCAATGTGAATGAATGAGTAAGGTCTCCGTTTTCAGATTCTGAAATGAAGTTGTCTAAAAACTACTACAAATGGTTATAGAATTTGTTTGTTTGTTTTCATATTTGAGTAAAAATTTCCTGAATTTATAATTAACAACAGTTATTATGCTTTTTTTCAAAAGGTTATTTGTTCAGCTGAATTAAAATGTGCATTTATCATGAAGAACATCTCTAATATTTTACTTAAAATACTGCATGTTAAGAATATTGGATAAAGATTAGCTCTAAGCTAAATTGGAGATAATTCCTCTTTTTCTATGCTAACTGCTGTATTTTTTTGTGTTACCTTTATACCTAAATGTTTTATCAATTCAATGCTCTCAACAAGAAAAACGATGAAAGATTTTTTTCTTATTCTAGCTTCATAACTTACCAAATATATTGACGGTTGATATATCGTCGAATCCTGTTAGAAAAATTTAATGCCTTTACTGTGATAAAAATTTGTTAAATATCGTAGTGTTTATTGAGTGTTAGTAATATTGCTGATTAGGTGATAATATGTGAAATATGTCTTCTTTATAAACCCAAAATTCGCGAAAGACAAGCGACGAAAAAGGTAAAAAATGGCTGTCTTGGAATATAAATTATGTTGCTTATAAATTTTTATTATCATGTGTTATCATTTATAGCATTATCACTTTCACATCATTTATATCGTTATTACCTTTTTTGTTTTTTGATTCACCCATTAAAGTTAAGGTTTATATAAAAACATTATAGCAACATTGATGATAAAAAATTAAAAAAATTTCGAGATGAATATCAAAAATGAATAATAGCAGCAATTAGCAGAAATAGCTGATATCATATTATACACTTTGCTGAAGGCACACAATTTCAACCAGCTATGTTGTTCACTTGTTTCAGTGATAATCAAAGTTCTTTTTCTTAAGTACAAAAATTACTGCCATATTTATTATCCAAGTTTTCCATGAAGATATGAGTCAGAAGTTCATTGCTCTGATATTTTTCTAAATTTTGAATATGTAGTTTTTAACTTCCATAGATGACTATCTCGAAGTACTTCCATCTTTTATTCAGATAAGCAATAAACGATAAAGAGAAGAAGGCAAAACTTTCCGGAAAATAACTCAACTCGTTGAATAGTCTATTTTCTAGATAAATATGAAAATTTTCTTTTAGTTAATAAATACACAATTACTTTCAGATAATTATTCATGAACCATTCTTTTACTCAACAGCTTAATGTTCATGGAATTAATGAGTATAAAGATTGACTAAGATGATAATTACTAAAATTATCATTAATTTTATTGTCATATCTCTGCTAACTGTTCCTCTAGCATCAATATCAAAATATGTAACACAAAAATTCTTAAGATAATAAATTGATTTAAGTCTTGGTAAATTCATGAATTTCCATTATCTTAAATTTTTTTTCGTCGTAGTTCGCAATAAAATACAGAAGTGATTGAAGGAATTTTATGTGATATTTTTACTAAGCTATAAATCTTTTAAAATTATTTTTTGAACTTGTTAATTCATTGGTGAATAAAGCATCAATGACATCAGTGAAAAAAACAGTAATACAGCATTTCAAATTTAGATATAGATATAAATGAGAATGTAAATTATTGAGGATCATAAGAGGTTAAAGAAAGTTATGCATCGCAGAGAGAATAATAACTCTATGGGCCTGAAGATAATAAGAACTAAATAAACATCAATTTCATTTATTAAAATTTTATTCCGCAAAATGGATTTGGTAAACGTCTAATTCCCATTTTTTTATATCTTACTAAGAAATTTTTTGGCTAAATTTCTTTCCGTTTTAAGAAATGATAGATAAATTTAATATCATTTATTGTTAAGCTGTAGGATATCAAATATCACTGTTTTATAAAAAGACTTTTTTCTCTGTCTTACAGTTCTATAATTCAGTAAAATTTGTCATTTTATCCTTAATTCAATAAAAAAATTTTACTGTACCTTTTAAATATATTTAATTTAATCAATTTTTTTTGACGTCAGTTCCATCCCAATTCTTTCATTTCTTAAAAATATAATTTTAAAAAATAAACGAATTGCTGCATTTTTTCGAAATTTTGTAGATTTCGAAAAGTAATTAAATATTTCTAGCAATCATAAGACAATAAAATATAACGGCAATATTGGATAAGAGTAACGAAATGTTCCGTCTATTTACATTTGCACTTCAGTCGTTCTTCATGGATCATACATTATCCATTTATTTATCTCAATAAGTTAATTAGTGTAATAAAAAGAAAGTAAGCCACATATTGCGAATAAAACTAAAAATCTAAAATATATAAAAATTCATCATTCGGCGTGCAACGTGTAAGAGTTTTAGTTCTTTAAAAGTAATTATTATATTGAAATTTTTTATTTTCTAATTTAGTTTTCAATTAAATATATGAATTATGAACTGTTAAATTTCGAATTCAAATCCTTTAAATTTTAATGAAACTAAAAAATTGAGATTTATGGGACTGAATTCTGAATTGCTTCACAGAATAATTTCATTAATCTTCTGGAGCACATCAACAATGCTATATTATTTTGAAAATATCTTCCATAGAAATAACGAATTCCATTGAAATCTTTCCATTTTTCAAATTGCAATTATTGAAAACGAAGTAGTTTATAAAGTCCTTCTATGAATTGCTTTATCTCCTTATTGCTGAAAGTTTTTATAAGAAATTTTGTAGTTGTTCTTCATCACTCAGCTCTGGTGTAATATTTGATATTTTCTGCGAATATTTATCGAAAACAAAAGACATCTCTTTCATTTCAAATTGAAATGAGAATACCTAACACCGACACCAGCAAATATTCTGGTTTCTCCTTCTTTCAGATGAAAATCTATTTGCATTTTTAATATTACTTAAAATGCCAATAATCAGGACACAACAATTGATTGTTATCAACTATCATTTAGAATATTTATACAGTATAAAATATAATTGGGTTGTTTTATTTTCCGTTTCCTAATTACAACTAAGTATGTCATAGATTTCTGGCAATTAATGAATTCTTATCTTCGACATATATTTCAATACAAAACTAAGAAATCAAAAAGTTATCTGATAAGAAATTTTTTTATTAAAGTTACTAAGACAAAATATACACTACAAATTAATAACGGAGCCAGGCACCATTGTCGAGATAAAAGCTTGATGACCTATCATAGATCTGGAGAAAATAAAATTTCTCGAATTTCTCTTTGAAACTCAAAATATTATGATATCAGTAAAGTACTGTAATTACTTAAAAAAGTGTTTTAAAAGTGCTTTGCGAACAAATCTCATTCATTTGCATACAACTAACTCCAGTACCTTCACGTATTCTTTCTTCACATACCGTACCTTAAAACAAATACCGTAGCCCAATACATATCAGAATTCGACTTCTCCTTTCAGCTTCTCCATAACTATAGAATTTTTTTTGGATTCATAAATGAATGAACTTCCATCACATTACGAACTTCAAATGAATTTCAATTATCAACCCAGTTTGAACTAGTAATCAAATTTGAACGTAGACATTGTGCCATGATGATTCACTACTTTGCAAAAACACGCATATTATTTTATTGCAAATTCGCATAAAACCATCATTTTTACTCCATCAGCTTTCTCATCTTCTCAAGCAATCTCATCTTTCGAAGAGAAATTCTGAATAGATATGGAACAGACAAAAATACAAATTGTTTGATTCAGCTTCATCTTGCAATATTTTACGTAAATGCAATCCAAACAATATAATGAATACGGTAAATCCCAATATACTACTTTACACAAATAACTCTAAGTTGTACAAGTACAATGAAATTTAAATAAAGAACTTCATAAAACCAAAAAAAAAAGGAGAACCGGTAGTATCTGAAAAAAAAAAACCCAAAAATAACGAGACAAGACAGTTAATTCATTTCTACCAACGAATTCAAATCTCGAAAATTCTATGATGAATTGTTTCAACTTTTCACTACCATTGTCAGTAGCAAATTCCTCTCTATTACGATACAGTCAGACAGTGACTTGAACTGCTTCGACTTCCGGTCTAATGAAATCCTAATCCTTTCTTTTGTATATATTCATAAGGAATAATTATATGAGTAAAGTAAAACTCTTTTCACATTTATTTGTACAACTCGCAGTTATTCAAAGAATAACAATAAGTCGGATAAAACTGTTACACAAAATGTGTCATTACTAACGAGACGAAAGAAAATTTTTGGCTTAGAACAACAAAAAACAGGCATTAAAAATAATGGTTCTCTTTGATAACGAAAATGATACAGAACAGAGAACATCAAAAATTTAACAAGATGCACTTCATAATACAGAAGTATGACCAAACACCGGATATGAATTTGCCAATACAACAATTCAGTTTGTAAATTGATAAATGAGGAAGATTAGGAACAGGAAATGCATAAAACATAACGCTAAGAATCCTATCTGCATCATACTACCTCTCCTAATCATTCGTTCCAATTCTATTTTCGATCTTTTTTTTGTTAAGTGCACGACTCTATTCTGTGTTGGCAAAAAAAAAACAGCTAATAATTTGTATTTGTTCATAAATTATGACGTTAGCCATGAAAATAAAAATAATTAAAATTTCCTACTCTGGAAAGAAAAGCTTTGTGTTATTTGAAAAATTAATGGCATAAATGAACAACACTAGGAAGTGAATAAAAGATAATTTAAATGGTCAAATGTCAACTAAAACTAGACGATCTTATTTACATTTTCTTGTACATTTCACTATCAGCATATAGAAATATATAACAAAGATGATAAACGAAATCCCCGAGTTGTCCAATCTTGACAGCTTAATGTTGCATGCTAATCATATCATTATATAGTGCGCATATTAATAACATTAATTAATCATCTCTTAATTTGTCAAGAAAAAACGAACGATGTCATGTTGCAAGACTGCATGTATTCAAAAAATGGTTAACGAGGTTAACACTGGACTGAGCATGAATAAAACACACAATATTAGCAAAAAACTATTCAAACAGATTGTATTACTTCACAGAACATACTACCTGGTTGACCTATTTACTTTTTAAAACTAATCATCGCTTATTCAATTTTACGCTGCTTAAGCAAACATGTAAGAAGAATCAACTATGACTCATGAATGGTGTTATATGAGCAGTGGGAATTGGAATCGGTGAAACAATTTTCTGCTGCAGTTTAGCAGCTGGTGAGGATGCTCTGCTGTTGTTACCACTGCTACTTAACAACTTATTGCTGCTACTACTTGAACTAGTAGCTGCTGTAGAAAGAGGCACTGCTACAGAGTGTTTCACTTGCTGTTGAGAATATTTCGAGGAAACATTACTGACTGGAGGACTATGTGTTGGTGCAAGCTGATTAGATGACGAACAAGATGATAATGAACCATTGCTATGAGAAAGAAGAGGTGGAGTGCTGGTACTAGAAAGTCCGGGAATTGGAGATGGCTGCATATGCAGGTGATGCATAAAATTTGCCAGAGCTGGATTTCTGCAAACATTTTAAGTACGAAACATTCTTTTTACCATTTCTTGTGAAGCAACAAATATTTTATACTTCTTATTCTATCTATAATATTATTATCTGTAGTAAATAAAGAGATAACTGATTACTCAATTAATTAAAAACAATGCATATTCTAACAAAACTGCCTCATGTTTCATTATGGTAAAAATCACCTATCACAAAATAGGATTTCAAATATTAACACCACCAACATTTCATTTCAAAATATAATATAAGAGTAGGAAACGACCAATTCTTCGTCATATGAAACTAAGAATACATAACCGATGTAGTATACTGCTCGGAATAACGCCGCTATTCTATCCTTCACAGGAAAGTCAATAAACTAATAAAATGTATCATTGCTCATTAGTTCAATAAATTAAATCCTCTGCGCGTTGTAAAAACATAGGCATATTCAAAAAAATCTGAAAAATACCTTAAATAGGGACTGGTCTCAGGCACAATTGGCATACCGCGTCCAGAAAGAATATGCTTAATTGGTTGTGCAGCAATTTTTGGATCCATAAATAATGGCGGTTGCATATGTATCGGAGGATTAAATCCAACATGCTTCCCATCTAGAGGAAAAGAGGAAATCTGAAATTATAAAATTAATCATGAAATATAAATTCATACAATT
Source organism: Dirofilaria repens (assembly GCA_008729115.1). Taxonomy (NCBI): domain Eukaryota; kingdom Metazoa; phylum Nematoda; class Chromadorea; order Rhabditida; family Onchocercidae; genus Dirofilaria; species Dirofilaria repens. The sequence goes on from SNRZ01000011.1 coordinate 857,191, forward strand.
CAATTTAAAAAAATGAAAAGAAAACCTTTGCTTTTCTGTCATTTTTCCATATTGAAGAATGAAAATATAAAATATAAAACGATAAGTTTTCGAATCAAAATTTGAATTTTCCAATTAGAAGACTAATTAAAAACTAAACAACTTTTATATGATAATTAATAAACATGAAAGGGATGAAAGTAAAATTAAATACCTTATTCCCTATTCCATTTAAACCATAATTTTTCACCAAAGCTTCATAATTAGTTTTCATCTCCAATGGACGTGGCTGTATTGGTCTTGGATGACTAACTGTTGTTGTTGTTGTCATCGTTGTACTTGCTGGAGTAGAAATAGTTGTAATCACAGTGGTATTCTCTGTGATTTTCGAAATTGTGTGCAATTTACTAAGAGTTTTTTCCTTGGCTGTAACAATCTCTGTTTTCACATTGGATGAACTTGATTCTATCTTGATACCATCGGTGGATATAAGTTTCACAGTTTGCATATTGCTGTTTGTATTTTCAGTTTTATTGCTTGATTCTGCAGACTTATCGTTCGGCATAGGTTTAGATGACGAGTCAGTAATACTAGATGATGCTGCTTTTGTCTTTGTCTTGCATCCCTTAGAAATTTTTGTCGAACGACTAGGAGAAGAGTCAATTATTTGCAGTAATCTGAAAAATGAACCAGATGTAAAATATATTGCTCGAATGAAATAAATTAATTTAGAAAATCCTATTCCGTCATGATAAAACTATTAAAAAATATACTTGTTATCAAAAGATGTGGGCATTAGCTTTGCTTGTTTTGTAGCAGGTGTATCCTCATGCGGCGATGTTTTCGTACAAGTTTTTTCAGTGGATTTTATACGTCCATTGTTGCCGGATTTCTTGCTCGAACCGGTGTTTTCAACTCGCACCAGCGGGGGAGGTCCTTTTGCAAGCGGCGAAACACCAGTCATGCGCTGAATAGGTACTGGAGATACAACTTGTTTTTTTGTTGGTGCAGTAGATTTCCTCTTTTTCCTGTTAAAAAAAAATAAGAGGTAAAACGAAAAAATGTAACTGACTTGTCATATAAGGGAGAAAAATTGCAAAACAAAAGAATTTTTGCAGTGAAATCATCATTTCCTCTTAATTATCTTTTCAATAAATCTACCATATAAGACGAATTTCGAATAAAAGCATTGCCATGTTAACAAATGGTTTTGCAAAAGTCATCATAATTATCTTTTAAATGTGTATTTCGTTATTAATTTACGGACCAGGAAATTGTATTTGAAAGATGAATAAACAAAAATTATTTCACCTGGGTGGTGGAAGCACTTCTGTAGTGATGATAGGTTGATGATTAGGTCCACCTTCCATCATTGAAGTATTTAGTGAAACAGTTAATGCTGGTAATTGTACAGGAGTTTCAATAGCAGCTGTGACCGCAGCATTTCCATGTGAAAGCGGTTCTTCAGCAATGAGTTCTGGCATGAATTCCATATCTAGCACTGGTGGCTTTTCTTCTTCGAGATGTCTCTGTAAATATCGTAAATCAGAAAGATAATAAGAAATATGTAACTGAAATTCAAATAAGTTTGTGGGATTAAAAATCGAATTTCAACGGTAATGGAAAAATAATATAAATTTATAAAATCTAGAAATACTTTTCAGACACTCACTTGCAAAGTGAAAAGAATTTTCATTGGCCCTAGACGTCGCCATGAAAACATATAAGCAACATCCTGTAATGTACATTGATCATCCAATGTTACATTGCAGTCACTATCGACAAAAAATAATCGATAAGTATCCGAAACTTCCAACTTTGCTTCCAGTAATTTCCGTAATGCACTAATTTTTGTTGAAGCTTGACAACGAAAATATCTGAAACGTCTGCATTATATTTTCGAAAACTTAGCAGTTATAAAATCTACTTACTTAAGAAGTGCCCCATATCGTTAAAAAAAGCAACTGTTGAAAATAATACCAAATGCTATCTCATTTTCCTAAAAAAAGATAAAAACTAAAACTTCCTAATTGTTTTCTCGTCCGAAATCTAGAATTTAAGCTTATGAATGTTTCTCAGTATTTATTTTGAACGAATTAAAGAAAACATTTTCAAAAGAATATGTAAATACCTTCTGAATGTAGTCAACATTGCTTCCTGTTTCTCGACGCGGTCAGCTTCTGCGACTGTTGACGGTTTATTATCATCGGGCCGCCTTGATGCACTTACTACTTCCTTATCATTATGATTTTCGCTGATGTCATTATCTGATATACCAGGTGATATATATTCTAAACATAATGAGACTATCTCATTAGGAGCGCACAGTTCTGAGGCGAGTTGCATCAATTTCTAAAATTTAAAAGATCATTCAATGATTTGTATTCACCTCTCATTACACAATAAATTGCAGAAATAAAAAATAAAATAAATAAAGCAAAATGATTTGGCAAAAAATTTATCTTCTTGTCTGTCCCTTCTTCTACGCCGTCATTGACAAAAACATAATACAAAACAATTGCACGCCGAAGCATAACACATATTTCATAAAGAAAGGTTAATTCCACAAATGTAAAAAACAGCAAAAGTTTATGGAAGATGCTAAAGCTACTTATATATTTGTTTTTCACATATCAATTTCGCAAACTTTCCTAATTTACACGAAAATCTATTCGCATCTGTAGTCCAAAAAATTACTTTATCGAGAATTGTTGCTTTCTCATCAGGTGAAACGATTCGTTTCTTAAGAAATTCACCACGCTGAAGTAGCTCTTGCCAATACACTTCTGGCACCATTTTATAGACCAGTTTTTGGAGTGTATCATCACGTACGAAAGCCTCTGAAAGATCCTTTCCAAATGATGCTGCACATTTGGTACAATGATACACTTCATCCTTCTCAATATTACCCAACAAACAAGCTCGACAATCTGAAACAATGTAATGGATAAAAACAAACATTATATTGTTAAAGGAAAATTTCAGATTATATTTTCTGGATATTGAAGACCAGGAATTACTAATTCAGCATTTTTTTTTTTCGAAAATATTACATTCTAATCAAAACATGTGTTATGCTTCTTAATTCTGATCTCAAACTATATTAAAAGATAAGTTATGAAAGATAAAAGATCAAATTAAAGTTGAAATTATTATCAAATGAACATTTCGAGCGGAACAGCTACCTTGCCTTGCCTTGCCAAAAAACAAAAGTAAAATAAATTATTCAGCTAGATTACGAAGAAAAATTGATAAGATATAAAATAATAGGTAAAATTTATAAAAATGATGACATGTAAAGGAAAAATAAAGAACGAGAATGAGGAGATTAACTAACAGGAGTGAAGGCATTCGGTAAGTGTCACTGCATCAATCAAATACGATTTGCACAACGAACAACATAAATTTTCGTTCAAATCTGCTCCATGGATATCTTTCATAACTGAAAATTAATTTACAAATCAACGATTAAAAACACCATTTTCACATTGTTTATCAGCACAATGATGTAATACTAACACGCAGTACAGCAAGTCCAATCATTTTCTAAAACTTAAGTTACGGAACGAACTTGACTATCTGCAAAGAAAGATAATTATCGATGTTTGTCAGCAAAAAATTTGGAAGAAAAAGAGAAAGGAAGAACAAACAAAATTTACGACTAATTTTCCTAGAAGTCTGGTCTGTAAAATCATAAAATTTTTTTTTCTAAGTGTAATCATGGTCACTTTGTGAAATTCGATGAAATTGGTGCAGGATAAGATCATCTGATACTATACCCGATGAAAGCCGCATCAAACTCGAATGAATATTTTTAGCCTTATACCGACTTACTGCAAACAGATTGCCTACTTTACATAAAGCATGAGTCACATCTCGAGAGGAGATTTCATACCAGACATCATCAAAATTTTATCTTTCTTTTTTTGGTTTAATTTCCTAATTGCAGTCCACAACACTAAACTCTATGATGCAAAAATTAATACTGGACCATGGCTCCAGTAAAAAAGTAACAGTTAAGCAAGAGATATATGAATCCATAAATCGCAAGCTCGAAAAAAATATCGGAGAAACCAGAAGCGGAAAATAAATAAATACTCGGGTTCGATCCGAGGCATATTCAACATGCAGTATCTTTTTCGCAAAATAGCTAAACAGAAGGTGCAGCAATAGGAAGTATAATGATATAAAAATAACGCGGCTATATGCAAATTACCTACACTCACAAACCGGTTAGCGCTAGCGAAGAAAATGTGATATGAAAAAATTGAAAATTTTAAGTAAAAGAGAATAAGAGATTGAAACGAACAGGCTGTTTATAGTTGTTTATTAAATCCATGCTTTACTATCATTTTCAATTTTTTTTAAACTAGTTGTTTCAAACTTTATGTGACCCGAACCATCCAGATTTTCCTATCCAACGTCTATCGCTTCTCCTGTCCCAAACTTTAATAAAAAATTTTAAATATCAACAACCACTCCGATAGTATTGTTTGTTGGAACGAAAAAAGTGAATGTGTGTCACAGCCGGAGAAATCGTAGAAAATGGCGCAAGAATCTGAGCGTTATTGACATCTTTTTAAATGAAATTTCTCCAGTACCATAATACTTGAAAATGATGTCTTATGAAAGGAATATTTGGCATTCTTCAACTTCTGCTTCCTATTGAAGACTGTTTTGATGACTTCATAAGAAAAAATAGTTCCTGATTTCATAGGAAAAGCTCTTCATAATACGATCATAACAGAGAATGAAATATACCTACACTGTCGATTAGCCAATAATTAACGAATGAACAAACCAAAAGAACTCAACTGACCATCAACTGATGAATACCAAATTGTAATTGCTATCATGTCAGTTGCCAACAACAAATGGACTTGATACGATTACGCTCACTGTACATCATTTTCATATCAAGGAACACTACACTGCGAACCAAGCGTACTTGGCAATCTACAACTCGAAGTATTTCACTCGTCAGTCAATAATGCCCGTAAAATTCAAGAAGACTGTTGTCGTAAATATTTCAAACGAAATATATTATAGATAACCAGAATATTTGGCAGCAAGAAAAATTCCACAAAAAGTTTAGTTAGGTACAATACTGCTCTCGCATATGCTACAGCTTATTTTACTTGTCCAGATTTCATTTGTACCATGAGAAAATGTAAACCAGCAGTTGCAGATGAACTGCTAATGTTTGTATTCTTTCAATCTGATCTTTTATTTCTACTTGAATACAATTCGAATACAAAATTCAGGACATAATTCAGTTTCTCATCCACATTTGTCACATTTTTTTTAAATTAATTAACAGATAAATTATGTATGATTACTATTTGAAATAGCAGTATAGTTCAAGCAGAAAATCAAAATTTATTTTAATTCTGCTAGAAAACTGATACTGTTTATTATAGTTATTTTTTGGATATTAAAAAGTTCGTGTCCATCGTAATAATCAAATATGTAAATATATAAACAGCTGTAATATATCCTGCGATTCTGAAACGCTGCATTAAGACTAGGTTTGAATTTTTGCCAATATGAATGAACACCGAGCACTTCTCAGAATGTTCTCATTATATACTCAAAACTATATCGAATCAAAATGTATTAAATGTTGCAAATATTTCTTAATGGCGAAGGACGGAAAATAATGAAATTAATACACAAAATGTTAAATATGACTGATTTACAAAAAAAAAAAAAAATTCAACATTCACGGTGAATTCTTGACACCTCTTCAAAATCTGCAGATTCATCAAGAAGCAAATGCAGAAAATGAGCACATGCATGTAAGGCGATGTATAATTAACACGTGTTGTAAATTTCTTACACTGAAAGCTAAAGAAAAGAAATTATATACAAAACTATACGTAGATTATATTAACCGGTCATTAGTTGTTTATTCGCATATTATGTAATTACTAAACTTCTGAATAGGTCAAATTATACTTAAGAGAAAAACTTTAAATAGTCGGAGGAAATCAAAAACGTACATTTTCTTGAGGAAATGTATTAAACAAAGAGAGAGACCATGAAACTACTATCATTCAAGTAAATGCACTCTAGTTACGCCAAACACGACGTTTGAGATAGACTTAACAGGCCGGCTTGCAATTCGCAGCCCACTAATTATTAATTAGTGCACTATTCTTGTTCAATATCCAAACGTACTTTGATATTAATATATTATTTTGATATTCATCCCCTATCAGTTCACGCTCTAACAAAATAATCAAGTAGAATTTCGAATGATATAAAACTATGTAAATTGTAATAAAAATATCAAAAATGAAATTTGAAACATTTTACTGCGGAAAATTATTTAATATTGAAGGAATGACTTCTTCGAGGACTTCATTTAACTGAAGTAATTTCTATGATTTAAAGAAAAATAAAATAGTTTTGATTGCGCATAATGATTGAAAGAGTCGATTTAAAATCTTGAAGAAATAGGTATGTCTGATCACTAGTTGCAGTCTTCATTGATCTTTAATCATTTAATTACATGATCACTTGAATTGCTAATCTCGAATCATTGGTGCTGCTTCGTGAAAAAAATATTTGCTAGATATAAACATTAAAAAAAATTACAGTGCATATAAAATAAAGCAGATTTTAAACGCACATAAGAAATTTCAATGCACATTTTGATCATTTTTCCATGAAAAAAAAGCAAAAATTTGCTTTAAAATGCATAGAAATGAATGGCGTCTTTTAATGCTATCTCCGCAGTGATCCTTCATGGTACTTCAATTATTATACTTACGTTTAAAGAGAGACCAATCATCTGCATATTGGTAGTCGAGAATTAAAGGATATTTGAATTGAATATTATCACACACGCATTACACACTCATAGTATTTCTCTGATATTGTCAAATCAGAAGAAATAAAAAAAAAATAATTAAGAGGCAACTGTAGCTGTAGCCTAGTATCGAGAGTGATGGTAATCCGTAATGCATCATTAGTTGAAAGGGAAGAAAAGAGAAGTATGCTGTCATCATTCAATGCAGTTTGCCCACTCTCTCTACCCTCACGCATCCAACGGACTCATCTCGTCAAATCTGTTCATTGTTGCTGTTTTAAGCTGACAAGCAGTGTTGTCTGCAGGAAACAGACAACAAACAACCTGCAAGAACAATCCTACTGCAAGACGACAAATTGGGTTGACAACGAAAATATACGCCATTACCACATAATGGAAAAGAAGATCAAAGATTTATTTCCATCGCTATTGAAAGGAAAACTACCAAATACACATACACATACACATACACATACACATACACATACACATATACATACACATACACATACACATATATATATATACATACACATCATACATACATACATACATAATACACAGAATGTAAGGTACGGACAGAAATGGTGGGGGGGGAGGCGAATGGGGAAGAATTGCGCATGATTTTCTTCCAACTGTGCTGCAAATGAGGTTAGAGATGAATAGCCATCGCTTCCTGCAGCTGCAGCACGAAAAGCAAGCAAGCACGTGGTGAAAAATGATAGAGGAAGTAAGAAAGTGAGTGGGTAATGTTGAGGAAAGGACGACTTATGGTAAGTGGGGCGGGAGAGGAGACACACTCTAAAGGACTGCTTGTAACAGATCGGCGTGGTGTTACGTTACCTACTAGTACAGACACTCCTGCACTCATCCTCTCATAACATGCAGAGTCCTGAAAAAGATGGGACAAAGCTACGAAGAGAAGCTGAGAGCGCAGAGTAAAAGGGCTTTTTTGAAAAATAGAAATTTGAAAATGAAAATGGATCTATTGGGAACATAACGAGAAGGACAGAATGCAGCGTAAGGGTGGCAGCATAGCATATGAAAAAAGAGCCAAATAGTGTGGTGAGGAGAGCGATAAGGGACACAATTTAAATATAGAAAGAGAGTAGACAAGTTGAGAGTAGAAAAGAAAGACAGAATAGCGTGGCGTGGCGTAGCGCAGCGTGGCGTAGCGTGTCTGCCTACCTAATCCATCCACCTATCATCCATTCATCTATCTGCCAATCATTCATCGCACTCCGATAGCTACTCCATCTCTTTCTTATCCTGATTTCCTTCCATAAATGCTTTTCTTGATTGGTAGTAAACGGCAAAATAACATGAAGAATATTTCCCATTTCTACTGCTCTGCAAAATGAGAAAAAAATCTGCAATAAAATGCAGTCATTAATATCCACCGTATGCTTCCCTCCGGAAAAAAAGTTGGAAGGCAACAATGAACAGTGACTCATTTCTTCAGAAATATACGGGGACCCAAAACTCCAATAAGTATAGGTCTTGCCATCAATCTGAAGTAGTATGCTCATACTCGTGCATGCATATATCATCTTGCATATGAGCCTCAAACTTCATATAAAGTCATCACAAGAGCCACTTCTTGCTCCTTCCTGCAACATGGGCAAACCTGATGCAGAAGTCATATGAAATACATTCCAACTTGTCAATGAAACAGAAATTACGAAATTTCAAAATTTTCAGTCAACATTCTTTAGGCCCACTCACTCACCAATCCGTTCATTTATCCAGCCAATCTTAAAGTGCCATTTACTACAGCAGCAGTAGCAGCACCAACAGCAGTAGCAACAGCGACAGCAAAAGCAGCAATAACAACACCAGCAACAGCAATAGCGGCAGCAGCAGCAACAGCAACGGCAACGGCAGCAGCGACAACAACAAAACAACAACAACAACACTATACCATCCCTTTCGTAAAATACTGCACGCCGAGGCGGGGCATAGTGCCACACCTTTTGCTGTCTTCCTCATACTTCCAATTCGCACAACCAATCATAACACGTCCGTCCTCATACTTTCAAATTATAGTCTGCAGACAACGAAACACTGTAGCTCCAACCATTGAGTCCTCCTCTATCTATCGATTGATGCTTATCTATCGGTTTATGCGTGTCTCATATGTGTGTGTATGTTTCTATTAATGATAATACATATATATGTGTATGTACGTCTGCACGAAATCATATGGACATCACGTCTATCCGTTTCGGTTAGGAATGCATATCGCACTGCATTTTTGATATGTGTGCAGCATTTCATAGAGCCTTATCGAGAAGGCGTACTCATCACTTCATTCTCGAGAACATGCCTATCCATCTTTTTAACCTACATGTACACAAATTCATATGCACATAATAGACAAACATTCGCACTTACTACATATATTACCAGATGACATAACATAGCTTACAGTAGTGTAACATATGAGAAGGCTGACGTTAAAGAGAATGTGTACAAAGCACGCATTTGATGATAACTTCGATGTATATAGCCGAGAATAGGAAATTTCGAATTCCCGAAACTTTCAGAAATATGCTGCAGGTGATGAGCCCGAAATGAGAAACGGTTCGAATGGGCCCAAGAGATGTTCGTGCAGGCAATGTAGTGGGCAATCTGCGATTTTGGACAATTCACTCAGGCGAGCAATTAAAGACGCATTCTTTCCACCGCCTTGGCTGAATGAAACCCTCCGACACTGTATGTCTATGTGGATATGCCTTTGTCGTTCTCTCTGCGAGTCTTGTGTATCTGTTGATGTACATGAGTATATGTCTATGCATGTTCGTATGTATGTATGTATGTATGTATGTATAAGTGGAGAAGATAGTTCTCCTAAGAGCATCAGATAGCAAGTGAACGGCACTTCCAACAATGCCTGTCCATCCATCTTTGATGTATGACTACTCTCCGTCTCTAGCAGTTCGTGCTTATTTTCATATTCGTCTATTGAGTGCACAAATACATTTAGATGAATTTGAGATGAGAGTTTGCATAGGTATGGTTGTATATCGTTGTTGCTAGGAAGACTCTCTCTTTTCTCTCTCAACTCTACCCGAGATTTGGATAATTCTTTATGGAGAACATTTGTCACAAACAATTCTCTTTACATACATTCATTGACCCATATTCTTATTCCCCCTTGCAGTCAATTCATTCATTCGTTCATCAACCGAATACGGTAGCATTTTAGTTACCACTAGTACAAACATTACTTCTGCTCTCCACGCAAGTGCAGCCACTATTTCTATCACAATAATTAGTAATACCTCTGTCTTGCAACAGAAGGCAGAAAGATAGCAAGCATGCAGGGGAGCAAACTTGCAAGTCGGCAATACTCTTTAATACAACTAACGGCAGGAGGAATGGAAAAGAATACATGACAGCGAATGTTTAAATAATAGCGCAAATGCAGCGTGAAGTATTACTGAGCAACCATTTTAACGACCTACCGAAATCGTACCTCTCCGGTTGGTATATCTGTCAATATCACCTTCCAACTCTGGCAATTTTTATTCGAAGTTGTAATTATCTTGGGTTAATTATAGAAATTCCATCTGAGAAATTAATTCTGAGATACCATTATGGTAAAATACTCTATGAATTAGTTGAAAAGTTATTGAAAAAGATTTATCAAGATTAAAGCCTATTTCAACTTGGCGATTTACTGCAAATACATTGAATAATTGATTTATCATATTTTCAATGAATCATAATTTTCGTTTGAGTGCGAGGAATTGATGCGGATACAACTAGAGTAAATATAATGTATTAAACTATTCCATTATTAGTAGGCTTATCAAAAATTTGCCGTTAGCTCTTTACAAGAAATATTCTTAAAATGCTACATTACTTGGTGATCAATAAAACAATTAAATGTTGCATATTGGATTGAATCGAAAAGGAAAGGACGGTACATCCAAATTATCTCTCTCATACAGATGTTTATCTTGCAATCAACTTTTCTTCTTCGCAAAGTAACATGTCAGCAGTGTGAAGAATGGCTAAACGAGCGATTTCTTTCGTTGGTTTAAAAATAAATTTTGCATAAATTTTCAGTGATCATAAAATAATATCGTGGAATGACTATATTATTTTATGTCTTTTGCTCAGCCTTGTCATCTAATATCAGTACAAAACTTGCAGAAATTATTTTACTCATTAAATATGGATATTTATCGATGAAAAAGAATCTTCTACTTGATTTAGAATAACATGAAGGATCGCTTTTCCAAAACTTTCTCATATCGTCTTGAATAATGCTTCTCAAAAAATGTCGAAGTCAGGGCCACAATTTTACAAGTAATATCTTTCAATAAAAAACTCGCTTTGCTTGATTCGCAAATCAATCAAACATACGCTTCGAGAACTTTGACGAAAAGGAAAATAATGCTTTTAAACAGATTCCAAAATTAGTGTACTTGATTAATAAATTAATAGAATAATCTGATGATTGATCACTCAATGATATGCATTTCATTCTATGGGAGCTCCGAAAGTCATGCGAAAATGTTATCAGTTATCATTTCATGAAATTGGTAAAAATATAAATGATAACAATAACTCATAAATATAATTATTATGACAAATTCTAGAGTTTTTTTTGCAAAAATGAATAGGTTTAAACTAAAAATGTACGATGAAGTTGTCAAGCACTTTTTGAGTAAAATTTAGAACATTTTATTGTGTGGTAATGGAGAAATAGCAGCAAATATTTGTGCATTATTTCTTTTTGACCACCACCATTTCAATAAACATAAATTATAAGACTTTAAAAAGGCAAAAAACATAAATTGTAAGACTTTGTCAGTTACTGTCTCCTCAAATCTCTTCCCCTAAAACGAAACCGTGAATCGAATTTGGTTATGTAAAGATTGTATTTTCGCGAAAAATTAAATCAAAACAATAACAAAATTAAGGAAATCAAAATATTGGAAAGGAAATTAATGGTGAATATTTCTGAAATCTTTTTTTGGGTTTTTCGATTTTTTTTCCGCTTCTATTTTTCTGTTTTTCACGATTTGCAACGATTATATACTTTGATTTCGATATAATTTAATGATACAATAGAACTGCGCAAAAATGATTATGTCCTGGTTCGCGAATTCCTCTCCGGAGGTATGCTGCCATCAGGAAAATAGCCTTGTTATTGTAAATTTAGTATTATTGTTTAAATGTAAAAGTTTCAGCTAAATTGTTTATTCATATATTATTTCTTGAGGATAACTGAATAAATTAAAAAAGTAATAGTATACGTCTTCAAACAAATCAGCATGTTTGACCACATGATTCCAACATCGTAACTATCGGATAAAATTAAAAAAATTTGTTGCTGGCCTATATTATGAACTTTTCAGCAAGCTGAATCTAAGCCACAACTGGCAAAGTGCCTTTTCACGAAAATTATTAAAATAGCACGATAATAAATTGATATTTTAACTTCTATACGGTGGCTATGAAAACTTTCAAGTATTTCTCAAACATGAAAGTTACTAATAGAAATTAAAATTTAATATTTAAAATTTTGTATTTTAGTATTTAAAAAAAAATATTAAAAAAATGTAGAAATTGAAATTTAAAATTTAGTATTGAAATTTAGTACTGTAAATTTAGTACTATTACTGATTCTTAAGTAATTTTTTATATTATCTTGATTAACTTTGATGATAATCAACAAGAATTAAAAAATTATAGGAAATCCGTTTTATAAATTTTCAATGGTAATTCCAAATTTAATCATTTTTCAAATCGATGATCGGAACCACTGATTAATTTTAGTATTTGCAAAAATCTAGATTTTAATTATTTTTTGCTTAATCCATGAAATGCTTAAAACTTCATTGCGCAATGGATTATTTGTTGCTTACTGTAATTTGCTGTACGATAATTTCAATTTTTAATTCATCGATAATGCAACAGAATTGTATAATTAAATTTCGTCAAGATACCTCAAGTCTTTCATCGTGGTAACAATTCTAGTTTTGTTAAAAATAAATTGTTTATATGACAAATTCTTTGAAACTATCATATCCTTTGTTATTCTGAGGGCCTCAAAATTCGTATCCGTTATTATTCTGCGTGCCTCAAAATTACTTAGAAAATAAAATATAAAAAACTAATTCCAAAATCAGCAGACCAAATTATTTTTGGTTTGCTATTGTTGACATGAATGATATATTATTCTCGCTACATCACCTTCCAAAACTGGATTGCACAAGAATTTTGGTAATTAATAAACGATATTCATTTTGACCTATGGCGAATTGTGGAAAAGTTACTTGAAAAGAGGGCGACGTTTATTTTTGGTTATAAAATCATTTAAATTTTGTTATAAAGCTAAAAGAATCGATAAATTTAGGATTTTAATAAATCAACAGCATTCTTTTGTCAGTAGTCTACTTTTTTTCTTAAACTTTTTCTTAAACAAAAACTGAAAGGACATTTAGCTGTAAGCAAATCAGTCTTGAGTATATCAAGTAGTAGATAATCTCTAATCTAAATATGCATTTTACGTTACTACTTCGACTTAATGCTACCAATAATTTATGCGAGAAGCATGCATCCCGTTGAGTACATTATACGTCTTTGAATCTTAAAAAATTGCAACATTTCGAAGAATTTCACAGTTATTAGTTGTTGATTTTGGCATCGATCCAATAGTGTTTCAGCCATCTTTCTTTTTCTGTACTTTTGGAAAATTCATCTTCCTGAAGAAAACACCTGCAGTTGAACTGCCTAAGGATGCAATCTTCATATGACATGCAGCATGCCACTTGCCATTTGTACGAATTTTGCATCCTCATTTACAAATGTGTCTGCTGCATCCACTCATTACGTTTTCGGACATGAAGCTAGAGGAAGATGGTGTAGCCAGTTGAACATTACCTCTCCACTGTTCTATTTGTTCATCTGCCAATATCCTGGCAGTTTCAGTCTATGTCCACAAATAAGCTTTAAGCATTCTTTCCACTCAGCTAGATGTTTAACATGAAAATGAGCCATAGAGATTTATGATGATCCTCTAACAACTGTCGAGATGTCAACGCAGTTTTGCGCAAACAGTTGATAATTAATTGCGTGATTAATTACTGCCTTCACTGCCATTATATTAATTATTTTACAGTAATGGAGAAGGAAGTCAATCAGCAGGAAGTTGCAGTGCCATGCTAGAGACCACCTTCTGTCTCATTTCCTGCTCTCATGCATAATTGTCCCAATTCTCCACGCACTTCTGCTTTTTGAACCATTTCTCAACGAAATTTCTTAAGACATATATTTTCATCAACTTTGCACAACTTCAAATATTCATTCCTTTGATGAAAATATTTTGAAATAATTCAACTTTGCCATCGCTTTTATTCCATCTCACTCTCTTTCTATTCTATTTCTTTTTTCATCATCTCATTTCTGCCTTATTTGTCCCTTTCATTTCACTCCACAACTATACTGTTTCTTCTCTCTTCTCATCTCTGTTGTGCCATTTCTTCCATTCTATTTTATTATATCGTATCCCATATTACTATAGAAAATGAGACGAAAGAAAACCCATCAAGCCACAAAAGATCTGACCTTAAAATGTAACTATAATTTAAATAACCTTCGACGGATGTGCTAGCGGCATTAATTTGAGTGTAGAAAACCGGTTACTGGTTTTAGCACATATTGTAGCACAGTGTATGATTCCCATTGGATCCTTTTCTCTTTTTTGTTCTTTAAAACTAATTTCACAGTCGATATGGTTTAGTAAAAGATTTTTTATGGCATACTTTTTTATCTATTCGTAAGTTTAGCAAAAACCTCTATGAAACGCTTCAAGAACTTTTAAAATATAAATTAGCGACAAGTTGCCAGCAAGAAAGTTTCAAGCTAGAATGGCTCTTAGATTTGCTCAAATGCTGAAAAATTAGCAATTGTAGAAAAAATGAAAATGTTTAATTGGGCAGAAAATTGATCATCTGCACATTTTTTAAAACATGATAAATGACATTCTTTAGATGACCAACATTATTTGTATATGAAAGTGATAGCCAAGAACTGAAGAGACTTCATTTTATTTTCATAATTATTATCTGGTCACTTCTAATCAGGTCAATCTTGGTTGGCATCTTATCACATTTGATCATACCACCGACTGCTTGCATTCTACATTTCAATAGCATTTCATCATTGCACTGTTATCTATTGTAGTTAATCTCAGGTACCTAAAAATTAGACTGATAAGAACTGGCAGGATATTTCAAACATTACTCTTTAATAAACTTCATTTCAAAATTTCCAACTGACCAAGAAGAATAGCACATGAGCGTTTCTGTCTTATTTCTAACAATTAGAGTAGTCATTCAATCATCCCACGCTGTAATGGTTCAGTCCAACATAAATATTGCAAACTATTTATTCTCTACAGCGGTTTGCTGTAAGTATACAAGCTCTTCTCATCGACCGCTTGCAACTTGCAGTGAAGAAGAGTATTGTCCAAGTGCTACTCCTGCACGCAGTTGACACAACATGGGCGGCTTACTATTATTACTGCTCTATTATTACTACTATCACTGCAATTACAGCTGCACTGCATGCCAGTATGCAACCACTCACTGCCTTACTGCGCTACGCCACCTCCGATCTGCACTACTCAGCACATCTACCAACCTTCTCATCGATGCAATGCATTTCTGCACATAATATATTATATTTATAATCAACACTCAGATAAATACACACATATACATACATACATACATACATACACACACATACATACATGCATACATACATACATACACGAAAAGAGAGGCAGGCAACACGATTGATGATGAGATAGGCGAGAGAAGAAAGCACTCTGCAATTCGGCGCATCAATTAACAATCCAAATAATAACGACAATATCGTTAGGGACTTTTTCTTATTAAATTTAGGAAGAGTTAACTGAAAGAAGACGTAGTAACGCTCGTTGCATGTGTACTCAAACGTCTTCGCATGCTTTCTGCAGTTTATAGCGTGCAATGCTACCACAGTGAGATACGTTGCAGTATTCACGTTGTTACAATTGATAATTGAGCAAGACTTTATAAAGAAAAGATCATGACAAGAAATAGATGGCTGGAGTGGACAATGAAAGACAGAAGGGAGAAGGAAGAATAAATAAACAAAGAATCATCCTTCCCATAACTGAAAGGACAGATCACTTCGCGAAAATTCGCGTGGATTCTACTTCTGTTTAACTGACGAAAACATTAACCATTGCATAAATTCCATGTATTTCCATATTTCAGCACACAATGGAACATAAATTCAGAAATAAAATTCGCTGAAGCCTGAAATGAAACTGAAGTGGGAATTGAATTGCTCTTTCCAAAAATGATCGATTTTCTCATTACACATCTTTCTTTTTTGCTCCATCGTACTTACTCTTTTTCATCTTTTTCCCAAAGCATTTGTTGCAGATTTTCTTCAGACGTTGCCGAGCAATGATCGTAGCTATTCTGATTGATAGTATTGGAATGAATGTAACATTTATAATCCTGAAGCAGTGTTTCAAGGATGATTCTTTCGTAAATAAATTTCATTCTTTTCTGCTTGTAGATATAATGAAAAATAGCTTTTCTATTTATATTCATTAGATACATACAGGTAATACTGCTCCCATGTTTTACTTCGGTTTCAATTAGCTTAGCATCTAAGTCTGGCCTAAACCTCTTAATAATGAAAATTTTTTTCTTAACATTTTTCATGAAAAAAGTAAGATCTTCATATTATCAAATGATAATCAATGCTATCTTCATTTGCAAAAATATCTCACCATTTGAGAAAAGTCACAAAACTGCTACTAATTTTCCCATCTTGTCTTTCTCATTTTGAATCTTATCGTATAAGGTATCATCAGCTGTCGTATGATGCTAATTCAGGTTGAATCTTTATGCAAGCTAAACTCCTTATTCAGCTGCTACCACTGAAAACTCGTTCCATTTTATAATCATATAACGCCATCCTTGAAGATGAGAATATAAAGTAATTAATGAATGCAATCAAATAATCATCGGATTATTCAATAATTATATTTAGCTGATAATACCTCATACTATAGTATTCAAAATGAGAAAGACAAAGCAGGAAAATTAGACAAAGGAGGAAAAAAAATTATAAAAAAAAATAAAAAATCACCGTTATTATTCCTTTGAAGCAAACTTTTCGCCGTCGAATTATTAGGTCTATTTTAAAACCTGAAGCTTTATTTTGCAATACATTCTTTGGAATAAAAGAATTCAAAATATTTCCTATTAATAATCCATAAAAGAAAATGATTACCACATGAATAACTATCGTGTTAAAAAAGAAAGCTTAGAATGAAGTATTAGATAAGAATTAACGAACAATGATTTTAGGTATATTTCGTCAGCTTATAAAGACAAAGCTAGGCCAAAAAATCAGATTTATTTCGCCTCCTTCATTATTGAATCATTAAATTATGTAGAAATAATTGTGTTCTTTCTGCTATTCATGAAATGAATTGAAATTGTTGAAACTATATTTGAATGAAATATTTTCGAACTAGATCGAAGATTATCGGAACTGAAATATATATTATCTGCCAAATAGAACCGCGACTTTATTCTCAATTAATATTCAAAATTTGGTTTTAAATAAGATTTTAAATTCAATCGATTTATTTAAAATTACAGTTCCGTAAAAATACTTTATTCCTATCAGTAATCTTTGCTGGTCAAATCATCATCTATCAAAGTAAGAATTCAAATCAGAATTGCAATTGTTAACAGAATATATAAAAAAAGCTTAACATTGTGAATTCATACGGATATTTCAACGATATGCGCAAGTACGACTGAGTTTATTTCTTATCAGCCAACGAATCTGCTCATGAGTCATACTGCATTTCATCACATTTTCAAACGTAATAGCTATGAGATAAAATAGGCTTCTCTACCGGAACATGGATGTTTAGGAAAGGAGACAGTAAGGCAAATGTTTAAAAAAACAAATCGAGAGGACTAGCTGAATAATATCTAATTTCCCATCGTACATCCACTTTGTTTTACTCTCTTGTTTATTATTTCTATTCTTGAGAATAATGGTTAAAAATTTAGGAATAGAATGGGAATATAATTTTTCAAGTTTAAAAATAGAGTTACATTAGTTATTCAATGGACTATACTTGAATTTCATTCTTAAAGAAAAAAATAACTGGATTCTCCTGAATGGTTTAAGATTTTTTTGAAATCAGTGGTAAGAAATCATTGGAATATACCGATAATTTTGTTGCTGATTTTCCAATGTTGTATTTCTTTTTTTGCAGAAAAATCTTTGAATAAAACGAAATCATTCAAAAATCAATCGCCAAATACTCAGAGAGTAAATTGCTATTTTTTTTCTCATCTCATTACTGTGAAAAATGTGAAAGTAAGTAACCATTCATTTACAAATAAAGTGGGCGATGCATCTCTCTGGAATAGCCGATTATAGTAAAGAATATATCATCAAGCCATGTGGTCAAGAATCATTGTTCACTCATCCTTTTCAGTACTTGATCTCTTCAAGTGACAATTTTCTGAATTCTTTTAAGTAGTTCAGAAATGTCGAAAACTTGTCATAAAAATAGTCATAAGTAATGCCATACAAGCATGCACTTAGTTTCGATTCTCTGATACTGAAGATGAACTAATCTTTAGATTTTATGAAATATCAAGTGAAATATTAAGAAATAAAAAGAAGTATCAAAGTGTCATTTTATAATCAAAATATCTGAAATTTTTTTATTGAAGAATAAATTCTGAAACTATGGATCTGAGAATTTTTCAAAACTTCAGAGGTACTAAAAAAGAAATATCGTAGAAATATCGCACTAAGGAATTTCTGTTTTCAATCAATTTAGAATACACATTAAAATCTTAATATTATTAAAATGTATTTTAGCAAACTATATTTGACATATAAATTTTGAAAGCTTTATAGAAATTTTCAGTGCATTCATTCTTTCCAAGAGTTTAACCTTTTATTTTTAACATACAATTTAGCTATTGCTTAATGTTGACACAAATTTTAGAAACCATAATGTTTGCATAACCTGAAAGCAAACTGTCTGCCAATGAATTTTAAGATGAATAACTAATGCTGATGGCTACACAAAACAATACGTATACTGTATCTTGTCATTTCTCTTTCCATTCTAATCATTAAGTTTTGTTCTAATAATTCCTTAAATGAATCGTCCGAATAAGATTAAAGATGATATGATAATTTTAAATGTTTATAGAAATACTGGTAATCGTAGCTAACCAGATTAGCAGTAATATAGTGACAAGATCAGGCAGCAGACTATTTTACAATTATTTCCATATTCTAAAACTTATATTTATCGGAGAGCGGAGAGCCAGAGTTGCTACATGTGAACATTATTTCTTCGTTTTTTTTCGAATTGTGTTTCGTCGAACTTCAATTTTCTCATTTGATTTTAAAGTGTTCATGTATGTATAAACAATGAACAAAAATATATGCAAGAAAAATTCAGTTGCGTCAATTCAAAATAAGATTTTCATGCAAGTAAATTTGATTCAAAGAATTCATCTAATCATTCTGGTCAACAAAGCTATTTTGACACATTCAGTGGTCTTAATTAAAAACCAAAGAGAGTTTTTTTTTTGAAATATCACACCGAAACTTTTGTTTAGATGGAATTCTGTAATTATCTATCATAATTCATCACAACATGTGAAATTTTCCAAAAATTTAATCGCACTTTATTAGAATTGCTAAATGCAGTAGTAACCGAAACTCTTATGAACGATATTAGAGGCATTACTATAGGAATGAGTGTTACCGATTGTAAAAAGCCAAGGCTTCCTGAGATTATGCAGTCTCTGATCGCATATAATGAAAGAACTGGGCATTTCGAAAGAACTGGATGTTTTAAGACATGTGAATTAAGAAATTATATTAATTATGTGAATATGATCTTTCGTCAATTCGGTAGAAAATATTTCCAAATTGAACTATTCAGTTTTACTTCAGCAGTGAGATAGTGTTAGATGCTCAATTCTAAATTTCAGATAGTTATTGACAAGATATACGTTGTGGTTGACTGTAAAATTTTTACTAAAAGTTTTTGGAATTATTATGTTCTATGCATTAATATTCTTTAGACGAAATCTGTCATAAAATCAACAAAATTTTAAATATTTGAGGGTGTATGATGAGATATAAGTAAGTTATCAAATAGTTCCTTATGAATTAAAAATTTATTTTTTTTTTATATTAATTCGTCTATGTTAAATTTATGTTCTGATGAATCAGTGAATTTGTTTCAAGTCTTCGTTTTTTTAAATATTTAATCTTCGGTTTGCTAAACATTTGAAAGACATTGAGTAACTTGGCTCTTTGTCGTATTTATCCAATTATCCAATTGTTTACCAATAACTCGAAGTTTATCGTTAAAGGCTCTTTTTCTCATCGATACGGCGTTACAATCTTTAAATATTTTTTTTTTTTTGTTGAATGTACAAATGAATAATTGGATAACGAATTATCAGCGACATTATTGCTTTAATTAGACTTCAAACTTGACAAGCCTGTGAAATCAAATTGTGGATGTGAATCGAAATTCATTAAAGCTGAGCCATACTCTGCCTATACATTTACGGAGAAGAATAAAATAGTCGGTGAATATTTGATCTTCTCTACAGTAATGAGAAGTAGTATGCAGTTCCTTTCTCTTGCTCATTTCATTGCCTTGTTCCCTATAACCTCTATACTGCGACCTCTTATCATCCCTTCTCACACGAGGTCATTCGAACGAACATGCGGTGCACTCAACGATTGTTGAAAGGAAAACGAGTAGATATATTAAATTCACATATCTATCTATTTCAACTGGGTGCTCTTTTCTAGACATACAGACAGACAAACAGATCATTACTGTACAGTTCGTGAAGTTGCGCATCCTGGAGCGTTGCCCCAGCGATTGATTGGTTACCCGATCGCATATCAAAATCGGTCTGCTGTTCTTGCTTCTACTTTTGATGGGACGTTAATTACATATTCCATCTAAAAGGAATTCGAAATAGATTAAAATTTCTCTCGCATTTCAAGTTATAAAGAAACATCTCATATAATTTTATAACATGTATCGCATATTTTAACAGCAAGGCAATATGTATCGCACACTTTCATGATAGTGTCTTCCTTGCTGTGCGCTGAATGCGCTAACGAGCTAAATGCGCTGAAGATATTCCTTAATATTGTCATTTATAAGGAAACTAAATTTTTTTAAATGTTCCAAACCGACCTTTCCCCTTTTCTGCTGATTTGTCTCTTCGATAGATAAAGTGAAAATGATTTGTTTTTATTCGATCCGGCAACGAAATCTGATTTAGAGTGAAAAAGCAACGAATTCTGATTTAGAGTATTCAGAATATCATTAATCAATGGACTATGAATATAACTCTGATATGAATTAAATTAATGTTTACTTTATTAGAAAAGCATTATCGAAATTAGATAAACATGGTTTAAACCATTAAATCTTTTGCATCATCTGATTTTTCAGCAGCAAACGAAGAAAGATAGCGATAGTGATTGAGTGTTAAAAAAATAAATAAAGGATTATGATCTCTGAACATCACGAATTATCGACTAATTGTTCTTTAATCAATGGACTATGAATATAACTCCGGTATGAATTAAATTAATGTTTACTTCGTGAGAAAAACATTATCGAAACATTTAACATTTAATCTTTCAGTCTTTGAAAGATGGTTATTAAATCATAAAGAAAGAAAAATAATCTTCCAGGAGTAATAATGATGTTTAATATTCGCATATTTATATTACTATCTGCTGCGAAATTTTTGCTGTAGAACCAGGTTTTATCAAGTGAAGAAAGTGAACAACAAAATCGAACACTGTATGTCATTTCAGCACAATTTTAAATTTAAAAATGACTTTATTTTATAATTGTCTTATGAAAACACGCGATTTATTCGTAGCTGAAGATTGAAAGAAAAAAAAAACTTATAATACTAATACTATTTGTTCTGAATTAAAATCTTCATCAATGAGTAAAGCAATCTTCTATCAAATAAATTTCTCTTTGATAATTTGTAATTACATATCAATTAATTATGTCATCCTAACCTTTTAAGCATTTTTCAAAGTTCCTTATTAACTATTTTTCTTTTACTCATGATATCGACTACACTAGTTTCAGTTTATCTAATGATTTCCGCCTGAATGTATCTACGATCCATATCTTCACTCAGAAGTTATCATCATTTTCCTTGAATCCATCACGATGAACGTCATTTTGGTGATTTAATATTCAGGATTCAATTTCCTTAAAATTATTATTGTTCTGATTGACATCCATATTCCTTTAAATTCAGACTTGATGTGCTTTTTGCAAGAGAAATAATATAAGAAATCGTAAGTGCTTACTTAAATAGCAGAAAAGTTAGCTTAATTTTATTATTGTTTTTAATGTCAACTTGGAAATTTTGCATGCAGATATTTTTCTCCACAGCATTTTCTGTTCTTTTTTTCCAATTTAAATGAGAAAAAGCCTCCGAAAAATGCAAACGTTAGTTAATTTATCGATTAATGGATTTCAATAATGCTAATATGAGATAATTAAATTTCACAATTCTCATTGTTACAAATGATATACGGTCATAAAATGATTTCATAGAATTTTGATGTCAAATTCTGATCTGATTAAATAACAAATATTTGAAACCAAACATTTAATTAATTGTCTTTTTAAACATCAATCAGAGAAAAATGTAAATTAATTTAAATTTCCCTCCTACGTTGTAAAACATGCCCAGTGAATAAATTTCAAATATAAGAAACATAAGATAGAAACTTTACACTACTTGTACCTGCAGCAGTATGCGGTGCAAACACCGTTCGTTGCCAAAGTACAAAACATAAATGTAGCATCGATTAATTTTGGTCTTTCTTCCGGGTCAAATTCAAGTATAGCATTTGTTCAGTACTAATTCATATCTATGTCTAAGAATCGTCTCGAATTAGGACCACAAGTAATTGGAGGTCTCGACATGCAGTATGCCCAATCGAAGTGACAGCTATGGAAAGAAGAGAGATTTTTGTTCAATCTAGCAAAAACCATCAATGAAGTCGGAAGCAGTTGTGAGAAATAAAAATAAAAAAGTGTTAATCAAATCAATGGATAAAAATTATTTACGAAAATAGCTGAAATCAATTATTTTTTCCAATTCCAATGTTTCTTTTTTTTCGCATTATTATTAAATATGTTATTCTTATCTCGATTGGTTAAAAGATCTTAGCCTTTATCCTCTCATATGGATCATCTCGAAAATATTTTCCTTTTTAGTTATTAAAATATGGGAATACTTTCCTGTTCTGCATAATAACTAATATAATACTGCCAAGATGAATTCACACAAAATGCGTAGGAGTTTGCAGTTTTGCAGAGTTTTATTGTAGAACGTCAACGTCTTAATTTGTCTATTTCACTAATTTCCGCTCTAATTTAAATAAAAAATGATGTATAGGCTTTTTTATTTTTCAGTTTACTTCACGACTGTTGTTTTTTCATAAGATCGAAGTGTTAAGCATTGTTTTTCGATATTCTAATTTCTGATCAAAGGATGCTAATGCGTTTAACCGAATTTTTGATTCTCGAGCAATATTTATTATTTATATGCTGAGGTATTAAAACTGGACAAGTTGATTTGATTAATGATTAAGTCAAAATTGGGAAAAATTTATTAAGACGACGAGCAGGAATGAATGATGAATTAATTAAGGGTGTTTGGGAAAGTCATAATCATCAATCATGGCACCCATTGATATTGCTCTTCCCTGTTCTATATTTTTCGCTATTCGTTCTTATTATTCTTACATTCTCGAGCATATTTTAATAAATTTTATTCATTTTTGAAAAACCAATAATTTAGTGGTAACTTTTACCATTCAGTTATGAACATTCATCATTTGCCTCACTTTCTATCAATAATTTGAAAGGAAATAACTGATATAGCAGATATAATGCCAATTCATGTAGTGATAGAGTTTCTATAATTCTTTTGTAATAGGGACTTTGAATAGCACTGATATTTGTATTACTGTCAACTAATAAAATGATGTTGTTGTAGTATTGAAATGGACAATTCATATTAATAGATCATATTCCCTAACTGAATTGATAAGTAAAAGGAATGGACAGTTAAGCTGTCTGAAAACAGTTTGGTAAAATGTCGAATTGTAATCTGCGGTCCTTTCAAGCATTACAATTCAATTAAAAATCAAACTTATTTGCTGTCCTCCTGAAAAACAAATTAAGGTCAAATGAATAATGAATTTTGAGTCATCACTATAAATCAGTAGTATCGTTGGATAGACTCACGAATTAGTCTTCGTTTACAATTCAATTCGCTTAAAATTCCGACAGCTTTTTAAACTCACCGAAGACCTCAGTTGAGGAAGATTCTTAATTTTGAAGTTAGAATGCAGAGAGAGTACAACTGGCTTGTTGTACTCAATGGTAAAATTGAATATGAAATAGAAGTGTTAGTGAGAAAAGCAATTCGAAGACAACTGATGAAAGATAATGAATTTAAAGAGGGCCAGGAAAATGTCAAACAAAAAGAACATGTGCACTAGTGTACACAAGGATTTAGTTATGACAAGATATGATAGATAGAGTAAATGTTAGAGAGTAAGAATTCAAGAAGCGAAGGCTAATAAACAGTTGCCAAAACACTTAGGCAAGCGAGGCGTCAGCGTATGTATATATATGGCTTCGGTCAAAGTGCGGAATGATGGCACACCATTGGTACGGAAATTGAGGGGTGGCCTTATTTGGAATGAATTTTTAAAATGTAGCGAATCTTGCATTAATGCTGATTGCCATCTTATACCCATTATACGGACGATCACTTACGCAAACTGATCAATTGATTCTACAGAAACGGGAGGTATTCTAGAAAGATATAAGGAGATATTATAATGATTGAGCAATATGGCGCAATCGAGGAAGAAGGAATGAGAAGATACGGAGACTAATGCTCACTCATTCAAATCCATTCATTCCGCAATACAAAGCACAGTAATCTTGGTGAGCGATCAACGATGATAATCTGAAGAAGAATAAGCCATAATGACCATTTCTAATGGCTATCGAATAGGCAATAACATTACTACATTTTATTCTTGTCCTATAAACAAGAAGACTGATCTATTCTCTCCTCTTCGATTCATTTAACGCACAGATGTTCTGTGTATTGTATCTGTCACCAAATACTGTGATGTGTGACAGCTGCTATGTTTTGCTTTTATTTAAATAGTTATAAATATGCACTACTAGCATTCATTATTTCTAAATTATTGTTTCTAATTTCAATTTAAAGTTAATTGGAAGAATGCCAGGCGACATCTTTGAACTACTGATCAATTCCAACTGCAATCTCACAATGGCAAACTTTCGTCCTTAGCGTTTACAGTTTTTCCATCATTACGGAAGTTTGTTCATTCGGATTGGAACTAACTGTTAATTTGGATGAAAATTTATGGAAGAGATTTTTCTTGAAATTTAAAAGACTCTTGGATGATCGATATATTTGAAAACTAATACTTCCGCATTGCATTCAAAAAAAGAACTTGAACTTATCAGTCCTGTTATACATAAGGGCTTTCATCCTTATATCAATCAAAAATTTTTTTCAAAATCTAGTATGCGCCCCTTTAACTTATTTCCAGTGTTTTTTTTTACATAAGTTTATAGTATCCAATGGATACAAATTGCTTCGCGGCATAAAACCTTAGTAAGACCTATCCTTCACTTGCTCCGATTTCTTGTCCTGACTCAAAAGAATCGTTTTAAATGCTGCCATTAGAAGGATTATCTATGTGCAGCTTTCTCGATCTATCTCTCAAGATTCTTATTTTATTCAAATTTCGAGATGAACAAAGTAGTAAAGTAATTAAAGATTAAATGCTTACAAAAGTTATATTTTATACATATAGTCAACATTAAGAGGAACAATGAATCTTGTTAACTTGACTGTTATACAAAAATAGAACTAATTTTTTTTTGATTTCAATTTCCTTGATGAAGCAAGTATAATCTGCTGTCAAGTTATAAAATTTGATACATACATGGCCAAAAAAGGAAAATAAGTATGCGTAACTTTTCTGAAAAGTCTTAATCAGAAATTGTCACACTTTTAGTTATGTATACAATTACCCGCATGAAAGTTTTAGATACTTAGTTTTTCTAGATAATCACAAGACTGTTTTAATGAACCTTTTGATCAATATTATTATTTACATACAAAGCTTCAGATTCTCCACTTTTTTTATGACAGTAATATCCCATTCTCGAAACAAAGATTTATACATCAATTTTGATCTATTCTCATTCATAAATGTTTTTTCTAAAATCCTTTCATCTTTTGACATTTAAAAATAATTAACTGAAAATAATATTGATTGCTTTGTCTTGAAGGTTCAAGAAACTTTGTTATAGTATTGGCGAATTAAATATGACATATTCTGTGGACAAATTCACCAAATACATAACTGGGTGCAATTTTGGGTTTAATTTCAGCCTATAGTCGATTACTAAATTGAATGTATTATTCGTTATAGTAGGTAAGAAGCACTTTGTATTGTTTTTATAAATGTACTGGTAGAAATTTGAAATAAGTAGAAGATGGCATTTCGGGATAAATATTTCTTTTCGCGAAGTTTGAAGCACAAAAAGGCCTTCGCAAAAATAATATTTCTCTCCTCGGAAAGAATACATACAGTAAGAACTTAGCATTTAAAATGCAGATTTAGCCTGTTTGGTAAAGTAATTGAGGTAATATAGATGAATTCCATGTTATCATTAAGCGATAGATGGATTTATGCCTTACCAATTCGAAAATATTATCGTGTCACAGTTTTCACAACGCTCCAATTTTACAACTACTGGAAAACAACGCTGTCTCGCTAGGGGACGGTTTGGTTCAATCAATTTTCCATTATAATTATAGATCAGATCTTTAAGCTCTAATTGTTGCTCAGGTTGGTAATGTAATTGTGGCTATGTTGTTTGGTTAGATTATGGCGAGAGATGGTATTGTTCCGATGAATGAAGATAGATTTGGTATCGAAATGGTTGGGAATGTTACTTTAGGAAGTTTCCATCATCGTTTTCAAAGATGTCATATATTCGTAACTTTCTCTTGTAAAGATACGGATTAAGTACCATTAGCATAAAAATATGCTTCAAGAAAATTAGTGAACGCCTTGTTAACGAAGAGACTATTACTATTATTACTAAATTAGTCTGTTGGAAGTTGATATATGATCAGTAGTTGTATGTGCGGAATACTTGTATGCTTGCCTTTGTGAATTTCGTTCTTTAGAGATAATAGCAAAAATAGGGCAATCACTAGTCACATCTTTATAAGATTTAAATCGGATTTAAATTGTAATTAAAATTTCATTGATGGGAATTTATACCAAAATAGAGTGGAGTAATAGTCTAGAAGTTTTTTACGTATTATCATATCAAATTGCACCAAATTCTCATTAAACGTAAGCTGCTTCTCTTTGCTCTCATTAGACGATATTTATTGTGTTTTATATAAAAATATTTTACAAAAAAAACCCTTTACAATCAATAGGCGATGTTTATTGTGTTTACAAAATCTTACAATTTTCTGGGAAGTCGTTCTAAAACAGCTGTTCAGTTTAAGATTAAAAATGGAAAAAGAATATGCAACTTGTTGTTAAACATAGCAGATAATACGAGGACAATTCAGAATAGATTATCATTAAGTTTGGTGGAATAAAACGTTGTTTCATTTTGTTTCATGTTTCATTTTGCGGGATCAGGACAGTTTTTCGGCCTTAAAGTTTATGAAGAGAGAAATTTCACTTCATTTTTACGCCGGAAATATGCTTTCACTACCGAGTTGACTTCGTTAAAAATATTGAAAAATTAACTATTCTGAACACTTCTTAAAAAAGGTATGAATTCCACAAGTAGTTTATAAGAACTTTTTTCCATATTTCTATTTTAGATGGTTGTTTTTCATTCAGATTAAAGTCAATAATATCATAATTTCCAATAAATTCATAATTACTGTTGACCATTAGAAAGTCGTATTTACATGACCTGATAGAAGTCGATGGAAATATTTGCACGAACATTTAATAGAAAAACATGATTGAAATAGTTCTTAAAAAGCGTAATTATTCTTTTCTAATTTTTTCTCAGATGTTTCTGTATGAATGCGTGCTATACTTCTTGTCCATACATTTGATAATCCGTGAATGCATATACTTTCTCTCCCGTTGAAATGTACTGAATTTTTCATTTTATCATTCCGTTACTTCCCAGTTTCAAATTTTGATATAATTCTCCTGTTCTTCATATTATTTCTGTTCAGATAGTAATGACTAGCTATTATTAACTCCACGTTTAATTTTATTATTTTGCGATGCAATATGGTTCAGATTTTTTTGTATTTTTTTTTTCATTTTCATTTTTTGTGATGTTTCCCATTATAATGAAAAATGATAGAATTCAAAATGAAAAGTATGATTTAATACTGTAGCTATATTCTATTATGCTGGAAAATCTTTTTTCTTTTATTTCCTATTATGCAGGGTAAAATATTGGTCGTCGATTAAAATCCGTTTTGTGAAGAAAAATTACTATCTGAACGGAAATAATATGAAAACAGGTTGAATAATATGAAGACCAGTATTATTTAATTCTCTTTATTTATATTATCTCTGAATTATGCTTCAAGTTTTTCATCAGTGGTTTGAAATGCAGTTGTCTCTTTATTGCAATGAATGCAACAACTAGTTCGAAGTGTACAGTTATTTCAGCATAAATTATGGATCCATTAGATGGGCAAGACGTCTACGCAGCAGAAAAAATTTTGAAATCACGAACAAGAAAAGTAAGCGAATGCTCCTAAAACTCTGTTAATACCTTATAGGTTTAATTTAGCTCTCTCAATATAGTATTCCGAACTTATCTTGATAGAGGAAAATCGTCCGAACAAACATGCTGTTGTTTTTACTTTAGAATCTAGGTTTTGATGGAAAACTGAATGGTTCCTTTAATCTTTCTTGTCTGCACCTTCTTCCCTATTTTGTTCCTTTTCTTTCTACTTTCTTCTCTTTCCATATATATTTTTCCAATCTTCCATTTGCATCAGAAGTAATGTTTATTCAAATTCAACTGAAAAAGATTTTTAAGTGATGAGATTTTTGGATATTAGTAATGAAGTGGAACGTATTTTAAAATATCAAAAGCAAAAATTTCACATTTCAAAAAAATTTGTTTAATATTAGCAAAAATAGTTATTTCATGAAAATTAACACTTGGTACAAATGACACTTTTTGATGAGTCATGTAACAAAAAAAGTAAAGAATAACGAAGTAAAAGTCATGAGGTAGTTATTTATTAAGTTGTACAAATTTTTATGGCCTATTACATTTTGGATTTTTATTATAATCTCATTCTTCTACTCTCTCTTCATTAATGGCTCCTTTCAATGCCATTTTACGGAATATTCAATAAATATTTTTCCAAATTTTTAACTATGTTATAATTAGCCGCTTTAAGTCAGTCGTCTTTTCCTTCGAAAACTGTATTGTTACTTCAATCTTCAAAAATTAAATTACGTAGTCGATTCCATAAGACAATCTTCATATAATAGTATCAATTAAATTAATGAATTTACTCTTAAATAAATTAACATTCGTAATTTCCTCCATTCTATTCGTAAATAGTTCTAGGTCAAAATTCTATATAATAAATTTTTCAATAAGCGCGCTAGCTCTCAATAAACTTGTTGGGATTGCTTATTTGTTGAGGTCATTTTAGTGAGTTTTTTATCATTGAAATTATGCTAATCGAAATGTTTCCACTGAACTTTTTGAAGTAATCTTAACAAATTTATTATATGCAATAAATTTAATGAAATTATCAATTTGTGATTTCTGATTTCCAGTATATTGTTTAAATGTAATTCTAATGGATATATTGATCACAGTGGTCATCATTATACACAAGTTTAGCAGTTTGTTTGATGCGGGAAGATAATGAATAAATTTATTTTGAGGATTTTTATTTCTAATGATTCGGAATCTTTCTGCAAAAATTTTGTTAATTTGCAATTTTGTTAATTTGCAACAATTTTGCTAATTTGCGCTAATGTAATTTAATAGTTTGAAGTTATGAAAAATGAAATAATAAATTTTTCCTCAATCAAGATTGATTTTTAAGGGGAAAACAGAATATTTGATCAAATGGAAAGGATGGTCTAATCAGTAAGTAATCTTTCAGCAATTTCCTCCTCATTGCTTAGCCATCGAAATTGTATGTCGTTTGTTGCTTGTTTTGTAGTCAGTTCATTTTTAATTTTGATTAATTTATTTATTACATTTTGATTAATCCTAGACATAACACGTGGGAACCATCAAGTAATATTTTGAATGAAAACCTGTTCACGGAATCAGGTTTTTCCATACCAGTTGGTTTCAAAGGTGGAATTCGAAAGGGATCCAGAAGATCAAATCGTGGAAGGAAAAGGAAAATAAAAGAAATTTCGGATTCCGATGATTCAGATGGCGACAATCAAAGTTATGAAAATGAAGTTGCTAGCGAAAGTAATTCAGAAGGTATATTCCTCCATCATTGTTTATTTATTTATTTTTTAAAATCATTTCTTTGATCTCTTTTCTAAGGAGTTTTAGTTTTAATAATTTTTGTAAATTTTTGTCTTCAATTTAATTACCAAAATTCTGCTTATTTTCTTAGGCTCAGAAGGTTCACCAAAGTCGAGTATTATTTGCTCACGGCCGGAGACGCCAGTATCTCTGACAATGGAGCTTCCTACAGAAAACAGCAAACCGTCAAAAGTGCCACGGAAACGAGGTCCGAAAAGTAAAAAGATGTCAAATGATAGACATACAATTTCAATTCCGATTTCAAAAACCAACGAAACGAAGAACAGTGGAGATAACAAGCTGGGATTGAAAGAAGAAAAGTCGAATGAAGAAAAAGAACAAGATGCTGAAGAGTATCAAGAAACGGAAACTGAGAGAGAGCTCGATAAAAAGGGCGAAGCAAAATTTAAGGTTTTTTAAAATTATCAAAAGATCTTGAAGTATTTGTAAATTCATTAATTTTCATTTTCTTATTAGTTTTTTCTTTTTTTTTTTTTGCAAATAAAAACTATAGAATTAAAGAGAAAGAATTCTGCTATGGTGCTACCATTTGTACTATACATAAAACAAGAATTTATTATTTTATTTTTGTTTTGTTCTTTGCAGAAACTTTCCTTGTTTTGCAGAATATTACATCGGAAATGAAATTGAATTTACCAGATAGTGATAAAGTGGAGAAGGATGATTC
Source organism: Dirofilaria repens (assembly GCA_008729115.1). Lineage (NCBI taxonomy): Eukaryota > Metazoa > Nematoda > Chromadorea > Rhabditida > Onchocercidae > Dirofilaria > Dirofilaria repens. The sequence continues at coordinate 888,418 of SNRZ01000011.1, forward strand.
CGCATTAGTGGAAGCTGAAATATTTAAGATCATCAAAAGTGATGAAAGTGGACCAATTCAAGAGAAAAGTGGAAAACGAGGATTTGAAGTAACTAACTTATTCACGTAGCATTTTCGAAACAATACTAACATGGGCAATTTCTAAAGCTATAAGTTTTAATTTATTTTTGTCGTTCGTTATTCAGCAAGTTTAAGAGTGCTAATGAGTGGTTTATTGGAGTGGATTTGTTATATCTATACCATCATAATTTTATCTGTTTATGTCATATTATATTTTTGGAATACATTAATATTTTCTAAATTTATTAGCAAATAAAAATTATTATCATTTTGCAGGTGAAACTAAAGAAACCCGAAGTTTTTGAAGGTCGATCTGGATCAGTACAAGTCATTTCTAATGGTCAAGGTAAAATTATTCTATAATTGTGATTTGGCATTCCATTATTCAATAAAGTTAAGAATGCTAATAGTTCATTCCTATTCAAACTGCAACGCAAAATGAAAGCTTACTTAGTGTCATATGTGAATCTGGATTTTCAGAAGGATAAATTTATAATGGTGATTGACACCATTAGTTGCGTAATTCAAAATTTTAATAGAATCACGTAGTTTTGATAGAATTTATTCTTTTTTTTTTTGATAATTATGCAACAAATAAAAACTAAAAATCTTTGTTTTCAGAGCAGATAATCAATAGGCTGGCATTTGTTATTGAAGGGACGTCTGATTTGTCACGGAGCTCGGAGCAGTTACAACTACATGACTATGGAGATAGTGATGAAAGCCGTATTCGTATGATAGCCGATCAGTTAAAAAATGAAACCGTTAGTTTTCGAAATTTGATTGATACCTCTTTTGATTTGCTAATGAGTGATAGGGTTTTCAGAAGAAGTAAGGTACGAGAGCCATCAAAAACACCACGATTATTACTGCTATGCAATATATTACTAGCACCAAATAAATGTAGCCATCCCATTTCACAGCAGTATGCAGAAGAAATTACTGAAGAAAACGTAAATAACGACGCATCTATAGTTAAAAGTATAAGAGATGAAGAAGAAATTTTTTCGGTTTTATGAATTGCAATTATAAATCTCCTATATATAGTCTTCAGTGAAATCAGTCATATTCGTATGATATATTTTTAGTTTAATGAAATAAAGCTATACAAAGTTTTGCCGTATTACAGAAAATTTGGACAGATGTTAACAATACGCGCTTTGAAAGTTTTCAGTACAATGGTTCCCATACAATCACCGAAGTAACGGTTAATCAACATACTGTCCCAATTATTGAACTGTAATTATATGTAAAATCCTACAGCTGTTATTTCTTATGTGTCTTTCGGATATTTGTGATAACATTCTAAGTTTATGTTCTACTTTTTCAAATCATCAGAGTCATAGTAACAAGAATATTTTTAGTGGTTTTTTATAAATTTTTGAAAGAAAAGAAAAAGTATACCTAATGGTTCTGTGTTTGACTTCTGTAGTTCAAGTTTGAACATTAAATAGTATTATCTACTTACTGGTTGAAAATTGTAAAAATTAAGGGATTGTGGCTTTAGAAATTTTAATTATTTATACTTTTTGATTATCAAATATCTTAAACCTTTATAGCTGTGCCATTTTCCTCTTAATAGCTTTCCCATAGTCTCCTAGTTTTTATTATCATGTTTTATTTTTCAACCCTAGGAATTTCCATTATTTGTATCTTCCAATTATTAGATATCTTAAGATTCTGTAGTCTTATCATTTCCTTCTTGAGAACTTTTCCAATACGCTTATATTTTTTATAATGTTTAACTTCCCAACCTATCTTCATGTTTTTCAACAAAACTGCTTGATAAAATTCCACCGAAGAACTGAAAAATAAGTTTGAAAATCGAAAGTTCATATCGATTATAAAATAACCAGTTCGACATTCTTTGATTTTGAATAAACTGTCAATAATTATAAATCCAAAATATATCGAATATTCCACAGTGCACAGGCAAATAGCTCTCTTTAACTACTGTATGTACAGATATATCCGCCACGAAGGACATTTACTTGCAATGCCAGAGGGTACTGTAGTATTTTAAGAACCTGAGACTTTTGGATATTAGTTCACATTGATGATACAAGTTGTGTTGCAGTGCGCTAAATCGATTTGTGTGTACTGCATTGCGAAATTCTTGGAAATCTTAAACTAATTTTTGATGCAAAATTCTGGTGAAGATTTTATTATCTGAATGAGGATGAGCTGTCTGAATGTTATCTGAGAATATTTCGCAATGCAGGATTGAATCTACTTGAGTAAGATGGTGGAGTTATCGATGCCGTATGGTACTGACGCGAAGATGGTCTGGTAAAACAAGAGAGAAGTGTCATCTCGAGCAAAAAAAGAAAAAAGAAAATAACTACTGCATTTAAGTCTGATTAGACTGAGCGGGAATAATTGTTTCTTTGAAGCTATTGATCGACTCTAAGGCGCACAACTAATATTATACAGGTGGATAGAACTGATTGTTTGGATACGTCTTCTAAAGTTTTTATTGAGAAGCATTACCGAGCAACAGAATAGATATGATTTATTCACTTGTACATCAAGTTAGAGAATAGATGACTTCGAGAGATTCTGATTCCCATCAAATGTGTTGCCTTTTAAATATGGTTGACAATATGAATAAGATTATACTCTAGATTTCAAGGTTTTATTTATTCAACCTTCAATTTAATCAGTAGAATTTTATCGATGTAAGTAGATGAAAGAAATTTCGATTTATTCTTAGATTTATTACAGCGCTTTCTGAAATGGAATAAAGATTGCTAACTTCGGTTCATTGTAAGATAAAAACAAGTTCATTATTTGTTTAACATGAAGATAATGTCTGGGTTTGATCTGAAGAGTGCTCCTCAACTATCTATTCGGAATCTGATTTCCATTCGACCAAATAAATAAATTCCGCTTCGGACCGTCATTCAATTATAACAATAAGAGCACTACTGATGATTGCAAAAAAGTAATTAATATGCTACGGTAACGAAGAAGAGAAACGGGAAGCGTGTACCGTAATTTATTAAGTGAAATAATGGAGAACAGGTGATCCATCCGTTGTGCATTCATTTATTACTGGTGCCATGCCTTGCTGATGCATATATTCTACTAAGCGAGAAATGCTGCCAGATGTGATGGTGCAAATCCTGCAGTCGCAGCTGCAACGATAGTGATTATCTTATCATTCTGCCATTAAAAAATTCCGCAGCGTGTCCGCGCTGCACTGATAATGAGCAATCACTAATCAAAGACTTGAACGTATTCATCCATTCTTTGTATTGTTGAACGGAAAGACAGCAATAATGACACATATGTGCACCCAACCTGTTTCCTTCCTCCTGACATTATAGTATGTGTTTATGATAACATGTCAGCAACCTTGTGATCTTTCATCAAGGGGTCGTATAAGAAATATTACTTAGTGATTCATCATTTCAGTGATGTTTCAACTGTGCATCATTTGCGAATAAAATGACGTTTTCAAAAAGAAACGAAAAAAAAAGTTGGAGACATTTTCGAAGTGCAACATTTGTCTTAGCGTATTGAACAATTACTGTCGAGAATATAGTAAAGAAATTAATAAAGTATAAAATGCTCTTAGATCCATTTCACGCTATTTTAGGGATAAAAAGCCAAAATGTGATGTTTTCCATCACTTTTTTTGGCCTTTGCAGCTATCTATTATTCCTTTCGTTACATCTCAGTCGTCACCACTTCATATAACGACGGAGTCACTCGCTAACAAAAAATTCTTGCCAAAATTTTCTCTTAAATTTCAAAATCTGATAAAACTTGTACGAATTTGAAATGTTGAATTAATTATTCTGTGCTATTTAGTATAAAAGATTAGAAAAAATGCGCGAAGAGACTTCATTGTGAATTAATTATTTAAATTAGGAATTCTCGGTATGATAATGGCTCTGCAATTTAAATATATTTATCTGCTATTGATAAGTGGGTCATTGTACATTCCTACTGAAGAGTTTCAAAAAAATTCTGCATTTGACAATCATCGGTATGAATAGAGAACTACCAGAGATGAAGCATTGATCTTATTGGTGGGAGATAAATAAATGCCATGATTGCATCACATCTAAATAATTTTACGACATTTATCCGATAGTAGTGAAATCCAAAATGGTAGTGCGATAGCATACTGTAAACTTCGTAAATAGAACGAGAAAGGTGACAAAAGCGAAGAACCATTTTAATGAATATTTGATTAGAGAGCTTGAAATGAAGAAGAATAGAACAGAAAATCTATCTTTAAAGCAAGGACAAACAATTGGCAAATGCTGAGACAAAAGATAGATGACATCGTTGCTCATAATTGATTTTTAGAGATCTATCCATCAATGTACACTATCAAACAAATAAACCAAACAGAACAGTAACTAACTATATGTATTAATTTCTATAGAATACTGCAGAAATGCATTTCCAAGATTATCTTATTGGATATTTCAGATAAAATTATTGATTAAATGAATAGAGCCAAAAATAACAATTGATTTTCCTAGGCAATCGTTGACAGTATCAAGTATTCTAAATCGCTGCTTATGCTCATACTGTAATAGCTGCTTCTTTGGTTCTTGATACATGTTATTTTTTTTCAGTACTTACAAGTTTTCATAAGTATAAGTATAGGTAAATTTTAGTTAGTTGAACTAATCGTCGCTTCTCATCAAATGTCATTTCAATCTTTTACAGATTCAGTTTCGTTAGCTTACTTTACATTCTATTTACGGCGATTTAACTTTAAGATAAGTAAATTTTCAAACAAAAAAAAAAAATTGCTGTGAAAGGGCTTGAATACTATAATAGAAAAATATAGGCATCAAATCTTTGAAGAGCAAAATTGACTATTGCGACTTTTGATTATATCGGGACAATTGTACTGACGTTCAGAGCATTATTCTGCTAATCACTTCCTAATCACTACCATTAACACTATTCATCTTTAACTATATTTGCAATTATAATATGAGAATAGTTAATATATTTAAAATAATATAAACAGAAAACTGTATCGTAATTTCAACAGTAGAAGTGTTGTTGTGATCGTGATGTTCCCAGACAGAGTCCACATTCTGATACAGTGGGGATTCCTACTATCAAAGAAGATTTGCATAGTGTAAACGGTAGACGAATTTTGAGTGCAGTATGTAATCATAAATTATCATGTAATGATAACATTATTATCATTCCATGTTATCATCATCTTTTTATTATTTTAGGTAGAAAGTTAATGATTTGTATTATCTACACTGATATGTATTGATGTGTGAGTTAATTCATGCCATTCATTTTGTCTTCAATACTTCACTGAAAGGTTTTTAACATTATTTTAATGGATAAAGCAATTGACACAATAACAACGTCGACAATAACAATCTAGCAAAGCCAATGAAGAAAAGACAAAATCTTATAATTATCATTGATGGAACAACGCATTTATTTCACGGCTCACTGAATATCATAATGATTGATTTGAAAGTGTATTTGTAAATTTGGCATATCTGTAAGTTGAAATAATAATCGGATAGTTAGTTTTTATTGGACTATAAATATAGTTAATATCATTATTCCATTTCATTATAGTTATATCTGACTTTTTTTGCGATAGAAAGATCGTTCAAATACTAACTTATTAAAAATTCTGCAATTTCAATATATGATTTTATTTCAGATGACAGTGAAGTAGTAGAAATATTATCATGCCATAAATGTTAATAGTTTCTATTTTTTACCAAGCGTTCATACCAGAGATTTTCAAATTTTCTATTTGAATAATTCAGAAGAAGCTTAAATATGACTGAAAAGTTTACTTGGTTGTTTAACTAATAAGACATATTTTTATTGTAGCAATAAATAATAAATCTAAAAATAACTTATCAATGATTAGTCTAAGACATTGTGTTCCTGCTTGTATATATAGTAGGGCATGCATATATGATTTTTACCCTTATTTTAATTCAAAATAAATATTTGCGATAAAAAATATGATGTAAAATACTTTTCTATCATTCATTTTCTCATGAATTCAATTTCGTTCAGAATACGAAGTTTAAATTAAATTGAGTTTAAAATAGTTTAAATACTTATTATCAAATTCAAGTTTGTTTGAAGAAATGAATTTGTTGGAAGTTTTGTAGTATATGTAAATCGTAAAAAATTTAATATTCAATCAAAAAATTGAAAGTAATTTTCTTAAAAATGAGAAAAAGGATTTTTTTTAAAAATAAGCAGTTTTGTGGCGTATCGGAAAAAATAGCGACTAAAGAGTTTTTAAATTTTACGGCAAAAGAAATTATTTCTGTTTAATCTTAAATTTAAATCTAGTATTCGATCTGTCACACAAGTGAAATAGCAAAGTATGGAAATAATGTTAGAAAGCTTCTAGATAATTATATGTATTCTGTTATTAATTAATTGATAGCCAGCTAATTGGGTGACTATTTTTTTCATATTTCATCAAGATCAGTGTGTTTGCATGATGAGAAAGGACTGAAAATTCTTTCTTCCGAACTCTCGATATTTTCATAACTATATACAACTCCTTAGTCATCAAAACACATAAATTGTGACATGAAAATTCTTAGCAAGTTGCACAAGCAGAAATTAAACTAAACTCATTATAGGTCTCAATGTGAAACTTCTCGAATGGTAAAAAATTACAACATATGGTGTAATCCATTACTTCAAGACTCTTTATGACTCGCATCTTATAACAGAAGAATGTTTCATAAAAAAAATGTTAAGCAGTGATAAATTTAACTGTTCTGTATTTTAAATGCTAGTCATAAATACGATCAATTTGATAAAATAGAGAATCAGTTAAGGCACAAGCATAAATTTGGAAAATATAACTTTTAGACAATATTATATTTGCCACATTTCATCCATATTTTATTTTTGTAGAACAATAATACAATGTTTTCAAATCGATGCGATACGATAGCTATATAGCAATTTATATAAATTAACTACTATACATAATTTTAGCCAGTTATTACTGTTTCCAACAACATTATCGAAACTGTTAATCATCATTAATTACCATTATCTTCATAATTGTCGTCGTTGTCATTCTCGCTTAAGCATGTGAAAAATTTTTTCAATTTATTTGAATAGTTTTTACCACAAAAGTTATGATACATTTTATTCGGAATAAGTTTCTCCATCTTAGATTATAAATTTATGCAAATATTAATTTATTGGAATAAACATAAGAGAAAAGTAATTTGTATATGGAATGAGAGACTAAATGGAAAATGAATGCAAAAGATAAAAGGATGTGAACTGAACTGGATCAAAATCAATGAGGATTTTGCTGAAAATATGGCAAATTTATTTCTAAAGTACAGCAGAACCTTTGATATTCACACCTTTAAATACAATTTTTGTAATTGTTTAGAATAGAAATTCAACAGAAGAGAGAGTGAATAATAATAATATATGAAAGGGAGAAAATTAAATGGATAAATTTTGATTTCGTCTTCCTTTTCGCTTTCTCTTCCATGTACGATCGTGATGATTTATGGGAATTTTCTTAAAAGTTAACAGTTACAGATTTCATTAAATTCATTGATATTAATTGTCATAAACTTTATTTTTACAGAAACAAGTCTGTAATTCAATTCATCAATTTTTTTCTTTGAGAAAATTTGCAGTTTTGTTTTGCCTTATTCTTATTTATGTTTAGCATTTCTTTGTAAACTAATATGGATGAAAATAAGAAATTATTCATGGAGTAGCTTTTCGTCTGTATGATACCAATTGATGCTGATAGTAAGGAATATCTTAGAAAGCATTCTCTATCGATCTTATCATTTCTTGCTATTTAATAAAACTTTGCAAATGCGCGAAAGCACCTAGATTTTTGCAGTACTTTAACTATCAAATTTTATTTCAAAGTAGACAAATGATTCATTGAAATGCTTTTCACAGAATTATGAATTCCTGTCATATACTTAATGTCAATATTATATAACAGAAGAATAATCTCCATTTATTTACAGTGAGAATATTAATTTAATCATCTTTTACCTTTTCAGTTCATCTCAGCAAAATTGCTTCAGAGGATTTTTGAAGTTCTATAGTAGTCTCTCGGAATTCACAGTTATTGCATTGATACTTACTGTTTTAAAAGAAATTTTCTATTCCATTGGTTTCATTTCTCTTCTAATCATTTATTGACTTCTCTGGAGTCAAAACTTTAATCATTTTCTATAAAGAATGAATAAAGAATCTGAATAGAATCGAACAATGCCATATATCCAATATATTTAATATCTGCTAGACATTTTATTTTTATGAATTAGCTGATAGTAATTAAATTCGGTTTATCCATCTTATGGTACGATTAATGTTATTTGGTATTAAACGTAATTCGACATACTGCCAATCATTTTGGTTGAATTGCAATAACTAAGCATTATACAAAACTGAGCAGTTAATAAGATAAGGACATTCTTCATTATATTGAAAATCATAGTATCTCTAGGAATGAGTCATCATGTATATTCATTTCAACTCTAATAAAGTAGCTTATCAATGATTACTTACAAAATATTGTCGTCCTCACAAAACAGCGATAGCGGATGTTTGGCTCAAATAAAAAATGTCTCCAAATGCAGCAGTGTTTTTTTCAGTTCCTATTTATTTTAACCATTTGCTATCTTTTTGAATTTTTTTAATAATTCTGATTCAATAATGTGTCGATAGAATAACAGAAATTAATTTTGTGCAAGCATATGCGATTAGGTAATAATTTAGTGGTATGTATTGATTTTTAAAGCATCGGCAATAGTGAAAGTGTTTTGAAGCATTACTGCACTCAAATATGTCAGTGTTAGAGGTTTAGGGGTCAGAGTTCAGCATAATGATCTCTATAAGAGTAAAGCATTCCCTCCCAAAATCCAAGAGATGAGGTCAGAGACAAAGGTGAGCACAGCTCGAAAAGTTCTCTTGCCATTTTTAACATTGCGCAATCTCCCCCAATTCCAATGGCTCCTATCAAAAACAGAAATGATTGTCGTAAAGGTAAATTTTTTTCCAAATTTTATGTTTAAGGTATTTGAATTTAAACATTTGAAGTATCTTTTTTTTAATTTCAAAGAACGAAACTCATACGAACTTAGTTAAAAGCATAGAAATTTTTCTTTTTACTGGATCAAGAACAACATTTCCAGCCGAACACCGAAAGAATCATAATTCGCAGCGAACCAGGAAACGACCAAGTTTTCGGGATAGGTGGATGGTAAGAAGAATTTGAATCCATCAAATATTTTCAAATAGATTTCTCATTTTCTTGCAGTAGTAAAAATACATAATTTGATAGATCCAATCAAAAGTGCACCTGGTTAAAAAATTGTGATTAAATTTCTTTCAAAAACATTGGTTATAACTTGATGATTGAAATAATAATTTTGTTGGAAGAATATAAGAAGAAAAATGCGATAGGACAAAAGCATTTTAGATTTTATATATTATAAGCAGAAGGCTTTTTTTTTCATAGCAATGAGAGCTTTGGAATAAACAGTGACAAATATTTGAATGATAATAAGAAAGAGGAAAGAGGATGAGATACCAGGAGAAAATATTCTGGATATCCTGAAACATTAAATCGGCACACTCAAAAACTATATTTTAATGAGAAATAGTAGCAATGCTGAATCATCACAGAAATTTAACTGTTATGATGCATCAGATTATCGAATGATGCATTTTAGAGAAGATAATCAGGAAATTTCAAAATATACTTCAGTTAACGACTCATTTTCTTTTTTCAGAGGAAATATTATAGTTTAACTTTACTGGAATGGCTAACTAAACCACTTTCACCTTTATCACTTGATGATTCGGAAGATGAGTCTAATAGTTCACCTCCCTTGATTCCTTCACCACAGAATTCTAAAATGGAAAATGAACCAGGATCGATGCTATTAGAAACACCCACTGACCCTAAATTTGTGGTGCCGAATAACCAGTCCACCGAAATACGCCTGCCACAAGCAGAACATTATAAGTCATTCCCACTCCTGCCAACTGAAGAATCTGATGACCGCTTAGCATCATATCATTTTCCAAATTTAATTCAACGTGTTCGACAACCTCAGCCATGTATTGATCCGAAGGATTTTGTGATTCCTTACACTCCGATAACGATACAAGAAAGATTAGCTGGTACCAATGAAATTCGTATAACAGTGATCAACACATGCGGAATGACTAGTTTACCATATACTTTGCATGACGATGATCCATTTGATACTAAATATCCGAATATTGCAACATTGCTACCTCCAATATCGACATTTTTCAATTTACGTCGAAGAAGACAATCTTGACTATAAATATATATATATATATAATATATATATTGACATATATTGGCTATATACTAAATGTATATTTAGAATCTTTTTACTGATTAACTGATCAAAATCTTTGTTGCTAAAAGATAGCAATGTAATAATACGCTGGGACCTTATTTGTCGAACATCAATTCTCATTGCCTACAGATCTCCAAAAAAAATTTTCGAAAATGATTTGACAAACTGCAAATGAGATATTGTTGAAGACTTGGAAATTGAGACTATATCATAGTATGAGTACTGGAATAAGATTAAATTTTCAATTTTTATCTTGCTTGGATAAAAGATATCAAAAACTGACGTTTTGCAAAAGCTATTATCATTCGTGTGATTGTGCAAAGTGAAATGAAAAGCAGCAGATAGAAAGCTGAAGGCAAAAGCTCTGGATTTAGAAACTTTTTTTTTTGAAAATTCAGTTTGGATTTTATCTCTTCCATGATAATTTTAAATTCTTAGTCTTCCATTACAGGTCATATTTTCAAGGTTTTTACCGCAGATAAGATTTCATTATAATATCGATTAGGTAACAACTGCAGTATATTAGTAGCTTGCTCTTTCTTTTAACAGAAAAGATTTGAAGTAAAATTAATAGGCAGTATTTTCCGAACTTCAAATTTCAATTTTTTTTTGTTGTTAGAGTTAAACAGCGGACTTTGCATATTTACGAGGGATCAGTAACTAATTTTTCCTTTTCATATCTCTACGCGTAAAATTATCAAATTTCAGAATCTGAATATGCTCAGTATCAGATACCATTCAATAGAAGAAATAATATTTCGTATTCCCTGAAATTCCTACAAGTAATGTCTTTTTAATTTTTATCAAATTGTTTTTGAAATTTTTCGCTTTTTTCATGAGATGTAAAAAAACTTCTACACTTGGTAGCTTTTTTCGTCCATTTCTCAATTTTATGTTTCCCGAATCTTCGAAGGAAGGATTTGAGAATGAATCAAATATCATTTTAAAATTAAATCATTTGAATCAAAATAAAAATTGAACTGAATAGCTTTACTTCATCTTAGAATTTGCAACTGCGATAATAGCAAACAATTTTGGGCACACAACAGGCATGACAATATCCGTTATCTGCAGTAATTAATTTCTTATGTCATGAAATAAAGGAACAAAAACCGCAATTGTAATGTCTATATCAAAATAACAATTTCATTCTTGTTATAGCATATTATACAAATGATTTGTATGCATTTTTTCCTTTCTGAACATTATTTTCAAGATTCAAATTAATTATCGCATTCAGAACTGTTATTCAAAGCAATTATTAAATTAATTTCGACTCTCAACTACTGTACTAAATCTACTACTCTTTACTTATATCTTTAAGGACAGATTAGCATCTTTTTTTCATTTCATTCATTTACGTAATTTTTCGATAGATGACATTATACATTTTTGAAATTAATATAGGAATTAGATATGTTGAGAAAGAATGCGACGTAACTAGATCATCAACTTTCAAGAAGATAAATATATTAAACAAGGTGAGGTGGAGAGCAAGCGTTGAAACAAACGTAATTAACGTGGCGCATTTGTGCTTTGCCTGACAGCTGAGGTGATGAAACCAGGTAAAGATATTGACAAGAAATGCGGGTGGTAGAGGGAGGGTTTATCGGTAATAAAGAACGGGACAAGATACAAAATTGATAGAAGAAATAATAAGAATCAAGAGAAATAATATGATAATAGAGTGATCTTTTAGAGTTATTGATAAAGAAAGTACTGCAAAATGAACGTCGAGGTACAGAGTATGAGATTGACACACGGATTGATCATTGTAGCACAACGTTAGCCCAACTTTCAGGCATTATTAAATTGATTTCGGACTTACGTGTGTGTATGTTGAAAAACACCTGGTTTAGGTAGAGGATTTATTCGCTTAATGGAAGTTGGCTGGGAAAGAGGTTGATTATAGCAGGGAACATTAGCGATAATCATTTTAAGACATTTTTTGGAATATACCGGTGAGTGGAATATACCGGGTGAGTTGCTTCTCGGCTGACTTGCAATATATGAACATTTAAAGACCGTAACGGAATAAAATTCAATAGTTTCAAGTGTTGCCTAGCAGATTTCATTTGAAAAATTTAAGTTCTCGGTGTGGCTATGCCGATTTCATATGTTCCGGAATTTGATTATGTTAAGGATACTCTATTCAGACTTAACACTCCTTAAAATGTAAACTGACTTTTAGGATCTTTTAGAGTTTGTAGGAATTACTAATAAGCGAAGAACTTATATGAAATACAGAAAAAGATAAGATAAGTCTTTTTTTAAATTAACTTCTTTTTTTAAATTAACTTCCATTATTAGAGTCTAATAATTTTTATATTATAAATTATCCAAGACAGATCATTTCTCGTATTTAATCTTTTAAAGCAACCTTGGTGTATGTATATGCATAAACTTGTATAGAATTTATTTGTAGTAAAAATAAGTTTTCCAGGAATAACTCGCATTTGCTTACTACAAATATAAGTTGCTAGTGTATTATGAAAAAAAAAAATGACGAGTAGTTATTATTGTTAAACGTCCCTATTTAATTCGATACGTAAACATTTAAATTCCTCACTGAGTGTCTCATTTCCTTTCTAAAATACTATTATCAAGCAATAACTGTTTGTATGAAGTAATTATTTTCATCGGTTAACGCTAAATATATCCATCCGAACTGTTCCTGAAGCGAAAAAATTATTCAAAAGTTGGTGGCAATCTCATTCTTGTCGGCATATTTCTTTTTATTGGTCAGACTTTGAAATTTTTGATGCAAAACATCAATACTCTTTAGTTCTTTTCTTCATCAGTCTTTAAAAAGATCCGAAATCCTTTCCAAAAAATTTTTAAAATATATTCAGAATCATCAAAATTTCTGTTAAGAATTGATCGCTTGGAGAGCAATTATTTGCATTTTTAATCGGCGAGAATAAACCCTAGAATGATTTTTGTTTTCACTTTCTGAGAAGTTTTTTTCCAGTTTTCTATTTTAATGTTTTGCAGTTTATATTATATCCTTCAGGAAGCTCATTTTTTGTGATATATTAAGCTCAATAGCAATCAGTCAATTATTTACAGCGATAGAGAATATGTCTTTTAATTATTAAATGAATATTTTATACAAAAAAGGGAGAAACTATTTTTTAAGGTTGCATTAAAAACTATCCATTTCAATTGCATATTATCTCAAATTTGAAGATTAAATGAATACTTTAAACGTGATTAGATAGGATACTAAAAATACTTCCCAATATTGTGACGAAAAATGTAATGAAGTTTAAGTTAATTGTTTCAAAATGTGTCTTATCTTATTAATTTATCATATATCTTATAAAATGTTTTGAAAATAATTGAAAATTATCTGTATCTAATGGAAACTTATTTTTCTTCATTTGTATTATGCTTTGATTTCGTAGTGGGAAAAGTTAAAAATACTTGCTATGACGGATCCTTCGATCTTATATATATATATATTAAAAGCTTAAAAAATATTAAGAACTTAAAATTTTGAGGCTTACAATTTTTAAATCATAATTGCTTAAGTTTATCTGTTTCTTTCCCAAAATTTATCCCGGAAGATTTATATTTTATATTAACTTCCAATGAAACAAGTTGAATAATGTATTTTTTTATTTTTTCGTCCTTAATCTGAAGCGAATATGAAATATCTTAGTTTTCTCAATATGAAATATCTTAGTTTTTTTATTTTATTTTATAAGAATTGTACATTCTTTACTATTTCTTCTTATTTCTTGTTTAAAAAGCAGGAAAATTCGGCATGTATTAGTATTTTAAATATTGTTTTATTTTTAGTAATCTGGCATATGGCTAACCATGCTTTTAATTTTGAGCAATGTCATTGAGATGCTTCATGAATAAAATTTTAAAATATTATTTGCTTTAAAAATCCCGTTTGATTATATTTGTTACAATCTGTTCTAGCATTTGGAGTTTAGATAATTTTACTGAATGTTATGTTTAAAGATCATAAATATTTTACTAGTCTGTAATGCAGAATTGTGTATTATTTGATGAAAAATTATCTTACGGTTTCTTAATGGAGATTTTTACCGTTGCTGCAAGAAATGAGCGTGATTATGCAGGTATTGGAAATTATTAGAAAATGCTGATCTATTTCTGAATACAATTAAACATTCTCTTTTCTTTTAAGCGAATATTATGATTATTCTTGATCATTGTTCTTCAAAGAAATTTTTCATATCATTTTGCCATTATGATGCTTGAAATATCATGGTTTACATTATGCATATATTAACTATAAATAGAACCTATTTTACAGGTATTCTTGAAGATAAAAGATCTTAGTATTAGTTATAAACAGTCGCAGGCATACTCCAAAAATATCAACTAAATATCATATATGTTGTACACTGATTTCGTTTATGCAAAATTATTTGATTTTAGCTTAATTATTAGGTTTTAACTCAAAAAAAAAAATAAATAAATAAAAATAAAAAGACCATATGGTAAGAAAATGAATCTAGAACAATAAAATAATTAGATTATATTCAACAACATGTTAAAGAAATAGTTGGAATGATTCTATTGATCATAATATTAATATTGTGTTGATGTAAACTCATTTTAGTGATGTATTTATTTTTCATTGTCAACATTTCATCTTTTTTTAGGGAAAAAAATTTCTTGTTGAATTGCTATATACTAAGAGACAAGAATAAGCCTGTGCATTAAATTCTATTAGCAATAAAGGTATTGATGAAGGATTTATGCCTTTTAGGTAAAATAGGGTGTGTGCATTGCTTGAAATTCTATGGGACGTAATTTGCATTGTTGAATAGCGTTTTTTCTGGTTTATTTGATTTCTTGGACATGTTCGTCCATCATCGTTACGGCCGCCGAACTCTCAAAAGAATAGAAAGCTATGTAAACGTGGTGAATGATCGAAAGGATGTTATAGTCAGTAAAAGAATGTTTT
Source organism: Dirofilaria repens (assembly GCA_008729115.1). NCBI lineage: Eukaryota > Metazoa > Nematoda > Chromadorea > Rhabditida > Onchocercidae > Dirofilaria > Dirofilaria repens. Next base: position 903,802 of record SNRZ01000011.1, read on the forward strand.
ATTGTAATTGATATCTTTGAAAGTAGACCATATTTCTAAAACTTATAATAGAATAGATAGCTAAAATCTTATAATATAAAAATAGGTAGCTGAAAAAAAAGACGTAGTTGATGGTTATAATTATGAATGACCTGTCTTTCCATATATCAGAAGAGTGTGTACTATATAAGAATGATAGTGCGGATGGAATAGCTCAATTGAATGCATTTCTTTATTTATAATTAAATTGAAATTGAATTTTTGTACATTTTTGATTCCTTGAAGCGTAAATCGAGCCATCATTTTGCAGTCATTTTACAAAGACATCAAAAACTAAAGTAATCTCATACTTAAAATAACTAGATTGCAACATTAAATATTTCAGAGAAACTAATTGATGCAAAAAGGGAATACTTTAGATGCTAAAATTTGTTTTGAATAATTCGAAGTTTAATACTAATAGATTGATGATAATGGCATGATACAGTCGAATATTTATAGCAAGTCGTTTTGTCAGGAAATTCATGTACATCTCTTTAAATTGTTAGACGCCATGATTATAGTCTTCGCGTACGATGCAATGAGATATAAGGTAATTAAACTTCATATTTTTCAGAGAAGAACATGCAGGCTGATCTTTCTTTCTATTCGCATACTATTGAATGTAATTTTTTGATTGAGCGCTTACAGCGTTGTTACATTGATCATCCCGTTGGTTCGCTTTCATGCTCTTTCTTTAAATTTATTATCATTTTTTTTTTGACTTATGTTAGAAAAATTAGGCTTAAATATTCATTTTTTCAAGATTCCAAATTTCAGGAAAATTTTTTGCCTATTGTGATAAAGAGGCAAATGATGTCGCTCTCTGTTGCCATGCGGAACGAGTTCTAAAAAGGTTTTAAGAATCAAGTTTTTTTATAGAGTATGATCGATATTTCTGAATCTTAAAGATCTTTTCTTTATGGATTAATCGCTGCTTTTTTTTTAAGGAAAAATAATCCACGATATTCTCCAAGACCAGAAGAAAGTCAATGTTTGCCAGAAAGTTCATATACATCCGCTCTCAAAAAACTGAAAGAAGAAGGTGTACTTATCATTAGACCAGAAGGTTATTTTATTTACTTTTTTTTTAATTTTTGGAAAGCTTTTCTTTGTGTAATACAAGAATTGTAGGTTTGAATTATGAGCTTAGTGATTATCTCGAAACCACAGATAAAGTAAGAGAAGCGAAATACTTTTATAAAACGTATAAATTACTTTATTGTAATATAAATAGCTAATGAGTAACTAAAAACAACAATGTACAGCAAGCGATGGTTTTAAGGCTAATTCTATAATCGCTGCATAGTTTCCTAAACAAAAAATGTTTGAAATTCTTTATCCTGCTGAAATGCCACAGAACAAATGATGTTGGATGCAAATGAACCATCAGATTAGAATGGCTTTACATTTATTATTTCTGTTATAGATTGTGAGCAGCGTCGTTTTCGGTGACCAGAAATATCCTAAATTTTTTATCGTGTTTTTTTCATAATAGTTATTGTTTGAGAAAAAGTAGGAAATTATGGAATGACATAAACTATAAAATTGCAGTACTTTTTGTTGATTATATGCTTTAGAATTTCTCGTGAGGTTAGGACCTTTAATAACTTTTTTTAGGATGTATGTTTGTGCTCATTTTGAATTTCGTAATAATTTTTCATAAATTTTCATATGAGAAAAAATTTTTGTATTAATTTTTGAATTTTTTCAATGTTAGTTCATAGGTTAACGAATTTTTATCCTTTTTATATAGCAAACGCTAATTTTAAATTGGAAGAACAAGTTATTTAAGAATTGCTGAGATCGGTTTAGAAATTTTCTCCATGTTTTAGGATTTCGAAATCAAACTGCACGGTAATCATTATATCAAAAAAGAAAAAAATGATATTTTAGCTTTGTTTTATCATATACGATGTATTTTAGTGAGATGTGTGAAGACACATTATTGCCTGAACTTTAGCCTTCTGTTTCTCTTCAAAAAAATATAGAATTTTAGATAAAACTGATAACCGTGCATTGAAAAGATCGTTTTAAGTAATGGCTGCACTTAGAGACAGTTGTAATAAAAGTTTAGAAAAATATGTAATTAATCATAGTGAAAGTTCATTACTTATTTACCGCTATAATTTATATTTCTTTCTGTTTGGTAATCGAAGTTTGTAAGACGAAAAAAGAACGAAGTAGATCTTCAGTAGTGACTTGGATTTCTTTAGCTTCTTTTTGTTAATAGTTTTTATGATTTCCAATTTAAATATTTGAAAACCTGTAAATGAGGTTTTTTGATTTATTATTTTTATCCACATATCAAGCCTTGAAAACTAATCTATTCTAATTTAATGTTCTGTTGACCAATTTCAACACAATAAACATGTATAAAAATAGCGAGTTAATGAAATCAACTACATTTTCTTCATTAAAATTAAATTCAAACTTCAAATTCTTTCGTATTTTTCCACCGCCAATCTTTTTTTTAGCTATCATTGTTTACAAACCCAAAATTCAAGAATAACTGGATAGTTTGATCATCTAGCTGGATATCCTGCGGTATAATCTTTTTTGATTTGATTTGAATATATATGAATTTTATCTTCTACAGAAAGCTAAGCTAATAAAAGACATTTTGATATTGCTTAACATGTATTTTACAACATATACATGATAAAAATATCATTTCCACAAATAATAATGATATTATTGATTATGAATGGTTTGTTAGATATGTAATGCTCAATTCTGAAAAAAAGTATCTATCATTTTAATATTGCGAAATATATATTTACAACATACTGGTTAATATTTCAAAAATTAATGTATTTTGCTGTTTCCTTTTTTTTAAATAATGAAGCAAAAAATTCTAGAAATGGCTCACATTTGAAATTTCTTAGCAGAACAAGACTAGAATCTGATTATCATCGAATAGTTTGCAATAGACAAGCATTAATCTCAATTTTTCTAGAAAATTCTGTATCCCGTTTAACATTTGAAATATTAACAAAACAGTATTATCGAATAGTTAGATTTGCTTCGTTCATACGCATAAATGAGGAAGTTCAATTAATTTTATTTCATTCTTACCTGAAGCAGATTTTTATGACAATTATTGATATTTATACGATCTAGCAGATCGTGATATAATTTTTTTGTTGCTATATCCCACGACTTTCATTTAATTTTAATCAAATTTATTTGCATCTCACTTATTATTTCACGAATATTTTGTCTTATTATTTTAATGAAGCAAAAAATTCTAGAAATGGCTCACATTTGAAATTTCTTAGCAGAACATACCGATTAATATTCATTAGTTTGCATCGTCCTTTCAATTGGAATTATATATATTTTAGAGAATTCGAATTATTGAATGCAATCAAAATTATTGCCATTTTCAATTCCGCTACTTCCCTAGATATAATTTTCATTTTTCTTATTATACAAAAATGACTTTCATTCACATTTATGATAATCTGTGAGCATACTAATCTCATGGAAAATCAAAAGTTTTGGAATTTAAAAAAAAAAAAAAGGCTTGCCGCAAAGTTATAAATATTTCGGGGAGACTGCTGATTTATTCTTCAAAATTTCAAGTTTTTACTGAAATAATTTTTTGGCTAATATAATATTCATGAAATTATTAAAAGCAATGATCCGCTTATGTATTTTCTGTTTGAGTTTTGTTTTCTGTTTTTCTCGCAATTTTCGCTTCTTTGAATATATATGCATTGCCATATATATGAACATGTGCACAATAAATAAATAACACTTTGGTCATTTTGATTATATGAAGTCTAACCTCAGATTCAATCGTAGAAATAAATGAGCAGACTTCGTGCATTTCATCCATTATTCACAGTTCTGGACTGAAATCAAAATTCGTTGCCAAAATCAGTGAAACTTTTCATCATAATTTTTAGATTATAATTCGAATCTTTAAGATTTGGCAATTTGTTTTTTTCCACATGTTTTTTCATTTTGTCACACTACAGAATTCAGAATTTTTCTGACGAAATTTCTTTCGGCAAAGTCTTAGCAGTTTATTTTCATAATCCATTCATTGTAAAATTGCTTTAGTGCAATTAAAATTACTTTAAAAGTTATTTAAGGGACTAAGATTTCTTCAAAGAGACATTAGAAACATGTGGAGCTATTGACGAATTGTATTAAAAAGATTATTAATTGAAAAACGTTTCGAAATAAGTTCCATTGTTGTTTATCGGTTCGTCCAACATATCCTATATGCACGCGTATATCAAACAATACCGTACAACAGTTTCTCAAACCAATTCATGATATAGTTTATTTTGATTTTGATGTTTTGAAAGCACCGCAACCAAAAAGGATAAACAAAGAGTAAAAGAATTCAGACATTATTCATATCATTCCTGGAACATCAACAAAAAATCATTTAGGTGATAGGCTCATTACAGAGAAAGGGATAATCATCGAATGAAACTATATATTATTGAAGCCCTATTTCACAATTTGGGTGGACACCATGCAAATTATCATTGCTATGGGCTAATGATAATTTATCAGAATGCAAAGAAATCAGTGAAAGAAATTAAATTGCGCGTTTGACGATAAATGAATGGAAGCAGCGAAGTTAGCTTATGCTTCGCTCCTATATCTTCCTTTTTTTTCCATTTGATTAGGTATGACAAGAAAATAATACTTCGATTTTCAAGAAGCGTTGCCATTTCTTTTCGATGTTTCACATTTTTACTGTGCCTTGTCATTACTGACAGTCACCGCTATCATATACGTCGACACGACCGATCGAAGAGTAATTAAAGGAAGAAATCGCTTTGCTAGATAACCCGGTAGCCGAGATGATTGCCTCATTCTCTCCCAGAAGCATTTATGCTGCTCTAAACTATCAAAGAAAGCGCTTCGTCAATCTGTCCTGCACACTATGCAAAATACGCATCTTTTCTCATAGGATAGAGCGTTTATTCCAGCCTGAATCTTACCTTTATTGCTGGTCTAATATCATTCACGACTCCAGTGAGAGTTTATCCGCATGTGTGTAAGCGCGCATGCGCAGAAAAGCAGAGGAAGGAATCGATCGGTAACAGAATACTGCAAGAAGTTGTGAGGAGTGGAGGGTGAAATGGGTCCTTGATGGTGCCTTACGAGAATGTCGTCCATCCCAGCATTGGCGGAAAGGGTCGTCACGGCATTCAACGGCATTCAACGATATATTAAAATAAAAATGAAAGTTAAATGAGGGAAAAATAATCATATCACTTTATCATTTATCAGATGTTATCAGTGCTATGTAAGTGGTTTATTTTGGGTGGAAGGAAACTTTGATTTTCGTTCATCAACACAGTTCAATGGTAGCCTCCCATCTATTTTCACAACAGCTTCGATCGGAAAAAATTTCACATAGTGATTAATTCGTCTTTATGTGTTTAGCATTATCAGTAATTGTCCTGCTTTCTAATATCTTGAGGCATATATCAGATTTATTAAAGTGTTAAATGATGTTTGACATCTTTCCAGTTCCTCAACCTAGTACGAGAACCATGCTGATGACTGTTTTTGATCCTTGGAAGAATTGCAGGAAGTTTTAGAAATTTAACTACTGCAGAGAAAATATTCTATTAAAATATCTTCGATTAATACATGCTAAATGCCATCATTTGATTCCCGTTGAATTTTTCTAAGCTGTTATCCTAGTTATACTATTGTACAGAAAACATTTTATGCGAAGCAACAATTTAGAAGGTTTCAATCATCATTATTTCATTCTTAATAAATGTGCTTTCTTTCTTTTTCGGTTTTTCTATTGTTTATCTCAATGTATCTATCGTTTTCTCAATGCAACCACACAATTATTCTCAGAATTCCAACTGAATTTTTATAGCTCCGTTTTGCAGCTGGCTTAGAAGATTAGAAATCTCCAACTTCGGCACCAACGTTTGTTGTGCAGCGTCGCACAGATTACAAAATGATGGAAATTACCCAAAGTGCAATACATTCTTCCACTAATAGTAGTGGTAGCGAAGTATGTATATAATTTTTCTTTCTCTTCGGGTATGTTTGCTAGTGCTTAGTATATATGTAGATAAACTTTCAGGTTGGAGCTGAAGGATTTCGCAAGTATTCGCAATATTTAGGAATTAGCAAACAGCATTAATAAATTTCATTAATATTTCTTCAAAAACAAATTTCAAAGTTGATTTCTGTTAATGATCTTAAGAAAAAGGAAAAACATGCTACCACTATATTGATTATTTAGCAGATGTTTTTTCCCTATCTACCGATCCTTTCATTTCCATCACCATATTGACATCAAGCATGCTATTTTCATCAATGATTGTTACTTGGAAGCACTCCTATCTAAAATGCCATCTTTCATTCTCATCAAGACTTTTTTACTATTAAATTCTCAAACCGGAAATGAAATAGTAATTGTATATTTACCGATACATGCAGCTAAATTGACCTTTACTAATGATACTCTCTCTCTTCCTAATTTGTTTTGTTTTCCAAATAATATGACTTATAGTCCTTCTTAATCTTACATTTATTTGGTTGATGCAGTTTTTTCTTTTTATGCACCATGTATCATCGTTTTATGCTTTTCTCTTTTTTCGGATAAATAGCACCTAGTATTGCCATTTAATAGATTCAGTTCAATGTAATGTCATCTATGCACTGTTATTATCTCAAATCCTTGTTGTGTCTGAAGGTGTAGTTCTTTCGTTTTAAACTTTCAGGTAACTATCAGTTTTATTTGAATTTCAAATGACATATCTGTTTGCAGAGATTTATTAGAGATATTGCATAAAATAATCATCATCCTTTTTCTTTTGATTAATGATGCCATTTTTGTTATAGATAGTGTACGGCGCTACCGGATCAGTCGGTTCTGCAGGTGATGACACTCGCGTTATGTCAGAAAAAGTACAGATGCTTGCTTCATCGATTTACAAAGAGTTTGAAGTTATGATAGAGAAAAATGGAGAGGATAGTGTCAAAGTAATTGTTGCTTTTTTGAATAATGACACTATTTTTCGAGAAAATTCATTTTAATTCTATAATAATAATAATTATTATTTTTTCTTCAAATTAGAATTTATGTTTGATTTTTCCAAATTTTTGGAAGTAAATAATCGATCGATTAAAAAAATAGTTCTAATTTATTAGCGAGTCTATCTGCAGGGGTTGCTACCCTCTGGAGTAGCCCCAGGCTTCAATTCAATTGAATTAAATAAAACATTGCAGAATTTGATGCCATTAGTTGTCAATGTACTGGAAAATTTGGATCTTGCATATCTGGAAAAAGAAGAATGTTCAGTTGATTTGGAGATGCTTAAGGAAGATAATGAACAACTAATGACACAGTATGAAAGAGAAAAACAACTAAGGAGAGCTCAAGACCAGGTTAATTTATTCGTCGTGAAGAGCATAATTATGGTTTATTTTCACTGTGAATGTTTTTTTTTTCGATAAACTATGTAAACTGTAACATTTTCAATCGTAGATACATTAGTCACGATGATCATAAATCATAATCTTATTAATCAATTGGTAAATAAACCCAACACTGAGTAGAATATCATTTATCACTGAATAATTTAAGATTCTGTAAGGATTTTATAGAAATAGATTACCCAAATTATTTAACCATACAGGGTTTAATTTTTGGGTGTTATAGAAATGTTTGGAAATTGAAGATTCACTGATGGAACAAAACCGAGAACTTGAAAGTAAGATTGAGTCTCTGGAGTCGATAATGAGAATGTTAGAGTTAAAAGCAAAAAATGCATCTGATCACGGTTGGTGAAATTTTAAAAACTTTTCAAAATAATCAAAATGTTTTTATATTGATTAATATACTCCTCTCTTACTCACGTTTAATTGTTAAGTTGTTAATTACCATAAGTTTTTTTAGCTGCGCGCTTGGAAGAACGAGAAGCAGACCAGAAATCTGAATTTGATAAATTACACGAGAGATATAATGTTTTGTTAAGGACGCATATTGATCATATGGAAAGAACAAAGTATTTAATTGGAAATGAAAAATTCGAAATGATGCAAAGCATGCCTTTGCCTTCACAGCAGTTAAGAACAAAGTAAGTTTTGGTAATTAAAATGGTTTTTAATAAGTCATAGTTAACGGCTTTTTAGACTAAAAGCTTGCTTATTCATTGCATCTAAGACTGCATGGATATGTGCACATCATAACAAAAACACAGTTCATATGTTGCAAATAATTACCATTTTTTTAGCAAAATTTAGTTGGTAGTTTGGAATGAAGATTTAATAAAAAATTACAATGTATATTTTGTCTATAATACTGGTACAATAATGACTAGTTCTAAAATGTCACTTTATATTTTTACAGAAGCCTAATTTTTCCTCATAATTTTTTTTTTTGATTAAAAGAATGACATTTGAACATTTCCGGAAAATTCGAACTGGTCTTGTAAGTCCCAAATATTTATTGTCTTTCTTCTTGTCTTTGTTCTTTAATTGATCTTATAGCCTCATCTTAATGCATTTACACCGTACTTTTTTATTTCGTTTGTCGAAGTTTCTTTTACTATTATGAAAGCTAAAAAGAAAATTTGCCATAGAAACTGTCAAAAACAACGCTTATTTATTTGTCATTTTTAATCATTAACTTCATTTTATACTCAGATATTGATGAATTTGCGTGTTTTATTTTTCATGTGATAAACTAATTTTTTTATATTAGAGCAAGTTTATCAAATGAAAATAACAAACATTTGAAGCTCTTTGGGTTAATTCAAAATAATCTAGTCAGTGAATGGATACATATTTTGATAATCTTTTCATAGAATAAGTTAAGGGAATGCATTTCATGATTTTAATTGTGTATATAATGAAATGTATTATTTTTAAAAATGCTTTGGTATTGTGTATAAATGCTTTTTAAAACACGAAAAAGCAGTGGTCTAGAAATTTATTGCTCTATCTTGAACTTAAAGTAATGGACACACTTGTTGTATTTATTCATTTTTTTCTCGGAATGCATTACATTTGTGCTTTGGTAACTCACTCCTACTGTTTTTTCCGAATCAGAAAGAAATGCACTGAGAAAATGAGATTTGAAAATAAGTTATTCCATGTAATATCATAATAATAGCATACCATTTTCAGATTGGGGATGGCCGCTTCAGTAGATGCAAGCACGATTCGGGGTGTATCTGATTTGATAAGCGCTCATATGTCACAAAGCACCACTATTGATGTTAATCTCGCCAATCATATCAGCAGCGAATGTAACACTTTTATAATCAAAAAAATTTTTTTCTGCTTTTATTTCTAAAGAAATAACTGAAAAAGAGGTTTGGTAGAAATAAAATATTGCTATTAGGAAGAGATTTATTTTCTTGAGGCAGTCAATCTTTGCAGCTGACTGGCATGACGAATTTGGTCAAAATGCCTCTGATATATTGCAGTCACCTCGTGATTATTCGTCTTCAATTGTGGAGTCGTCTCATGACGCACCTCCATCGATTGATAATGCTGTCGAACTTTCCACATCTATTCCAGCATCTGTTGCATTGTAAGTTTAATGGGCATATCGAGCGGTCTTTTCAAAATTTTTTTCATAAAGACTCGTATGCGAGTTGCAAATCTTTAAAAATATTGTATTAGAAATGCTTCATCTACTTGATAAATTATTATAGAACGAACGAGGCTGTGGATTCTCTTGGCGCAGATCTGACAGGTATTTTCACCGTTTATTTTATTTTCACTTTTTAATTTAATTTATGAAGGTTGATTTAGACATTTTAAATTTTACTGAACTGGAACTTCTCTTCTGGAGTCTGTTTGGAATGTTATATTAGAAAAGTTTAAAATGATAATATTGATCAAGGGACTTGTTTCTGTATTTTGAAAACTTCTTTTCAAAAGAATTTGAAACGAGGTATTTCTTCTACAGGTGCACTTGTTGATCCAGCCGAATTTGCTTCCGCGGGTAATCCTTCTATTTCCAAAACTCACGCTGACGTTGTTGTGGCTGTTGTAAATATTACTTCATAGCTAGTTGTGAAACCCCTGATAACACTCTTTTCACCTCTTATCCAACAGCAGCGAACATCGTTCCACGCACAATTTTATCACAATAATATTTGATTGTCATTAGTTATGGAGTATCATCTAGAATAGAATAGCTTCTTTATTCGAAGTCGATCATTTGACAAGCAAACGGCGAAACGGTAGGAGGATCGGGAGGCAGACATTTGGATATCTTTACTGTTTAGAATTATTAAGCTGCCGAGATTATGTTTTCATTGAGATCCTGTACAGAATATAATATTAGATGGAACAGTTTCAAGTGTTTTGATTAGTTATTGACGCATCTTATAATGAATCAACTGAAAATATAGGTGATTATATGAACGGGTTATAAACTAGTGCTGTGCCAAAAAATGAGGTCATTTTTTATCGAGTGCAGCGCCAGATAAATCAGAGTGTTTGCTAGTGATATCATCCACGTTTTTTAACATATTTTTGTGTTTGCGCGGTTTGTGCTGTTTCTAAAAGAGCTTTTCACTACAATAGAACTATTTACTTCCGAATATTGTTACTTAAAAAGAGAAAAAAAGAAAAAACATATGTTATCATCGACTTCGGAGACTGTGCACGTTTTCAAATTTTTATATCTTTTGACTCCAGTTCTTTTAATTTCATATCAAATTTTCACTGGCGGAAAAAGAAGATTGAACGAACGCGGGAAAATTCGTCCTTTTTTGCTTAAATTACTTTAGAATTATTCAGGTTATATAATATTGTGTAATTTTTTGTCTTAATTTTTTTCGTTCATCTCTGCATATCACATCTAATTTTATTTAATTTTCGTTGATGCATGCATTTTTTGCCTGTTGCACTCTATGCTCACTCCTTTCTGTCTTCATAAACTTAATTTTTCATTTTATCGAGCTTATTTCAACTATTTCCAATTGAAAAATATCAATGATTGAAATTACATTTCTAGTGAACGATACATTCATCGGTATGTTATACAGCTGTAGTGGTATTTGTGTAATGTTGTAGTCATTTTTTATTGATATTATAAGGAAAAAATTTATCGTTTCTTAGAGGCATCTAACAAAGTAGGAAGGAAGACCAGCATTAACAGTGTTCGAAAATGTTTAAAAAAAAAACATTAGTTTTTATTATTTTTCAAACTGACTCTACCATCGGAAATATATGTAGATGTGTGGAAGATCAGTTGTGATTGTCGATGTCATTCTGAAATCATTTAAACGATTGTATTATCTCAAAAATTCGTCAGAATAATTGATTGATAACTAAAATTGTATAGACGAGCTTACTTAGAAGTAAGAGATTTTGTTTCGAAGTTGAAAATTCGGAGTTGCACGATGTTTATGTGTAAATGTTGTGGTATCATTTATGTGTTGACAAGAACATTTTAAACTCATTTTCTAAATCTTTTGTGTACGATTTATTTATTCCAGGGATGGGACGTGAGGTGGAAAATTTAATCAAAGAAAATACGGAATTATTAGAAACGAAAAATGCTCTTAATATTGTGAAGAATGATTTGATTGCGCGCGTCGATGAATTGAGCAGGTTTTCACTTTTAACTCGATTGCTTTTTTGTCATGCAAAGTAGTTATCCTATATCAGTGTCTATGGCGTTACAACTCGACAACTGGACTGTGCAGAATCTTAAATTGTTTATTAATTTCGATGATATTTATAGTGAGCAAGATATATTACGTGAAGAAATTCGAAGTTTGGAAATGGTAAGATCGAAGATGAATGAACGGATAAGGAGCTGGAATCAGAAGTTCGCGATCTTAAAGACAAGCTAGAAATCAGGAGTGAAGATGATCAGGTCGATAATGTATGGTTTTTTTTGTTGATGTGATTCAGTTTTTACTGTAGAATGGAGTCTGCTTCAACTATTCTTGCATCTCGGCTAGATATTAGTTTGCAATTTTTAAATGAAATTTTATCCAGAATACACGTATTTTGAGTTTTAGATTGCTGATGAGAATTTTACAGCTTTTAATTCAGGAGGATTTACCAATGGCGCAACGGAAACGTTTTACACGACTTGAAATGGCTCGTGTTCTGTTGGAGCGTAATCAATATAAAGAAAAATTGATGGAGCTCCAAGAAGCGATGAAATGGACTGAAATGCAACGTGCTAAGCGTTTGAATGCTCTGAATACTAAAAGAGTAGGTGGAATCTGGGAATTGTTAGTCATAAATTAAATATAGAGATAGCATTTTATGCAAAATTTAGAATGAGAAACTTCAGGTTTAAAATTTTCTATTTACAATGCTAAATTTGGTCTTAGTTGCAACTGATAGTGCAGGTTAATACATAATTAATTATTTTAGTTTCTCGGGTTTATTTATGCACGAGCCGCCACACAGTTCAAATCGTCGCAGAAGACCGGGTGGTACTGAGCGTGATGCTTTTCGTCGTTCTAGTGCGAAAACAATCGATTTCATGGATACTGATTAGTACAATGATATTTTGTATTCAGGAAATATCATAAATGAAGAAACTGAAGTTAATGAAATTCTACTTAATGTGAAGATGCTCGAATTTTCAGATAAAATATTCTTTTATTCAGTTCATCCGAAAGAAGGGCTGCAGAACGTCGACAACAGTATAAAATTGTAAAGGAACATATGAACCGTGAAGAAAGTGATCGTTTTCATGCATATGGATGGTCTGTTCCAGCAATTTTTGGTGAACGTAACGAAAATGCTGTGGTACCAGCCCCAGTGTTTTGTAGACCACTTATCGATTTGGATTCTTCCTTGAAAGTATTACTGGTTTCTGGTGTTATATATTTTTCAAGTAAGCATGAGAATTAAAGGAATCCACAACTTCACCTTATCTCACATAAGTAATGAGGTTGAAGTTTACTTATAGGTCGTTAAAAAAACAGGAGAAAAGCAGGAGTTTTAATACTTTATTGTATGGAACGCTTCATATGTTATATTTTTTGAAATTCCATTATTCACATTACGTATCACCAGAACCTTGACTTAATTTTGTCAGATTTGGTGCTCGTCAGGTGTAATGTTGCGAGGAGGTAGAACACGTAATGGTGAATACGTTGTTGACGATTCGAGATTTTATTCAGGTCGTAGAATTCCAACAAAATCGACGTCACTCCTTGAGAAGTCAGTAGATCAATTTGACTTCAAATTTGAGGTACTTTTTGCACATGAAAACTTAATTCATTCTTTTTAAATGATTTCATGAGTTTTTTTTATAACGATATATACTACAAAATAAGATGAACTTAAATCTATTTTTATGTTTATTGAAGCAAGCAATAAATATGAAATTAGGAAAAACTTGAGACATTTATTGTACGTTTTTACTTAACAGCAGTAACATAAAATATAAAAGTTCGAGAAATAAATGCGGGAAGAATCACAGTACATGTGTACATATAAAGACTCAAGACGTGTATTTGTATTTTATGTCATTTTGACAAATGAATAACTAATTAAGACTTTTCCAAGGAACAAATATGTTTGGATAAAATATAATGCCTCAGTTTATGAAAATGAGAGACAAAGAATATTGAGGTAAACACATCAGTTGATACTTTCTCAAGATGGAAAATAAAATGATAGTTATATCATAAAATAAACAGGAAGCAATAATGAATGAACGTAAAATGGAAGTACTTGCATGGAAGAATTCAAGTTTGCTTTGGGTATGCAGTTCGAATCAAGGACATAGCCATGTTATTATACTAGATGCAAATAATCCAAATAGTGTTATCGATACGTTCCAGGCATGTTCCGCACACGTTCTCTGTGTCTCGTCTGTACCAGGTCATAAATTTTCGTCAACTTCTGATACTTTTTTCTTCAATAAATGTTTGAGTAAATGAATTTTAAACGAGCGAAAATTTGAGGTGTTCAAGAGTCGGATTATCCATCAGAAGATACGAATTGGAAAAGGTTTTGTCGTGGTGGTGGTTATATGAAAGGCTTGCCATCGGATATCAGTGAACAAGAACAATTTGGTGCTGTGCAGTGGGTAATGATTTCTACTTAAGTTAACGATTATTTAAAATTATTTTTAAAAAGAAAAGAAAAGTATGCTTTTACAATTCTTCGTATATAATTTTTTTTAAAAGAAAGTGAGAAGTACGTTTTTACAATTATTTATGTGCGTTTCACTTCTAGGTGGAACTGCGAAAACTTGATTCCGATGAAGATGCTACATTAATTTATTGTGGTCCCGATCAGAAACCTTCACCGCAGCGTTCTCGAGATTGTAAGTTCAAATTTATTATTAAAAATTCTAGATGCTTGGATTTAATTTTAAATTCAATCAAATAATTCCGGACACGATTGAAATATTCATGTTAAATTATAATCTGAAAATATTCGATTTTAGTCAGTGTTTGCGAACAGATTGCACCGAGCACTTCTGAGAACAGTCAAGGCTTAAACGAGGTGATTAAATTCGGTAGGTCTTATCTGGAAATGCGCAACTGTTTATATATAATTTTTTGTTTCTTGGGCATGATTAGGTCGTTATGATTCACCATATATGCAGCTATAAAACTAACTGGATTTTTTTCGAATTATCTAATCATTTTGTTTGTTATCTTAAGTTCCTTCTTTTCTATTATAAATTGAACTTGCTTACATATACATATAGTGAAAATGGTAAACGAAGTGAAAGATGAGAGCGAAACAAAGAAAGCTGAGGATAGTGGCATTGTGAAGAAGTATATACTTTTGGAAAAACTTAAAGAATCAGCCGATAAAAGCGTTACTTTTGGTGAGATAATACGAATAATGCATATAGCATTGTTTTTCATTGCACAGCATTTGTGATTTCATTTTTATGTTCCATAGAGTTATGTTTTGTCGTAGCTAGATAAATTTTGTCGTAAGCCAAGTAAATTATTCCTCGTGAAGTTGCTGTGAAAATAATCATTTCTAAAATATTCATTTAGCATTTTGCTATCCACAGCTGTTAAATTTCTGCTTATTTTCTATTTGTTAATTTTTTCAAAATATTTTGATCGTTCTGTAAATTACTGAAGTATTGTTTGTGGTGCATGCTTCTTTTATATATACAGTTCCCTTTTACTTCATTGATGCTTTGTGATTGATGTTTTGTGAATATTTTGACGTAATTTTGGTTCTGAAATTTCAAATACTGAACCTATTTATAACATTATCCAAGTTTTTTTTTTTTATTTTTATTTATACGTGTTTTTTTTTGCAATAGTTTTTTTAGGTTTCTGACTGATAAGGATTTTACAATTGTTATCTGATGAATGTTTATTCTCTTTTCTTAAAATTTTTATTTTTGCAACCTTGCAGATATCCATTATGTATACAGATTGCATGGTAATGATCTTTCAAATATATGCATTTTAGTGTAATTTCTAATTTCAAAATTTTTAGATATCTTGGAACACGCAGGAAAAAATAATATCAACTCACTTCCAACTTATATTAAAGACAAACTGAGCAAGTATGAGGATCTATCGAACAATATGACAGCGCTACCAACGATGTGGATGGGATCTCAAAACGATTAGTAGGTCCATTTGTGATTTTTGCTGTTAAAAACTTTCACAACTTGAATAATATCTTATTGATTGCTCTGGATGAGCGACAGTATGGTAAAATGTAACAATTCCATCTCAGTTGTATTCAGATGGCGACCCAGTTCACTATCTTTTAGTTATCAAATTCATCTTAGATTTTCTTTTTTAGTCATTAATTTATATTTGGCTACCATTCTTTTAATATAATTTTTCACTGTTTTTCCATTTTTTCATTTGAATAATCGAAATAAACAAAAATAAAAATACATTATATCAATAATAAAAAATATAATATAATTAATTTTGTAATGAAAAAAAAATTTCGTTTTTTACATTTTAATTGTTTATTCATGATTACGATAGAAACATTCATTGATATGCAATACCAAATTTTTTTTATATTTCCACAAAATTTTTTTCTTATGACTTATTATTTTTTATTTTCCCAGTATATTTATTCATTCGGCGGTATCGAAATGGCATAAATGCTTGCGGCGTATAAAAATGTCTGATTCAGTTCTTTCCATTTTGTAAGTTCTAAAAGATTCCGTTTACCGTATTTATACATTTACTTTTTTGCAGTTATTTTTTTCTATATGAATGAATAGAAAGAATAGAGGTACTTCTAAGAGCATTAAATGAAAATGTTATCTTTCATTCAATTCATAATTATCTCTTTCTGTTCACATTAAAAATATGGAAATTATTGAACAACTGGTATCACAAGCAAGCTCAGTATGGGCATGTTTTTTGACTTTTACCCTTAAAGTTCCTTAACTTTCCAGTATATCAATATTTATGCATTTAATTGAGATATT
Organism: Dirofilaria repens; assembly: GCA_008729115.1. Taxonomy (NCBI): domain Eukaryota; kingdom Metazoa; phylum Nematoda; class Chromadorea; order Rhabditida; family Onchocercidae; genus Dirofilaria; species Dirofilaria repens. The sequence goes on from SNRZ01000011.1 coordinate 920,204, forward strand.
TTTCAATAAATAAGCTTGCTCGTTTTTCAGACATTACAAGGGACGGGTATTCGCTGCGTTGGCCAATGGATCTATCGCTGTTTTCCATCGCGATGCAAGTAATTTTCTTTAACGTATTTTTGTCTTATAAAAAAATTTGTACAAGATGAAATTACATTCTGTTTATCTTTTCTATTATTTTCATGGCTATATTTGGAAATAATGATACCTCTACAATATAATAGAGTAACAGGTATTCCAGTAACTTCAAGCAGCGAATACCCTTCTCTTGTAATATCTGCGGAGCAGATACCTCGTTATTTTTCTGTTGAAGTCGCTTTTTGGATCATTGTAAAATGAAGTAAATTCTAAATAGACTTTATGAAACATTTTTTCTTAGAATATAATTTTAACAGAAAAGTTCATATTTACATTACTACTGCGCAATCCGAAATTGTAGTTTCAGTCAATTTAATTTAATTTGATTTTTAATTTTAATGGACTGAATGATTTTTTAAAAGATTTTTTATCAATAGCCCGATGATTTTTTTAGATGGAGGTTGGTCTGAAGCAGGTTATCACTATATCACTGTCGGTCGCGCAACAAGTTCAGTAAGATCACTCTCTATAGTGGGCGATCTCTTGTGGGCTGCTTATCGTAACTGTATCATTATCATCGATCCAAAAGAACTTATTGTCAAGGTTATCTTTATCTTCTATTACTGCAGAGTTTCAGACTCTATCAAACTTATGAGATCCTGTTCTGATAATTTCTTAATATTTGTTTTTAATCGAGTAATATTCCTTTTCAAATAATTCTTTGCAGAAAGTTTTTGCTGCACATCCGAGACGAGATAGTCAAGTGCGTCATATGCAGTGGGTTGGTGATGGCGTATGGATTTCTATTCGACTTGATTCCACACTTCGACTTTATCATGCTTATAATTATGAACATCTTCAGGATATTGATATTGAACCATATGTAACAAAAATGTTGGGTATGTTAGTTTAATAATTAATCTCGAGTTATTTAATAGAATGTCTAAGTAGAAAGGTAGAAAATAGAAGGCTCAGATAGTTGAACTAAGCGTATGATTTGTTTCAGTCACGTTGGTGCTGTTTTCAGACTATATTTGATCTTTCTCAATAGTGAAGTTATTTTTTTGTAGGTACCAATAATCTGGATTATTCTTACATGCGAATCACTGCGTTATTGGCGATCTGTCAGCGTTTATGGATTGGTACAGGAACAGGAGTTATTATTTCAGTACCTCTGTCTGAAAGTAAGCCGATGCTTTGAGTTTTGCTAATTTACTTTTTATAAGTTTTTTTACCAAAGCAGTTATAGCTGAAGTAAAATATTAAAAATATTCAGTATGTGTTCACTCTGCAAATATATATTTTTTATATAAAAGTTGAATATACTAAATTACAAATACTATGCCATTTTTGGATCATAATTCTGTTTATAACTGCTAATTAAATGCCTTTTTGTCAAAATGCTTTTGAAATCTGTTATTATGACATAAACTGATGCGAACTTTTATTAATTAAATAATTAATAAATTTTATGGCACTGCGTCATCCTCCGTTTCAGAATGAAATATAGTTTAAAAAAATATAGAAAGTCGAAGCAAAACGTTTGCAGCTGGTGAAAATCGAATTGAGACAAAAGAGGAGATGCGTTCACATACCGAAGTTATACGAGGTCCAGGTGGATTAATTCGAGTTTATGGCGGTATGGTTAATGAAAAAACATCGCCTGGTAATTTCGTACCATATTGTGATATGTCGCGTGCTCAGCTCTCATTTCATGGGCACAAAGATTCGGTGAAATTCTTCGTGGCCGTTCCTGGTAAGTCTTTTTGAAATCTAATTGGTTTTCTAATCGTCGAGTTTCAAATACTTTTCAATCCTACCGTCTTGAAATAATATGATATTTTGACAGTATCCTAGGATAATCTTCGGAAAGTGAGAATATCGTTCAAAATGATATATAATCGTGATTCTAATTTTGCTGAGCATACACGAACTATTTATATTTTAAGGAGAACAACATTATGGATGTTTTTGTTGTTAATGATCTTAGTCATCGTTTCATTGTTCAGTTAATTTTACTTTCATAACACTTTTTGATTTTGTTTTCCATTGAAGGTAATACAGATATCTTATCACCAGTGCCTGCGAAGTCCTTAGATTATGCTGACGAACCAGATAAATCAGTTGCACTGAAAATGCTTGTTGTTTCTGGTGGTGACGGATATATCGACTTTAGAATGGGTTTATATGCATCGTTTTTTATGCTTCTTTTGTAAATCAAAATTACTTCTTTTTCGCTTACATCCAAAATCAAATGATTCCAAAAATATTTAGGAGAAGACGAAGATGCTATAGACGTGGTCGGTGCAATGCGGGCTCGAGATATGTCTCATCTGATTGTTTGGGAGACACCTTCAAAACCGTTTTTTTAATGGTTGAGTGCGGATTTTTATCCAAAGAAGATTTTAAATTGAATTCTTAGTATGTTTAAAATTTGGAAAAAAAGTTTTTTTAGTCGAATTTACATAACAGTTCACTTTTTCTTGGATCTCTTTTGCTTTTTCATTGCAATAACAAAACTAGTCATAAAATTCGCTCTGTATTTTTTGTGTTATCTCCAATGAAAATGAAATCTTAGGTCGTTTTAGTGTTGTGCTTGTGCTTTTATAAAATATGAATAATTTGAAAAACCAATGCATTATTTTTCAGTCTATAATTGTTTTATCAGTAGGAATTTTTTTTTGTATGTGCGAGTAAGTTTTCAGTTAAAATTAGCGTTTGTCTTATTTCGATAATTTGATGTTTTTATTTTGCAACTATGTGCTTCCATTTAAGATATCGTAAGAATTTGAAGTTCAGTTTTATTAAATGGTGATCGAATTATTTTAGTCGAATTTGAAATTTTTGCATATGTATATCAAGCTTTTTTCTAAAGAGAGATTACGAAAGTTTTGGAAATTTCTTCCTGTAAAACATATCTTTCTCCTAAAAAAAATTAATGAAAATATTGAAATTATTTCTAAAATTTATGTAGTTCTAATATAAGTCGTTGTGACTGTAAATTTAATACGAGTGAATTAATCAGATTTTGTAAATTCTTTGCCTCCAATCTTAATTTTTTAATCTTTTGATAAATTGTAGCTGTTTGATATGTTGATATAATTGAGATGAAGCTTTATATTATGAAATTCATTGACTCTCAAAAAGTGAATGTGACTGTAAATAAGGAAACCTTATCATGGAAGACTGCCTCTTAATTTTCATTCTCATCTAAAGTAGATTTTTGGAAATTCGTTCAAAAATCTATTCACTTGTAGCTACAAATAGCTGTTAATAGCGCATTGTCATTTTTTATGTGTTTTCATCATACCAATAAATAACAAGAAATCGCGTTTCCTTTTGCACTATATCTTCCGATCGACCGGCATCCCAAAAGAAATTTGAATTTATAAAATATTAGTTTCCTGCTGTTGCTTGACCATAAAAACAAGGAAAAATAGTGGTTTTTGACTTTCAAAGCTATCAGAAAAAAGTGATCAACACGAATTTGGAATATCTCCAAGCGAAATTTACTTATTTATGAGTTATAACATTGATATCAATAATGTGAGTGCATAATTCTTTCATGCAGATGGGAAGTTAGACTATGATAATAAAGTTAAGTCTCTTTAACGAAATGATTGAAATTGAATAAATAAATGTAATAAGTATGATGGGGGAAATTTTTTTTTTAGATTTTTTTATAGATTTAATAACAAATATTATTGTAAGAAATGATTTAGCATAACCTTGCAAAAAATTCGATAAGGATCTGAGCTAAACTAGCCAGTCTTTTGCCATCTCCTCAAAACTCTTCATTATTCAAGCATCTTTATTGGTAAAATCATTTATATTGATCTGTTGCTGTAATATAAATTCCCATAAATGCACCATACAGTTCTGTATTCAAAGTATATGTAGTAGCCGACGCTTTGCGAATCATGAATTGTAATCTTGGAAATATTGTATTTTTTGGCTCAACTATAATTTTTTTCAATTAAAGATTTTTCCTAATTGTTAAATTCTTTACGAAATTGTTTAATAGCTATAAGTGTACAAAATGTCCGGAAAAAATGATTGCGCGCCAAAGATGAGAATTGAATTCTGCATTAAAATGAATATTAGAAATGGAGTTATCGCTGAAATCGAAAAGTTCCCTGATAAAGCAAAATATAAAAATTCATGAGGGAATTTCTTAGATATTTTAAATTGTAGGTTAAGATGCAAATCATATTAGTATCATGTTTATGTGCTCCAAATAAAGCATTCTCTTTGGTAATCTCAGAACTGATCTCGGAATGCGCAAGGGATTCTTATCAACAAGATCATTTTTTGCCAGATGTGCTCCACGAGATTAGTTGAATGATATATCGGATATTTTTCGGTTGTAATTGTTGCATTCGTTGATTTTTTGTGCGTCCGTTAATGTATTATCGAAATTATCATAACAAAAGTTTTAATTACCAAAGTTTGAGATGCTACCATTAAAGGCAGAATGAACTCTTAATTTTTTTCACGATTAAAGAAGATCGGCGACAGGAATAATATTCCCATAAATATTTTGAAATCGAATATAAGACATTTTTTTTTTGTCTTTCCCTGTCATTTTCAAATATTTAAATTTTAAATTAAATTCCTAATCTTTAATGCATCAATTTTTGGTGAAATGTGGTGGCTTTTAAAAGATGAAGTCTGATGGCACTTTGAAAAGTAAAGCGGTTGGTCTAGATTTTTCGAATTGAAACAAATTCAATTTACAATTACAGAAGATATCGCTTATTTTCATCTTTTCTATAAAATCATAATGCATATTACTCCAGTAAATATATAATATCACAGATAGATCCAATCAATATGGAAGTGACTCGTTAATTTAAATTTGTAAACTTGCTCCCTTTTTTTTTAAATTTTTTGAACCCTTTGTGCTTATACCTTAATTTTTCCTGTAATTATTTGCTTTTTTTTCGAACATTTCTGCTTTCTTTGATTTGGTATTTTTAATAACTTGTTCCATCCTTTAAACATATCAAATAAATGGCGCTTTTGTGAAATTATTTTATAAATCCAAGACGACGAATATTATTAATAAATCCGGGATCATACCATGCTAAAAACAGACATCAAAGTGCAGAAGATGATCTAAAAGGTGCATCAGATTTAACAATCATTTAAGATATGAAACAATTACAAACTGATCAGTCTTCGAATCAAAAGATGTATCGGAGTTTTCATTTAAGAATCCCTGGTGGTTCACATGTTTTGATGACAAAAGTATTTAGTACTACCACATTCACCAAAGATAAATGAATAATAAGAGAGAAAAGAAAATTATGACTATAAGGGATGAGATTAAATATGAAAGCTACAAACAAAAAATTTGTCCTGTACAATGCTTTAAGACTTAACAGAGATAATCGCCAAATGATTATTATGCGGGAGTTATGCAAAATTGATGAGAACAAAGAATCAACGTGGACTACTGAATATCAAATTAATTTGTTTCTTTGCTGAATAAGACAAACAGATTTCTATTCGATCCATCTCAGCGCTACTTGTCTTTCTCCATTAATTTTACCAACATTTGCTGTTCTCAAGAATCGTTGCTTTCTCCTCGAAAAACTCACGATTTTCCAAACTACATTCTTCATAGTCCGAACAACAATTTGTACAAACTGTATTGCTTATTGTTATATACGACCCTCATACTGCGTATTTTTTTAATAAAATCTCGAGACTAATGGTAAATTGCAAGCCGTATCTGACCATTTTTCCATTATCATATTTGCAGCTGCAAATTACCACAGTGATTACGCCGAGACTTACAAAAGATTGACTATGCCGTAGGCAAGCATTCTTTTTCTGTTTACATTAAATATTTTCTATTTTCTTATTGCGGGAAGGCCGCATTAAATATTGTATGAATCCGACAACATGATTTTGAATTTACGATGTCATCTGTAATAGTGAGGGAGTGGATCGTTTTGATCGGTCTGAGAGGGGTTGTTCTTCATTGATATTTTCTATGATCCGTCCTGTAATCGATGAGGATGTTACTTCCCAATCTGGTTCATTAGGAGTCAGTTTATTCGAAGAGTTATAAATGTATGGTGTTGCATTAAAACTAATCAGATAACTGCATCTTTATCTGCAGTCAGCTTACAGACCAAAACTTACGTTGTAAATGAACAACTAATCACTTTTACTAACGAATACATCACTGATTTATTATACGATGTATATCAAAGAGGTATGTTTCTGTTTCTCTTTCTTCCATTTTATTTTTATTTACAATAACTATTCATTTATATATTATGGCCTTTTTTTCAACCGGAATTGATGCCTTAATGAGATACTAATCTTTTTGAGCTTTATATTAAACTATTGACTATAGGTAAATATAAGTGGATTTCGTAGTTATCGCGAAACAACAGTCAATGATTTCTCACCGCGACATAATGTTGTTGTTGGGCGAAATGGTAGCGGGAAGAGTAATTTCTTTTTCGGTAATTATTCGAATATCACTTTGGATTCATAAATTTTCACTTTATTTAGTTAACTTTTTAAAATGCAGTAACGTCTGTTTAGTTTTACTAAATAAACTTTAGAAAAAAATTTTTTTTGCTGTAATGAGCGTTTATGTAAATATAGATGAACATAATTAGTGCCACGTAAGACTGTCAATTCTGAGGTTTCACGTTTCAAAGTTTTATTATGCTAAATGTTTGGAATTAATTTAGTTCTCATATTTTTAGCTATACAGTTTGTACTTTCGGACGAATTCAGTCATCTTAAAGCAGAACAAAGACAGGGTTTAATTCACGAAGGTACAGGAGATCGTGTTACAACAGCTAGTGTCGAAATTGTTTTCGATAATGCCGATCATCGAATCGTTGCCGTAAGTTTATCTTTGGTTTTAAAACTGAATATAAATGTTTGATGATTCTATCAACATGATTTTATTGTAATAAATATCGGGCTTCTATACTTTTACAATCAATTGTTTTGAACTTAACACGATTGATTCAGTTCTTTAAGATTGAAGCAAATGAAGTACGTGTTTTACGACGCGTTAGTATGAAGAAGGACCAATATTTTATTGATGCGAAGTTGGTTGCTCGCAGTGATGTAAGCTTATGACATATCTCTTCATCCAAAAAAAAGATTTTTTCGATTTTTTGAACTTTTTTAAAACGCGATTTTTCCAGAATTTCTGAGCACTTTGTTGTCTTAGGTTGTAAATTTGATGGAATCAGCAGGCTTCTCTCGTTCAAATCCATATTATATCGTAAAACAAGGAAAAATCAATGAGTTAGCGACATCACCTGATTCACACCGTTTAAAATTATTACGTGAGGTTGGTAATATTTAATTTCATAATTTTTATCCATTGAAGAAATTCTATTGTTCAATTAAAGGAATTATATGTTTTAGGTTGCCGGAACACGAGTTTATGATGAGCGGAAGGAAGAAAGTTTGAAGATATTACGGGAAACAAGTCTGTACTTAATTTGAATGTTTTTATGTTAAATTGATTTTTTTGATTGATTTAATAAGCGAAAACACTTTGCAGATGCGAAAAGTGAAAAGATCGAGACTTTACTATCATTCATTGAGGAACGGCTGAAAACTTTAGAGGAAGAAAAAGAAGACTTAAAAGAGTATCAAAAGTGGGATAAAATGAAAAGGTTGTTCTGTTTCTTTCTCTCCATCTCGAGGTAATGCCCTTTTATGCTTTGAATAGGTAGATTTTCTAGTAATTGGTTGTTGATTGGCCTGTTTTGTTTATCTTTTTTCTCTTTTTTTTTGTTTTGCAAGTACTGCTGAGCTCTGATATTGTTAATGTCAAAGTTTTATAGATCTATTGAGTATATGATATATGACAATGAACTGAAAGAAGCTCGAAAGAAACTAGATAAGTTGGCTGAACAGCGTGAAGAAATGAATACCCGGCAGAGCAAGGTTTCTTATTAGAATATGAATTTTATTTGAATCATCGGCCGCAACAAACAGGGTTAAATTCGTACATTTAATTTGTTTCTATTTTGATATTCCGGACTTTATTTATATTTGCAGGTTACAAATGATTTGTTAAATGCTCAAAATCGTGCCTTGCAAGCATCGGCAGAGCAACGTAAATTAGAAGCACGTTTTAAGGGAATGCGAGAAGAAAAAGAAGCACTTCTAGCTGAACAGACTGAACGGGTGCAGCGAAAAACTGAACTAGAACTTTTAATCAGTGACTTGCGTGAAGATGTAGAAAAAGAACGGTTTGGGAGAGTAAGTTAATATTTCTGCAGAATTTTAAGCAGTTTGAATTTATTGGATTATTTGTATTGAATGCATTGTAAAAAGACTCAAGTCTCAGTTTCAAATTCCATTTAGTTTCAATAGGATTCGAGTATTGAAATACAGATTTTTCGATATTGAACCAACAAATCGTCCACGTAAAGATTCTAAAACCTACGCTAATAAATTCTAGGATAAAGCTGAAGATGTACTGAACAAGCTTAAAACAGATATAGCTGCAAAAGAAGAAGAACTCAATACAATTATTCCAAAATACAAAGCTTTAGTTGAAGATGCGGCGCGGTTAAATACTGAGTAAGTATAAAGGATTGTTGTTAAAAATTTGTCTATTACATAAGATGATATTTTTCGAATTGAAAACATTACTTTATTTGAAATTGTTATAGTATTCGTATTGCGGAACAAAGATCCAAAGAGCTTTATGCAAAACAAGGATACAGGGATCAGTATAAGACTGTTGAAGAACGCGATAAGGTTAAATCTTTATCCGTTTAATTTTCAAATAATTGAATTAAGCTTGATCCCATATTTTTTTAATAGAGTTTCGTTATTTTAAAATTTTAGCCTTGATAATTATATCTAAAGATAAAATATAGCCCTGTTGCCCTATTGATTGCATACAAGGCGGCTTAAGTAATATTTAAATCAATCTAGATTTTACAAAAGGAAATTCGATTTTACGATCGTCAGCTTCAAGATATTCATGAGCAGATTGTTGGTATTGAAAAAAGCCTTCAAGATGAAGAGCAAGAAGAACAGCAACTTCATCAGAAAATTATGGTAAGTGCTAACAGATCAAATATTTTTATGCTTAACCCGATGGATTCCTATGTTTCATATTGGTTATTTTAATTTAAAGCACTAAAAATTTTTTTCTAATTGATTGAATACTGAAAGATAATTATTATTATTTAGGAAATAGGATTAGGAGCTGAAGAATTTATTGATAAATTAACAAAGATGAATCAAGATATGGCCGATCTACGACGTCGATTAGATGAAGCAAGTTGTTGCTCAACAGTGAGTTTAATGCTTTTAGAGCTGTAAAGTTATTAGTCGAATAAATTTTGTTTTATTTTGCTTTTGTTTATTCAAAATATATTGTTACTCTTAAATTGCAGAGAAGCATCGAGAGAAGAAAAAGCATCTCGTGATAATTTGGAAGCAATAAAAGTCGATGTACAGCAATCTGAACAAGATTTCCGGCGTCTGGTTCCGAGAGTAAACCATTTATTGTTAGGAATAAAGACTTAACTAGATATAAACTGTTGCATTCAAGTTTAAATGAATCATAATAGAAGCTTGCAGCTAAAAATGTCGATTCTTTAAGTTTTATGTTTTTAACATATGTAACATTATAAGCGCATTCCTATTTTACTAATACACTAATTATTTTCTGATTCTTTATTTTCAGTCTGTAATGAATGGAGTTGATAGCGTGCGGCATGTGCTAGATCATTTTCGCGCCCAGAATCGCAACGGGCAATACGATTCTATTTTGAATGGCTATCGTGGTTTCGTCTTTATTTCATCCTTTGATTAGTGTTAAACAGATATTAATCTTTTAAATGAAGTATGTTAAAATTATTCTAGGTATTGTAATTGAATTGTTTCATTGTGATAAAGCCTATTACCAAGCTGTTGAAGTTACCACTGGTAATCGTTTATTTTATCATGTGGTTAATGACGACCGTATTGCAATGAAAATCATGAAAGAGGTTTGGTTTTAAAATTACATGACATAACCTTGGTTTTAGTTGAGCACACCAAAAGAATTTGGACTTTTTAACGAAAAAGAAAATTTTTACTGCCACTTTAACAACTATAGAAGAAATTCCAGCAAAATAATGGTGAAAAAAAAATAGGCAAAAATTAATCTCATCTTTACTTATTATCATTAGTCTTATCTTTTGTATATGTTTGCTTTTTCCTCATTTTTGCTTGATTTCAGATTAATCAACAAAAATTGCTAGGTGAAATAAATTTCTTTCCTTTGAATCGTTTGATTGCCAAACCAAGAAGAGAAGTTAATGATCCGGTAAGGAATGTTGAATTACATAAATGAAATGATGATTACATGCAGTTATTCAAAGTTTATTGTGCACAAATTGGCATTCTTTAAATAGCAATCGATACCTTATTTTGCTATAGGAAGCAAGACTTTTAATTGATGGAATGGAATACGAACCTATTTATGGTGTTGTTTTTCGTCATATTTTTGGGAACGTAGCTGTAGTACGCAGTATGCTCGCAGGCAATCGTTTGGCAAAACGTGAAGGATTTGACTGCGTTACTTTTGAGGGTTCATTTTTGCTTGTACATACTTTATTATGCATAGAATATTAAGAAATATCACATTTCTTCTATTTTCGCATACAGGCTTATTTTAGGAGACCAAATGAGTCGGCGTGGTGAAATGACAGGAGGTTTCCTTGACATGAAGCGTTCTCGTTTGGAGCTTTACAATGCCGTTCAGCAGATGCATGCACGAAAAGTTGAATTTGAGGTTGTTTTTCTAAAAGAAACAAAGTTATTTTCGATGTGCAGTGGTGTTTCTGACACCTTAATTTGAAGCATTTGAACTATTTAGTAATTGTTTCAGAAAGTTCATGAAAAAGCAGTTCACGCTAGCAATGAAAAAGCTTCAAACGTAGAAAAGTTGCGTATGGAAGTTGATACTTTGGAACGTGAAGTTCTGTATCTCAAGTTTGTTTATTTGTTGCTTTTTCTTTGCTTGATATAGATTTAAGAGATCAGAATGAAGCATTCTTCAAACAGCAAATAACAAGTTCAATTTTTTTTCTGTTGTTCATTTCAAATAATGTATTTCTACATTCTTTCAGGGATAAGCACAGAACCGCATCTGAGAAAAAGCGTTACTTGTCACAACAGCTGCAGCAAAGTACAAGGAATAAAGAGCCGAAGGTTTTCTACAGTTATTATAACAAAATTTTGTAAGACTTGTTGATCTAAGAAAGGAATTTTCTTATAGTTTATCGATTTGTCGAATTTTTTAGTTTGCAGATAGGACAATGCTTGTATCTAACAAATCGAATTCGCGAAATGGAAGCAACGAAAGAAAGTTTACAACAGCAGCTTGGCACTCCTCTGCTTTCGCAACTCAGCGAAGAAGAAAAAAACATGCTCGATCAATTGCAGGTAACTTATGAGGGAAAACAACTCCATTCCTTGTTGACAAAAAAAGCATTAATTTATTATTTCTTGTTCTTTATCTTCTTATGATTTATTGCAGGAAGATATAAAAGAGAAAAAAGTACGTCTTGATTCTGTTAGTCGATTGAGAGCTGAGTTGGAGTCTACAAAATTGCGATTAGAAAATCAATTGACAACCAATCTTCATCGCAAAAGGGAAAGCTTGCAGTCGGTAATTAGCGCATGTTTGAATGTTTTATTTGGACACAAATGTCTGAATTTTTATAGTTTTAAGATTTCCTATCGCATGCATTTGTGGTCTGATTTATTGATTTAATTGTATTTCAGAAAATTCATGATATATCGGTTGATGAAAAGCGTAATCATCTTCAGTCAGAAATGGCGGAACTTAAATCTGTTAATAATAGGCTTTCTGAAATCATAACAAGACTTTCTGGTCAGTTTTCATCCCATTGCATAAGTTTATTTGTAACTCATATTTTAATCCTTAAATCTTATCAATTTTTACAGAATTGGAGGAGCATTTGGGTGAATTTGAAATAAGCGATGAGAAACTAACGCGCGAACTGGAAGATTGTCAAGAACAGCAAAAAGATTTGGAAACACAAGTGGCTGATTTTTCGAAGCAAGTCGATTTAATTTGCACGAAGCAATCAGCTATGCAGACAAAAAGAGAGGAAATTACCAAGAAAGTTTGTTTCCAATATACTTTATTTTATAGATGCATTTAATACATGTATTTCGTGGATTTTATTTTTTAAAAAAGAAGCGTCCAGCAATGAATTTGAATGTTATAGATACGCGAACTTGGTTCGTTACCAATGGATTCGAAGAACTATGAAAGCTATTCCTTAAAACAGTTAGATAAAAAATTGAGTGAGGCTCTCGAACAGTTGAAGAAATATGAAAATGTAAATAAGAAGGCACTTGACCAATTCGTACAGGCAAGTGGCCAAAAAGAAGACCTTGCGAAACGAATGGATGAACATAGGGCCAATCAAAAGGTTGTTATTTGAGTGAAGATTTGATTGTTTTTATTACAAATTACTGAATTTTGTACTGATTAATATTAGATGGAAAAGAAAAGAAATTTTTTATTTTTTTAATCGGCATTCATATATAGGCAATCAGCGATTTACTTACTGTTCTCGATCAGCGCAAATATGAAGCTATTCAGTTGACATTCAAACAAGTTTCAAAAAATTTCCATATTGTTTTTGAAAAACTTGTTCCTGGTGGTTATGGAAGTTTGGTAATGCGAGTCAGTCATGTGAGTAAATTATCATTTTTTACTCATTAATGTAAAAATATTGTGTCGTTAATATTCTTTGAAAATTGCAGGATGAAGATTCGCAGCCATCGCAAGATCAAAGTGAATTGCATCAAATAGAAACTTTTACAGGCGTTGGAATACGAGTAAGTACTTTCAGTCTTTATATTATTATTTTTAATATATATTTTTAAAGGTGATATGAGTTTCGGAAAATATTTTTAAGGTTTCGTTTACGGGCACATCTGAAACTCGTGAGATGCAGCAACTCTCGGGTGGACAGAAAAGTTTGGTAGCTTTGGCTCTTATATTTGCTATCCAGAAATGTGATCCAGCACCGTTTTATCTTTTGACGAAATTGATGCAGCTCTAGATGCTCAGCATAGGAAAGCAGTAGCTGGTTAGTAATTTATATGATTTATTTTGAGGAATTTGTACTGCAGTCGATTCATTTCATGATTCATTTTATGGTTAAGTCTTTTATCCATAATATTTTCCAAATATTTTTTTCCAATTTCTTAAAAACTCTTAAAATTTATGGAAAAATTACGATTTTAAGATAATACGTTTATCTTAGTTTAAAAGGTAGTTTTCAACGCAGTATTCATTATTACATATTGTTTCAGATATGATTCATGAACTGTCGCAGAACGCTCAATTCATCACGACTACATTCCGACCGGAATTATTAGACAGTGCAGAGAAATATTATGGTGTTCGGTTCCGCAACAAAGCCAGTATTTTCAGATTAATTTTTAAATTCAATAGCATTTGTATATTACCGCAACCAAAAATTTAATTTTTTTTTTTTAATCTAAGATTTTAGTCTAACATATCCTTTTGTTATGTAGTGTGAATTATTTAAAAAACTTTTTCAGTTTCTTTATAGGTTTCACATATCGATATTGTTTTAAAAGAACAGGCATTTGATTTCGTTGAAGATGATCAGACACATGGCTAATGACTGTTGATATAGTGTCAGTTGAAAAGCCGAATGCTTTATCCACTAACCATTTTCTCACTAGTGTATTATGTATAAAATCTGTATAGTCGAAAAGTTTCATCCGATTTTTATTGCTGTCCTCTTTCAAAATCATTGTTTTTCATCGTTATTGATTTCATTTTAATTTCTATTCTTACAACAAATGCCATCACTTTTGGTTTATTCATAGATTTGATTTTGTTGAATATTTATCTCGATTTCAGTGACCTCATATTATATCACTACAGATAGTGTTAAACATTTTTCGCTCAAGAAACAAAGTAAGTTGTATAAGTAGTCTAAGATTATTATCCATAAATAATTTTTTTCAATACTTCTTTTTACGGACATTGTTTTAATTTATCTGCAAAATTCTTGTTAGTTCGAAAAGTCGCATATTTTAAGTTTATCCTTAAATACAATTGATTTCATAATTGAATATTGTGTATTCCGTCTTGCCGGGAACAAAATTCAGTATTTTTAATATCCTACTATTTTCCCTTGATCTGTTTCTGTTAATTAAAATTAATTTTCTATGTAAAATAAAGTTAATAGCAATTTGAATTTTTGTTCGGAAATTCAAGAACATTCGAAAATACATCGCTTAAAAGCAATATCAGTTGGCCTTTCTAGATAGCATTAATTTAGCTTCATAAAAAAGTGTAAATCTGAGTCACATATAAATCTCATTTGATTGGTCATTACCTGTTACTGAATTCCCAAACTCTATTACTTGAAAAGTGTCGAAGTAAATTTCAACACCGGTCGGGTTTAACAGGCCCCGATATTCAAATTAAGTTAGAACCAAAAGCGTTCTGTGGTGACGAAAGGTAAGTTCGCAACAAGAACAGTCGTCGAGCCAAAAATTATTATTCACTCAACATTTGCTTTAACTTTCTTAAAAATTTTTGCAACTCTTGTCGGCGTGAATGTATTTTAAATTTGCATGCAGCAAATTAAATTCAAATTAGAGAAATATTCGAAAATCATTCACTCTTTTATCATTTTTTATTTGGAGCAGCTCGTCTAACTATTCATTTGGAAAGAAATTTAGAAAATTTACATGGGAATAGATGGTGCTGTTTGCTTTTTAAAGAGACAATGCTTGAATACATAAACCTTTTCTGCTAAGAAATTGATAATGAGAGTAACACGTTTGGTGTAATGTTACTAATATAGCAATAGCTTTCTTAGATAACTCAGAAAAAAATTCTCATTAATAGAAAATTTATAAAGTTAAAGAATTTTCGCGGCGGAAAGAATGTAGGAAATAAAATAATATTTATACTTTTTTATTGAATATAGTTCGATAAAATAACAATATATCTTTTGTTTTCGAAAATTAATAATGGAATCTGAAAAGCAGCTATGTGATTGAAATATTAAGATTCGTATCTGAATTTAATTGATTTACAAGATTTAAATTACACTGTTTTTATGACAGAATTGAATAAGTAAGACTTACAGTGTCTATATGAATTTTACAATTTCATGATGAGTTTTGTTCTGTAGAAATATTATTGCTCGGCAACGTGGATTTGGTTCGTGAACAAAATGCGATAGAATTGCCAAGTAAGAAGAAAGTAAAGGTTCAGTGATGCATTTTTCTAACTAATAAAATATCAAGATTTCAGAGCTTTCCCATAAAAACTTTTGACCCAAATTCTCAAGTTTAAGTCATCAACTTTTTTATGTGTTATTCAAGTGAAGAAATGTATGAAATTAGTAGCACTTTTTCATTTAATGGTCATTAGTATTGATGTCGTGACTTCCAAAATATAAACAATCCTTTGACCATAAATAGCTTAGCCAGAATAATATGGCGCGAAGAGTTTTTACAAAAAGATTTGGACTAAAAGTTTATTTTGTTTCAAGGAGTTAAAATTGCAGTTACGGATGAAAAATTTGAGGTTGCATTCTTCGGGTGTATTCAGTAATGTTTATCGCGGTACATTGCTTAATCCTGAGCCACGCAAAGAAATTGTGCTCAAAAAAACTTGGCCAGGTATGAGTCTTAGTGACATATTCCTTCTCACTTTTATTTTTATTTTAGAATTCGCAAATAAAATGAATCACATATTATTTAAAAACTAACTGATGAATATTGAAAACTGCAACTTATCTTAGATTTGGAGGATGATTCACACACAAATATAGAATTGGATATGCTTCTCAGTTTAAGCCGTGGAGGACATAAAAATATCATTCAAGTATTATACACGTTTCGAAACATTGCTCCAGATAAAAAGATATTTCTTCCACTATTCTTTGTTCTATGAATTACGCAAGAAATTTCACTCCAAGCATTCTTATTTGATGTTCTACTTATTAAAAATCTACCATTTTCTGGCTTTTTGCGGAGCAAAAAACAAAAATAAAAATAAAAGTGAAAAATGATATTATTTGCGGGACATTTTTGAAATCTTGCAGAAGCTCTTCACGATAGAATCAGGTACAATTCCAATCAGTTCAGGTACAATTCCAATCATTTTCTTTTTTAGATCTGTGATACAATGGTATTTGATTATTTACCACAAACAGTATCAGAAATTGTTAAACAAATTGGCGGTGAAAATCCTGATTATATCGAAATTAAATTATATTCATGGCAGTTATTTAATGGATTGGCTTATTTGTCGAATGTTATTACATTTATAATTTTTTTTTAAATTAATGATTTGTCGATTTGACCTTTTCACATACTCGTCATTCGCAGTTTTCCATATCATGATAGCAGTCTTTATCTTAAAATCCTTTTGGAAATGCTTCTCATTTTTTGAAGAGACATTATCACCTTACCATTTTATTAATCATTTTTAACAATAAACTTCTCAGTATAAATTGGTCTGCAGAATTACATTTGTCATCGCGATATAAAGCCACAAAATTTGCTTATTGAACCAATAAGCGGTGTGCTAAAGATTGCCGATTTTGGTTCGGCAAAATTTATGAAAAAGATGATACAATCAACTTATTACCAAGTATAAGTTATATAAGTGACTTGCAAGATTCTTTTTACTTATAAATATTTTTCAAGTCTTAAATTTTTATTTTTATTTACTTTTATTAAAGAAATGTTCAAACATCGAAATTTGATATACTTTTTTAAAAGCTTCACATAATTATTAAGGTTACACGATATTATCGTCCCCCAGAACTTTTGCTTAAAGCGACTTTCTATTCACCCTCAAATTGGCAAGTTTTTTTAATTGTCAACTTTTCCTGGAAGTGTAAGTAAACTCATATCAATAAGAATAATAAAATGACAATATTATTTAGATGTTTGGTCTGGTGGTTGTGTATTGGGAGAAATTACTAAAGGCAGCATATTATTTCCTGGCAAGGATACAAAACATCAATTGAAATTAATAATCGAAGCTCTCGGAAATCCGAGTGAAACGGAACTTATGGATATGAAATCGACTATGCAATTCACCGATTGTCGCATTGCACCACGTGGCTTCAGACCGTTTTTACCTCATGCATCCGAGGAAATTATCGATATTCTTCAACGAATACTTATTTATAGTCCTAAGAAGCGTCTATGCGGTAAAGTGCTATTGTCTGATCCATTCTTTCAGGAACTTTTCGTTCCTAATAAACGCCGAACCAATGGAACATTTGTTTCCAATGCAATCACATTGGATGATTTGCAAAAAATACCGTACATCTTTTCAATCATTCATTTGATAATTCTCGGTATTTCAGTAAAGCTTTTTTCAACAATATTGTTTAGTATACATCTCTATTGAATTCTTTTCCACGTTGATCTATTGATTACATTGCAGATGTGTCGTCGTTTGAAAAAATTATAAAACTCAAATTAAATCTAGTTAATTTCAATGAAAAATAGATTACAGATAAGCAGATATGCTAATCAGAAAATAAATTGATCTATATTCTTCCAAAAATCTTTTCAAAATAAAAAATCAAGATAAGAAAATTGACTTAATCTAATCAAAAATTTAGATCTAATTGAAAGCAAGTGAGAAAAAGTAAACGATTCTAATGTTCAGCAAACGGAGCAGTAAGAATTCAGCTAACCATTAACAAGACATGGAATAGCCACTTGATTATATCTATTTTCTCTTATTATTATAGTTAACAAATTAAAAAAAAATTTACTGTCGGAATTAGTGTGCTGCATCCTATGCTAAGTATATGTATATGTTAATATATAATTTATGTTAATTATGTTAATCGTTGGATTACTTTATCCCAATAATTCTAGTTTGCTGCTTGCAATTGTTATCGATATAATTCTGAATCAAAGAAGCTTGAAATAAAACTATTAAAGTATTAAATAGCATCGTACTCGATTTCAACATAAAACAAATAAAAGAATCAAGTATCATAAATTCCCCATATAAATTATAAATATTCGTTTTGTTTTTCATGGATTCTAGTTAAATAGATGCACTGGCTATAAATTATATTCGTATTTTATGAGCATATTTTTGATGAAACGATAAGAATATCCAGAATATTTTTCATATTTAAAGCTGGCTTTGTCACTTTTTCTCATAACGATGTAAACATTCACTTACTTTTATTAATTTTCTTTTTAATCTTTCTTGTTTCATTATTTTTCGTTCCATTTTTAACAATTCGTAGCTCTTACAACTTGGCAAATTTCTATATTTTGCACTTCAATCAATATTAATTTCATCTCGAGCAAAAAATCGATTATTTATCGGAGTCAAAACCATAAAATCATGAATAAAACAATAAATGAAAAATGACTATGATTATGGTTTAGAATAATGGTATCAAAAGCAGAAGGTTACAATTCCCTAACTATAAACAAAGTTCGCACATCGGAAATGAATATTGGGTCAATAAAGAACTTAGAAGAGACCTTGGTTGACACAGAATAAGATAGGAGATAGTATCATTATATATATTTATTTATTATGAGTATATGTGTTCCTGAGCATATTACTGGCATAAGGTGCCGTCGGATACAATGCAGTTGTGGAAGAAAACCTGAAGGTCATCGGTATCAGGGTTCTATTTTCCAGTTCTTTTAAATTCAAATTTCTTTTGTCCAATCTATTTGTCTCATTCATATGTATTTGAAAGCTATTTATGTTCTTTTAGACTGTTTATGCTTTTATTATAATTTTATTTTGGTGCATTATTATACTTATTATAAAATTGTATTCAGTTCGGAAGTCTCTTGTTCCAATTCGTACTTCTGCTTATATGTGTATATAATCGTATGATTTTTCAATCGTTGATTAGATGATAAGATTAAATAGCGAATATATATTTAAAATCTGCATTAAATTCAATATAGATAATTAATTCTGTCGTAGAATCTACTCTCTTTTCTGGTTTCGATTGTTGATTTAAAATTTCAAATCAACTATAAGCCAAATGTTAAATTTTTCAGACAATTAAATAGCAAAATAGATATATGCATTTGATACAACAGCGATGCTCTCATTGTTGCTGTTCGATTAATTGTCAATGATCAGAACAAAAAAAACGAGAAAAAATTGGAGCGAATCTTATTTCCTATCTGTTATTCCGTTATGATCCCGAATGTATTTGATTATTGATTTGACGAATTGATCAGATGGTCGCTGATTAAGTTTTTTGTTAAAAACTATTGCCATCAGATTGCAAGTTTTAATTTTTAATTTCGTTTTTTTTAAAAACAATTTTGATTTTATTATATTCTTTAAAAGAGTGAATAATTAATTAAACTAAACTAAATAGTCTGTAGAAATTAAAGACGGACATTTTTTTTATGTGGAAAAATTATTTGAAATACAAAAATAATTGTGCGCTACTTCTTCTGAACTTTTAGACAAAGAAAATGGTTCATTTAATTGAAAATTTTCATTATGCACTACGATGGAAAAGTATCATAAAGGACGATTAGAATCATCTTGACAAAATTCTATGATTCCACTATAATACCAATTTATCGCTTTATTATTTCGAACAGAAAGTTAAAATTTCGAATGAAAATTATTGTGTATTCAGTCAGTGCAAAATCACTTGATAACAAAATCTCTGATTAAACATTAATATTATTTGGAAAACAGATATGGAAAATCAGTGGCATTATAAGAAGTCATTGAATTGAATTATCTTTGATAGTGATAAAGAAAAAATTCATGATAAGAATATGACTGAATCAGTCATTTATTCTTTGTTTACAAAGAAGTAATTAATCGGCACTGGTATCAAAGAAAAATATTTTTAAATTATTAGAATTATCAGGAGCTGTCTTTCTTGCCTTATCTATTATCAGAATCAGTAATATGAAAATTTCTCTTGTGAGAATAAAATCTTTAGATTCGTTCTCTGTACTTTTTTACGAGATGTTTGAGTTCGAATGGAAAGCTCTGAACTTGTATGCTGGAATAGTTTGCTTTATTTTGATTGTTTTTGGCTGAGTGAAAATGAGTATAGAAGATAAGGAGGACGGCAAAAGTTCATGGATTAACAGTAGAATATTTGAATCTTGTTGTTTATGTGATAGTTTTGCAAACAATTGTATTCTTTGTATTCCAGTCTATCGCTCATTTATTTCTTAATCGAAATAATGTTACTTTATTTTCTTGTTATGAACAATTTATTATATCTCTTTTTGATTTTCTGGCTTTCAAGTAAATTTTGATTCTGGCTATTAAGTCAAGTCATCTTGGATTTCTTAAATCAATTGTAATAAATTAACTGCAAAAAAATTCTTGCTTGTTACAATTTTTTTTGAAGTTGTAGAAATTGTTGAATTTTTTTCATGCTCCTGAAATAACAAAGTTCCACCATAATAAAGAGCAGTTTTGTGATGCTTAAATAGTTTACTGTGACAAGTAATTGCCATCCATAATTGATTCTTTTTTTCTTCATCATATACGTTACAATGATAACAAATTATCGATTAATTGCCTCTCCAAACTTCGGTAATTCTTTTTATTTTTCTTTTTCATTCTTTTTAGTCTCTTCTGAGCAATAAATATCTTTTATTACTCGAAATTTCAAACATCACGCTCAAGAAGTGTATTTGATGTCTAACAAAGCTTCGCATGATTGGCAGACATTGGAACGATTATTCAAAATTCGATTTAAAGAAACGAAACCAACTTTACACTGGTTACAAATATACAGTTTCAACGATAATGAGTGAGAGAACGAATAAGATTCTTCCAAAAGATATTTGCTGAATTTCTAAAGACCGGGAAATGAAATCCTAAATATCCTTCCGTAATTTCAGTTTATTGATATACATCTCATTCTCCATATTAAATATTCAAAAAAAAAGATTGTAATAGTTAAACTAATGCAGAATTTATCTTGAGAATTTAAAGAAGTTTTCCGAGGGGACAAATGGTAGCTATTACGATAGATATCGTAACCTAACAGTAATAGATTATTAGGAATAGATGTAATTCTTAGGGAAGTCGAGAAATTTTGTTGGATGAATAATCAAGCTGCTCGAATGAATGGAAGATGTTGACAAATTTAAGCTTTCATAAATTCAATGTTTTTTAAGAATAGACTGGAACGTTATAGCTATTGATGTTCTTTTATACTTTGACATGCTAGATTTAATGGAAGATAAATTGTTAGCCAATTCAGAAGTATCAATTGCGATCGGAATAACTATTTATGTTTGGATCTGAAATTTGCAGAACATTTAGGAATAAGCGAATTAGAAATCGGAACATTATTAGCATTATGTTCTGAAAAGAAGCAGAAGTTATGATAACAATAATGCCGATGAAGACAATAGTCAGTTAAAAGGCGAAATTTTAAAATCGGTCATCGGTGTGAATGTCATACTCTGGCTACTTCTCCTCAGCTAAGAATTAGCCTAGGGTTGCATCGTTTTCTAATCCTTCTTTATTTTCAAACCGTTATATACCGTTCTATTCATCATCGTTCATCATTCTTCTTCAAACGTTACATTAGCCATGATGCTGTCCAACCATGCTTATCTATTTTATCACTCACTGCAGATACTATTTCTTTTGTTTTTTTTTCTACCTTTTCTGTCTTATCATAGGCATTGAAATAACCGTAAAAGTTTACCATGCGCTGATTTAATGCTTATTCTTTTATGATGGTTGTTTGGAGAAGATAAGAAGGTATTATTGAATTTAATCTCTAAACTCAAAGTTCAAAATTTTCGAACTTCGCAATGAAAAGATTGCTGACAGTCAAATGGGTCATAACACTGAGGAAGACACAGCAAGTAGCAGCTAATTTCTTCTTTTGAAATCTTATGCCTAATAAATTAGAGTTTATGGAAAAGTCACATCATTATCAATTCGATGAAGAGTAGTTGCGCAAACTGTCATTTGTATATTTAAATGTATGAACAATTGCAGGGAGCCACTAGTGACAGACGATGAGTTAAGATTCTCATTAACCAGGACTCATTTGTGTTTGTGTGTGTGTGTGTGTGTATGTGTATGTGTATGTGTTTATGTGTATGTGTATGTGTATATGTTTATGTGTCTGTGTATGTATGTATGTATGTGTTGTATGTTGCGTGTTGTGTGTTGTGTGTTGTGCGTTGTGTGTTGTGTGCTGTGTGTTGTGTATTGTGTATTGTGCTGTGTGTTGTATGCTTTGAAGAATTTAGAAAATTGCGGAATCGAATTTTTGCGTTGAAAAAGAGAACTGCTAGTCATTTGAATAACTAATTCATTTTGCATGCACAATTCGCAAATTCTGCCATTAAGTTTGCCATGAAAAATTTGTGGCATAAATCGATCATCTCTGATACTTTCATATAATTTAACCTTTTCAAAGGCACTAAGTTCATCAATGCATCTATGATTTGGCGTCAGAAGAATTCGGTAGTGTTGAGTTTTTTTTTAATTAAACTATCATTTATAGCCAAAATTTATAAATTTCATGTAGATTACTGTATTTGTCATCTGTTAATCGCGTATATTCAATTCACTATTCGCAGAATTGGATCTTATAAACGGAATCTTTTATGTTTTCAGTGAAATTTCTAGGCGACTAGCAATTTTTTAAGAGACAGATTTGTCTGACTGGTCATCTCGACAGAAGATTGTCTTGAATGAAACTTGAATAGCAATATGAGAGGAAGATATATAATATTTAAGAATAGATATTGCTGTTGATTTCTTATCTTTGATTTTATAAATTTTCATTTTTAATAAGATCTATTCCATGATTTAGTGTTCTTATCTTCATAGTTGTGGCTGTCCTATATATTACTTGGATTATTGAAAGAAAATCGTAAAATTGGCTATTAATTTTTTTGTTATATTTGCTCTTTTTCGATTTTTCATTAGTGTATTCGTAGCTATTTAACATATTTAGTGCGATTTTCTAAATTTTTTAGTTAATGCAAATATATTTTACTCATTTCACTGTTATTGCTCATTTGACACAATGAGACATATCACTCGAATTTTATGAAGGATCTTATGAGAATCATCATTGATTTCATCCTGTAAAGTAATACATAGTAATTGATTTCGATATTAGTTTACTTTGCATCTAAATTTTTGTTGTCTTCTAATTACATTTTATTAATTTTTCAGTGATATATCAATATTTAACCAATTAAATTCATACTGTTTCGCTGATGCATAGGAGCATATGAATCTGAAATTTTAGAATCTTCGTTTGTGTTATCTTTATATCTATAGTAATTATATGCAGACTATTTCATATCAGTAATAGGTGAAAGAGATACTTTTTGTTAATTTTCTAATTCTATTTCATATATTTATTACATTTGCAATCAAATAGTAAAAATGCTTTGAAATATTTTATATTGCAGAGGCAAAGCAAAAGAATAATCGAGAAGAATTAGGTTGTAAAACGGAAGTTCTTGATGGTGGAAAAAAGATGAGCGAATATTTAAATGGAAATTAGGACAGAGGACGAAAAATGCAACAAAGTAAAGAAATGAACCTGAAAGGAGTCCTAAATATATTCTTAACATCATATAAAATAGAGGTTGCAACAATGTTTTTGAAAATTGATTTTGGTCGCGTTGTGAATATTATGAAGTTCGAAATCTCGAGAAATTTCAAATAGAAAATTAAACCCATTGCAGCTGTGTTTTATTGATTTTATCAGGGCTTTATTGTCTTATTTTCAGTAATTTCTTAAGCGATATTTATTATGGATTTATTTGCAAAAATATCCGACAAAATCATATTGCCCTTCGTATTTTAGAATTATCCATGGACAAAGATTATTTGATTATTAATTAATAAGCATTAGTGACCAACGCAACACTTTTGATAAATCCTATGTAAACTTTTCGTCGTACTTATGCGGTTCTATCTTTGTTGACACTTTCTTTAGCATATGAAGTAATAAAAAAACTTACTAAGCTGTGCTCTAATTTTTATGTGTTGACCATTCATAGATTTGTGTTTCAATTTTTATTTACTGAAGGCGTAAAATTTTTTTGATCTCATCTGTATCTTTGGATTTGCTTTCCTAATGCTTCCAGCAATTAATTTTTCGATCTTTAAATTATCAAGTCTTTCAGATTAGTAAGTTTAAATTACTAAATTATTTCATAAATTTGATAACTCTAAAAAGATGGAGATGGAAGAGCTTTCTCGGTTATAGCTAATAAATTAT
This sequence comes from Dirofilaria repens, assembly GCA_008729115.1. NCBI lineage: Eukaryota > Metazoa > Nematoda > Chromadorea > Rhabditida > Onchocercidae > Dirofilaria > Dirofilaria repens. Next base: position 944,593 of record SNRZ01000011.1, read on the forward strand.
TAGGTACTTCGTCACTGAAACAGAATCACAAAAAACAAAAATTTGCATAAACAGAATTTCTGGTATTTCTTTTTTGAGATACTATTTGAAGCTAAGAATTTTGCAATTATAATGTACATATGATACTTTTTCTGTTTTGTTTTGAATTATAAAAATTGAGTTAATATCTTTGGATATACATATTCAAACAAGTTCTAAACTTAATGAATTTGGACAGTTAAAATTTAGTCTCTGATTATATTGAATTACTAGTTGGATAATAAAATCTCTTGAAGCCTGATTTTTGATGATTGAATCTACTGCATCATTTATCGATTATTTAGACCTTCTGATTTTGAAAAGATGATTCTATCTGCTGTGTTAAGCAAACAAAGTGTTTATTAGCAATTTAGCAATCATTTGGTAAGGAATGATATAGTTTGGTAATTAACGAGATTGTCTTCTTATTCAATACATTTCACTGCTCGATTGTTGAAAGTTCTTGATACTCTTATACTTTTAGATAGTATGTTAAACCATTGTCGATCATTTGATGCATGCGAGATTTCCAGCAAAAGTCAGTGCTTATTATGATAAAATGAATGAATTATCCACTGAGAAATTTGAGATCCTTCTCAGTAAAAATCAAAAAAGTTTTTACATTTATACGAAGTTTGTAAAGAATATGATAGCATATATACATATACATATACATATTATACATATATATATTGACGTTTTGCAAGAGTATGATTATGTTATGAAATATATAACAAATATACAGAAGTAGCGCAAGAACTAACTTGATTAAATGACATTTAAAGATAGACCTGTCTGTCTATTATTGGTTGCTTAAATTACCGGGTGAAACGACGAACGAAAATCTGCAACGAAGACTGTAGAATAGGCTAATTCAATTCTACCTCAAACAATCGCAAATTAAGCCGAACTGTAATGCTGTGCTATGCTGTCCCTTAGTTTTATAAATTATGTTGCTTACAAGTGCGTTTGCTTCTGCTCTCCAAATATCTTCTAGATTAGTATTTATCTGTAAAATATTTCGTTGAACTCTAAAATTTTCTGACTTCTTATTTTAATTTCTCCATTGTTATGAAAAAAAGTGGAAAAACATTCGTTTTTAAGAATTTATGTATTAATTGTATATCTAAGTTATTTAGGATTTTATATATTTGCTTTGAAAAGAATCTTGAAAAAACTGAAACAAACTTAGCGATGATTCGATGTTACATTTCGATTAAAACAGCTTGCTTTTTAAGAAGTCTCAAAAATAATGGATGGGATTAGTTATTCATTTACTAAATGGCTAGACATTTCGTACAATTATTTCTTTCCATCTTATTTAATTAAGAAAACTGATTAATTTTCTCATGTCTTTATCTCCTCTCTCTCTTGCTCTGTAATTACGTTTAAAAACTGAATCGCAATTCAAATGATGCTTCTTATTTCATAATTTTTCCAAAAATATGCAATTGTGCTTCAATTATTAAATATGGTGTGAATACGATCATCGTCAATTCAACAATGAGCCTTTCCAACTAATTCATCAATCTTCACATTTTTATGAGATATTCATTTAAGTCAATTCAATTTAATGATAAGAAGGAGCGATAAAAAAGAGAGAAAAAAACAATACGTAGATTATAATTGATTTTAGATGCAATTTTTAAACCTCTAATCACTAGTTTTTAATAAAAGATCAATGGAAAGAAATTTGACAAGGAAAAATTTAATAAAAATTCGTAGAAACTCACTTGAATTTAATCAAAAACATTTTACGATATCAGCGTTGAGATATTTGTTTTGTTATATTTTAGAATAGCAAAAAATTGTTTATAAATATACAAATGCGAGCTATTTATGTATTACGTATTAATAACAATCTGAAAATAAATCGTGTTGACTATTCTTATTAGATCTAAATACATTAACTAATCTAAAAAAATCCATAAATTCCGATATTTCGAAATAAAAAAAAACGAAGGTGAATTTTTAATTAATTAAAATTGCCTTCACAATGTTTGTAGTCTTTATAATTAATTTAGGATCTTCGAATAACTTAAATGTATAATTTCAGAATAATTTTGGAATAAAAAAAAGACTGTGTCATTGAAAAATATGCATCAATCATGCTGAAAGAATGTGTAGAACCGGAGCCAGATTATGTTAGTTTTTGTTTTGACATTTTAATATGCTCTTTTGAAATCGACGAACAAAGAAATTTCATGAATAATAGTTTTAATAGCTTTAGCAATTCATTTTTTCTTCTAATAATTCATCGAAACAATTTTTGAATAACTATTTTCAATAACAGAAACAAAATTTTACTCTAAAATGTTTGCTCTTTCAGTAGAATATTATCTAAATATGAAAATTAATTTTCGTAATTTTAATAATGTCCTCATTTACAGTACCGAATGCTTATATCCTCAAGATTTAGTTGTAATCAACAGTCTTGAGATCTTTTGATTTGAAAATCTCATTTATAATCTAAATATTTTTATAGCGAATATTTCAAATTGTTTAAAAATCTTGTATTTGCTATTTTGCAACTTCGTTTGGCCATCAAAAGATTTAATGATTGCATAAAAAGTGACATTTTATTTAAACGTCTGGAGCATATTATGAAAATAGAAAATTTGAAGAAAATTGAAACTGAAAAAGCTGAAAAGAGAACTCGAGCTATTCTATATAGTGGAATTTTTAAGACTTTAAGAAAAGTGTGATGGATGATTTTTTTTTTTTGTATGACTTATCGATAAAATTGTAATAATTATTGAATATGTAAAAATTGAGGAAATCATAAATGTTATAGTGGCAAGATTATTTTGAGACTTGCGGAACTTCAAGCTCAAAAGTTTTGACGTCATAAATTATAATATTCTTGAGTCTTAGCGCATATGCTTAGATAGATAATTTTAATATGATAAATTCTGCTGATCAATTATACGAATAATATTATAAAAAGTAACATTGCATAAGACTGCAGCTGCGCATACTTTAAATATAAAAAGAAGACATGCATAAACTCATCTATACGTCGTAGCTTCTTTAGCAAAACATCTTTTATCCCTTACATTTCCATTTTTTACCGTATTTCCAGCAACCGATATTGTATTGAAGAATGATACGATACTCTTGCTTTTAATAGCATTACTACATTTCATCTGAGATGTTAATTTGACATTGCGTAATGTATTTACTTTTCAAAAATTAAAAAAATTTAGCAATCATTTTTGAATTGCTTTGTAATGGATTAAAATTAAACGAAACTTTAGCATTTCAGTAGCAGTAATGTGATCAATTTGCATCTTTCATTTTCATATTCTTTAATTAATTCCAGGCTGTTTTCAAACGTATAAATAAATGCATAATGCGCATTTCAATTCATCCCTGTAATCAATAATCAAATTGAACATCCGTTTAGAAACAAGCAACAAAGGAATACTGTTGAGCACCGTCTCCTCTTGTAAAAGATACTATGTCCGGAAATTGCGTCTCGGTAGTTTATCTGTCTGCTTGTAAATTGAAAAGACAAACACATCTCTGAAGAGACATAGGACAAAAATTTCTTATTTTCACGAACTGTGCTCCATCTATTCCGCCATTAAATATCAGAGAGACAAAAACCAAAACTTCTTAAAATCTTGAGGCAAAATAGAAGACTTTTCACTTTTGTAGAATTTACTCATGCGTTTCATTAAATTTCAAAAACTTCAATCCGTTCCCTGATTAATTAAGATAGAGCTGCTAGTGAGCAATGAAATGGTTAATAGCTTGAAGTGGTTTGTGAACTTTATTTCCTGAAAAGAATATCACTTTAGAATATTGCCATATTCAGAAGTATTTCTGTAATTTTCCTAAAAAACTTCTTGTTTTTATTCAAAGAAATAATTATCTTTTGTCCTTAGTTTTAGCGGAAATTCAGACTTCTTTTTTCACTCATATATTCTATTCTGATTCTTCTATACCAATGTTCATAGATCCTTCACGAAGTATCTTTTTTGCGGAAAAAGACGATACAGCATGTCATATGTTAAATGAGTCTTTTAGCAAACTCACTAATTGATATAATTGCTATTCATTTAATTAGATTCTTCTATTCTTGTTGAGATTTCATTTCTTCTCACCACTATATCATAAAATTGTTCTTCAATGCTACTATTGTTTTAAATTAAATATGCAATAAAATGACAAAATATCGCTAACAAAAAATCTGGACATTCACTTAACATAAATATTTTTGAATTTTTGAAAACTGTGATAGTTATAATTTTGTCACCGGTGCAAAGTTTTAGTCCAGTTTTATTTTTGCTAATTTCTATTCATTTATCACATCTTTTCTATAAGAGAAATTAGAGAATAATAGTAATCATTCATTACTTATTTTTGTTATTTATGACTTATTTAATTTTAATGCATCTTTGCATTTGAAAAAGCAATTTGAGAAATAAAAGTAGTAGTAAATAACATTTTTGCCTTATGTACGAATGATTTTAGAAATGAAAATTATGTTAAAATTAAGCCTCAACAATGCGTATTCCACACTTTTTTCTTCTATATTACTTTCTTTCTTTCTTTCTTTGTTTTTTTGTTACTAAAATAATAATTTGGAAAAGTTATAATGCAATTCCTGAAAGATTAAAAATAATCTTACTTTTGAATTTATTCAACATACGAATAAGTTAGTTTTAATTCCATTTTCATTTTTTGAAATGCAAATAAATTTCCCTTATTTTGTTTGTTTCTAAATTTATTATTCATAATCAATCTTTTCCATTTATAATACCGGAAATTTCGATCAGAATATTCTATGTATTAAGATATCAGGTATTGGATTTTGTGGATTATGTCAAGATCTACTCATACTAGAAAAACTGAAGTTCAAAAAACAATGCTTTTCAGTGTAAGATAATCTGAAAGTTTTTTATTAATATTTTTTTAGTTCAAATATGACATCTCCTTGATAAAAGTTAATAATTTCTGTAATGCAGCACAGTTTTCCTTAGCGTTTTTGAAAAATTATGACCTAATAGCAGTAGCAAAGATGGAAACATTATTAAATTTCGATCATTATTATTCTCATTTATTCACAAATTTTTGATATTTCGGTTACAAATTAGGTAGCATGTTTGAACGATCGTTGAAATTAGCAGTTGAAACGACGTATTAACATAAAATCACGAATTGTTTCAGAGATGTTTTCTCATTTCTCTTTACTACTATAAGAATTTAAATACTTTTCTAAAATTTCAGATTATTAAAAAATAAAAGGATTTTGTTTTATGTGAAGTTCCTTGAGACTCTCTAATACCGATTTGCCAATGCATTTTTTAGTTTCTTCAAATTATTGTCCAGTTGCTGCATTTCCACTGTCCAAAACATTATTCAACTCTTACCTCGAAAAAACTATTGTCTTTGCCATGCATGTGCTTCATTGGAATTTCCAATTGAAAAATAACTTATTAATTTTAATATTTTAAATTTTTTTGATGATTGCAGTTTCGAAAGAAATTTCATTTAAGATTTTGATATATCTAATCAACTCGTATTTTTCTACAAAAATTTTGTATTATAAGTTGTTTTCACTTTACTTCTGATTATTTTTAGTGGGAATTCCATTGATTTATTTTATAGAAATTCCGTTGATCGTTGTCGCAAAATTTAATGTACATTGCAAAAACATTTTACTGTCACTCATATCACTATTTTACTGTTTGTGTTCTAACTATCAATTGATAAATTCAAGCTTATCATGGTAATAAATGAAGTAGAAACAGACTGTTTTAATGACTTATGAGCGCGTTTCAGCTATATGGGTAAAAACCTGAAATTTTAAAAAACATGCAGTGCACACAGTACGCAATACAAGTTTTCTTGTCATTTTATACCTGCGCCGGAAAGTTAAATAATAGCTTCAATACTATGTGGTGGGGGGGGGGGCAGAGAAATTTGTCAAGTAGTTTCTTTGTTTTGATGAGTGTTGTCATATGCGAGCTAAGTGTACTACATTTAATATTTTAATGAGTGTTTGGAATGATATAATTTTCGTTCTTTTGCTCATTTTTCAGTTAGTTATCTTTTTAATTTATTGTTCGAGGAACAAGCAGTAGAAGTAAATTTCGAAATATTTAGCACTTCTTCAATCATAAAAGCTATTAATGAAGCATATATATTGCGTGTTTTTATAATTTTCATGAAATCTTTTACTCCTATATATATACATTTAACGTTTTCTAGCATAAATTTTTGGAAATAAACACATTTTAACATAAATCAATAAAATGATAAATAATTTCGTTCAAAAAGTTTGAGACTTTTGAAAGTTTTCCGGATTAATCACATCTGAAGAAAGAGAGAGAAAAGTGAAGATAAGTTCAATCAAAATTATATTGATAACCTCTTCGTTCCGTCATTATTCAAAATGATTTGATTGGATGTTAAAAAATTTTTTATTTAATTCATGATCCTCTTTTACAAATTTAATTCAAAAATATTTCAGACTGCGATACATTTGAAAACAAGCGCGTTTTTCAAAAATTCTTCGTCCTCGAAATTTTTAATAAATTAGTAAAGGAATTTCCTTAAAGAATTTTAGAATATTCAAAAAATTTTTGAGGAAAATCAGCAGTATACTTGTTCATTTAAGCATAGCTTACAATACTGAACACTTATCGACCAAATAAGACTATCAAATTCCTATCGACCTTGATACATGCTCAATTTGAATCAATTTGATGAAGTCCTTGAGAAGAAAAAGGCTAGAATTACGAAGGCAAGAACGACAAGTTATTTTGCGAATTAATGCGTAGAGAAGTTATTCGTACTGTCTCCTTCATCATCATCTGTTTTGTCCGTTCATTTCATTTCATTTCATTCTAAATTAACTGCAGAAATAAATGTATGTGCTATTCACTGAAATAAATGAACAATGTCTTACACATCATTGCTGATAGCTCAATTCCTTCTTCATCTTTTTCTTTATATTTTCTTGATGACAATTAACAATTAACTGATATGTAAACTAATCTCAAGAACTGACAAATATTCTTGCTTGCTTTTTGTTGATTGGATCAAAAATTATTTTCAGTGATTTTTTTCTTTTAATTTTCATTGCTAAAATTTCATTAGAAAATGAAAATTTTGAGGGAAAGACAATGATTTCAGGTCATGTCTATATAAATCATTCTCTGCAAAAAAAATTAAGTTGTCATTTTGTTAATGCATATTGGCCAGGTATAGAAAAAAGTCGGAATGATCCCAAGAAAGGAATTTAATGTTTAGAAAAAATATTTATTTTCATCGAGCTGCATTTATCAAGTATAGCACTTTACTACATTATATATCTTTTTAGTTGCTTTGTTTATCTCAATTCTCTATTCATATCTACAGATGTACCTTTATATTTACAAATTTCCATTGAATATTTTCAATTTTCCTATGCATGAATCTCTACTATTTCAAGAAGCTCTCAATACACAAAGTTTATTAATGATCTGAAGTTAATTGATAAGTTATCTTTCGCGAGATAAAATGTAGAAATTTAATAAATAGATGCTTCTTTTAAATCATATAATAAAATAGAAAATTAAGAGAAATTAGTTGTCCGAAACAATATTACTGCTTAGAAATCGTTAAGTGATTCTTAATAACACCGAAGTATTTTTCTTGTTTTGGATCATCAGTCGAATAGAATTTCTACAGACCTGAAGCGTGAAACATGAATACAAAAATGAAATCATCTTTTCAAAATAATTTCAAAATTCATACTTAACATTGCTTTCAATGTATATATATTCTCATTACCTGAAAAAACGAAAATTCCAAGACTTCATTCTCGCATTATTTTATTTAGAACTTTATTAAATCATGTATTTACATTACATTCAGAAGCTTTTCACTACAGAACTTTTTAAAAGGATTTATATATTTCTGATAGATCTTTCATTGCCATCCATCATTCTCCACATTATATTTTATGATCAATTAAAAAATAATTTTGTTGTATAAAAACTGTAATGAAAAGTTAAGTGAGTCTTAGAATTAATCGAATAGAAAGTTTTTTGATAGTTTTGTCATTTTAGATTTGAGATTCTTCTATAATTCAGTTAATGTCAGCGCATTTACGCATACATTTCTTCAGTTTCAAAGAAGCGAATGTTGCTTTTTATACAAATATTAAAATAAATCTATTATATTCGTCTGATGATAAGACGCAATGCTCTGATTATTGACAATAATAGATCCATTAATCATCATTATCTATAGCATTTAATTGAGAAATAATCAATGCTACAATTTATCAGGAAGCATTTTTCCAGACAATTGATAATTTGTAAAAGGTTTTGAATGATTTCCAAACGCTTCTCAAGAAGATCTCATTCTTCACTATCAATAATCCTCAGATGTATCACTATTTATGGCTACTTCCCTTTGCAGATTCTGAATTGCTGCTGCATATTCATGATTTATTCATGATTACGCTGCAATTATAACTGTCATCCATGGCAGCTGCGTAAACTTCGAAATTCTCATTATTATCATACCATTGTCAACACTTGTATTAAGCATCAAATGGTAGCTTTTCATATAGTCTATTTTACCTCCTCTCATGTGTTTATTAGCATATAGATATGAAATTAGGTCATCAGATTTATTGCACAGTAATTGAATTCATAGTGAATGTTCAGTACAATAATGTATTGATTATTTTTTCATTAAACTTAGGAAACGGTTTCTTGAAATCTGAAATTGGTCATGTCAGCTTGATTTTAACTTTCAAAAAAAAAAAAAGAAATTAAAATGATGGTTAAACGAATTAACATCAGTTTTGCTCATCTGTCTTGAAGTTAAATGAAATTTTTTTTTAATTTAAAATATTTTAAGAGAATCTTTTTGCATTATTTTGTAATATAAACAGCCTGCTGTAATATCGCCGTTTCTTGTTACAGGTATTCCATAATTTTTATAAAATTATAATAAGAAAATCTCTAAACAAATTACATAAAAGTTAATTTTCCACTCTTAATCATTTTATCTATATCACTGTGAAATATTAAAATATGATATAATCTTGCTAACTTATTCCACTTTTAACAAGGACGGATTGGTACGAACAAATTTAAGGAATTTTTATTAGCTATTTTTGTGCATTCTGAACATTAGCAGTACAATAAGTTATCATCGCTCAGCCTAAAATATTTCATCTCTTATTGTTTCACTTATTTCCATTAATGAATTAATATCAAAAACTTTGACAGATTATTACAGCTAACTGGTTTAAGCAGAACAAGTACGTCTGCGAAAATAACGCGTTCTGCTGTTGTGATAATATTGATGTTACCAAAACTCAGCTCGTATTGTTATCTATTTGAAATGTAATTAAAATATAATTTATGCTCATTACTGCATTTCTTCACATTTTGAAACAGAGAAACTTGACAGATTATATAAGTAAGACTAATGGTATGTATTTCAAGACACATCATCAGAAATTAAATAACCACATGTTTTCAAATTTAATGGTAAACTTTTATCAATACACAAATCTTTAAATATATCAACTTTTAATTTCTCGTTGCGCACAAAATATGACAAGTTTGCTCTGCCTAATATGCCAGTGAAACATAACACTTTCACTTGAAATGAGAAACAATATATTACTCTCGTAAGAAATTAAAATTTCATTTCATTTTCAATTTAAATCTGGCTTTTGTTGCCATTATTTTATATTCTTTAACTTTTTAAGCATATCGACCCTATATTCTTTTATTAATATTTAAATACCATTTGTTTAAAATTTTCTTGCTTGTAGAGAATACAGTTTCAATTTGATATTCAAATACGCTGCAATATTGTAACTTCTGTTGGAGTTTAATTTCATTATAATTAGGAAGAATTCATATTAGTGAAATAAAGTTTGTTTAGTTATTTTCATCCACTCCAAGCATTCTATTTTTTTTGGTCATTTTAAAATGCTTCTTTAATTTTAATCAAATTTTAGTATTTCTTGTGATTTTTTTGCCAAGATGATTTCAAATCTTCAGATGTTGTTAAATCCGAATACTTTTTTTTATTCTATTTTTTTTTTTTTTTTTAAATAGAAAATTCCCAAAAATTCCGAGATAATTTTAAAGCATAGTTTTTGCTTTGAATGAATTTGAAAAGTAGTTTCTGCTAGTCATTAATGGCAATTTTTTTTTGTTAAATTTTTAGATATTTGTCTAAAATTCAAATATATACATGATAACAGACCTGAATGATGTCGGCATTATTCTTCGTCTTCCAATACTTATTCTTCGAGAACAATTTTGCTCTAAATTTAAGAAAAGTTTGTGAACAACATAAATAAAATGAAAATTTTCTTCGTTAATTAATGACTTATCCCCTTTCTCAATTTTTTTTGATTCCCATGGAAAGGTCATTTTGACAGACTGAAAAAAATTTTGATGAATTATTGTCTTTTGTTTTAAATGAATGCATGAAGAAAGGAAGCAGAAGACACTTTCATCTTACCTTTATATCTTAGTTCCAAAAAATTTGAAAAGAATTTTTTTTTTTGTTTCTGATGAATGTCTTGTTCTACGCAAATTTTCTCACAAATATTCTGTTTCATTTTTCTGTACATTAACTGCTTGCTTTTAGAGTTATTTGCTGCTATCAATTAACTTTTTAAATCAAAAACAATGAACTTTTTCTTTTCTTAAGCAGGTAAATTATTTGTTTAAAAAAAATTGCTTTATCGTCTTCTGTACTTTCCTTTTTTCTCTCAGCTTATTTTAATTGAATGATAAAAGAAAAGAGATCTTTGTTAAAAAATTTATGACATTGAGGATTATCTTGTTTTCTTCTCCCATCGCAGTTTTCCCACTTCTTTTTCTCTTTGTTTTTTATTTTGGCATGAAAACTTGACATTTGACCCTAAAATTCGATTACTCATTCATTTTTACTATGTACAATAGATATGAATGAAATTATTTTCGTGATTGTTTTAAATAAATATCTTTTATGAGAACTTTAAATATCTTTTATAAGCAAATTCTCCTGCGTTCCAAATAGATTTTTATTTGTTAATTGATAGATGTAGAGAACAACTCAGAAAAGTCACCATTTATGGTAGATCTAAAACGACTTTCATTTCCCATCACTGAACTTTTTTCCTTAATGTTCTATTCAAATTCAAGTCATCGTTGTTATTGTTACTACAACCATCCCATAACAAACTATGAACCGATACATGCGTCTGACATTGAAATCAAAAAGAAAATTCGAATAAAAAATTCATAATTATTCAAACCTCCTGTTTCTCTTTCAGTAACTCGCTGCTATATGAAAATGTTATCGTTAGAAAAGTTCCTTTTATTTAACAATTTTAATGAGAAGAGAATCGAAGAATACATCATCAGTTATCAGTTATAAATTTTTGAGAAGATTTTAATATTTTTGCAAAACAAGACAACTTTTTCCCAAAGATTCTCATTTACTAATTCTTTTTCTGCTTTGATGATAAAAATCATCGACAGTTAAATTCCAAAAATTTGAATGTTTTGTTTCAATCAAAAAGGTGAAATCAAAAAATTTTTTGAAAAAAGAAATGGATTCAAAAATCAAAGGTTGTAATATGAGTAGAAAAAAATGGCTTTTTATAAAATTAATTTACTGTATTGGGTATTTCTGGATATTCTTAGTTATATACTAATTACTATTTCGAATTATTGAATTTTTCTATTACAATTAATTTTTGTTATACTTCCTTGTTTGTTAACGTCTATTTTTCTTTAAAGGATGTTGGAAAGTAAAAAAAGCTTTGATTTTTAAAAATAACGTAAGAAATTCGTATTTTCAGGTCAATAAATTTTGTGTTAATTGTTGTAAATTTCATTGGTTTAAGAAATTGCATTTAAAGAAATCTGATTTTCAAATATGAATTGATACACAAGAATTGTCCTTAGTTTTTCATTCAAACAGAATATTCGAGATTCTCCGCTATTTCATTTTAATTTTGAAAGAAATGAAAGATTTCTCGATAATTTTTGCTTCTTTTTATTTTAGCATTGAAGATAATAAACTTCAATACTATGATTTTTCGGTATTTAAAAAAATTATTATCTTTGCTTGTAAATTGAGGGATTTCTTCTTGCTGTGAAGAAAATCCAGTAAAAATTATAATTTTTATTTAGTTTAAGTATATGAATTATAATGGATATATCTTCCCGTCTTCTCTATTTATTTCTATGAAAACAATATCATCTGTCATTAACCGAGTGCTTAAATCTATGATTACCTATTAAGGTCAGCAGTTGACCTAAATATTTCAATGCATGAAGATGCATCGTAGTTTTCAGTGAATTAAAAAATCTTACCTATGAATAATTCTGAATTGGTTCGTTAGCTAAAAAGATTGATTGAATTATGGTAGAGATTTGTATATTTTTATTACGTTATAATGATTTGGAATTATAAATCTGAAGAAGGGGGAGGGGAAGAGGGAAGGAAGAAGATAGGGGGTCAATATATTGGCATATTGTTCAGGATGACCTCTTTTCAATTGCTCGAACAGGACAATGGCATGACATCTCCAAATTGTCCACTCTTCCTACTTACATATGTATGCTTCTCGCAAATGCATTGTCGCTATTTTAATAGTTCGTCTTACGTTTGTTTGCTGATTGGAAAAGGCAATGTTCGTTATATTCACTTTTGTTTATTTATTTCCGGTTCACTTTAGAAAGAAGAAAAACCATTCGATTACATCTCATTTCAAGCTTATTTAAATTGAAAAGTCTGTTGGTCTTCTTTATTCTTCATTATTTTAGTATTTTAGTATACAACAATCTCTCTCTCTCCTTTCTTTCCCTCTTTGTCTCTCCTTTCTTTCTCTCTTTCTCTCTCTCTCTCCCTCTCTGCCATCAAATGGAAAAGGTTAAAATTTAGTGCGGCGCTAATTTAAAAATTATTCAATAATTTAATGCATTAAAATAATTGAAATTTTGTTAATAAATAACTACATATAGCACTCAAATACATAATTTTGGCTCGAACATTGAAATTTCTTTCAGGAATGGTATCATTCAAAAATATTGCAACTTTTTCTACTTCTTCCCACATTGTTTCTCTACATATTTTCATATCTTTGCTGAATTTAAAAAGAAAAACGTTTTTAAACTTCTGTATCTTTCATTTTTCGTCATTTTGCTAAGTGGCATTCCCTGAATTTCTAATTATTTATAAATTTCAGCCGTTAAGTGATTCGGAGTTCATCAGTTACAGCAGTATTCAACAAACAACAGGACTGAGAATTTTTGAAACTGACGATTTACCACTGCATCGTGATTTCATATCACGGCACGCAGTTATGGTACGATCTCGACAATTATCCGAGGTGTGCTTTTTTTTTTTAATTTTACTGAAACAGTAATCAGTCTAAAATGTAACTGATATTTCAGTGAAAATTATTATAGAGATAACTGAAAAGGGGTGAAATAAGTGAGTGGTAAAAGAAATTTTTAACGAATTTGTAAAATATAAATTCAAATATTAAGTGATAAATGTGACGTCTAACAATACTATAATGGATTGATTTATAATAAAAATGGTTCTTACAACAGTCCTATGTCCCAATGTATTCCATCTCCTTCTCTATTAATAAAAAAAATTTTTCCTTTTGTTTCTTCAATATATTTTGTGGCAAATGGAAAAACTTTTCTTTTGCCATGAAATTTAATTTTTAAGAAGCAGAAAGCGCTGCATAAGTTGTGATTAATTTTCAGTTTTTACAATAAGTATCTATTCAAATCCTTATTTATTATTCCTTTTTTTCCTTTTAAATTTAAAATATTTTTATCTGAGAAAGAAAGAATCGAAAATGATATTCAATATAAATGAGAGAAACAACAACACACTGGCATATATTCTTTTGATGAGTTAAATTAATCATTCAATTTTTAACGAATTTGTAAAATATAAATTCAAATATTAAGTGATAAATGTGACGTCTAACAATTTTCGGAGTTCGAAGCTTGAAACTTTTGAATTTAAAAAAATCGACCAATGCAAGGATCAATGATTTAGTCGTAGACATAACAACCATAAATAAACCTCATAAAATTCCAATTATTAGATGTAAGTAATAGACAGTAATTTTTCAATAGTAAACGAAAATATCTTTTGAAAATAATGCTAATTTATCTTATAAATGAGCAGCTGTTATTTGTTCAAAACCTTTCCGGTCCTGATCTGCATAATGGGAATGAGAAAATAAAACTGATATCTAATTTAGACAACTACATCCAGTACAATCATGCTTGCGTAAAATCTAATTCTGATGATATTATGAACATCCTCTAAAATAACGTTTGTAATTAATTTAACCGAGATTCACCATGCTATTTATCCTTTTAATTCTACTGAAATTATATTCGTTCATCTCAGTCAATATTTAATACTTTCAAATCATTAAATATTGCGATTTGTTTTATTCTTATGCTATCTGTATCTATATTATCTTAAATTTAATCAATATGATTAACTTACATTTTGATAGTTTAAAATTATTTGTCGGATTCTTCAATATATTATTAGCTCAGAAGTTGCATTTTATTTTTAGTTGTTTTTTATGCTCAATATAGATGTCGTATGAGCATTCTCAGTTCTCACTTTGTAAAATTTAACTATCTTTATTTTTTGATTACGATATCGCTAATGTCGTCGCAACAGTTGCCTAAAACTTATAAATAATTTATCAATAATATCATCATTTGTGTCCGTTCTATTATTTCCTTTTCAGTAAAATAACAATTTTGTGAATCATTCACATTCAGTACATCTGAATAAAATGCATAAACGATTAATACAAAAAAAGAATGGCGTTGAAAAAAATCTTCAATTTTTTTTCTGTGTAGCACTCATCTATAATTCTATTTAGAAATTAGAAAGGAACTATTTCTACTATCCTCAGTTCTATTAGCATCAAATATTATTTCTCAATTTCAATCGTTCTAGGCCTTAATTTCAAACAACTGTTGTTTGTCAGTTCAAAATTTTGTTCCATTTAAATTATTGACTGAGTTATAAGGCAGTTATCAGAAAATATTACTTACTAATCAAATGAACTACTAGTTTGCTCTTCCTCGGTATCATCTAAAGGAAATTTTGATAAAAATTTAATAGTCGCTGTCATCTGGAAAGGATTCGATGAAATGTAGATTGTAGCATTGCTTTTCAGCGAATTGAAGAATGCTTTTCATAGTGTGAATTTGATTTACTACACTCCAAACATTGCATATAAACTTAGTTATTAGATCAGAGACATTATTTACATGTGAAATGATCGAAAATATTTAGGTGAGAATCACCTAGTACGTCAGATATTCTCACATTCATCTATATTCGTTTTATTGATGAATCATTTGACTGAGAATATTCGAAATAAAGTAATTTTTCATAATAAATTTTAATATTATGAATTTACTTAGGTATCAGAGATATTTCTACAACATGAAATATTTTGATTATTTAAATATATTTATATTACAAAATTCTTTCATCATTTTTCAACAGTATATTAAATTATATAACCTGGTTTGATGAAAAGTGTATTTAGTTATTTTAAGTCCGGTCTTCATCAATGATAATATCATCTTCTAATGATATATTTGATTTTCGAATGGACCAAATATTAAACTGTTGAAAAAAACATACACGTAATGAAATATCATTGATCTATTTTTCTAAACGTAAGTAAATAGATTATAGTTAAATATAATAAACTGTTTTATATAATAATAGTTGAACTATAGACAACAATTAAATAGTTAATTATTGGATTATGAGAGAAGTTTTCGAACTGCACATCTATTTGAATTGAGGAAACCAAAAATACGAAAATACGAATAATTAAAAGTCCAAAAATTCATCGATTTCTAGTGTCCTTCGATTTTCCCACTAAATTTTAATAGTTTTTCCGAAGAAAGGTCTAAAGTTTGCTCTTAGCAAATAATTCAATCATTTACATATGATGAAAATAATATACACAGGTGAAAATCTTTCTGTACGAAGAGAAGGTGTTTGAATATGGAATGTTGTAGCAAGTAGTCGCAAATTATTCGAATTTGATATTTGTTCACTTCACTAGTACTGTGGAATTATAGCAAATTCAGTCAATTGTGTCAAAAACCCGAAGTTTAACCTCTTGAATGATCGATGAAATTGAAACTAATGAATGATCGATGAAATTGAAACTAATGAATGATCGATGAAATTGAAACTAATGAATGATCGATGAAATTGAAACTAACTGTGCATTCATTTTATTTTCGATGCTATCTCATATAGCTCCTTCATTCTCGTATTACGCTAAAATATTCGATTTTTTCGAAAAATCTATGTTCAAATTAAAGCTTCAAAAGCACCAGTTCATCTTTGATGGAAGTTTAAGAATGAATAGCATTCAAAGAGAAATTTGAAACTAACCAGTTTATAAAGAAATAAATGAAAAAGATAGATTGTACAATACACGGCAGAACTATTATCTGGGAGAGAAGAAATGAAAGCTATAATCTATATTGTTGCTATAAAAACATCAGAAATTCAAATTCTTTATTTCCATGTGTGCATATCACAGGAATATTCATATTTGTATTTTAAGAGGATCGACTAGTTGTTTAACAAATAATTTTCGTAGTTTCCATTGATCGGGAATTCATAACGAGTTCCCGATGAGTTCTTGTTTTTGACGAAAGAAGTCTTTTTTGAAAATTTTACTTATAATAAATGTAGCTCAAGCTTAAACATAATCTGAATTCCGTGCAAGTATAATTAGGTTTTAATAAATTCCGAAATCGAAATAATAGTCCTAGTTATGCTGCGAAATACAAAATTATTGCAGATAGCGGGTCTAACGGATGAATCAGTCCATGATCAGCCAACATTAAAACGTTTCTCGCGATACAATCAGTCAATGCATTCCCGATCATCTTTTCTCATATACGACTCCAAGCCTGGTTCTTCTCAACAACAACAACAACAACAGCAACAGCAACCGCATACTTGCTCCAAAGTGTACGTAATATGCATGAGATACTTAGATCTTTTAGATTACTTTGGCAAGAGTATTATGCAAATAAGTAACATCCATACATGGCTCGATTTGGAAGTGCATAAATCCTTATGATTGTTTAAATTTCAAATTGTTAGGAATTTAAGATTATATATATCTTAGAAATTACTGATAATTAAAATAAAATCGAAGATTTGGAGTATCATTTTTTCTTATTCTGTGCAACAACAAAGAAACATTTCTCAATCAATTGATATTAGATAAAAAATGGACTATACAGATAATCTGTAATGATTATTCCAGTAGCTGGACTTGAAGGAACTTCAAAAGACCTTATTAATTTGCTGCAGATTTGATGTAAAAGAATTAGTGAGATGACTATATCTCACAGAAAATCTATGATGAATTGAAATTTAGTGATAGTGAATTGAAATTAACAATCCGGAAGCGCAGATTACATCAATCTTATAGTTGTGAATGGAATGATGATACGCTTGCCAGCTATTTTTTGAAACTTTTTTAACAAAAATTTCCAAGTCTTTTGAAAACGAAACTCAAAAAATGTTCGGAAAGTAATTCCCGAATCAGTGAATTAGAAATTTCATAGTTAATTTAAAAAAGATAACATAATGCCAAATTATGCCAATGATTTGACAAACACTAAAGCTTTAAAAGTTTCAAAAAGCAAATTAGTAATGAATTTCTATAAAATTTAGCAATTTATATTACGATGCTTGTCTAAAAGTCATTTCTTATGGATCTTATAGAAACTTTCAACTATTCCTTGTTGTCAAAAAATTTAAATTTCTAGAAAATGTGTTTTTATATCTGATCTGTAACAGTTAGCAATTATAATATAAAGAAGTTAAATATGTTGGGCCCAAGAAAGAGTCTTCGAAAATATTCTGAACTATCTTTTTTACTAGTAATTTGTCTGATTATTAATTCGTTTCAATATTTCATAAATTTAAGCTCCATCAGCTTTTGCTGAAAATAAAACTATTGTAATTGCAGTAGCAATCGATTGAAAACGGGATTCTTTAGTGGAAATTGGACATTGCGTGGTAAAAAGGAGCAGAAAATGCGTCCGTCAATGCATGACAAAACTGTCGCAAAGAGTGGAAAGTCGTAAGTCATTTTTCTTTCATTCATTTTTTTCTTAATTGCTAATCATTCCAAGCAATACTTCGTTTAAGGTACTACTGATATGATTCGTTTCAGTTGTTACCAAATTATCGGTCGCTAAGATAAAAATAAAAATAATCCAAAAGATTATAATACCTTATCTTTCTATGTAGGAAAATTAACTAAATAAAGATTCCAAACTGTCTTTTTTTTACAAATTTGCTTTTATAACTCTACTTATTCCTTCTACTGTTGGAAATTCGAAGTCCAAAGTCAAAAATTTATGAAAAAAAAAGTTATGAAAACTAGGCAAACTGAACCAATCAACAATTCATATTCAAATGACCAAAGAACATGTCGCAATCAAGTGCAATTATAATTTAAAATACGCTTAGGAAGGTGTCAAATTGAGAAGTTGACGATTGAGATAAACATTTAAAAAAAATATAGAAATGGCGTTCCTCCTGGTCGATTAAATAAATCATTTGATAATGTAGACTGTGAGAGTAGAGTCAGTGATATGCTTATTTTCAAATGCCTTTGCATTGATATCACTAAAAATATACTTTTTTTTCATTTCCGAAATTTTTGATTACTGTTATTTGAATAGAGGTAGTTAGAGTATGCGAATTCAAGAGCGATTTTAACATGCAATATTAAATCTATTAATTGGCATTAATATTAAAAAATTAAGGCCGTCGAATTTAGCAGCAGCGAAATCGCCTGATGCAATTAGATCGAATTTTTCACTACCACTTCAACAACATTTTCAATATCATCAGTGCTGCCATATAAATGATCCGGGATCCTTCGGTTATATTCATAGCAGTCGTTCGACCTTATTACAAGATCAACAAATACTGCCAGCATCTCCTCATCTCAGAAATTTCATGTTTGTATTTCATAAAGTTTCCTCTATAGTTCGCAAAATAGCAAACTCAATTATCCGAAAAAAATTCGGAAGATAAAAAAGCAGAGATGCTTCTTTAACGTAAATTAAAGATTACACAATATCACCACTGTATAATTTCAGCTAATATAAGTCTATGGCTCTTTCAAAACGATAATTTTGCAATTGTTAGCATTCATAACAGTATCATTGGTTGAATCGTTTAAGTATTTTATTTATTAAAAATATGCTTAGTATCATTTCTATGCTTAGTAATATCAGCTAAGTTTTCAAAGAGTTTATTGTGATTAGCAGAAGATATCAAAGTTGTATATGCGTCTTAGTGATGGACGATTTTCAAAAGTTTAGTGATAAAGTCACTTGACATATGCTATAAAAGTTTCAGTCTTACTGATCAATTTTCATCTATTACGTCCAATTCTATTCAAATATTCAAATCTATATTTGTGATTATATCTTCTGAGTTTCCACGTTTTAATCATTGATTTAATTTAAGTTAATCAAATGATTCGATTTTCTTATAGTTTTGAAAGGTCTTCTATTATCTCAGTTGCTGTTCCTAGTTTGTCAGGTATGATCACTTGTATTAATTAGTATTTATTTAAAAAAATCCTGCTTAAGCTATTTCAGAAGCAAATTAAGTGAAATTCTATTCGTCCTGAATTTCTCAACTAAGCTGACAAGTTCGGAGTTACAAAATTTTCATTGTTTTATGAAATATGAAAGAGAAATAAAAGAAGGAAAGAAAATATGGCATGGGTTTTAATGGCTCAGTTTGTTATCACCTCATCTAAAATTATTAGTTTAATGAATTGTTTGTACCGTTATTCTTTTTCTCAGACCTGAATTCATTGTTTTGAAAAAAATTTATACAGTAATTGCACATCATTGTTCTGCAGAAATGATATTTTGGTCGATCACTTGAAACATCATTTGTTTTATCGTTTGTCGTCTTTTATAACCTCCGAAAATAATATTTCTGCATTATCAGATGCTCTTCTGCTTCCATATAAGCATCAATTAAGTGCTTTATTTTAAGTTTTTTGTTTATTTTTGAATTGCTCTTCTGACGAAATACTTTCATTTTTTTTCAACAAATCATAAACGTGTTATTGTCTGATATGAATTTCAGTTTAAGTTTATTGAAATCTTGTTCATATTTATTCATTTATATAGAAAATGGAACTGATTAATTTTTTGATTCATTAATATTTTAATTGAAGGTACTAAAATTTGAGAAATTTTGAATATTTAGAAAAACTTGAAGCATTTACAGAATCTTTTTTATTTTGTCCATACTGTCACTTTCATTATCAATATAGAGTTGAAATAAAGAATTATGAGAGTATGAACAAAAACTAGAATATCAAATTACCTGACTTTTATAGATTTTATGGTTTGGTTCAAGTAATATTTTGACTAAATTCTTTTGGAATTTAAGATTGAAAAACGAATCAAAATATCGATGATGTAACATAATGTAGTAGGATAGTTGAGTCAAATTTACCTACTGCTATTGTTCTCGTAACACTAGCTAATGACTGAATTTTATTGAAATTTTTTAGTACAAATGCCTCATAGTTATATCACTTAACAGCTCCATGTTGTGCTTAATTATTAAGCAGTTTTAATAACCTCTATAATTCATAAAGAAATTTGTGACTCAAATCTTACTTTAACTGAGATAATTTCTGGAAATTGATCAAGAAGTTTAGGTTTGAAATCATAATTATCATTTTTATATGTGATAACAGGATAAGATATATTTTCTTTCCCTTCTTCTTTAAGACTTAAATATTATAAGGAATCGATTTTAGATATTTTTTATCACTTCTTTGTAATGATATCGTGCCATATTTACAACATAATTTTCTCTTTCTATTTTTTCCAACAACTCTTTTAAAGATATCTATCATGTTATGGCAGTAGAAATAAATTATCAAAAGAACCACTGATCTTATTAATTTAGATTTTCATTTTCCTTTTCAGATAGCGCCATCTAAACGATTCAACAAAATCGGATTACTTATACTCCGATTATTTTTTGATGCATAAAAATATCAAAAAATTTTTAATGTGTAATTTCAGATCAAATAAATTTTATACTGATTCGGGAAGAGAATCAATATCAACACAAACAAGAGCAGTTCAGGCCTCGACTCGATTCACACGTGCTCCTAGGAATTTTACTCAGCCCTCGACAAGAGGCTCTTCCACAGCAGTTGGACAACTTGAACCTATTATTCCAGTTGAGTTGACAACTTCTAACGGTCAGAATCAGTTCGCTTTTTTTTTTCTTTTTTTTGGTGCAGTTTTTCTGTAGCTTAAAAACAAATTTGAAGTGCCGAAAATCTTGTGATTAATGCGATATTTGTTTGAGAAATAATTTAAGGCATAAGAGCATTTTTTTTGATTACAAACATAGATCTAATATTTTTAACTGAAGAGAAAATTTCCATAGTTTAATGCTGAAATGCTTTGCTTTGCAAGCATAGTTTGTATGAATGAGTGATTAGACTATCTTAGCATAGATTTAGACCGCTTTGTTCATGTTAAAGTTGAAAAAATGAAAGGCAAGTTTGAAACTGTAATAAGCAATATTACATTTTATTTAAATAACACAAAAGCAAGCACTCGCATGTAAAAATTTTGCATGTGAAAAAAGAAGGCAAATGTTACGTATACATTGTGGAGATAAAATCAGTATGATTAAGTAGAAAGTAGTAAATCAAATAATATGCTTACTTAAAAAGAGATTTCATTTATATTGACATCTTTTTTGAAAATTTTGTCTTGAGTAATTTATTTTGAATGTAAAACTGAGAATATGAAATGAGAAAAAAAAGAAAAATGAAAGTCGATCTTTTCAACGGACACGTAATTCTTATTGCATTTTAGAATAGAAGGAAAAGAATATAATTTATTTTCGAGGAGATAGATGCTGCTGATTACTCTGAAATTAACGGCATAAATTTCAAAGATCAGGATAAACTAGCATATTATCAATATTTGCGGAATTTTCGGAATCGAATAATTTGATTTAGATCAAATCGACTTACTAAAATTTTCATACTTTTATATCCTTCCTTGGTTTTATTTGGAGATAATAAAAAGCATTGAAATTATGAAATCTTGGAAAATAAAAATAAAATTAGAAAAGAATGTTTGGAATGTAATTTGATCGACTGAAAGACACTTTCAGAAAATGAAATTTTTGTGATTTCAAATAATACTAAAATGGGAAATAACACTGTCCTAACTTAAAATAATTCTTTATTGTTTTATAATTATTGTTTTTATGAAGATATGGTCGATTGCTTGGACAGTCAAGATAATTCTATTTGTTGCTGTATTAGGTGATATTAATTAGACTTTAAAATTTTTGCAAAAAAGACAAGAAAGATAATGGTAAAGATGCGATCGAAAATGGTAAAAATTATGGAATTTTAAAAATTTGAGATTTCTTAATCTTTTTGCTCGAGATTGCGAATTTATTGCTAATGTGAATACAGAGGTTATGTATAGTTGACAGTTATGAAAAATTGATTGCATACATACTTGAAAGAGAGATTGACAATACATGTATTGTTTTTCCGAAAGCTGAAATGAGAAATGTGATCTTGAAATGTTTTTGATTTCATGGATATACTGTATATTTTTCACTGTCCTGTTTTCCGAATTAAATTGGAAATATCTACCATCAGATAGCGTTATCATCTTTAATGGTGCATAATGGCTTAACATATCTGGCTATTGTCAACTATTGAATACTTCTTTCCTTTTTTGGAAAATTTTTTTCAAGAAAAAGTGGTACAATCTATATTTATCTAAAAAGAGAAGTTTATATTTTATCAGTTATGCGTCATCAAAGTACTCCTTCAATTTTTAATTAAATTCATCTTTTTTATCAAAAACAATTTTATTTTTATTGCCTAA
This sequence comes from Dirofilaria repens, assembly GCA_008729115.1. Classification (NCBI taxonomy): domain Eukaryota; kingdom Metazoa; phylum Nematoda; class Chromadorea; order Rhabditida; family Onchocercidae; genus Dirofilaria; species Dirofilaria repens. The sequence continues at coordinate 967,617 of SNRZ01000011.1, forward strand.
TTTTAGTTTTTGCTTTCAGTTTTCTCCATAAAAATTCCCGATAAATTCAGTTGAAATCATTTTTATTTTTATTAATCCAAAAATTAAACATCATTTAGTTGCATTCATTTTTTCTAGTGTTTTGTAGCTGCTGTTAAAATTTTTAATTATGTTCTTAGATAAACCAGTTATCACCGTTCGATGAGAAGGAAATTTAGATAGAAGACTCAATAATATGCAATAAATGCAATCGATTTTAATTATATTTTCTGATTTTCATTCAGCATAGTTTCGTTCTGAAAATGACTTAAGATAGTAATTAATTCAGATAAAAAGTGATGATTCAATAATTCGATATAAGCAGTGGATATCGTTAATCAGACGATCGCATACTGCGAATCTGAAAGCGACGAAGATTTGTGTCTTAGATATATATATTTCTGAATAAACCATCCCAAGAATTTGTCCATTTTTCGGTAAATAATGGGCATAAATGACTAAAAGTAATAATAATTTCTCCTTGATTTCCTTTTTTATCCATCCCATTACTCATATACATCTATTAGCTATGCTTTGTAAGATATCATACAACAACACATTTGGCATTGTTACGACGACCAGTTTATGTTTTTTGCTAAGGCAAAAAGAATAGCTTAACAAAAAGAATAGCTTATCATAAGAAGATATTAATTGAATCTTGAAGCCTATCATCATTCGTGCGATAACATCTTGCCATTATTATTTTATTGTCATTAGTCATCACTATTATATATAGATCATACTGTGTTCATCATATTACATCCATTGTGGAATATTTCTTTGTTTTTCGTTGCGTACATCTCTGATTGATTTTAATAGAATATAGCGATTTTTTTCTAGCATCATTTTATTTGGCAAAAAATGAACTGTCGGAACGTAGATGGAAAACCAGTTGCGACGAAATGATTGGCAAAACGCTTTTACCATAATCAAAGCATTTTACAATTAATGACAGATCATTTGATAAACGATTACAATGGTGAGAAACAGTATTGGAGGAAAAAATTGTTTGTAAATGATTGAACAAAAGCTCAAAGATTCCTTAGAATTTTTCTTTTTGTATTAAAAAAGAATTTCCCTATGAAAATAAAAGTTAAGATTGTTTCATAATTGCAGCAGCATATTTCAACAATTCATTTCTGGAATATTTGCAGCAGTTTTTGGATAAAAGAATTCTGTTAAAATGTTTTAACTTATCATCATTTACTTTTCTGTAATCCAGTTATCCCAGTAGAGATTGGCCTAAGGTTCTAATCATGATTTTTTTTTTTGTTTATATCGCGTCATCCGATATCGGTATTGACTTATATATATATGTGAAATAATTTACATAATAATTAAAATATTAAATAAATAATATTTTTGACAGGCATATCTCTTTAGAGTTATCATTTTGTGGTCATACGAATATCTTTTTTTTTATGAGGAAGTATTTCTATGAATGGATCCCATTTTCACATTTAAACATTATATCCTCATCGACAAATTCAATTCAGAAAAATTGTTCCGCTGAAGTTTTTTGTCTTTTCTCACAAATTGATATAATTTTAATCAATGAAATGGTGTGGCATAAGCCCATTCACATCTCTACTACTTTTATCACCACATTCACTCCCATCGTCGAGCGATCAAAAGGTCATCCTGGTTTTTGATAAAAAAAAACGGAAGTTTTCCAAGGAAGCGCATTTAATTTCACTTCTCCTTTCTCCAAATGCTTTATATAATTTTCCCTTATGTGTAGATTGTAAATTTTCGATTCTATCTATCTATTATTCTGTTCAATGTTCCATTCCTACTCTTCATTTTATCACTGAAACAAACTTATCAATCGCTACAGTAGCTTGCATTTTCGAAGAAATATTTGAAAAACAATTGCAATGTTCGCCAAATGGGAATGTTTTTTTTTCACTACTTATCGTCTTAAGGAAATTATTTTAAGTTTTGTATGGAATATTGGGAAAGTGCGGGAGTCTTTTTCATTCTGTTCTTATAAATATATGGATGAAAATATCTTAATTCTCATTAAAATTATAAATTTTCAACTGCTCTGAACATCTGTCGATCGCATTTGATTGATATAATATGCTGAAGTATACAATAGCTTTTCGTCGCAGATATGATTCAGGTAGGTACATTTGTAGAACCTATTAAATCTCAATCTCTCTAATTAAATAAAATTGATGTAAACATACTTCTATTAATTTAACAAGCTAATTTTGATTCTGGAGCCTGTTTGATTTTAAAGAATATTTAACAAAAATTGTTTCATAAATTGTTTCATCCTAAGCTCTGAATGTTGTATATCAGTTAAAAAACAATTAAGTAAACTGTGATAAAATGATAAAACAACACATTGATTTCTGTAAATGAAAGAAAAACTAATTAAGCAAGAGAATAATTGATGGGAAATATTGATTATTTTGAAAAAAGAAATCGGTAATGTTTAATACTTTTCTCTTATTTTTTGTCCCGCATAAGTTTATTTATGTTTTATGTGACATATCTTACATAGCCTTTGAAAATTGCTTTTCAGAGAAAGACTGTTGTTTTCCGATTTGTGAAATTCCACAACAGAATCATTTCGATGACTTTGACGATAATCAGTGGTTATTTTTGTTCATAAATTAAACATTTGTTCTAAACTTTAGTTAATTATTTAACTAAAAACATTATATTTTCAATTAGCAGTTATCTTTAAAAATTCCTATTTAAAAAATCAGTAATCATTTAATTATAGGAATGATCCTCATCCAAATTGTCTGATCTTTTTAAAATCAAAGCGATTTAATAATCTTTTTTTTCTTCTTTCTAGATTCCATCAGCCATAGCTCATTGTGTATAAATTTAAAAAATGCGAAGTTCTAAGACCGTATTCTGTTTCATCCTAGGATACATTCATTCTTCATAATATGTTAGATGCTTTTTACTTGAGATCTACTAAAATTTCCTTCCTTCCTTTCTCCTTCAGGAAATACAGAAACGACAACTGTTCTTGTTTTAAAAATTTTTGCTTCATCTGTCCTTCTACTCTTATTCTTCCTTGATAAAAAAAATTACAGCAGTGATTCGCTTGCACTATATTTTAAGTTTAGGTAATTACTCTATATATGTATAATATTTCTTTTGATAGAGTTCTGGAGGTAGTTATTTCTGTTTTATCAATATAACTTTTCTTCCTATACATTTTGTTCGTTTGTTTTGCTAGTTTCCAATTACTGAATCATTGAACTTTGAGATGATTAAGTAGAAGCTAATAATCATGTTAATTTGGATTAACTATAAGTACAGTATTTTCTAGTATTTTAACTATAGTATTTTCCAGTCATCCAACATTGGAGATGACAATGTGTCTAAAGAAGAGTGAAAGTTGTGATGATTTTGCATACAGCGGTCCTCAAATATTCAGAGATAATAATACTAAATTAATTGAATTTGGTGAAATGATAGAAACCAATGAATGTTGTCGTCCTATTCTCGAAACTAAACAGACAGAATTCGTTGGCGACATCATTGACAATGATAGCGGGGTACATCGTGATGGTAAGTTCCAATCTTTCAGTTTGTTTATTATTATTATGAGTAACAAACCAGTTTGTAGCATAAATAATCATCATCAGTGATTGTGGAGAATGAGTAAATATTTTTAATATTTTTTTTTTAATATTTTAATTAATAAACTAATGACATTTCCATTCTTTTTAATACGAATAGAAAATAACGGCTTAATTAATGAAAAATTTCGCAAGTTGCAGTTACATCAGTCAGAGATGGTGCCATTTTTCTACAAAGTTTAAATCTCTTTATTCAAAATTTTATTTTTCTTCTGTTTGACTAAAAGAAGAACAAGGAATTCGATAAAAAGAGATGTTTTGCGATCTTTATATATCACATATAAACATTGTTTTGGTAAATCTTAAAATCTCTTATGTTTTTAGTAAAACTCTTCGAAAAATTATCTTTATTTATCATTTCAGAGAAGTCAATTTTTCCTTATTTTCATTACTTTTCTGAAATGTCCTTCTAAGATTCATTTCATTCATATCCTTTAAAATTTATTATTTTTTGATCATAAAATTCAATGAAATTTGATGTATGGTATCGTTTCCAGCAGAATATAATGACAATAGCAATAACAATACTGGTTATATAAAAGTGCTGACCACAAAAGTAGTGACCACAGTAGGTAGACTTATATTTCAACTTCCTCTAATTTTATTTATTTATTCTTTCATTTGTCTCCTTTTACTTTCCTTTCTAAGAAAATAAGTTTCTTTCACTGTTCTCTTTCATCTACGTTTATTTATTTTGCATTTAGCAATGCTTATATGGTAATTAGTAAAAACAGAAATAAACTTTTAATCATCATAACTTCATATCTCTTGAAACTTCTTGACAAATGTATTTCCATTTTCTTTTTTGATTCTATTTAAGGATAATGTTTTTATTTAAAGATAATATCATTTGATTTTATTTAGGAATAATTAATATGCTTTGCATCATGTCTGGAAATTATATTGGACAATTTCAATTTTAGTTTTCTTATCATTATAGCGAAATTATAGCTTTTAATAGAAACAAATTATCATTTAAGAGACATATTATTGACATAATTTAGGTATCAACGACTCATATTATCCGAAATTGGTTACCTGGAAACGGATCAATATGTTGGTAGTTATTCATGTAAGATCAGTAATATAAGATAGATAAAAGAAAAAAAATTCTTAGAAAAATCGTGATAATTTCCATTAAGTAATGGATTCAGACAATCATCTTAAGCTTTTCTATTCAAAAAGATCGAGACCGATCAAATCAAAATTTGAATAATACAATAACAGTCTAGACAAAACTACTTGTGAATTTGATTATTAAAGTTTTTCTGAATAAGAATTTTAATAGTACTTTTGACCACTGCAATTTCATTTTTTCTTCCAAGAAACATATGTTTAAAATGTTTTGTCTTTGGCCGTCGCGAACATATGAGCAGTTTAAAGCGAGGGTTAACATCTGCAATCCGTTCTTCTTTGAAGGTAACTATAAATTACTGTAGATTTTTATCAGTTTAAACGACGAATTTGCAATTTACTGAAGTGAATTTTAATCCCTGCTTGCATCTTCTCCATTTTATATCAGAATATTTCCTTCTTATATGTACTAACATCTTTATACTTTTCCATCTATTCATTCACTTTTTCTGACCGTTCATAATTAAATTTAAATTTAATGATGATTTATGGAACTCTGATCTTTTTGTAAGCCCAAAGTAACGCGTTTTGTTGTTTAAGAAGGGAATTTTTCATTCTGCGATGATAGTCTCAAATCAGAGTTATTTGCTTTTATTTGGATAATTATAAATTATGTTATTTTAGATGAATCTCGCTTGGGTATAATGTCATGTCTTGCTGGTGTCAAATCACTGGAAGCAATTCGAAGACAGTGGCATCGTGACGTTACTGAGGTAGTTATTATTTTTTTTATTTCATCTTTTTCGTTTATTTCATCTCTTTCACTTGTGAGTATCTTTCACTTGTTTGCAAAATTTATTCGAAAATGTTCTAAAATTTTTTGGATCGCAATCGGTCTTCACAAAAAGTTTATTCTTCATATCAAATGAAGCTAGCACTGATACTTTCCTCAATTTCTTTTGAAGTTCAGGTTTTCCCAAATACTTACACTCGTAATATTAGTAAAAATGGCGGTTTGTGGTCGACAATTTCATCTGGATTTGCAAAGCAAATTTCTAATAATTCATCTTCCATAGGGGAACACTCTTCGATACCGCCCCCATCACTCAGTAAGTATTTATTCTATAATTTTTTCTGAAAACTTGTCCCTTTTGTTTTTGACTTGGCAGGAAATAGTCCCAAACCAGGGAGCATTTCAGAATTTTACAAATTTTGATCAATTTTTAGCTCTTTCTAAGTTGAAAGAATTTATTACACATGAGCGCTCATAACGAAAAATTGATAATGCGAATTGGAGAGCAACAACTGTTACGTAGAATATTAAACAAAAAAAAAGGATTTCGAGATTTCCAAATGTTTCTTCGCTCTTCAAATTAACTGTCCATAAAAATTATTTTTCAATTTACAAATCTAGGTGGCAAATAGATTGTTTAACGAATATAAGAAATGATTAGTTTAGTTTATAGTTTATACGCTGTTTGCGACACAAAAAGAATAATAGTTGGAAAATGGATTTTGCTCATATTTTATCCATTTTATCAAATTAAAATAAGTTGGTATTAAAAAGAATGATAAATCTCAATTTTTATCATTTTTTTTATCTTGTCAGCCATAAAAATTGTAAATATAATTATTAAATTTTTATCTTGCAATATCAATACTTATAATATCATAATTGTAATACTTAATCTTAAATTTCATTTTCATATCATTGTTGTATTCTGTGATCACATTTCTGCGATCGCTTTATCAATTATTAAAATAAATTCATTGGTCATCAAGTCTTCATTCTACCAAGATAGAAACTGTCTTTTATCTATGAATTTCTTATTTATTTTGCATATTCTAAGAATGCATGATTTATAGTACATTCATTGGTTGATGCAAATGCAGCATATCATATCGGTATATCAGAATCAAACTCATCATCCAACAGCGACATACAACAGCAGTACTTTTTATGGAATTAAAATAGTCCGAATGTTATTGATTTAAACTATTTTGAATAAGTTTTGGATTTAACGCGATCCAAGTTTTTTCACGTAAATATTGATGTCATACCTTAATTTATGGTAGCATAAACAATTGCTTGAGACAGATTATGATAAGACAGAATAGGTGCTATACAAGAATAAGTTCATTTTAATCCATAAATATTTCAGATCGATACTGCGAAAAAGTTGCCCAGATTTGAGTATATCTATCAGTGAAGATATCTTGTCAAAAAATATGGAAGTCTACCAAACACAAAATCGTAACTGTCGAGCTCATGAGAAGAAGCAAGCGGCATTATGGAAGAGGAAACCTATAGCTGTATGTTTCTGAATAAATTTCAAATTATTATTATTCGATTATATGCAAAAAAAAACATCAGCTTCCTTTTTCCATTCTCAGCTGATACAGTCCGAAATCACTGCAAAAGTTTCTGTACATTAAAAAGATTCAAAAATGTTGTCATGTGAGTGTGATAAAATAGTCTAATAAAAATAAGGGATGATTGTCATATGACATCAGATTATCATCTTAAGATTATTTGGATTTTTCGATCTCGCCGTTTATATTCCTGCTGTGAAAATATGGAGTGTCTGATAAATAATCGTGCGAAATGGAAGACAGGATTTATTAGTAAAAATAATTTAATTAAGTAATATATATATTCATATGTATTACCGATCAATGTTTTCGTAGGAATGGAGTCTGGACGATGTTCTACTGTGGTTACAGCATTGTAAATTGGATGATGTAGCATCAATAATGATTGGTTATGATATCAGCGGAGCGGATGTTGAACGATGGGACAGCGATACCCTCGGTATAATAACACTTAATTTACTTCTTAACTATAACTGTTGCCATTCGTGAATCCCAAGAAATTCATCTCTGTCCACTTTTACAAATTTTTTACTGATAAACAAACTATAGATAGTTCGACGATCTGTGTAGATTTATTTCATGATTTGAAAACGGATAGCATGGTTACTCTTTTTTTCGTCTTGTCTGGGATTAATTGTGAAATATATTGCTGGGAGATGCTCACTTCCTAATTCATAAATATAATTTATATATTATAGAGCAACTTGGTATAGCAGCAAAACTGACACGAAACAAAATATTGCATGAGTTACAGGCTCTGAAAATACGACAAACAAAGCCATCAGCTGAAGCAAACGAAAGCAGTAATATTAAGTCTAAGGTAGAATTCAGTCTGGTGTAATCATAAAACTGGTTTCCGGTCTAGCTAAAATACTGGAAGACTGATGTAATGTTAAATATTGCCAAATCTGCAATGTTTTCGTATGACTACTGCCTGGTAGGATTAGTATTTTTTATAGAAAGGTAAACCTCTGATACCGCTATTCAAATTGGTGCGATCGACCAGTTATGATAAAGTGGTTGCACTGGAAACACCATTAACGACTCGAGATATTACCGTGGCTGAAGGAAGATTTGGTTGTCTGCAGGTCACAAAAGTCAACGGTGCCAACATCCCACTAAAAGAAGAAGATTGGTACGCTGTAATATTTTTTCTTCTGGTCAACATGCTTTTCCATCTTTATTAAATTTTGAACATTATATTGATAGTGACTGGCTAAAAAAAGAAATTTTCAGCTTTCTCGAAATTAATGAAATGCCGGGACAAGCATTTCGTTCACCACTTATGTTCACTAAATTAATAACTATGGCAGCTGGCGAACCGATTAGGTTGGTTGTTCTCAGACGGCGCTTGCTGATCACTGGTGATGCAGCTCGCGACTACGATTACGATAATAATACCTCCGATCGTGGTACATTTCTTGAAAAAACCCGTCAGGCTATTGATCAGGTTAATCTTCTTTACTGGAAATTTGAATGTGAAGAATTTGGTCCATTGCCAAAGGTGCGCAGAAAATCATTTGAGACTTAGAAAATCCTGGTCCAGATAAAGCAGGATTTCAGAGTCCCTGCAAAATTAAAATTACAAGTGGAGAATTTTTGTGTCTTGCATTAGTTGTAAAATTTGGAAAACCAGATTTTTTTTTATCTCGATTAATTTAAGCGATTAATTTCCCTAATTTTTCAGGAATCATCGGCGAGCAGTGGAGTATCTTCAAATGAATTATCTTCAGTAGTATCGCTTAGTGATGATTATAAATCCCAAGTTCTGAGGTTATGATTAATCAATAGAAGATTCATTTCACAAATATGCATAATTTGATATTTTTCATTTAATTTATTTTTAATAATATAATTACATATCAATGGAAGTAATTTTTGTTTATTTTAAAGCACAAAATAGTTGACATTCAAACTCTATATGTAATTAAGTTAACTCTTTATTAGTTTAAGAAATATGGGTAAGGTGTTAGATTTAAAGGATTTTAGAATTTCAATTCTTCAAATTTCTTGAGACATATTCTGACCTTATTTACATTCATTCAAATAAAAATGTCAGCATCTGAATTCATAAATTATGTCTCATTTTCCAAATGTTAATGTTCTAGTTGAATTACAGTATAATATTGTAATTATTTAAGTTGCCCAAATTTCGCTGAACGGACAAGTTTGGAAAATTTTTGGATGAAATCATTTTTCTTCTCTCTTGAATAAGAAATTTGGTTTAGTTATGAAAACACTGAAATTGATTGTAATGTTTGTTTTTTTGCTATATGTATGAAACGAAGCTCTCAAATTATTTCTTTTTTTTTATCCAATATATGTATTTTTTTCATCAGTTTTTTTATTTGGTCATAAATCAATTTAGTTCAACATTTTAACGGTCCACATATATCATTGATCTATTTTGATTGCTCGAGATTTCAAATATCCAAATCGAAATTTCAAACAAGATATGTCTTGTTCTTGAGAATTTTCATTGAAGATAATGGCAAAGAAAAACTAATCTAGATAACGTATTTGGTTTTTTTTAAACTGATATTCATAAATGCAAGCAAAGATTCTCAGTAAAGACTGAAAAATAAGATTATTTTCGCAATAGGACGAGGTTAATATAGTAGAAATTTCAAGATATGTAGGTCTTAGACAATATAAACGGCTAAAATCGATCGTTCGAAATGTTCGACCGGTCGTCAAATTTCCAAATTTTTAAATTTTCAGATTTTTTAGTCAAGAATCATATTTCTTCAATTACAAAAGTACTTGGTATCAATTAAAAGAATGCCACAAAATAATTAAGGAGAGGAACAAATAAAATAATCAAGCCGTGTATTAAAATAACTTGTGGTTGTTCGAAATTCGAAAAAATATTCTGAATTTGAGATTAGATTTTCCAGAAAACCCTCTTCTGGAATTTTCGAAGTGAACAGATGCAATCTTGGATATAAGAATCGTTTTTTTTTGTTGTAGATTGTGAATTCGATGTCGTTATTACACGTGAAATTCCAAAGTAATTTGGTATGATCATTCGGCAAAGTAATGCTTTCAACAAATACAGCTCCGGCCGAAATTTCCTGCAACTTTTCCCTACTTGAGAATGATGAATTCATAAAATTTTAGAATGAAATTTTGATAACATTTTGAAAACAATTTCTGATCCTTTTGGTAAAGTACCTTTCGCTTTGGTTTTAGTTGCTGAACTCCTTTGTTTCGACATAAATCGTATGATTTGATATAATCATCAGGAACAATTTTCCTTCTTATGCTAACACCGGTTTTATCATAAGGTTGCACATCGTTCACAAATTCACTAAAAAAATACTTTTTTTGATAAACAAGTCTATAAGAAACTAAAATAATTTCGTTTGCTAAAAAAAATGTCAAATTACAGACCTGCATATTCACGTGGAATGAACCAAGCAGGCAGATCATTTTGCAAATCTTTATAATTTCCAATAATTTTAATTAGTTCCAGATTTTCTTTTTTTAAAAATAATCCTGCTACTTTCCACATTGTACTTATGATCCGTGGTGGATTGACAAGATATATTTTTTGCACTATTTCAGGATACCTGAAATTAAAATTTTTGAAGGTAACTCATTAACTTTCAACTTCCTATTCTTATTTCGAGAGCAAAACTAAAATATCATGAATGAATTTTTGCAAAGAAGGAATTCATAAAAAATTATGAGGTTCAGAAAAAATAAATTCCATTTTTGAAACTAACCAGTCCTGCCACAATTCAGATCGCATCTGCCAAAACCTAACTTGAGCGCTCACTGGATTCAAATAATCGATCAGATTTAATGTTGCCGCATCAAAGAAAACAATGAATTGAACGAGTCCTCTTGTTGTACTCTGTTTTTTTTCTCGCCGTAAAATTAACTAAAAGAGTTAAATTGATCTACACATGAAAGATATTGTACTTCGTTCAAAAATTTCGAAATTTATGCAAATTCTACCTGAAGAAGAACTTCTGAATATCCGAAGCAATGTAGGAGGTAGTCGCTACATCTCATCGCTTTAACGAACTATAATGAATTACGATTATTTTAATCAAATCAATAATTGAACAATTAAAAAATAAATTAAAGATTAAATTTAAAGAATTAAGAAATCCGAAAATTGAAGAGCGTAAAGTTAATTAAAAGAGATAGAATGATTCGGTTTACTTCTTTAGGCTGGCACCAAGCTCGTTCAATAAACAAAAATGCGTTCCGCTCATCGAGCCAAAGCTTATCATTGAGACGTGATGCAGCTATGTAGGGCAAAAACGGTTTGATGTGAGGCAAGTCAAAAAATTTTTCAGGCAAATTTTTTATATCAAAACCAGCTGCTCTACGTGACTCAACGTACGTACAGAAATTCTGTAATTCTTTCTGTTACTGAAGTCTTTTTCTTCAAATTTAACAAAACTTTTCCTATTTCAAATTTGATTTGAATTGTTGTTGAAAGAAGAGATGTTTTTAGAATAGAAACAATATTTAAAATAAACTAATCAAAATTTATTAGTTAATAATTTGATTTATTTTTACAATACATCAAACATTGATTAACCATTGCGATTTTGTCGAAATTAGCGTCAAAACCGCGTATCCAACGCAATAAATTGAGATCTGTATTAAGGTCGTCGGGTATGCCATCTGGTAATTCAGCAATCAGTTTATTTCGCAGTTGTTCAATAAGGACACTCTCATTAATGCTTGCTGGAGGTGGAGGTTGGAACTTTGCCGCCATAAGAACTTGAAATATTTTAATCCACTAACAATTTATCAGTGGCGTTAATATTGAAATAGCTTTGCATTGTGGAGCATTTTTATCAGTTATATAAACAGATCTATAAATAATAAATGGTACTGGTAGATGCCACGTAGGTTATTATGAAAACAAATTAAAAAAAGGGAAGATATGAGTCAGATCAATTTGATTTAGTGCATTAACTAAAATGATTGAGGCTAAATTTTTAACTATTTCAAATTCTCAACACAATACAACTTGTAATTCATTTCTCCTTTAACAAGCATATTTTTGATGAAACTTTTCAATATGAATTTCGAAAATACTGCGAAATCTCTTTCATTCAACTGTTGCACTAGCCTGGTTCAAAAAATTTTGATACTTCAAAACAAAGCTAAAGAAAGATTCGCCTGCTTGCTCAATAAAAAATTATTCTATATTGTATTAAATCGATTGAAGCGAAAATATTCAACTAGAAGTACAAAATATTAAAGAAAAGAATGAAATTTCTAATTATATAGAACATTTGGAGATAGAAAATAAACTATTTCTGCTTGTCAAAAGGATTTGAACCCTTTTATTTCTACACTTCATCCTTTTTTTTTGCCATTTTATTTATTCATTTACTATTCATGTATATCAATCTCGGGAAGTGAGAAGGAACGAAAATTTATTACCAATCTTTTATAACCACAATCTTCTATCCTATTCTTCGAACTCTGACTTTTACGACTATGTTATTGTAACAGATTCAACTAATTGTTAGATGCTTCTTTTTAATAATTTAACAATACCTAATATTTTTCAAAAATTATTTTCAAGAAGTCACTTAACACAAAATCCTATTTTTGCGAAAGGATTTATACAATTTAAGCATTCTAGATGAATCAATAGATTTTATTTAATTAAAGGAGTAAATAGTTTAACGAACAATTATGTAAAGAAATTTATGAAGAATCAGAAGACGAGTGACCTGGAAACACACTTCCAGCAAAATACATTTTCCTTATTGAAAAACCAACATTTGGTATGATTTTTCCGGCCAGTAGGATCAGCAGAGTGATATCAGAGATATTGCATCTGAATGATTACTAGAAACAAAGTTTACTTGAAATTGCATATAATAATTAATATGGTGCAATGTTAGAATGGTCAGGGCAATTATCAAATTCTAGGCTGCAAATTCGTTTAAACTATTGTAACCATTAGACCGATTAATGCATCATTTTATGCGAATTTCGTAAAAAGCAAACATTTTTCTCGATTTCTGGAGCCTTAAAAATTTTCGTTAGTTAGAATGTCAATGGTCTACATTATTTAATCATTTTCTAAAAAATTAGAAAAAATCACCAAAAATGTGAATCAATAATTAGTGAATAAAAAAATGTATGGATATGGCGATGTCACTGAATCTTAACATTATCATTTAGAAATTAAAAATTTATCAAAAAAAAAACCGTCACCAAAAAGAAAAATAAACAATACTACGTTCACTAATAGTGACGGGTTAACGTGCCACAAGGATATTTCTTCGATTGATGATTCGAACCATTCATTGTTTAGTTGTGATGGTGGTTGCATGAGTCGTTACGATATGTGTTTAAAAGATAATCAGAATTCGCAAACACACATATCCCTTCGCAACATCTAAGAAATGGAAAGAAGGCGAATCATTATTATCTTCCAAACAGCATTGGAATCGATTATATAAAAAGATTTCATTCAAAAATATAATTCTCGATGCATTTCATAGTTCGAAAAATTCACATTTAATTAGCTGCTTTCATGTAGTAATAATAATATGATAAATCTTTTCATTTATTAGAAGTCCTTGAAATTTGTCCTTAAATGATAGATAGTAATGGATTAAACAACATCACTAATTCGACTCAGTGAGAAAAATATGAAATAATATATTTGTTCAGTGTAATCTCTCCCTTGGAATGACTCAACTATGAGGCTTTACTGATTTGAAATACTAGGCCTCCCAATATCATTTGGATGCTGGGAGATTCAAATGCTTGGTCACCGAGTTCGAGAAAAGGGGAGGAGATAATATGGCATATGAATTGAAGGGACATTTTTGCGATAGTGGTTATATTTGGCTCATGTCGTTTGTAGTAGTAAGGGCAAAAAATATGTCTTAACTGTCTTTCAGTTCTTTGGCTAAATATATTGAAAATTTTCCATCATTGTTTAGGGTCCCACTCTGATTTCCTAAAATAATGTAAGTTGGAACATAGTATTTTATAGTTAATTGATCAATTTATTAAATCCTCGATATTAGGTTTAAATAATTTATATTTTGATAATTCGAGTAATTCTAGCGGGAAAATGTTTTACTGATGATTCGATTTTGGAAGAGCATTATGAAGATTGCATTAATGATATTTGTAGGTGATGTCGAATGTAACGGAAAACAATGTGGTTGAATCACCGAACGATGGTACAATTATTGATTACGAAGAAACTTATCTTTTTGCGGAACGAACGAAGAATGCCAATAGCTTAACTCCTGAGCAAGCATTTGCTCATATGGTTAAGGCTATGTTGGGTACTGGTCTACTCTCATTACCTCTTGCATTCAAACATGCTGGACTATGGGTGAATTATGGTTTTTCTTTTTACTGGTTTCTCTTTTCATACTGCCTCATTCTTTTATGTTTATTTCATTTGTTTGTAAGGAGAAAGGAAGGAAGAGGATTAGGAATGAGTACAATCATTTTATTATAATTTTCAGATCGTAATCGATTAATTCTGGTTCGATAAGTTTTCATATATTGGCTTTGTTTTATCCCTTTCAGCGGTTTCGACTGAGTTTAAATTTGTATTATTTAAGCTGGGTTTGATACTAATGGTCATATTATGTGGCATATGCCTATATTGCATGCGACTGATAATTTATGCTGCACATTACATTTGTCGAAGGTTGGTCAAAAGTTCTGCAAAATCGATTTTCAAATAAATTTGCTGGAGAATTTTGAGAGTGTAAGACAGTTTACGATGAGCAATTTTAGAAGAGCAGTAATATAGTTATTTCGTATTTTTGATTAAGATAGAAATGGAAAGTACAAATTTCATATCAAGTTTCATTTCGCAGAAACGGCACAGATGTTATTGATTATGCTAATGTCATGCGGAGTGCCGTAGAGAGTGGACCGACTTGGATAAGTATCCATGGATATTTCTTTAAGTATGTTGTATATTTTAAGATTATAAATCATTATCTAAATGATAAAATATGCAATTTTAGTTCGTTATTTTAACAAATTTTCATATTTGAAATTTGTAATCATTTTTTACAGGCAACTATTAAATATTAATATGTTTTGTGCGCAACTTGGATTCTGCTGTATATATTTTGTATTTATGGCCGATAACATCCAAAGTGTACGCATTCTTTTTCCATAACGTATTCTAAAAAAATAATTTTGCAAATTTAGTAAGTTTTTGTCTTTTCTTTCTGTAAAATATTCTTTTAAGTTTTTTGATGTGAACACGATGATTCACCTACCGAAATCAATATGGATGGCACTGCTTCTTATTCCAATATTATCAATCTGCTCGATTCGTCGATTAAATAAGCTGGCTTCATTCGCCTTTGTTGCCAATTGTTTATATTTGTGTAAGTTTTTCATTTAATATTTTAGATCTTTGTTTTGAAATTAATAGTTTTGATGCGTCATAAATTCTAAATCCATTGTTTAAAAATATTCTTTTTACAGCTGCTGTATGTATCTTGTTGTACTTTTTCTTTACTCATTTGAAATCGTCATCCAGTTTCCCAGCTATTGGACAGATTAAAAATATTCCTCTTTATTTCGGAACAGTTCTGTTCGCTTTTGAGGGAATTGCCGTGGTATGTTATAAAATTTTAATCATTTCCATATTCCTACTACTCAATAAAATATAAGAATTAATTTCATGTATAACAATATATTAAAGTTTCTTTCAACCAGTCAGTTTTTTCTTTCGGGTTTGTAGTTGTTATATTATTTTCAGAAACTTTAGATTCTCTGTACTGATATAGATTTTCCTTGAAATGTTGTTTAATTGCTCAATCCTTTTGCTCCAAAAAAGCATATCTTGGAAAGCATAAAGAGATCAATATTTTAAAAAGGATCAATATAAATGGAGATTTTAAACATTCCGTTATTAACAGATTTTACCGGTTGAAAATCGTATGAGTCAACCACAACTTTTTATTAAATGGAACGGAGTTTTGAACTGTTCATGTTTGGTTGTGATGATTATATTTGCGATGATGGGATTTTACGGTTATCTTGCTGTTGGCGATGAAGTTGCCGATACAATTACTCTAAATGTACCAGACAAACTGTAAGTTATTTAAAATTTTCTGAATTTTGAAATTATAATTCTAAGTGGATTAAAATTTCGAAAAAAATTATTCGCCACATTGTTTTTTCGAGTTTTTCAAAAATCTCATTTTTTATTCAGAATGTATCAAAGCATCAAGCTCATTTTTTCGATATGTGTAATGGTATCTTATCCTTTACAATTTTTCATTCCAATAGAACGAATCGAAAAATGGGTGACTAGGAAAATCCCAGTTGAAAATCAGACAGTATATATTTATTTTGCGCGATATGGAATTGTGTTGTTGACATGTCAGTTTATTCTGTAATTTTTGTATGCTAAAAACTCTGGATTTTTATACTTTACATTCACGAAAATCCTTGATTAATTCCAAAATTAAAATAAGAATAATGGAATTTTCCAAAGTACTAAGCAAAAATACGAAACGTCGTAAAGTATTAAGTAGAAATACAAACATTCTATAGCAAATTTTTGCAGTGTGAATACTAACTTGCTTCTTTTTTAGGTGCGATTGCAGAACTCATTCCACATCTTGCGTTATTTATCTCATTTATTGGAGCTTTCTCAGGATCTTCAATGGCTCTGCTTTTTCCACCTTTCATCGATCTTCTTGTAATTTTTCGGAACTATTTCAAAACTTATCTCGAGAATTGTCTATGAGCATGATATTCACTTTAGAAAACGCTTAATCATGGGTTTTAATTCGCTGCATTAATCAGTACTCAGTGGACTTTTAAAAGTTGCACAATTATTATTTTTAAACATTTAAAACTTTAACTGGAATAGAAATCAGTGTTTCAGATTTCGTATTCTCGAGGCAAATTAGTGCTGAAAGTATGGGTAATCGATTTGATCTTACTATTTTTTGCATTGATTGGTTTATTCGCAGGAACATATACCGCATCGGTTGAAATATTTAAAAAGATTGGAGAGCCAATATAGAGTTTGAAACAAACAGATCTATCGCCAAGTTGTGAGGAACAAGAATTTAAAATCACATTATATTGTAAAAAATTCTTAATTACCTAAGGTTTTCTATTCTCTTTGCTTTACCGTTAATGAAATTTAAGTTTTTTGTTTAAGGTCTATTATTTGTTCCTGATTTACAACAAGTTCTGCTTTTTATTAAAACTGGATGTTCTTTCTTTGCTTTGCTATTGGAAAGCTTATAAAGAATTTCGTTTGAAGAAACTATAGATTATCTAGTCACCAAGTTCATGTTCCAAAAATAATATATAAATGATCGTCATTTCCAAAGAATTTTTCAGGGGAGAATACTTCATTTTCATTCCAATTCGCTCAAAATTCCGAGTATTTAAAAAACATACTGTATTACTAATGAGTAATTTAATGAGACGACACAATCTCCACTACAGAGATTTCATATTTGTTGGTAGTGAATGTGTTTGATCCATAATAATGTATTTTTAATTTGCTAATTCCTCTTCACATATCCAATAAAACATTTATTAAAGGCTTATATCCAAGTTTACAATGCTTGCATTTTGAATCCATTCAAGAACTCCAGGAAATTTTGAAAATGGCCTTTCAGATTCCAGGATTATTAGAAGCTATATTCTATGGAAGACATTTAATTCTGGAGACGAATTAACAATTTCTTCTGCGAATTATTAATCGATCGTTTTCTTATTATAAAAGATCGAACAACTGTTATGTGCTAGCCGTTTTTGTTGGGAGAATATTTCCTCTGACATAAAGAGAAACGCAGAGATTAAAATAGGGTACAGATGTTATTTCGGGAGGTCGATCAAATCTATAAAATGAAGCATGCGTGTGGAAGAGTGGAGCATAGTTTGAAGTTTGTTTTTATATTTTGTAACCACTTGAATTCTTCGAATCTGTTAAGAAATTTCAGATCCATTAAAAGTTTGGAGTTTTCAATGAATTAATAGCCGATCAGGAGGAGTCTTTCTTCAGAAAAATGAAACGTTAGGATGCCAATGAGTTATACGGAATTTTTATTTTTCACACCTAACTAATTTCCCATTTATATACGATAGAGATGTTATCTTTGAAATAAATTTGAAAAATTATGAAATCAAATTGATCAATCATTTCGTTGACTTGAAATCATCATTGTTCGTTGATCTTTTTCCGTTACTGAACCCTCTGTTGCTTCGCTGCAAAAGCAAAAATTTGCTAGTCGAAGTGTTAGAAGTCAAAGGCTACTTTAAAATGTATGATTCTTATTTCACAAAATTTCATTGAACACTAATTTTTATTGCTAGACGAAAGACATTTCACATAGATAACAGCTGTTCGGTAACATCTGAAACTTTTAGTGGATTAGATTGATGGATATCACTGTTGAAAGGATGCAATTTAGCCTTACCTTCCTCCCCTCTTAAATTAACTTCTAGTTTGGAAAGATGCTTACGTATTGGTATAAAGTGTGCAAAATGTGATCGATAAAGGCAGTTGTCTGCAGAATTAGCTGATATCCAGTTTGTTTCAATTATTGTTACAACTGCTTCATGGCCTCCATCCGATTACGTCCTTATCATTAATGAGCATATCGGTTGATCTATCATTAATGCCTTTTACATTTTTTTTAATATCATATTTTATATAAAGAGCAAGATGATATTTCGATCTAATATTACTGCATTTAATTCAACTTTATTCCTGAAGCACTATTTAATTATCTAGTTTCGAATTAGTGTTTGCTTTTTAACTGAAACTTTTCAACTATAGTAACTAAACAACAATCATATTTTGAAAAATCAAGAGACAAAAAAAAGACAATTATTTCGGGCGCGATATTGACAGCAATTATAACATAAAATAATATCATCGTTATCTCAGTTTCACTCATTTCTGTAAAATTTTGCTCTGTATCCTAAAAAAAATTCCCGATTTTTTAATAAGACTTCTCGATTTATATAACTACGAGACAGTAATCTTAAGATTTGCTCTGTTATATTTGCTTATAAATGGTACTTCAATCCGTCTAATCTAAAATAAACATAATTCCGTATTGATATCGCTATAAGAAGTTACTCGAAAATTATTTAGACTACTAATTTTTCTTTTCAGCATGTCATTGTTTTTTGGTTTTTTTCAAAAGATCATAGATCAGATATTTTTCCCCATCATTCGATGCTATTCGGAAGCAATAGTAACTATTAAATTTTCTTGCAATGCTTCGATAGTTTAAATCAATGAAATTACTTATATGATTAAATAAACTATCACACGGAAACCACATTAGAGAATAACGATGATAATGCGGCCGAATACAACTGATGAATTACTCATCCCTTTCATTTTTTTTTGCTGTCAAAGACGAATAAGTGCTAAACTATCATAGACCCAACAAGAGAGATGAATGCTATAAATTAGAATTGCGGGTTTTATGATACAATCGAGATATATGCTCCGCCGTAACGAATTATACATGTTCCACCTATGCTAATATCAGTGTATGTTTCATAGTACATAATATAATGGAGTACAAAGGTGCACGGAGTACAGGAAAAGTTTTCTTGTTTGTTAGCAGAGAATGAATATGCTGAAACACTGAGCAAGTTACCTGTTCATCTACCATATTGCAATTTAGATTTTTGCGTGAATGAAAATTTGTTAGCTGTAATATTTTTCAAAAAATTCACGCACAATGTATCATTTGTCTTGAAGCTACTCAGCAGTCTTCTAAGAGCATAGATGATTTACTATAGCAATAATTTGAAGTTACAAATAATTGCGTACTATTACATTTCTTCATGTCTTTTTATTACCTCATTTTTTTTTCATTCGAATTCATTCACGTGGGACTAAGGAGGCAAGTATGCTATATAAAAGCGACACATAACATCTAAATAAAAGCATTGAAATCTTTGCTTCTGAAGGCACTGTTTTTATAATTTAAGAGAGTACCTTAAATGCAAATTTTTAGATTCGAAACTTAAGCTATCTTCCAACTACCTACTGCCAAGAATCGCTAAAACAGTACTGAATTTAACATGACGTGACCTATATCCATCCTTCTTTATTTAGCCATATTTCTTGTTAATCATATGAACTGATATTCATGTGATTTCTACAATTCCATTGGTATTGAGGAACAATTTCACCGAAACCACGACAGTCTTAATTTGAATAAGTCAACAGTTAATTCTCGAAATTTCAAAATTACGTTTAGAGTTATTATAAGTTGCAGGCAATCAGAAACTTTCGTGGATATTTAAAATGTATTATCTGCTGATTATTCGTAGTAATTGGTACTACTGTAGCAAATGTTATTCCTTTCTCTATGAGTAATATTCCGGAAGAATATAAAGGTATGTGGGCATAGAATATAAACTACAAAATATCAAATATATGAATACAAAAGTGTAAAGACATAAAATTCCTAAAATATTATATACTTATAATGCTATTCTTTAATAATTCTTTCGTTTGTAAAATCCAATTACACATCATAAATTACAATTATAAACTTAATTTAATGGGGCGCAATTAAGTCTATAAAATTATCTTTTATAAATTTAATTTCTCTTCCATTATTTTCAATCGATAATTTCGTCGTTTCCTAAATTCATAGTTCAAAATTTGTCTTATAATAAATTGCTTTAAAGTACTTAGCCAGAGATTAAGAAAAAAGCTTCGCATTATCTCATTACATGAATTGTTAAACATATTTCCAGAATTTGTACCGGAAGAAGTAAAAAATTTCTACAAAGATCTGACACCGGAAGACAAGCAGATCCTTCGCGAATTAGCGAGCAAGCATGCAACATTCGTAAATGAAGACGCTGCACTTGAAGCATTAAAAGACAAATCCGATAAACTTTACAAAAAGGCAGTGGAACTACGAAATTTCGTGAAAGCGAAAATTGACAGCTTAAAGTCAGATGCAAAAGCATTTGTCGATGAGGTATGTAATAGATTTTCCTATCAAAAATATCCAGATACCGTTTTCCGTTCTTAGTCGGATTTGCTGATTTTATATAATTTCACACAATTTCAGCTCATCCTCCATTCAATGTAGTTTAAATTTTCGCTGCAGAAGCGTCAGTTATTAATCAAAAAAAGATCAATGCAGTAATTAAATCTGACTTATTTTCCATTTCTATTTTCCATTATGCCGAAGTTTATTCAAGCTATTTCATTTTGAATTATATTTCAAAATCAGAATTTTCATTTAATCCAAGTGACATGTAAATAATCAATCAGATTTTTGCTCAAAATTAGGTGTAAGAATAAAAAATTTCAGTTTGTGAAAACATTTAAATGATCAATATTTAAGATAATTGCCAAAATACGATCGATGCGACCAGAAGATGGACAAAAACTTGACATGGAAAAAATTAAGCATGCAGCTCGAGATATCATTGCTAAATATCAAACGCTCAATGAAGAAACTAAAGAAGAACTAAAAGTAACATTCCCTCACATTGCCAAAATCGTCAGCAGTAAGTCTTTTTATCAATTTTATATCTTGCTCAAGTCTAAGAAATACATATAAAGAATGCTCTTTTGTATTTTATACCGAACACAAATATTCTGAAGTCTACTGGAAAAAGTTTTGGAATTATATATGTGCTTCAATTTCCTACATAGAAAATTTTACAATGACCTACTAATCACGATTCTACACTTAAAATTTTTTTTCATTATCTCATTAAGAATAAAATTCCAGATGAAAAATTCAAAAGGATCGCAAACAGTTTTCTACAAAAGAACTAGAGAAGTTTGGCCGCTAGAACTCATTGATAATGTATCCTCTACCTTTTGTTGTATGTCACCTCTATTTGAAAAAAAAAAGTTCTTATGATAAAAAGAAGACATACGTTAAAAGTTTAATTAAATTGTTAGATTCATCTGTGGAATTTTCATTTTGATCAATATCGGTTACATGAATTATTTATCGCAATAAGTTAACTTTCACATGTTATCATCTGATAAGAAGGAATGAAAGAAAACTATGCAACACATCGTGAACTGAAAAGACAACATAAGAATAATTAGTTTATTTGAATCTAGTTTTGGATTTACTACTAATTGATAACTTGAAAAGTAAAAATATAAAAAATAAGATTTAAAAAAAAAATTTATGAATAATTGATTTAATCTAAATATATATCTAAAAACAAAACCGATAGTTTATAAATAATTGTTAAAATCTTTCCATTCTGTAACCAAAGAATGTTTTTGACTGGACTTGGCAACAACATAGGATAATCAAATTTATAAAAAATATTATTAATGACGAAGTAAAATTCATAAGTTTCTATAGCGTTTTTCACTGCATCAATAATTTCTGACTTTTTGGCATTTGATTTTTAGTAAGTTCTAGGGCGCTTTATTTTTTAAATGAATCACTGTCATTTTTTTCCAGATGAATTTTGAAATTTTTAGACAAACAAAATAAGAATTAGAATTTCAAACAAAAATCATGCATTAATGAAAGCATGAAAAAATCATAAACTTTCTGCAATTGAAATAATTTAAGGATGAATATTTTAAATAATATATCAAATAGCATTTTAATTTACCAAATGATTGTTAGCCAAATTTCGTCTGTAGACTTTTTCTTTTTCGTGTTCCATGTGATATATTTATTAACTACAATTATTGGAAATTTCCCTAAAGTGACCGCAAGTATTTCATACTTTGTTTAAT
Source organism: Dirofilaria repens (assembly GCA_008729115.1). Classification (NCBI taxonomy): domain Eukaryota; kingdom Metazoa; phylum Nematoda; class Chromadorea; order Rhabditida; family Onchocercidae; genus Dirofilaria; species Dirofilaria repens. The sequence continues at coordinate 990,414 of SNRZ01000011.1, forward strand.
GTAGATACTGCATCTCTACAGCGAAAAGATTTGGGATAAAAATAAATACAAGCAAATGAAAATGAAAATAGAAATATGGAAATGAAGATAAAAAGATACATTGTAATACATAAAATGGAAAAACTTTAGAACTAACTTGCATGGCTAATCTTTTTTGCTTTCTTACTGCATTTCTGCTTCGAACTGCAACTATCAGGAAGCAAGGAACGAAATTCATTCAACTCCTTTTCCACACGTTTTCGAAAATTATCACGAACAAAATATGGTTCTAGAACATTCTTTTTACAATAGGATTCTACATTATTTTAGAAGGCTATATGAATGCTCACTAATTTACTGTATTAAAGTTTGTCAGTTTCCAGTGTTCTAATAACAGACATACTACTACAATAACATACATTCTGCTACATAAAACAATATATACAACAGATCAATTGCTTTAATACTGCCATTAGAAAATCTGAATATCTTTCAGACAATTTTATGTTCGTTTATAAAACTCTCTTCAACCTAGGTTCAATGAGTTGTCTATTTTGGAATAACTGCAAACAGACGTGGCTAAGCATCATTTTTATCGTTTTTACCTCAGACAAGAACTTATGCTCTCTATTATATTAATGTTCACTTTAGCTAAATTATCAATGAAAACAAGGACATTAATGGAGGAGCAAAAGCAAATTTATAGATACGAAAAACATACGAATCTGATCTTCAACATCCGGTACTTCATCATAATCTAGAGCCAAAGCTTCAATCACTTTGTAATGCTTTTGCAATACTGGAAAATAACTGATATGAAATATGTTTTCAAAAAAACTGAATTGAAAAAAATAGCAGTGGATCAAATTTTATGTTTAAAATGACATCCTCCACAAATAAATCAGCACTATTTTTTGATTTTTTGTTAAAATAAAGGAAGAAATATGGCTGCTTACCTGGATTATAAAATTTTTCGGGAAAATAATTAGCTGTCAATTTCTTCACCAATTTTCGCGCCGCTTCAATCTGTTCTTTTGACGCTAAAAATTGATATCAGTTTTAAAAAAAACTGAAATTTTCCTAGTCTATATATTTCAAATTCCCGACAGCTATAATGCTTTTATAGTGCTTGCGCTTTGCTTTAGAATAATATTTATATTATTTACAAATAAAACTTTATCCGGAACTAACTGAAAGCAACTCTCCAACCAACAAATATAAAATATCACCAGATGGCCATTTACTCTCTGGATGAATCATTTGTTCACTGAGATCTCGCTTATCCTCTATAAATGGCAAATATATCAGATGAAATCCAGGATAACAAAATTTTGAACTGAATTCGCCCTAAATATATATGCTATTATGCAAGTGAATGGAAACTCCTTTCTGAACTTCTGAAAAATTTTTACAAATATACATTAAAAAAAAACCTTAGGAATATCCTTTGTCTGTGGCACTAAAGCGACAAGTTTTGGTTGTACATTCGCCTTTTGAGTATATCGACATATAATCATTTTTTTCTGTTTCATACAAACTTCATAGAGTGTACGATATATTCGAACAGAACCCAAAATATCCTGGAACAAGAATTGAAAATAAATTGACATATTAGTTTGGATAACTGGTCGAATTTCTATAATCTTATCTAGATTTCAATTAATTTGCTTGAAATTAATTGAAAATCCAAATCAGAGATGACCGCTTTTTCAATAATTCCTACTTCTTTGCAACGCACTACATAACCAAGCACTAATGAATCTGATAGAATCGTCGGATTTTCCAACACCTATTAATCTTTCTTTCAATTTAGTTGTACAAAAGAACGTTATTTACCTTTTCAAGAGGATAAACAAATTGTGAACTTTGAACGTGATGTGTGATTTTAAGACAAGAAAGATGCTTAAATCCGAGTAACAACAGACCTGTAAATGTTATTTCAGTAAATAATGAAAATTAAAGAACATTAAAAGATAAATAAATACTTATTACCTATCCTTTCTTTCAAAACGAAATGGAAAAATGGAAGTGTGAAGAATAAAAAATACATCGAATATTGTTGGCAAAGATATTAATTTCAAAAAAATCGATTTTAAATATCTTTTTAATTTTTTGCAAAATAATAAAATACAAAGAAAACCTGGTAATGCCAGCCTTCGTAATTTTTCGACCTCATCTACAGAAAGATTAATAATTTCACCCCCAATCTGTCGCTGTCGAATGATTTCCTTATTAAGCAGTGGAACTTCCTCATCAGTCTTTAATAAGATTCAAAAAATGACTAAAAAAAATTTGGAAGCGAATTTTCCTTTAAATCGGACTATAATTCAAACTAACAAATTAGTTAAGCTAAAAAAATTTCAGAAAAATCTAAAATATAAACCTCTTTATTAACATATATATGTGATCGTTGCATAATTTCATTTTTTTCCGCGTTTAAGATCGCAGATTGAGGGATCTTCTCTGAACGTAGCAAGGAATAGCTGAAAATCACTGTCCTTAAAAATACAGCATAACACTTCACACACGTAACTTTGACATAACCTTAACCAAAATCATGCTAGCTAGTAAAGGCTCCAACATGAACCTTTGGCAATCAAATATGAAAAAATTAGATCAAAACTTTAGTAATTCTTTTTATGATACTGAAAATGAAAGTAATGCTATGTTCTATCAGCATTTATTTTGGTAAGAACAGCACAAACATTGCAACTGAAAATTTCAGCCCATTTCTGATTTCGAAATCCATGCCTGCTATAATTCGACGTGCATAATGCTTTTTTGGTATACTGAAAAACCTCAGGACGTTAAATACGCATAATTTCTCAGAATTGAAAATTAATGGAAAGTAATTTGGTATTTGTTTCAAAGAAATGTATCGCAAAAATTATTTAAACGAACTCCTTTTCTAATTCGCTGATATTTTCAAAATTCTTCTCAACATTTGCGTCCAATTGTTCCTGAAATTAATATAATCACGAGGAAAAAAAAACATTTAAGAAATCAATAACAAGAATAACCAAAGCATGGAAATTCAAACAAAAACCTAACAACATCTAACAAATTTTTTTGATATATTATCAAGCTTACCAAAACACTGAATACAGTAACGTTGCCTTCAATAAGTGGATACACCGAAAACTCAGTGTCATGATTTCGAAGATCATCAGCATTTTTACAAGCAGAAATACAGTGCTGATTATTTGTGCCAAAGGGATTCGTTTCGTTAGTAAAAAGATATACTATTCGTTTCCGGAAATAAGGTCTGCAATTTGATATTTATGACTTCAAGACAAAGATATGTCACTCCAAAATTTGTACAGAAGCTCATAAGCAAAATCAGCACTTAAAAAGAATCAAAGAAACCTACGTCCGAGAAGTCACTCTTTTGATGCATAAAAACAATACTTCACTGTAATCGCAACGGCCATGCCCACCACATATCTCTTGAAAGATGACAATATATTTTCTATAAATGAATTTGGATTTGAATCTGAAACGCTAAGTTAGAAAAACAATTACAAATCAGGAAGTAGATAGGAAAATAATTACAAAATTCATGGAAAATGAAACAAACTGAATTAAAAGGAAAATAATGTACTATCAGTAATTGAACATTGAACTTTCCCAAAGACATGATTCTAAACTGAAAAAATTATATTATATAGAAATTTTCGTGATGAAATTAATATTCGGGAATCCAAACAAATACTTGATTTTAATAATTTATCCAGTTCTTTGATTCGTTCAGCTGATATTTCTTCAACCTCTTGGATAACATATACATGGTCAATTGAAAGAGACTTAATCTGCTAAAAATAGTCCTACTGAACAATGATTCTGAAATATTTCTAGACTCTAGACTCTAGGTTTAACATTTATCCATATTTTTAAAGGTTTTAGAAAAAAGATATCTTTTAATTCATGCTCAATTAGCAAAACATTGATAAAAAAGTTCAGAAATAATTTCTAAAAAGGACATATTTTAGAGCATTCTTCCAACTTCTGTTTTATTCTATAACTGCTTTAGTTACCCAAAAAAAAATTTTTTTTTCTACTCACTTCCTAAAGGCATTATTTCAAAGATTAAACAGATTTTGAGAAATAGCAATTATGATAAATTCTAAGTTGACAAATATTAAGACCAGTGATGAAAAAAATTACAGTGTTGAAGAAAATGCAACAAGTATATTCGCCGAATGTTGAGGTTACAGCTTTGTTGACCATTTGCAAACGCACAATCTGAAAGCACTGCTGTTGAAGAAGAATATAAAGGAAGCTTAGTGAATGATGGAAAACATTAGGCCTATGAGAAGAATATCTGAAGCAGTAGAGGTAAGAGAAGGATAAATATACTTTTAAAGCTCTTCGAAATGCACAATTATTGTCCGAATGATCATTTTCGTATTTCTCGAACATTTTGGCTGAAGCATCAATAAGGAAAATGGTGCATGTTTTGCCTCCTTCTGTTAAGATAGATGAAGATACTTCTCCAAAATCCTCATCCATAGATTCGTCATCTTCAACCATCCCTGCAAATTTTAGTAGTTTTTCTATTACTAAAGTCAACATGCTAATGCGTCACGTCATTGCATATCATTCCCATTAAATGAAACATTAATTGGCATGCTACTCTCAATGATCAAATATAACAGAAGCGAAAAATTGCGGTAAGAACCGCGATATCCTCTCCGAATATTCATATGTTCCTACTTCTTATCCATTTCTTTCATTCTCCTTTCCTCCATTTTCCCATTCTATTTCGTCTGTTTGAATGAGTCCTTTAATTTCAATTTTATGGCAATGAATCCATTATTCCACTGTGTCGTTGCAATTTCGGACCAGATTATTGGCGAAATATCTTTCGAACCGTTCTCTATTAGTTACTCATACTTTTCCGCAAACGCGACAGCAATCTCGACGATAATTGTCCAATCATTCTTGCAGTCCTTACACCCACATTGTTTCTTCATTTAATGTCTCTAAGCACAGCTAGCTACCTGCTTGCTAGCTTTTTTATCTCATTGTTTATAGCAGTTCATCTTAACAAATAAGTCACCCCCCCATTTTGAAGTTGCTTATCCGAACCATTGTACATGCATGAATTTTAAATTAATACTCGTAGAGCTTCGTCGATGCGACAAGTACGGTTGAAAATTTGCAAAAATGGAAATACCATTTGGTGTACTGGATGGGACATGTGAGCTAATAGAAATGAAAGAGATGAAATTGAAATGTGTGAGATGGTGAATCGTTATTTCCACGGATCATCATGATACTCCACTGGTCGGCTATCCTGATCAAATTATTTTCTCGAGATTCTTTTTTAATGAGTGGATGAGAGGAAAAAGAATAATATAGGAGAGGGTTGCTAAGCATTGGTCTATATCTATGATTATGGCTCTTGCTGTGTCCTCTCTTATAATTTTATTGCTTATCATTAATCGCCTGCATTTGTAACGTTATATTGTTGGAAATTAGTGGGAGATATCAATCAAATGAGATCGGAAGGTAAAAGAATAGTTGTGATTGCTCTTTTCATAATAATCGGTTGGGATATGACAAAGATGAATGTTGTTAATACTAAGTAAATTTGGCGCATTATTTGTGCATCACAGTGCTCGCGAAGAAAATGACAGCTGGGTAGAAGATAAACTCCAGCATTGTCATTTTCAATGTTTCGTTCCAATGTGAAAGGATAGAAAAGATCAGGAAGTAGAAGGTAGATGGATGCGAAAAGTTCATCGTGCAACGTGATATTCTACAGTGATATCCAGCAGTTGGCTATCTCTATTCTCTCTTCATCATCTTATTATATATTTCCTTTTTTCAAACAAAAAATTGTAAGTCTTTCAATTGCAGCACATATCGATGCTCTCTACTTTCACTGACTGAAACATCGAAGAAAAAGTGTTTGAGTGGTGATGATGGATATTTTGTTAGCTGTATTAATTCCAGATGCCTACATGAATCATTCACATTTTTATTTTCCGTTAATCTGAAATCCTAACAAAATCTCATAAAAGCTTCAGAATCTAAATTACACTTGTGCTTTAAGAAGATGGAATGCATAACAAAGCATCAGATTGAATAATTTCAGCTTATGACCAAGGAATTCACATTTTATGCTTCTCGAATTTTATGCTAGACTAAAAGAGTGGTAAGAAGTGTTGTCTGTTACCATTAGATTGTAGCAAGCAGAAACAATGTAGGGCGAAATTCTTGCGAAACACCATTCCCAGCCATCAAAAACTGTTTGGACAGTTGCACTGAATACTGGATTACATATAGACAGGATCATAATGAAATATTGTTGATGTTCGATGTATAAAACAAATAATAATCGTCTCATGATGGTAAGAAATTAAAATTTTAAATTGCACATTTTAAGGAATGCTTTAGCCGAATGACGGATTCCGAAAGCGATAAGTCAACAGTTGCACCTACAACAACTGCTGTTAGCGAAGTTCGTTCAACTTTTCATAAATTATGCATGCATTAAATGATATTCCATTCCTTATCCTACCGCCCTTTCTATGGTCTCATAGTTCACTTTTAATGCTTTTAAACGCTTGTCATAAAACCATTTCTTCCTTATGAATAAAAATATAAAAGTGTCCGGGAATATCTTCACTGGTGCGGATTGAACTACTAGAACTAAAAAAAAGATGTACATGAATAAGTAGTAGCAACAGTAATAGTAATCAATACTGAAGTACAAAAATATGTGTGTAGAAAATATCCTTCGACGAATCTTTGTTTTTAGCAAGTATATTTTGGTCTTGAAACATGTATAAAACACTAATAATTGCAAAATAGCGCAAACAATTTTAGCTCCTTTGCTATGTTCTGCTTCTAAGAAATCATTTCTGTAGCAGTTCTAATCCTAACTAAAAAAAAGAACGGAAAGAATGTATAAGAATGATCAAGAATTAAGATTGATTTAGAAATGATTTCCTTCCGAGAAAGCTTTTTTTGCAATTAGAAAAGCAAAAAAAAAAAAGTGAGATCTATAAATTCAATTGCTGCGGAAATGAATTAATTGAGTAAACGCATTGAGGGGATAAATAAATTATGTCATGTATTTTTCTATAAGTTTTAATCATTAAAATTTTGAATTTAGATAGCATTGATTGATGTCCCTATTTTGTTGGACTACATAAAGCATGAATTCATTGGTGCAGGGACTATGGCATTAGAAGAAGCTTTTTCACAGAGTGGAAATGCAGATTGTATACAGAACTTTATTAGCGATCCACAAGTACCGATGTTGGTTGTTGACCGAATCGTTACGAGAGGTTTGTAAAAAATCTTTTGAAATAAGTAGTAAGAAAAGTTTCCATATAGAGGAATTTTGATCTTATGTTGTTGCAAAATGAGTCATCAGTTTAGATGGAATTTAATGAAGTATTCAGTGAATTAATTGTATTTATTCTTCTTCCTCCCCCTCCCTCCTCCTTCCCGCCAAGATTTAGAAAACTGCGAATTTTAAATGTTTGTTTGATACATTTTAGGTATCGTACTACGGTGTGTATAAATTCAAATTTAGATACAAATCCAGATGATGCTATTGATGATGTAACATCGATATTTCGCATTTCTAATGAAACAGCTAAACGTACTGAACGAACAACATCATTGTTGCTGTTAAAGAGTGGCACATGTGTTGAAGTAGACAAACCTGTTGAAGATCAGTTGTATATTGTAAGGTTAGTTAGGTTTCGCATTTTTAGATTGTTCTACTCGAAAAATTTGTTATAATTCTTTTGTATTTCTCATTATGAATCAATGAATACTGCAGAATACCAGAAGGTAATTCTTATGATGTACTACTGTCGATTTTTGGACGCATTGGAACGCCACTTTTCAAGTCTTTAGTTGATTATGGCAGGGGTGAACGGGATGGTGATAAGCTTGCGTTATCCGTTGAAAAACATCTCAGTGAGGTATGTTTTTCGAAAATTTTTGTTTCAGCTTATTTTTGAAAAAGCTGGGTAATAATCTGTTGTGGGTGCATTGTTTTCAGGTAGAAGTGGCACTACTGCACATGCAACAGAATATAGACATACCAGAAATTAATTTGACTATCCATCCCGTGATTCAAAGTACTATTCAGCAAGCTGTTGAAAAAGGTCATAAAGCTCGAGTAACTGATCTGGGTAATCTAGTCGAAAGTTCGATTTTTTTAAATGCCTTACAGAAAGGTGTCAATCGATGGGTCAAAGAGATTCAGAAGGTATGTTATTTTTTTATATAAACTTAATGTTAGGTTTGACATCGTATCTTTAGAACATCCTCATTTCATTTTTATATTATTCTGTTAAGGTGACAAAGCTTGATCGTGATGCGGGTTCAGGAACTGCACTGCAAGAAATGACATTTTGGTTGAATTTAGAAAGAGCTTTGCAAAAGATTGCCCAGAAAAGAGAATCAGATGAAGTAACTTTGACATTAGAAGCTTTGAAATGCGGCAAAACGATTTCATGCAACAGTATCATTTGATGCCGATACAGGTTGTTATGCTTGAAATTGTCTCCCAATGACGAAAAAAAAGTTATTTAGAATTTTGTGATAAATTATTTCTACATACGAACGAATGAAATTACGACTTAAATGCAGGTCTTAAGCAAACGTTAGCAATGGGGGGTAAATGATTACAATGTGCCTGATGAAAGATTTACCTTTGAATGAATTGGTGGCCGCCACAGATATGGATAGCATCAAAAATGCTTTAGCAAATATATTTACACATATGAGAAAATTACGTAATACAAAATATCCAATTGCTCGAGCGCTACGTTTTGTGGAAGCCATTTCAAAGGATGTTTCTACCCAAATGTTAAAGGTTGTTATCATTATTGCATACTAAACGTTCCTTTGATATAGGAAAATAGAAGCAAGTAAGTAGTAAATCATTTATTTCTTTTCTACGTTGACTACTGAACTTGATTAGATGTGATTAAAATTCTAGGCACTTGGTACCAGAAGGTTGATGAACATACCATTGGGAGATTTTGATAGCTTGATGGCTCAATGTTTTGCTGTTTTTTCTACATGGAATGATGAATATGACAAATTAGCAACCTTAATGCGTGATTTATCGAAAAAAAAGCGTGATGAACAGCTCAAACTAACATGGAGACTCAATCCCCAACACAAAAAATTAGAAAATCGTCTTGACCAAATGCGACAGTTTCGTCGGTTGGTCTTGTTATGTTTAATTGTTACATTTTTTTTTTTGGTTAATAGTTTAATTTTCCTTATTTTCTTTCTTGTTTATAAAAGCATTTTTCTTACTTATTGATCTTCCATGGATAGATTCTTATACTCTTTGTATAAATAAAATTCGTGACTATGTAGCGGAAACTGAACAGAAATGATGTTCATATTAACACTGATATTTTAGGCAACATGAACAGTTACGTACAGTTATATCACGGGTATTGAGACCAGTGGGACAGAAAGGAGAAAAGCGATCTGATTCGGATGTTGAAAAAACATCGATATTAAATGCTCCAGAATTAAGTGCTATTGAGCAAGTAAATACAGCATACGAAAATGTTAAAGAAGTTGATTGTTTGGATGTGAGCAATGATGGTACTATCGCATGGGAAGCTGCTATACGTAGGTTGGTATGATTGGTATTTAATGAGCTAATTTAATTTTACAGAAAAATCTGTTAAATTTTTCGTGCAAACGAAATAAGGAAAAAAGCCTATTTGGATAAATTTTTTGGTAATCCTAGATTTCTGAATGTATTTTTTGTCAGATACGAAGACCAGATTGATCGTGTAGAAACTCAGATTACTGCGAAATTACGGGATCAGTTGGGTGGTGCCAAAAATGCTGATGAAATGTTTATGATTTTCCAACGATTTAATGCACTTTTTGTTCGACCGCATATCCGTGGTGCAATACGAGAGTATCAGACACAGCTGATACAGAGAGTAAAAGAAGACATAGATAAATTACAGGTAGTACATTTCCTCAAGCTCTAAATGACCAATCGGATGAAGAACGTGTAAAGTATCTATTCGATATTTCAGACTAGATTTAAAAATTTCAATGAAGCAGATAATGCAAGAATATTGCGAGCTATTGATATACCACCCGTTGCTGCATCGATTCTTTGGATTCATCAGATCGATAGTAAATTGACACAATATATGAAACGCATCGAGGATGTTTTAGGCAGAGGATGGGAAAATCATGTTGAAGGTTCGTCAACCTTCTTTTTTTTTTTCACATATTTTCTGGTGTTACTATTTTTATAAGGTCGTTATGCATTTCTAGGTCGACAGCTAAAACTAGAAGGCGACAATTTCCGACAGAAGCTAAATACACAGCATATTTTCGATGATTGGGTTGCACGTGTGCAAGCTAAAAATATTTCTTTGACTGGACGGATTTTCATTATTGAAAAACGTCAGAAGGATGGGAAAATGCGTTGAATTTGAAAGTGAATTTCTCAAATGATGTCGTTACTTTATTCAAGGAGGTAATTTCTTCTTTGAACTGTTGCATCATTGGAAGGAAAGTGCTATCGGAAGCCATGATACATAGTAATGCTGAAAATTAAAATTCTGTTATCGATATTGGTTACACTGATAAATGATTCCGCTAATAGGCAAGAAAAATTTTTGTTCTGCTTTATATTTTTGTTTTTAGGTCCGGAATATGAAACATATGGGTTTTCGGATTCCGTTGAAAATCGTGAATACGGCCCATCAAGCAAATCTTTTATATCCGTTTGCAATTTCTTTGCTGGAATCTATTCGCACATATGATTCAATAAATGAAAGGATAAAATAAGCCTGGAGTAAACATATTGATTGTAGCTTACAAGAAAGATATACAAGGGCAGTTGGCTGAGGTCAGTGTGTTTTATTTTAAGATATTTTGTTAAGTGATAATATTTTCGAGAACAAGAGCTGATGTCGCCAATGTAACTTTTTGCAAAAAATTGTTAAATTATTTTCAGGGTAATTCACTTACGTGGGAGTCGTACAAAATGGATCCATATGTTGTCAGACTTTCATCTTCAGTCAACAATTTTCAGGAAAAAGTAGAAGAATTGGATATACTTCTTGATAGGATTGAGGTGTCCTTTATATACTTTTTATTTTATGATACCATAAGATTTTATCAAGTTCCCTTTACCTGAGATTTATTGTTAGAATTTTCATTTCAGGTTGACCTTGCCGCCTTGGATACATGTCATTACACATCAATAACAATCAGTACTTTGCTTGACTCGATACAGAAAGCAGTCGATCAACTATCTCTGGGTAATTTCTCGAATTTGCACTACTGGGTCAATTCGATAGATGCAAAAGTATGTATCTTAAATTTTTGACTGATGATTTTTTCTTTATCAAGATTTGAAGATTTATGATCTCCAAACGTATATTTCTTGTTGCGAAAAATTAAAATGCAGACTCTTCTCTGTATTCAGATTGCTAAGAAACTGGCATCTCGCGTTGAAGAAGCAATTCATCTGTGGACTGTTGTACTTGCCAATGATGAGTTCGAAGATGAAAATGATGAAAAAGGTACTTTGCCAATTCTTCAACCGATAATTTTGGAAGTGCGGGTTACATCGCAAGTTATGTATGTTAGTCCAAGCATTGAACAAGCTCGAGCTCATTTACTTGATCAGCTGTTTGCCTGGCAATCTGTTATCACAAATCAACCACGTATTTCCAGCACGCGATTCCAGGTAGAAACTAATATTTTTTATTTTGTTTTTAATTACTCTGAATTAGATTAGTTTATCATATCATCATTGAACTTAAAAAATATAATAAAATTAGATTTAAGAGTGTGAGATTAAAATTCATAGTGAGATTTGTTGAAATTTCCCAGAAATGCGTTATTTCAGTTAACCCTCGCAAAGGATAGTACAGAAGCTACCTATCGTGATGTGTTAACACATCTTCCGCAAGGTCAAAAAATTATTGAACAAGCTTATGATACAGTTGAAAAAGTTATGAAGGAAGTAGCCGATTATGTTGGCGAGTGGTTGCGATATCAGGTACGTAATATTTTTTTGAAGCAATTTTTTTTTTAGTAAAATACTCGTGTCTTATTCATATACTGTCTATTTTTAGGCTCTTTGGGACTTACAACCCGATGTTTTATATGAAAGACTTGGAAATGACGTATCGAAATGGATGAAAACATTGGTTGAAATTCGGAAATCAAGAGCAACATTTGATACGCAAGAAACGAGAAAAGAGATTTTTCCGGTGATTATTGATTATGCTAAAGTTCAGTCAAAGGTCTCCCTCAAATACGATTACTGGCATCGTGAAATCTTACAGAAATTTGGCTCCTCAGTTGGTATGTTTAGATTAAATTGTATAAATGAAATTTTACACAAATTCAGTCATTTTCATCACATTATCGATATATATTTAGGACAGGAAATGCAGGCATTCTTCTCGGACATATCAAAATGGCGTATTGAACTCGAAGAGCAAAGTATTGATGGTGGTACAACAACAGATGCTATTCAGCTTATAACATATGTTCAGCAGTTGAAAAAAAAAACGAAAATTTGTCAGGATAAAGTTAATTTTTCTTATTTGTGTTTAAAAAATTTGAATTTGCTTTCAAAACTTGAAAGCAGTTTTTGCTTTTCAAGATTGTCTGAAAATAAAATTAACCAAGAGTTTTTTCTCAAAGGTTGAACAATTTCGAGCTGCACAGCGTTTGCTCACTCAGCAACGCTATCAGTTTCCAAATTCATGGTTGTATTCGGAAAATGTTGATGGTGAGTGGTCGGCTTTGAGCGACATTTTGGAACGAAAAGATTCTGCTATTCAAGCACAAGTATGTATTTTTCTTATTCCTAAGTAAAGTTTATTTTTCTCATATTGCTGATTTATGAAACATGTCATTCATTTGATGTTATTGTTTTCTTTAGAATAGCAAAAAAAGCAGTTATGCTGCAAAAAACAGTTATACTGATTTATAAGTTGACTTTTTGTACTAATAGTCTTGTGACTATATCTAAATTTTTTATGTGTTTTGTAGACAATCTTTTTCAAAAAATCTACAAAAATTTGTTGGTGCAGTTAAATAATCCAAGTTGCGGCACAGTGGTATGTTCTGTGTTCGCATACCTACGTATTTTATACTTTCTCTCCAATTGTGAATTAGCTTTATTGGACAAAACTTCATCAAATGATTGATATATTTTAGTGTGCTGTGTTGTTATTCTTCTGTTGTTGTAATTTTAAAGCATGGTCGTGTGAATGCTTGCTTCAGCAAATTCGCATGATCGCTTGCAGCTTTATGAATTAAAAGCTGCAACATTAACTTTCTTCATCTTAAGAAAATGAAATATAAGTATTTGGAGTTGATTGCGATCAAAATAGCGATTTTTGGGCAATATAACTGATTAATATCTTATGTAAGCAATGTAACTTTTTTCTACCAGTGGTTTATGTGTGTTAGTGCTCTTGCTGTCGCGAAATCGAGTATGTTGGGATATGAAGTATATGTGCTTGCATTTTATTGGATTATTTTTGGTTACTGTTTGCCGACTGATGTAATTTCAGGTAGCAAATCTTCAGACCAAAATCAAAGAAGAGGACGAAATGGTGGAAAAAAGAACGCAAGATATCCTTGCCGACTGGGATAAATGCAAACCAGTTCAAGTTTGTTACAAATTTTTCCATGAATTTATAAAAAAAAGTTGTAAACAAAATTAAAATCCATAAGAATAATGGTTTTTGAAGGGGACACAGAAACCCAGTGAAGCTTTAATTGCACTAGCAACTTTCGAGGCGAAATTGAGTAAGGTGAAAGAAGATCGAGCGAATATGGTAAAAGCAAAGGGTGCTCTGGAAATGGCTGAGCCAGTTTTCACTGCTAGTCACGCTGCAAAATTAGACATTGCTGTAGAAGAACTATCAGATCTGAAAGGTTGATATAATTTAATTTTGTTCACACAGTTTTTTGATCGCTCATTACTTTTAGGAATATCAAATAGTCTTATTTATTTAAATGGAATCAAAATTACAAGTCATAATTAATTTTTTCAGGTGTATGGCAGTCGTTGATGCCCATGTACGATGCTATTGATGAATTAAAAGAGAAAACGTGGTTATCAGTGCAACCACGGAAACTGCGTCAAAGTTTAGATGAACTCCTTGCTCAGCTTAAACAGTTGCCGGCCAAATATCGTTCTTATGATTCTTACGAGTACACCAAGCGAATGCTTCATAATTATTCCAAAGTAGAAATTCTGCTGCATTTAAATAGTTGCGATTAACAATCTCTTAATGCGAATTGTTCATACTTATAGATGAATGTAATTGTCGTTGAATTGAAATCCGATGCACTAAAAGAACGTCACTGGAAACAGCTGATGAAAGAACTTCGTGTTTCTTGGAATTTATCGGAGTTAACATTAGGACAAGTATGGGATGCTGACGTCTTGCGCTATGAATCAGCTATTAGGCAGGTATTATTGGTAGCTCAAGGCGAACTCGCATTAGAAGAATTCTTGAAGCAGGTACTTTTCTTCATTGGTTTTGTTTTAGTTCTTGCTTTTGCTTTTAATATATTTGTAACTTTTCTTTTAGAATTTCATCACATGTTTTAAGGTACGCGAGTATTGGCAGTCATTCGAAGTCGATCTGGTGAATTATCAAAATAAAACAAAGCTTATCCGCGGATGGGATGATTTATTCAGCAAACTGAAAGAGCATATGAATTCGCTTACTGCCATGAAGCTGTCACCTTATTATAAACAGTTCGAGGAAGTTAGTTTCTTTCGAATCTTAAGTGACATAATAAAATTAAAAGTAAGAATACAAAGGATCGATTTATATGTATTGGATGGATACATTGTTTAAAAAAATATAATTCATTCTTACTAGAAATTGCATTCTTTTGGAATCTTTTTTTTTTCTGCAGGATGCACTGGCATGGGAAGAGAAACTGAATAAAATAAACGCACTTTTTGATGTGTGGATTGATGTGCAACGTCGATGGGTATACTTGAATGGATTATTTTCGGTATCAACTGATATTAATACTCTTTTGCCTGTGGAATCTAGTAGATTTTCAAGGTAGTAATTTGCTTTATCTTATGTTATATTCATCTCATTGTGTTGCTTTCTTTTTGAGTTATATTTTACTTTCAGTATTTCCACTGAATTTTTGACGTTAATGAAAAAAGTGACATCGACGTCCCGAGTCTTGGACATAATAAATATGCAAGGAGCACAACGCCTCTTGGAACGTCTAGCTGATATGCTTGGAAAGATTCAGAAGGCTTTAGGGGAATATTTAGAACGTGAACGAAACTCTTTCCCTCGATTTTATTTTGTTGGTGATGAAGATTTACTTGAAATTATGGGTAACAAGTATGTTTTTGAATATGAGCTTTTTCAGATCGTTTTTATAATTTTATTGCCTATGATAATTTCGTCTAAAAAACAAGACAGCAATTTAATAATTGTTTATAAACCAGTTGTACTTTGGTGCTTATTATTCTTATTCTTTGGATTTTATTACGGAATTTATGGATTTATAATTGGACTTATCAAATTGTCTTACAGCAAGGACACTACACGTGTACAAAAGCATTTAAAAAAAATGTTTGCTGGTATCTCATCAATTGATGTGGAAGAAAATAATACTCTCATAACGGCTGTAAGCAGTCGCGAAGGTGAAAGAGTGCAGTTAATAAAACCTGTGAATATCAAAGTATATGATTATGAAATTAATTTTGAATTTTTACGGAGAAATCATAATTATTCCAATCTTCTTACTTTTTTCTTTTCTGTTGATGAAGTATTTTTTTTCAATTAGGAAAATCCTCGTATCAATGACTGGTTGCGAATGGTTGAGGATGAAATGCAGAATACACTAGCGCAACTAACAAATCAATCGTTGTCGATATTTTCGAAATTTGATATAAATACAATTGAGTCAAAAGAATACATGGCTTGGCTTGATCAATTTCCGGTTAATACATCATTTTTTATATGTCAATATTATTATATTTTGAGTTAAAAATTCTTTGGGATATGAATAATGATTAAATTTATTATTAAAATTATTACATGTTTTTCAGGCACAAATAATTGAATTAACAGCTAATATTTGGTGGTGCGCTAACATTGAAAAACATTTTGCTGAGGAAAAAACTATAGAAGCAGTCGGAGATGTTGTGGATAAGACATTGTCACTATTGGCAGGTAGCGTATTGAGCGAACAGCCTGCCATTCGACGAAAGAAGATTGAAGCACTGGTAATATATTTCATCATTAAACTATTATTAGTACTATTTTGGTTTAAATCTAATTTCAGTTATTTTTGCATTTTGTCGAAACTATTATTTTTTTAAAATAATCTTTTTAGATTACTGAATTTGTGCACAAAAGAGATATTTGTCGGTGTTTAATTCAAAAAAAGGTTGTCTCTGTCACAAGCTTTTACTGGTCCAGATGTATGCGTTTCTATTTTGATCCACGGAAATTGGATCCTCATTCGTGTTGCGTCATGAAAATGGCTAATGCTTGTTTTCCATATGGTTTTGAATATTTGGGTCTGCAAGAAAAACTTGTTCAAACTCCTTTGACAGATCGCTGTTATTTAACAATGACTCAAGCTTTAAATGCAAGGTTTTTAACTAAATTTTTATATCACAGATGGAAAAATTTTTTTAACTGTCTCTGATCTGGTTCAAAATTTTCGGGATGAATCAATTTGTGTCGTCATTAATCGTAATTTTGCAATTTTTTTTGCAGCTTTCAAAAGTTTTATATTTCTAATTTACTAAATTTTATAGTGTATAAACTTATAGATTAGGTGGTAGTCCATTCGGACCTGCCGGTACTGGTAAAACTGAGAGCGTCAAAGCACTTGGTCACAAAATTGGTCGTTTTGTACTTGTATTCAACTGTGATGAAACATTTGATTTTCAGGTCTCTTCAATTTTTTGATTTAGTTAAGATTATAGTGAATTTAAAAAAAGATACTTGACTCTTTTAATAAAATCTATATAAATCTTAAGATTTTATCGCATTTCATACTTAATTTTATCGAATTTGGAATCTTAAGTGATCATAATTCTAAATTCATTTTTTTTAATACTTCAGTCAGCAACAAGACCTTTCTCTTACTTTTTAGGCAATGGGTCGAATTCTAGTAGGTTTATGTCAAGTTGGTGCATGGGGTTGTTTCGATGAATTTAATCGCCTGGAAGAACGCATGTTATCAGCTGTTAGTCAGCAGATTCAGACCATTCAGGAAGCTGTTCGAGCTGGTGGACAAATGCAGGTAATTTATGAATATGCATTTTTTTGTTGTTTTCAAATTTTCGCTGCATTTTAAATAGAAGAATAGTATTTAGATTGACTTGATTGGAAAAACATTGTCAGTAAATTCAAATATGGCAATATTCATTACTATGAATCCAGGTTATTCGGGTCGTTCTAATTTGCCGGATAACTTAAAGCAGGTAAATCTTTTACTTCTTTGTTTTTCGAGGTTATTTTTAATTTAACATGATATCGAAATATTGATATTTATTTCGAAAATATACTTGGCAGTTTTTGATTATTTAATTTCATGATTGTAACAAATAGCTTACCTGAACTGTATCGTCAATTAGACCATAATTGTTACGGTTCTATTATTGCAGAAAACGTTATTCTTAAGATTATTATGTCTAATGTTTTTACAGCTTTTCCGTTCACTGGCCATGACACAGCCAGATCGACAGCTCATTGCGCAAGTGATGCTTTTCTCACAAGGTTTCAGAACGGCCGAAAAACTTGCAAAGAAAATTGTGCCTCTTTTCATGTAAACATCGGAATTGTTTTGTAGTTCAGATATTCAGGATATCTATTAATGGAGAAATTATAGTAAATAGATCTTTTCAGAAAAACAGATCAATGTATCAGTACTTTTAATACATCGACAATTTCTTAGATTATGCAAAGAGCAATTATCGGATCAGTGTCATTACGATTTCGGTCTTCGGGCTCTGAAATATGTACTTGTGAGTGCTGGCAATATTAAACGAGATGAAATTCAACGGATGATTGAAAGTCGAAGCAATGCAAGTGTTTGTCGCTTGTATTCAGCAGAATATCTAATATGATAGAAATAAATTATTTAACATTTATTTGACGCTTATATATTTTAGATGAACGAAAGTGATATTTCAAGTGAGATATCTGAACAACAAATCCTGATACAATCAGTATGCGAAACGCTGGTACCAAAACTCGTATCAGAGGATATAGCTCTACTCTTTTCTTTACTTTCTGATGTTTTTCCTTCGATACAATACAAACCAAATCAAATGACTGGGTAAAAAAATCTTTCAGATGTTAAGATAGCTTATTTGCTCGAGCTTCAGAAACAATGTAAGAAAATATATTGTAGACTTCGGGATGAAATAGCGAAAGTATGTGATCAGTTGCTTCTTTGTCAATCATCAACACCTGGTGAACTCGGTTCAGCTTGGCTAGAAAAAGTGTTACAACTGTATCAGATTACGAATTTGAATCATGGTTTGATGCTTGTCGGAGCTAGCGGTAGTGGTAAAACAACCGCATGGAAGGTATTGCTGAAAGCATTGGAACGTCTTGAAAGAGTGGAAGGAGTTGCATATGTCATCGATGCAAAGGTTTCTTATGTGATCTATTCCTTTGTCTATTAATTATACTTTATAAGTTCTTTAATTCATCCAAATTAAATACCCCAATTAAATTAAAGGCGATGAGCAAAGATGCTTTATATGGTGTTCTTGATCCTAATACTCGTGAATGGACTGATGGTCTTTTTACGCATATTATTCGTAAAATCATTGATAATGTGCGGGGAGAAACGTTAAAACGTCAATGGATAATATTCGACGGTGATGTTGATCCTGAATGGGTTGAAAATTTGAATTCTGTACTTGATGACAATAAACTGCTAACACTACCGAACGGTGAACGTCTTGGAATACCATCAAATGTTAGCTTTCTGTTCTTGCTCAATTGTCTTTGCAATTCATTTTTCATTTTTATTATTATTTATCAAAGATTGTAGTGTTTTTGGTACTACTGTTGCAGCAAATGATCTTTGGAATATAATATGTAATCGTGAACTTAAGGTTCGTATCATCTTCGAAGTTGCGGACTTAAAATATCCACGCTGGCAACAGATCACGCTGTGGCATGGTTTGGTTTAGCGAAGAAATGATTACCTGTGAAATGTTGTTTGATAATTTCTTGAAACGTTTAAAAAATGTTCGTCTCGATATTGAGCAATCAGTTAGTTATTTCGAGACTTAGTCTCAAAGTTATTTTTTGATAGAAATCTTCAAGCTGCATTTATCGTTTGTTTAATGCTGTTGATTGTTTTTCGAGAACTTAGACGAAAAAGTTTGATATAAAAAAAATTCATGAATAAAATTAGCTAGAAATAAAGTTCATGAGATTTTTTTATTCAAATGATATTAAAGGTTGATCTATTGTCTTTGAATGTCGGATCAGAAGAAGGTGCAATAGCACCGGAAGCCGAGCGAGTAATAAACTTGCAACGAAAATGTGCGCATTACTTAGCACAACATATGAGTGCCGACGCGCTTGTTCCATTGACTTTGAAGTATGCTCTAACAGAACTTGATCACATTATGGTACCAACTCAGCAGAGAATGATATCTTCATTCTTTTCCATGATGAATTATACTGTTCGACAGCTCATCAACTATGACAATACGCATCCTGATTTTCCCATGCCGGCAATATTTAGTTTTTTAATTTAATTTTTCTATTGACCATCATCGAAACAACTCCAAACAATATTTTTCTAGTTATTTCGTTGTTTTAAATTAAACCTTTTTTTTTGAATTCTGTTTAAGGATTTCGAAAGCATACTTGTTTCAGAATTATGGTAGTTCATGAATTCAGATATTTTGTTTTGGTAATCAAAAGCAGTAGTTTCAGGACGATCAAATTGAAGCTTACATATCACGTGCTATGCTTGTCAACATTGTTTGGGCATTCAGTGGTGATAGTAAATGGAAGTCTCGTCAACAATTAAGTGATTTTATACGTCAGTCATCCACTCTTCCGTTGCCACCAAATGTCGCGGTAGTTTTAATTTTCAAGTATTTTAATCAACTTACCAGTTTTCATAGTCTTCACATTCTTTAACGTTAGCAGTTCTAGCTGGAAAAGCTTTCGAGGATCCATGAATAGAATGAACATTATATCTAAACTACTTTGAAAATTCAATACATACACTACTTTTGTCCTAAAAAAAATGCTTTTTTAAAGTATTTTAGCATTTTCGTTTTTCTAGTTACCTATTATTGACTACGAAGCAGCATTTTCTGGTGAATGGGTACAATGGATTTCTAAAGTGCCACAGATGGAAGTGGAAACACATCGTGTTGCAGGCTGCTGATTTGGTTATACCTACAGTGGATACTGTGAGGCATGAAATGCTTCTGAATACTTGGCTTTCGGAGCATAAACCTTTGGTACTTTGTGGTCCACCAGGTTCTGGAAAAACAATGACTCTTCTTTCTGCTCTTCGTTCGTTACAGGTTTTCAATTTAAATAGGCATAATCTTTAACTATTGAAATTTTAGGAAATTCTTGTAAATATCAAAAACATATGTTACATTTGTGAATGAACTGACGAAAATTATCCCTAAATATTAGGTCAGAGAAGTTAGAAATACTTTGTTTCAAATGAATATTACCAAAAAGCATAATTCTAATACTTTTTTCGGTTGTTTGGGATTTATTTTTTTCTGTTAGGATATGGATGTTGTAAATGTTAACTTCTCTTCATCCACCGTTCCCGAATTATTGATGCGCACATTTGATCATTATTGCGAATATCGCCGCACACCGAATGGTGTCGTTCTTTCACCAGTGCAGATTTCAAGATGGTTGGTCATATTCTGCGATGAGATTAATCTGCCATCGCCTGACAAATATGGCACACAACGTATAATCTCTTTCTTGCGTCAACTCGTCGAAATGGTAAACTTATTAAATTAAGAAATATATTAATGAAGAAATTAAGCTGATAGAAGCAGAAGGACATAGACATTTAGAATGGCTTCTATCGTGCATCTGACCAAACATGGGTTTTTCTGGAACGCATCCAGTTTGTTGGTGCTTGCAATCCGCCTACTGATTCTGGACGACATCCACTTTCGTTGCGTTTCTTGCGTCATGTTCCTGTGGTGTATGTTGATTATCCCGGGCAAACATCACTTTTGCAAATCTATGGAACATTTAATCGAGCAATGTTGCGTATGGCTCCTTCGGTGCGTAATTTCGCAGATCCTCTAACAAATGCAATGGTTGATTTTTATCTGCAATCACAAGTAAGCTTAAAATTTGAATTTTTAGTGTATTTAGAGCATAAATAAGCTAAGTTAAAGTTATACCTAAATATTAAGTCGGAGAGAATTCAAATGAATATGATTAAAAAGCGAATATTACCAATTAAATTAGAAAAACTGAAATTTTTATGGAGTAAATTTTTTTTTCCGACCGAATAGTTATTAAATCTGTAGCTTGAGTTTTTCTATTTTTTTTAAGGAGCATTTTACACAAGATGAACAACCTCATTATATTTATTCTCCTCGAGAATTAACACGATGGGTGCGGGCTATCAGTGAAGCGATTACTCCGCTTGATAGCGTTAGTGCAGAGGCGCTCGTAAGGTTGTGGGCACACGAAGCATTACGTCTTTTCCAAGACCGACTTGTTCGTGATGATGAACGTGAGTGGACTGATCATTTGCTCAATACCGTTGCTGAAAAATACTTTGGCACTTCTTGTGACCTGAAGCAAGCTCTGGAAAGACCTATGCTTTATTCATGTTGGTAAGTCTTTTAATTCAATCTCATAGACATTTTTGATTGAAGAATGTAAAAAATTTATCATTCTTTCGTGAAATTTTCAAAAGGGTTTCATTTCTCATTTCTATGATTGGGAAGTGTGTCATAGTATGAATTTACTGAATTTTGTATTATTTTATTCATTTTAGGCTAACAAAAACATTATTTGCCTGTATCAAAAGAACAGCTAAAAGAATATGTTAGGGCTCGTTTGAGAAGTTTCTATGAAGAAGAACTTGATGTTCAATTAGTACTATTCGATCAAATGCTTGACCATGTATTACGCATTGATCGTATATATCGACAACCACAGGGTCATCTTCTGCTAATTGGCACTTCCGGTTCAGGCAAAACGACTTTGTCCAGATTTGTAGCGTGGATTAATGGATTGTCTGTCTTTCAGGTTATTCAGTCTGTCTTTTGATCTTTGTTAAGGCATAGTAATCATCCGTTTGGTCTTTTATAAATGCATCAATGATAACTTCATAAAATAAAAAAATTGAAATATTAAAATAATTCAGAGAATATGATTTACATGATGATTTCAGCTCGCAGTTAATAAAAATGATTTTGTTTTAGTTGAAAGTTCATTCAAAGTATACAGCAGCCGATTTCGATGAGGACATACGAACAGTTCTGCGTCGTACCGGTTGTCGTAATGAGAAAGTGTGCTTCATTATGGATGAATCAAATATGCTTGATACTGGTTTTCTAGAGCGTCTAAATACCTTACTCGCCAATGGAGAAGTAATGTTATCAGATCTCGCATTAAACTATGACAGCCGTTAAAATCTTTCTCCTGCTTTTTTAAAATTATTCTTTCATGTATCTGAATTTAATTAAAAAAACTTTAGGTACCAGGTTTATTCGAAGGTGATGATTATACGACACTTATGAGCCAGATTAAGGAGGATGCTCATCGTCAAGGCCTCATGCTTGATTCTCCTGATGAATTGTACAAATGGTTCACCGCACAAGTATATTTTGTTAATTTATTTATTTACTTTTTTTTTGCGACTATTTTTATAAGGTTCATGAATCTGCAATTTTATATCGGTTTGCAGGTAATGCGAAATCTTCACGTAGTATTCACGATGAATCCCTCTGGTGAAGGACTTCGAGAACGGTCCTCAACTTCTCCGGCTCTTTTTAACCGGTGTGTATTAAATTGGTTTGGTGATTGGACAGATTCTGCACTTTATCAGGTATTCTACGTTAAATACTATGTTTTATGAGGTTACTGATTGAACGATGTCATTGTTACCCAATGAGCAGCAAGAATTAATCACCAAAATTTTTTATCTGGAAAACATAGGTTGGTATGGAATTGACAAATACGCTTGATATGGCTCGAGCAGACTACCAGGCACCGCTTACTCTTCCAGTAGTTTGCGATCTTCTTCCATCACCTGTGCAATATCGTCATGCTGTTATCAATACGTTCGTTCATGTTCATAATTCGGTGAGAAAGGTTAGCAATTTACATTGGTTTATAGAGTATGCTATACTTTAGTCTTCATAAAACAAATTTAAGCGTCAGGATTTCATATGTTAACATTATATTGACCTTTTTTACCTCTTTCATAAAAATATTCCAGCTGAATGAAAATGAGGCAAAACGTGGCCACAGAGTGATGGCACTAACTCCAAGGCATTTTTTGGATTTCATCAAACACTATATCAACGTTTTCCATGAGAAACGGCGTGATTTAGAGGAAGAAAAATTACATCTAAATATTGGTCTTAGCAAGGTTCTTTCATTTCGCAACATCAAAAATTCTCATAATTCATATATTAGTTGTAAATATTAATTTACTTAACATTTTTTAGATCAGAGAGACCGAAGAACAGGTTTTGGAATTGCAAAAATCATTGACACTGAAAGCAACGAATTGGAAACGAAAAAAGCTGCAGCTAATGCTAAGTTGAAAGTAATTCAGTGCAAACACTTTTTGAAATTTTTTACTATGTAATTTTTCTTATATATTTGCATACCCATTCACTTTCTTTGCAGGAAATGCTTGCTGATCAACAACGTGCAGAGAAGGAGAAATTAGCCAGTGAACTGTTACAAAACGAGCTTGCTGAATCACTTGTTGAAATTGAAAAAAAGCGTACTGAGGTACAAGAAGATTTGGCGCAGGTAACAAATTTTTTAGCATTTAAATAAGTTTTTTCTTCTTTTTTTACAAGCGTTTCAAAATATATTGTAAAAAATAGTGAAGTCTTGATACTTCATTGGGTTACTTATCTTTATTAGGTCGAACCAGCTGTTGAAGAGGCAAAACAAGCTGTAAAAGGCATAAAGAAAGGTCAACTTATCGAAGTTCGTTCGATGGCTGCCCCGCCACAGCCTGTACGCTTAACTCTAGAATCAATATGTTTGCTACTTGGAGAGGTTTGCGCGTTTAAAATCAGGCTTGTTATCTTGATTTTCCTTATGCTTTCTACTTTTTTTTATTTTTTCTTCAGAATGTTGGGATGGATTGGAAAGCTATACGTGGTGTCATGGTGAAAGATGATTTTATGCCAAGAATTCTCAATTTTGATACAGATAGTATTTCTGCAGAAACTCTGAAGATGATGGAGAAGTATATTCGCAATCCTGACTGGGATTTTGATAAGGTTTACAAACTTCTGTTTTCTTAGTTCATGTTGGTAATGTTCTGATAATTAATATGCTTTTAAACTAGGCTTTTTACGGTTCAGGTAAATCGTGCTTCATCTGCTTGTGGTCCAATGATTAAATGGATGAAAGCACAGCTTCTGTATTCGGATATGTTGCGAAAAGTAGAGCCGTTGAGAACTGAATTGGAACGGCTAGAAAAAGATGCAAAAATTAAAACAGCGAAAGGGGAAGATTTGAAGAAGACAATTGCAAAATTGGAGCAGAGCATTGCAGCATATAAAGAAGAATATGCGCAGTTGATCGGTCAGGCAGAAGCAATCAAGGCAGATTTAGCAACAGTTAAGGAGAAGGTAGAATTCATTTGCTTAGATGCGTTATTGATATTTGCAAAGCCACCACTAATCATTTCTCGTAGCCCTTTTTGTGTAAGAAGCTGGTTCTTGTATGACTGTTTTATTTGAGTAATAACAGAATAACAGTACGGGAAATGTTTTTCGTAGCAAAAATTTTATATCTGAAAATTTATCATACTATTTTCATTATTTTCATCTTCATTTTTCCCCACTTTACTATTAATTATGTTCATGCATATAATTTCAGGTTGGCCGTAGCATGCAGCTTCTGGGAAATCTTGGTTCCGAAAGAGATCGTTGGAATGGCAGTTGCGATGGTTTTAGTCAGCAGATGGATTCGCTTATTGGGGATGCTTTGCTGAGCGCTGCATTTTTAGCTTATTCCGGGTGAAAAAAGATTTTTTACTCTTATTTAGTAAATTCATGAAAATTTTTTGAAATTGAGTCTTGTAATTCAGATACTATGACCAGCAACTACGCGATCTTCTCCTCCATCGTTGGACGGCCTTTGTTGAGCAAGCGGAAATAAAACATCGATCAGACCTGGCTCGTGTGGAGTATCTTTCATCTGTTGATGAGCGTCTTGAATGGAATAAAAACGGCTTGCCGATCGATGACCTCTGTGCAGAGAATGCAATTATGCTTCATAGGTTATTTTACAATGTTTGTTTAGATTCAATTTTTTAGCTTTCTAGATGATTCATTTAGGTGAATTTTTGATCTCCTATGCTAAGAAGTCTGTAAAGTGAATGTATATATTCAAACGTTAACCTTTTATAATAATTTCTTCATTCACTTCTTAGCATGCATATTAAAAAAAAAAGTTTTTTTTCTAAAAGTCGAATCGAAATAAAGTTGGAACTAAAATTACGTAACAATTTTGTTTTCTTAATGTATTTTTGATACATTGAATTTCTGCTTCTACTCTCTGTTTCATCCAGTAAGCGAAAGCCTCATATTATTTTGGATTGTTAACTGCATATAACCATATAATTCCATACAGATAGTATGCTAAAGCTGATATTTTCAGATTTAACCGATATCCGCTTATCATTGATCCATCAGGGCAAGCAATTAATTATTTGATGAAGCAGTTTGTCGGAAAGAACATTACAAAAACAAGCTTTCTAGATGATTCATTTAGGTGAATTTTTGATCTCCTATGCTAAGAAGTCTGTAAAGTAAATGTATATATTCGAACGTTAATCTTTTATAATAATTTCTTCATTCACTTCTTAGCATGCATATTAAAAAAAAAAAGTTTTTTTTCTAAAATTCGAATCGAAATAAAGTTGGAACTAAAGTTACGTAACAATTTTGTTTCCTTAATGTATTTTTGATACATTGAATTTCTGCTTCTACTCTCTGTGAATTTAATCTGTGAATTTTTGCTTCTGTCGTTAATATGTGATAATTTTGATCATACATGTTTAAAATGTTTACTAAATTATGACTATATCTACAAATCAGATATGTTTTATCATGAGTTATAGAGTGAGAATTCTTAATACTATATGTTTCAATATCAGAAGTGCATCTTATTTGTTGAGTAATTTTAGAAAAAATTGGAATCAGCTTTACGATTTGGAAATTCACTTCTTGTTCAAGATGTTGAAAGTTATGACCCAATCTTAAATCCGGTTTGAATCGTGAAGTGAAAAGAACAGGCGGTCGTATTTTGATGAGACTAGGTGATCAAGATATCGACTTGTCCCCATCTTTCCAGATATTTCTTATTACAAGAGATGCCTCGGTTTGTTTTTGATAGTCTTTTTTCGAAGTTTGACACTCAAAAATTATTTGATTTGTATTTTATTTAATTTAAGGTTGAATTTGCACCGGATCTTTGCTCAAGAGTGACATTTGTTAATTTTACGGTGACACGTGCTTCGCTTGAGATGCAGTGTTTAAATCAAGTGTTAAGAAGCGAACGACCGGATGTAGATGAAAAACGTAATGATTTATTGAAATTACAAGGAGAATTCGCTGTACGTCTAAGGCAATTGGAAAAGGTTTGTTGAAATTCTGATCCTATTCATTTTGTTACGAAGAGAGTTCCGCATAAATTTATTTTGATTTTATTTTTTAAAACTAATAGTTCGTTTTGTTTTTCAGGCACTGCTAGCCGCGCTTAATGAAAGTAAGGGTAAAATATTGGATGACGATTCTATTATATCTACCCTTGAGAAATTGAAAAATGAAGCCGCTGAAGTTGGTCGTAAATCAGCTGAGACTGACAAAATTATGGCCGAGGTGGGGCATCTTGAATTAAATAAAACAGTTTCACTGTTGAAATTAGATTTTCGAAGCAGTTGTTCGTATCTATCTCATAATCACGTTATAATTTGAAGATGTAAGTTACGCTATGGGAATAAATGATCTCCGCTTTTTTTTAGTTTGTATGATTTTTTTTAACTGCATATCCAAGATGATTATAGTGATAACCATTTTGTAGGTTGAGACTGTATCTCAACATTATTCACGTCTTGCGCAAGCATGTTCATTGATATATTTGATGCTTCAACAGCTTAACGAAGTTCATTTCCTCTATCAGTATTCACTGGACTTTCTACTTGAGATATTTATGGCAGTGTTAGTTACACCACAGCTAAGATCAGTTACAGATTATGATCAACGGCTAAAAATCATAATGTCAAACTTATTCCAGGTAAGTAGATTTCTTTCTATTTTGCAAATAAAATTTTTTATTATGAATTTAAACTTATTCATTTTTTAATTTTCTATATAGATGGTGTATCAACGAGTTTCATTGGGCATGTTACACCAGGATAAAGTTTTATTGGCATTGCTACCTTATGCGTATTGTGCTAAAAGGAAACACGCATGAACGTTCTTATCAGCTGGAAGTCTGATTTTTGTTTTAGTTTTTTGTGCTTTATATTTTTTAGTGTGCATTATTTAGAATATGTTTTTCTACTATTTTCTACTATTCTCATGTCTAATTCTAAGCTAAAATAATTTTTGATAATGAATACAAATAATTGAGTAAAAAAAATCTTCATTGTTTTTTCAGTTGGATCATTTACTTGGTCGTTCGAGATTTTTGCTGGTCAGAAACAGGCAGAAGTTGGATCTCTACATGGACTCAGTACAAAACAGTTGGCATCATTATTCCAGTTATCTCGTTTACCTGCTTTCACTGATATTGTTAAGAAAGTTACTTCAAGTGTGGACCTTGGGAATTGGGTTGTGCTGGATAATCCGGAACTGAATGTACCAGTAATTTGGGATGGTGATGATAAATTGAGTACGTTATTATTATTTTGGAGCGTGAAAGACATTATCCCACCAATTTCTCTGTTAGTTCGTCTTTTATAACAGTCGAAATCTAAATGATTGAGATTTCTTTCCATTCATTCTATTATTTGATTTGGAAGTATTTCGTTGCTAGAATCAGAAATTCATTTTTTTTTTTTTAAAGCGAAAATTGGACGCTGTATCAATGAATTGCTCGTCATTCATGCGCTTCGACCAGATCGTTTGCTGGCATCTTCTCACCGTGTTATTGGAGCAGCTTTCGGTGATGAATTCATGCAAAAAGACCAAGTAGTGAACCTGCGTGAAATTGTTGAAAATGAAGTAATCCATTACCAATCTAATTTTTTCTGTTATCTGTGATTCTATGAAGCAAATCGGAAGTTTTCAATATACATCCTGCTGTTGAGTAAAATTCATCATCAAATAAAAATTTCTAAAATAATTTTTTAGATTAATGCAAACCGTCCAATTTTATTGTCTTCTGCTATCGGTTTTGATGCATCTAGTAAAGTGGAAGATTTAGCTGTTGAAATGAACCGTGAAGTTACTTCAATTGCAATCGGTTAGTATCTAACATATCTTTATGCATATGGTGCTATAGATATTTCCCTTCCATATGACTTTATCTTCCTTTTGATATGATTTTGAAGTGTTAACAAGAAAATTATTACAGGTTCTGCGGAAGGTTTCTCTCAAGCAGATGCGGTGTTAAATTCGGCTTCCAAGTCAGGACGATGGATTCTGTTGAAAAACGTACACTTAGCACCGTCTTGGTTGGCTCAACTGGAAAAACGTTTACATTCCCTGAAACCGCATCCACAATTCCGTTTGCTGTTGACTGCTGAAATTCACCCTAAATTACCACCACAGGTGCTACGTGCGTCACGTATTATTGTATACGAACCTGCTACAGGCCTCAAAGTAAATTTTATTACAATTAATATCTTTCTTCTGTCAGTTGATTAGAATGCTAGATTGGAAATGCATATCTTATTACTTACTGTTGTTTAGGCGAATTTACTTCGTTCGTTGAGTTCACTTTCACCACAGCGAATCACGAAACTACCAGTTGAACGATCGCGTCTATACTTTCTTATGTGTTGGTTGCATGCAATTGTGCAAGAACGAATGCGTTATATTCCACTTGGATGGGCGAACTCATATGAGTTCTCTGATGCTGATTTACGTGTGGCTTGTGATACTTTAGATGTCTCTGTTGATTCAATCGCTATGGGACGGGCAAATGTTTCACCTGAAAAATTACCATGGCATACACTTCGATGCTTATTATCACAGTGTATTTATGGTGGCAAAATTGATAACGAATTCGATCAAGTATTGATTTTTGCGAGATTGATTATTGATCTTTTTTGTTTTTGTTTTTCTCTTCTAATATCGCTACTTCTGATTAACAAAATTGTCTGTAGAACACTATAGTAATATATAATACAACAAAATCATGAGACGTAGATGCGCACCATATTTAGTAATTTTTGAATTTTGTTAATTTTATAAGTGGTCTATTTGCGAATTGAATATGCATGTTTTTAATCCTTTCAATGATCAGTTTTATTTTTCCTTTTGGAGACGCTGAACTATCATAAATCATTAGTATTTACTCTTTTTTATTATTTAGATTTTTGCTAGTTTTAGTTCTCAACTATTTTATATATTAATTGCAGTTTTCTACACAAACTTTTCAGCCATTTTCATATATGAATTATTATTTGATTTTTTTTTTCATGCTTTTCATTCAGTGATATTTTTTTTCTTTCGATTCTGCAGATGCTGCTTGATTGCTTTCTTGAGAAGCTTTTCACAGCTAAATCTTTTGATGCCGATCGTGTTCTTATTAGTAATATTGATGGCAAAGGAACTGATCTCTGTATACCAGATAGAAATTCACGTGAACATCTCATTCATTGGGTGGAAAAAATGCAATATTTACAGTTACCGTATTGGCTCGGTTTACCAAATAATGCCGAGAAAGTACTGCTTACCGTAAGAGGTAATGATATTTAAGTTACTTTTTAATTTGACTAACGATAATATGTTACAATACCAAATGTTATTCGCAGCCTACTTTGTGAATACTTAGGTGAAACTATGCTTTCAAATCTGTTGAAAGTATCTGATGAGGAACTGGCATTCACTGGTGATGATCAGAAAACTCAAGCTCCACCATGGATGAGCGTTCTTGCAGAACAAAGTTTTCAATGGCTCAAGTTGATCCCGAAAGTAATTTTAGGCTTGTATTTCATATTTGTATTATTAGCTTAAAATACATTTCTCCTAAGGTTGACATTTCTAACATTTATTTTTAGAAACATTCCGAAATTGAAGCGTTCAGTGGAAAATATCAAAGATCCATTGTTTCGCTTCTTTGAGCGGGAAATTAATCGTGGCGCTCAGTTGTTGGCAAATGTGAGAAATGATCTGATAGAAGTAAGGCAATTAATCTCTCGAATGAATTTTTGAAAATTAAACTTTGACTCGGGTAATTAAAGATTTTTCTGTGTTTGGCAATCAATTACTGTCATTAAATTTTTTTGTAGGTGCATTCAGTTTGCAAAGGCGAACGAAAACAGAGCAATCATACTCGTGCGCTAACATTAGCACTGAATAAAGGTCTCGTTCCA
Organism: Dirofilaria repens; assembly: GCA_008729115.1. Taxonomy (NCBI): domain Eukaryota; kingdom Metazoa; phylum Nematoda; class Chromadorea; order Rhabditida; family Onchocercidae; genus Dirofilaria; species Dirofilaria repens. Next base: position 1,021,176 of record SNRZ01000011.1, read on the forward strand.
ATTGACTGGTTACGCTACACCGTTAAAGTAGTCACTGTTATGGCATGGATTCATGATTTCACTGAAAGAGTACAGCAACTTATCAGATTGGCTGGATCTGCTTCACTGAAGGTCTTTAGCAGAGCTATCAACTTGTAGATTTGCAGTTTTCAAAACAGATTTCATTCAGATTTTCATATTTTGATTTCCTTTTTTTCAGAAGGAAAGCATTTGGTTGGGAGGCTTGTTTGCACCAGAAGCATACATAACCGCTACAAGACAAACAGTAGCACAATCAAATCAGTGGTCGTTAGAAGAATTACGTATGCATATTGAAGTAGGCGTTATGAATGACCGTCCTGACACATTCAGAGTTGAAGGTGTTGCATTCTTTTTGTCTTGAACTGCAGGATTTTAATTTTAAGATGTTGTGAAATTTTATAAAATTGGACTTCTGCGGTTTTCAACATATTTTTGAAAATTTCATTATTTTAGGTCTTCGATTGATGGGTGCGGTATGCAGGAAAAAAAATAAACTGGAAATTGTGGATGAAGTTAGCACGGATTTAGAAAATGTTACACTGTCATGGTCCCGTGAAGCGAGTCCCCTACATAGCATTACTCTGCCTGTGTATTTGTATCGTGACCGAAAGAACTTACTTTTCACCCTTGATTTTGATCCAGGTGATGCTCAAAAGACAAGCCTCTACGAAAGAAGCGTTGCTGTCACATCAAACAGTTCATTGTCTTAGCTATTTTTGATTAATAATTTTGTTTCCTAAATACAATGAGAATGAGCAAGCAGTAACTTTATAATTAAATCTCGAATGAGCAAAAGTAATGTCTCGGCTTGTAAAATAATATGCTTCATTGTTTACGTTGATTACTTGTTGTATTTTATTGTATCTTAGTTTTTCTATGTTCTACTTTTTCAAATTACATGTTGCGTTCACGAAAAATCCCAGCTTGATTTTGTATAATTCAGTCAGTCGGTTCGTGAAAGAACATATATATAAACAAGAGTTCATACACTGATATAATACACAATAAACGATTTTGCTATATATATTAAGTTTTTATGATCATTGAAGGAGGAAGAATAACCACGAAGTAGCGTCTAATAATCCTACAGATGTAACAGTTCATGTGGTATTAAGGAAACCATTCCAGCAGGAAGCAAGATCCAATTTCAGTTATTTTTAAAAATGTAGTTCCAGTTGTTGTAAATCTTTCTTTTATCAGTTAGTAAATCTTCCGCGCTTTTCAATTGTATGTTTTTTCTGCTACAAATATTCAAATATTTCTTTGATGTATTGTATCCTGCCAATTTCTAATGTTTTCTGACATACTGCTATATCTCACACAAACTGAGAGTTATATTGAACTGCTGTTGCAGCGAAAAGAAGCCCTTTGACAACATTTAGAAAATGAAAAATAAAAAAAAAAAACTATCACAGCAAAACGAAATACGACCGATAGAGCAGAGGATTATGACATACATTCCAGCCAATAGCGCCGTTCGTTATTATTCCAGTACATTACCTCTACTGCTGCATACTAAGCATGAAGTTTTAGAAATCATGACATCAGTTAATGGGACTTTACATTTGGTCCATTATTCAATTAAACTACAGATAGCTCAAAATTATAATAGGATGAACGTGCAACTAAGAGAAATATAATAACAAAAATCTCAGGTACAATTCTTACAAAAAAAGCCATGTCAAAGGCACAAGGTAACAGTGCACCAGGATCAAATGTACAAAAGTAGTCCATAATGCTTTCTGCATTTCTGTCATGTAAAAGTCTCTGGATATAGAAATATCTAATATCATATTCAGACTTGATTTCTTAAAGTTTGTAAACTAAATCTGTACATCGAAAATGATTCTAGCAAATTATAAGATAATCCGTAGGCTACATATGCGCCACATAGATATATATTAAAATTAGGCAAGCTGATATCACCACTGCCATTATAATTGAATCTCGTCCTTTTCTCATTTGCATTTTCTGTATCACACTGTTTAGCAGAGGGTATTTTTCTGGAATATGATGTGCTAAATATTCAAAACAGCGAAGAAATACTTCTAACACCTGATTTTCATTTAAAGTGAAATATATACTTGATTTGCGAAAAAATATCCTAATGTATCTTAATTATTTACTGCAGATACCGCTAATTAAGATATTTTTTTTTATTTACGATATTTGTATTTTTTCTTAACACGGGGTTTTAAATGAACCTTCGTACAGGTCGTACAGTGATCGGAATTTTGAATAAAATTTCTGAATGAATTTTACAATTAAAAATAAACATAAGTGTTTTTGAAAATGACATGAGTAAGAAATTACTTGTTAATATGTTTATTTTCTTACTAATATCTCGCAAGCTCACTCGCTGATTATGAACATGTTCTTTCGCCGATATTGCAATGCTTAAAAGTGTTTCAATTAACCCAACTCCAAAACAAATAAACCAAACACAGTTTTAAAGAAAATATGATAAAAATGGGGAAAACAGAAATTTGATTAAAGATAGTCACATCAGACAGAATTTATGACTTTGTTAATGTTACTCTTCAAATTCGGAATGAAATAGCTGATTATTAAGTAGTACAAACTAAAAAAAATTCAAGAAATAAATAAAAGACGAATTACCTAATTTGTTCATCTAAAAGGCGGTCGCAGCTTGATATGTGTTCATTTTCTTTTAAATACATATCACTCGCTTTTAATCGATTACTGAGATACGAATTCTCATTCGAGCTCCCGCTTAAAAGGTTTTCTCTGAAAAGTCATGCAAAAAAATTATGCCACCATCCATAAAAAAAGAAAAACCCTAAAATAATATACAGCAAGACTAAAAAGATGTCCAAGATGACCAGAAAAGTAAATGGCTATAATAAGTATCTTCAAAAAAAAAAAAAAAAAACTAGTGTAAATGAAACTCGTAAAATATGCAGAGTAACAAACCTCTGCAACTGATTTCTTATATTATCATGTGATCTGTTATATTCAGCACAATAATCACGCAATATTTCACGATGTCTTCTAAGTGTGTGTTGTAATGCCGGACTAGATGCCCATGCTCCAGTCCTTGGATTTGCTTGACATTTCACTATGTATTCTGTCATCTGAAATAGCATTTTAGTTTCTCATTTGAAAACTTTACCTTAGAGGCAATATCTTTGACTCATAAAATGAAACTCAATCTTTACCAGCAATTTCACAATATATACAACAATTCCTTAATCTGCCGATGGTATAATTTTAGTAATGATCTTTTAATTAAACATTCCATCTATGATCAACAAAAAATAAAAAAATTCAACTACATAAGATCAAAGTGAATGACCTATATGAGCAATATTGCAGAGAATTATCCTTTTTACAATGTTTATCACAACAGACAATATTTACAGGTTTAAATCAAAAAGAAATCCTAATTTTTCTAATATAAAAACAAAAAAGGACTCACTTGATCGTCAACCTGTGTAAGCTTGGCAATCATGCTTTCTATTTCTGCTGACAATGAATTGAATATTTCCTGCTTGCCGTTTACAGCTGCTTTGTCATTCAAAAGTGAATCATATCGGCCTGCAACGAGCAATTATATACAGAAAATAACGTGGAGCTCAAAGGAATTGAATTCCAAAGACAATAAAAAGTTGAAAGAATATTAGTTCTTCACCCAAAATAGTCTCACTATCTTAAAATAACCCGAAGTTATCCAAAGCTTCAAAAATAAAATAGCAACGGGATATACAACTTTACCTGACGTACCAGAGGCCAACTTATTTAAAACTACTAATTTCACATCGATATGGTTCTCAAGCGTGCGAGCACGACGTCGCAAATCTGCAAACGATTTTCTCAGGTTCAGAAATCTTATAAGTTTCCTTAACGAAATTAAAAATGGAGTCTCCGCTTAAAATTAAAATGCAAGTTATAAATAATCAGAAATAAAATTGAAACTAATCGAACAATTATAGCTATATAAATGAGCTTATTTATCCAGCTTTATAACAATGATTAGGAAGGAAAACACTTACCATCCCAAATTTCCGCCATAGCATTTACAGCAAAACCCTAAACAATTTTAGAATTTTAGAGTATTACAAAATCGAAATTACAAAAACCCTTCTTACTGAAGCAATATATTCAATGACTTTAATCTTAGTTGATTTTACCGACTTGCCATGATGAGTGAAACTGTCAAAAAACTATGTAAGTTAATAAGACGGAATGAACGATATATTTAAAAACAATGAATTAAAAAAAAATTCAGGATGTCTAAGTTTTTTCAATTGGTTTAAATCTATTGAAAAGATGATAACTTGAAAATGTTTACTTATATTTATTACTTATGTATATACATTGTTTCTTACTCTGCATTGAACTCATTAATATGTATCAAATAAATCTACTGAAATTGAAAATCACATCAAAATATAAGGACCCATTTCGACGAACTCAGGGTAAAAAATAAAGATACAAAATACTTTAATTGTTCAGCTTTGAGGAAGTTTTTAGAATAAAACTAATGGAGAGTAAGTACTTTAAATGTAAGGAACCATAATATTATAAAATGACGAAACTGGAAAAGAAAACGAAAAATATAGTGTTGATCAAGATAATAATTAACGTGCTCAAATGGATACCAGATAGCCATTTTTAAAAATAATTATAGAACACAAGCAAATAAATCAGTTTAACACTGAACGCTATATGAAATAAAACAATTTTCAGAAACAATTAAACGAAATAGTCTTAAACATCTTCTGATTATCAAATATTTTGATCATATCGTACAATGACAACTTTTAGATAATTGAGTCATCTTTAAATGAATTGATTTCTTCGACTACAGCAAAAATTTGCTTGGATTCCTCCAACAATTTTGGTATACACTTTTCTGTAATTATTAATACCACTGTCCTGAAATGTACACATTATACTTTAATCATCTTTTTTACTGTTATCGGAAAAATTTCACTGTTAATTTAATATGTTTGGTTTTTTTAACTTGCTGTAAAGAATTTAGTATAACGAACCAATTGTTGGAAAAGCGAAATGGATTTCAAGTATTCTCCAACATATTTTCTTCGTTCCAAATTGCATATGAAGGGATTTCCATTCAAAAATTCATAAAGTTCCAGTTTTCTTGATTGCTTCGATTTTGCTACTGTAAAAATTGTAAAATTTGAATAGAACTTCAAATGTTTCTCTCAAACAACTTGGAAATAAAATTACCATCAAAACCTTCAGATCTCGTTTCATTGACAAATATGTCAGAAAGACAATCCAAGATAAAAATGTGGTCATCAAAAATATGCGGAAAACAAAGTCCATCAAGTAAAGATTTTGGTTTTTGGCTAAAAAAAATTATAGAATGAAAATAAGAAACAAAAATTTAACATTTAACCAATAAAAACGCAATGAATTTCTGACAAATATATAGTGAGTGGGAAATGAAACTGATGAAAACGAGTGATCTGAAATGATTAGCTATTTTTCATATTTTAGTAAGTGTCATAAATGCATCACTGTGAATTTTTTCAATATACTTAAAATAAGGAATAAAGTACTGCAACTAAAAGGCTTTACAGATTTATTTTGTACAAGAGTGTAAAACAATTAAATTCTCAGTTTTCATCTTTGTCATTTATCTTATATCTAGATTGATATATCGAGTTTATAATAAACCTACCTTGTACTAGCATTGTTATTATCTTCTACCAGCTCATCTTCACTGATATCGATTAATTGCTTCGGATCGACTACTGATGTAAGATCCAATGGTTCAGTAACGCTTTCTGTAATTTGAACAAAACATGGATAGTATAAACGAATACTTCTGCGAATAGAAAAGCCAAATTCAGTAGATGAGTAATTCAAAATCAAATTTTTTGCTCAAATTGATATTTAAGAAATTCTTCCTTTGATACATTTCATTTCATAGATGAGTACAACTAAAACATACAATCCGTTCATTCATAATGTTCTCTGCTCATATTTCGATAGCTTTTGATTGAATGATTGAAACAAACCATTACCATGTTCATCATCCGAGATTTGATCACCTCTCTCTTCGTCTTCGGATACTAAACTTAACTCACCATCTTCCTCCACAAGAGAGCCTACTTCACTTTGCTTTATATCTGAATCATCAGAAACTTCTTCAGTGATTAGAATTTTCGCTTTCTTAATTGATGACAATGCATTCCCTGGAAAAATATTTTACTCAGCATTGTTTTGTCCGATGTAAAAGTACTAAATGTAGAAATATGATTATAAATACCAAACACGTTGTCGATTCAATAACGCAGTACTATAAAATTAAAAGTGCGTGAATTTATTCAAAAAAAAAGAAAAAAAAATGAGAAAGCATTTATTAAAGCAGTTACTTTAAAAAAAATTCCTTAAATCCCAAAATTGGACAATCGATATTCAATAACAGAAATTAAAGGTTCATAAGGATAATAGCAATAATATCAACGACCAAAAAATTTTAAAAAGTCATGTCGAAATTTCTCTATCATTTTTTTGATTTGTGAAATATAATTTTAGATTGAAGCGAAACCTTCATCATCAGAACTTGAAATTTCATCGGCAATAACATCATCTAATTTAAGAGGTTTCCCGTCCCTTTCGCTCTTGTTATTGCCTTCACTGTCATCATCGCTTACAGCAAGCATTTTTTCTTCTGATGTGAAGCTTAATTTTTTAAAGCGACTATGGTTATTGTCTTCCAGTTTTTCGAAATTTTGATGCATTTCTGAAACATAATTTAATCTAATCGCATTGATACAATCAAAAATTTTTGATAAAATATAACGAATGAATATCTTGCACAAAGGAGTTAATCGATGCTTGAAAAATTATGAATTTCATAAAGGATATTCTATTCTAGAGACGCTTGTGGTTACAGCATCGTTCGAATCCGAATCCCAATGATAGAATGGAAATTCAAAGCAAAAAAAAAAGGAAAATATGCATTAAAATTACAAAATGAGAAGGAAATACCTTCCATAAAATGAACCAATATTTAAAATTGAATAAGTTACAAAATAGTATTTTCAAAAAATTCCAATCCTACAAAATAAAAAAAAAAAATGCCAACAAGAAAATTACTTTTGCTTTTCTGTTTTATAGTAGCTTATTATATATAAGTATTTTTTATAATACTGAATCACAAAGCAATTCAAGAAATATCTTCCTTAATAAAATCTCACTATTTTATTATCGAAATTTGGACATCCTTTTGATATACTGATATATGTTGAGTTATGCAACGCAGGAATGCAGCTAAGCTAACTTTTAAATGTACTGCAAGAAATAATGCTGGTTCAGATAATCAAGAATAGAACGTTCGAGTAATGTTATTTTGAAAATTAATTTATAATTTTATATTAGCCTATATGAAATGAAAAGTTATGAATATTGTACTGTCAGGATTTAACTCTTTCCATGAAACAATGAATGCAAGAAAAAAATAAAACTAGTAACATGGTCCAATTAAAAATATCTAGCTTCTCACCCTCATAATAGTTATTCCGCTTGCTTTCTTGTTGATCATTACATGATGTTCCAATTTTTACAATAAAATCACCACCAACATTGATGGCAGCCCTCGAATTACTACCAAAAACGGATTGACTTCTCCGCGGTACAACCACTGAAGATTTGGGCTGCAATTTATACTATTTCAACATACGGGAAATAACGTTGTAACAACTCTAGTGATCCATAATTTCGCTTGTGATTAAAAATGCTAACAGCAAATAATACAACAGCATCATCACAAACATTACAAACTTTCTTCCCTTCTTCCTCCAACATTGTAAGTTCTCGTTGAATTTCAATTAAACGTTGCTCCAATTGATGGCATGTTGCATTCGAACTTTCAACTAAATAATTAAAAAATATGCAGCATCATATCACAGAAAAATTCAACTTCACATTAGACTTTATTAAAATCAGTTTTTAAGCACTAATAAATTGGTCACATAATTCCAAATAATATTCTGATGAAATCGTCCCGAATATTTAAAAAAAACAAATTAAGAAAGATTATTGAACTACATGACATACTCTCATTTATATAAGGTTTTTGTGTATTGCTTTCCATATCACTACATTGAGGAATTATACGATGTAGTAACTGCTGCTGTTTAGCCAGCAATTTCGGGTCATGGGAAAATTTACAACTTTCACCATAGTGACAATCACCAAATTTTGCAAATGCATAACAGATTTTATTCACATGTTTTATTGCTCTGCAATAATGATTAATTGGATTTGATAAATTCTTGGAATATTAAATAGAAGAAAACCGCTTAACAAGTAAAAATAAACAAAATTTTTTAGCTACATACTTTTTTTAGATACTAGAAAAAACATACTGTAGTAAAATCCCATTATGCAAAATGTTATATATCAAACACTAATGATATGCAAAGTTCAGAAAAGTCTTTAATTAAAACAAGCGACTTTTCAATCGCAGCAACATGTGAAGATGAGACAGCAAAAAAATTAAAGGAAAATAGCAATGAAGATCAAATCAAGAGGAAATGAGAATCATAGAGTTGATTTGCTTACTTTTCTCGTTCCTTTAATTCATAAATTGATTTCGGTCTATTTTCCTTCGCTGGCTCGCTGCTTGCATTCTGTGCACTGTTTATTTGATCGTTTAAAGAATTTGCTCCATAGTTATTCACATAAGTACTAGCATAAAAATTTGTTGTACTCGCAGGATACTGTGATTCACTGATAGTTGAATTTTCAATAAAATTGCTATAACTGCTACTTTCCACGGGTTCGAAATTTCCGAACGTACTATTATAGCCTTCTGGCAAAAACTGCCGGTGATTTATGCCCTATAAAAGTTATTATTTGAAATTTTATGGACTGATATCAACTGATATTAATGATGCACTAAGTTATAACCGAGGTTGAGGCCACCAAAAATGAAACAGATATGGTTTCTCAGTTTCTCTTATGCAGGACAGCCGATTTAATTAAAAACAGAAAAAAAAAACTGAGAGAAGATTGATATATTTAAAACATGAAATATTAAATGTCTAAATCGATTTCTATTTTACCATTTACGTGAAAATAAACATGAAAAAATAATATCCTAAGTTATAACTAGTTTATAAGGCACAGTGCGTTATCTTTGAAGTAATTTAATCAAAATGAATCTACTGATTTAGGAAGATAATTAAATAGCAGAAGGAAGAACAAACAAATCTTCAAGAGTAAGTAACAACTATTTCCAGATTAAACGACTTTGATTAAAGTAATATAAAGGTAAGAGAAAGAAAAATCCATCTTTCAAGACACTTCGAAAGCATGGAAAAAAAAACTAACTTTCCCGAGACTTTGGTGTAAACTGATAGAACTGTTGGTTGACATCGTCGCCTGTGTCTCATCACACCCTTCGAAATCATCCAAGTATTTCGCATAGGTTGCTGGCGGACTTGGACTTCCCTTTAACATTTCCTAAAAATAAAATATTATAAAATCCCGGAACCCAACACCTCCCGATTCGCTGCTTCATCGTCCTGAACTGAGGCAAGGATTTTCAGTTGCATTCCAATTCACTACTGTCATCTATTGCAGCTTATTTAGAAGAATGTTTAAAAGTTTTCTAAAATTTACTTTGACAATGGTGTGGCATAGTTCTTGGCCTTTTTTACCTCTGTTTTGCCCTACAACAAATTCTATGCATCTAAATACAGCAGAAAAGTGAATTAATGCATAATAAATGCTTATTATTTGCAAAAATGGATTAAATGACATATTTTCTTAGTGAGATTGCATGGTTGTTAGTCATAAAACCTATGGATACTAATAGCTTCTCATGTAATCGTTCCCAGTTTGCTGCATCGAAGTTTTCTCGTGTACGATGGCTTGATCTCGGAGGACGGCAAATAAAATTCCTCACCTCAACCTACAATTCTCGAAACAAAGAAATAGCTGCGTGGTCACTGATCGAAGGTTACTTATTCTCCTTCTTCATTATTTTCACTTATCTTTCAGTTATTTTTCTTTCATGCTAAAAATAATACACTTGTACATTATAATGTTTCAATTTATATTTTAGCAATCCAAATTTCACGTGAACAATATTGACTTCATTTAAAAACTCGATTGTATTAGTTTTTCATTTTTCTTATGAGTTAGAATCATTCAGTCTTTTCACTTTTGCATATTTAGATGCTGAATTAACTGACGACCTATTTTCATGCGAATGCAGATTAATGGTTGATACAGATGTGAATGATTTGCTGTAAGTAATATTCTGTTTTGATTTTCAGTACCATTAGTTGTCCTATTTTTTAACGCTTTATATATGATGAGTTTTCCGTTTTGTGTCTCATTTTTTTATGATAATTTGTCTCATTTACGAAAGTCTCATTTATGATAATTTGAAAACCGAGTTTTGTTGTTAGGCTTTTTATATTAAACTAGAAAGTAAACGAAAGTTACAGTCTATATGATGAGACGAAATTCGTGGCTGCAATGAATGATGGTACGGTGAGATTATTGGAATACGATGAAGGTGTCATTAAACCTATGAGAAAATATATTAATGTGCATGATGGTTGTTCTTGTAATGCATTATGTTATAACAATGATAAGATCATCAGTGGCGGTGAAGGTGGCACTTTGGTTTATATCGACTTGGAAGGCAACTTCAAGGAAATTATATCTTTGGTTTGTTTATCTAGGATTTTTCTCGCAAAAATTTATTCTTATTGTAACGAACTTGAATCATCATTTACTGTTAAGTTATAATTTCTTATTTTTCTACCTTTCTTACTGTTTGTCTGCGATATTACCTTTTCCTTAGAATATAAAAGAATTTTCCTATACACTGATTTATATCACAACATTTTAAAATGTAACTAGAATTTATCATTAAGCAGCATTTCATACGATTAAAAATTTTGTCTAAATTCTTGCTTGGAGCTTAAAAAGTTATTAGCTAAAATGTAATTTAACCTGATTTTATATCATTTTTTATCAGGAGACTTTCGGTAACTGATAGTTCCATGTTTTGAACTATCATCATAAATTAAATTCTAAAGGTTCAATACTACTTATACAGAGTATGGCAAGCATACGATCTCTAGCATCAATCACACGAGATGTATTTGTGTCAGCACATCTAGATGGGCAAATCTGTTTATGGGATCTCAGAGAAAAGACGAAATCATCCGCTAGGCCTATATTTTCATGTAGAGTAACAGACTGTTACCAAGGTACTACATCGCTTGCTACCCATCCGGCTGAGCCTAATTTAGTTAGTTTTTCTGCTTTCGTTCGATAAAAGTAAATTTTCGTTATATTTTTTTTTAAATCAACGTGTTTATAAAAGCACGGATACCTCGAATATAATCCTGAGTATTTTTTTAGATATTTGTATAAATTTCAAAAATTATAGATTGGTTTTGGTACCGAAGATGGTGAGATTGGTTTTCTCGATACACGTCGGAGTAGTTGTTTGTTGAACGTTGTTGCGGTTTCTTTTCCAGTTAGTACAGTCTGGGAAGTTAGTGCATTTCCATGTTATATGCTAACTAAAATTCAAGGAATTGCCTTCATCAGAATTTGAGAATTTGATACTAAACTGGTATCCGATATTTCTGAGTGCCAACTTATTTTGAGAATAAAGCATTTAATACTTTCCAGGTAGCCTTTCATCCGGTTTATCCATCAAATTTTTATTGCGCAACTGATAAAGGTTATTTGTTGCATCTAAGTATCAAAGGATCCGGTCTCTCCAGGTTAGTTTGAGCTGTGCTATTTCATAATAGCATCATTTTACGAATAGCTGAGATTGATGAGCGGAAAGAACTAAACTTTAAGCTTCCTTATAATTACTCTGCCATATTAGATGATACATTATGTTTTTCTTCCATTGTAAAATTTGTGATACATTACGTTTTCCTTCCATTGTAAAATTTGTGGATCTGAATTGCAGTTCGACATCAAATTTTAACAATCAATCATTAGCAAATGCATGGCTTTCACCATCAGTTCGTTCTGGAAATACGAATGTTACTGCGCTTATTGATTGTCTCACATCAGTAAGTACCTTTAGTATATCGAAAAATGGGATTATCGCTTGTTCAGACAATCAGATGATTACTTATATTGACAAAAAATATTTGGCTTAATTCAGTAGCTTAATCTGTTTAATTTCGATGACTATTTATTCATGGTGTCATACTTAAGTATAGTTTATGTATTAGTTATTAGTAGGAGCATCAACATCAAAGAAAAATAAATAGTTGCTGCTAAGTTAAAAGGTGCTGATAAAATAGTTTAAACAGATAACTGTTCATCGATATATTTCTAACCTTCTTTCTAGCGATTAAGAGGAATACTTTATCGAATTCAAACCATTTGAAATTCTCCTTTTTATTAAATTTGTATAGTGCTAAAGAATCGGGTTGTTGCATCTCAAAAATAGTTTGATATTTCAATTGGACAGATCATAATATTTAAAAAAGAAAGCAGCGATAAAATATTTCTAATAACTTCACAAAATAAACCTTTAGGGATTCCATAACATGTTCTCTGGTTAAATGATGACATTTATACCTCTTATTTTTAAATAGTAATCATTTGTTTGTAGAACTTCACATTGTATCTAAATTATCAGCTCAAAATTAAACAGTCGGTTTTGAATAGCACACTTTAGAATACTAAAAATAAAACGGAAGATTCAAACTTCAACGTAAAACAGAATAAACGACAATTTTACAGTAGGACTAAATAAAGAAGGAACAGAAAAAGTTCTTTTATTCTCGGCTGTGTTGTGAACACTCGATTCAATCTGTATGGATTTTTGTTTGTTTTTTTTTTTTTGTCGAATTGGGAAAACTTTGAAATGAAAACTTATATGCTGATTGTATTTTAAACTGTATCAAATAATTTAGAGTGGTTTAGAATTCACCAAATGATTCAATCAAGTTCACCGTATTATGATTACATGACGATAATCTTCCAGATTTTGACTGGAATATTCTAAATAAAATATGGATAAAATAAGATGCAGTTGTTGGTAGATATCATCATTTTCTGAGCATTTGTAATACACTCATTTAATGGTTGACTCAAAATGCACATCAGCCTGAAATTATTCTTGCGTTCCTGCGAATACCCACAAAAATACAAAATTCCATGGGGTTGTCTTTCAGAATAAAAATAGCGCAGTTTATTTGTCTTGTTTTCTATCATTGCGGAAACAAAATAATTGAAAAGTTCTTCAAATCGAATTATATATTTTCTGAGTTGAAAATCTCACTTAATCTCTCCAAGAAGAAAAAACTTTACACATGTAAGCTTTAAACACGCAAATTTACTCTCAAAACGGCTTTGAATTTGCTGTTGTGGAGAGAATTACATTTAAAATTTAACAAGTGTTAATTATAGAATTCAATTACAGTAACAGGAAAATTGAAACATTAATGTGGGAATATCTCCTTATTGTAAGATAGTGTAGGAATTTATTCCCTTTGTTTAAAAGAAAGAGATATGAATAGGATTAGATAACAATAAAGGATAAAGCATGAGAAAATAAATGTATAAAACACAAATTTAGTTAAATGATTTTTAATACTGCTAACATAATTTACCATTTGAATGGTAAATTTATTTTAATAAACATGGGGTTTCGCGATATTAAAATTTGCGACATTTGCTACGAGCGTTCTGTTCCATGACATCTTCTGAATCTTCGATACAAACTATCCATTTGCATACTTCGGTCCACTCAAACGACGATTTATTTTTGGCCCAAATTTCTGCATAATCTGCGATATAAATGTGCTTGGCTTGTTTTCAGAATGTTATTGGTACGTAAACAATAGGACCTAAATAAAAAGAAATGCAGTAGATTTCGGATTCGATTTAGGAACTAAAATAAGTTTAAATCTGTGTGAGATAATCAGAAATATCTGCATAATTCTGTTGCAAAGCAATTGTATATTTAATGAACCACATCTAGTATTATTTTTTCAATCTATTGAGAAACCGGTTAACAGTTTTGGAAAATTATACTTTTTTTTTGTTTGACTGGAAAAGTTGTCTTAGCAGTTGTCATGTTGCGCTATGAAAAACATATTAAGGAGAAACAGAACAGGTCAGCTCCAAGATCGAGCAGTGTTCGAATTTTTTTCTAGAATCCTGTAGAGAATTCCAGAAAGAAAAAATGGTATGGTATGTATTGCTATATCATTTGTTGGCGTGGAATAAAATGTCTGAAGGTACTCGTTCCCGTTGAACTAAACATATTTTAATTGCTAACAAACAGCGAAATTTAAAAATATTGAATTGCGGATGTGATTGGGTCTGTATTGGTCTCAATATTTATATGATTATGACGGAATCATTCCAGAATGAATTATTTCTTTCTACTTGAAATTTCAGTTTGAAAAGGAGTTCAAGCAGATGGCAATTTCAGTTTTACAATTCATTAAACTCGCAATTAATGGAAAAGTTTTCTACATTAACGGTTTGTTCGGCGGCCGAGCAGAGTTGCGGAACTATGTCATTCGCCAGTGTGTAATTATGCGAAGTTTTAGTCAGGATAAGTGACTTCTCTCCTTGTCCTTGAAAATTTTATTGAAATAGAATCTATAGTAGAGGCTACCTTTGAATTTGTCATTTGTGGCATCATGAATTTTGTTTTTGAAACTCATTTTCTCTAAAATGGTATAAAGCTGTTGAAATGCTGTAGTGATATTATAGAGTAAATAAAAGAGCAAATAAATATAGGAGGTAAAGACGTGAAAGATGAGAAGTGTAATAAGGGTAAACAATGACTATCAGTGAGATTGATGAAACTGTTGCTGAATTTAAAGAAGCAAAGGAAGAAATACTGAGGAACGCCTACTTCGAGCGTTCGTTTGTTTGTAAGTTGTCAGGTATTTCAGTTCTATAATAAGTGATAGAATGATTAGCCGATTGCTGATACTATGCTTAACAAACAAAAAATCGATATATAGTAACAAGAAAGACAGAGCTACCCCACATATTACTATTTTCGAGCTATTTCATCTAAAATATACGAATTTTGAAATATAATTAGTTAATTCCAAAATAATAACTCACAAATTCAAGATGACTTTGAGGTTGAAAAATTGATTGTCTGATAATTAGCTAGGGCAAAAGAAGACTCATTATAGAAGCGAATAAATCAACCGATCATCTGCGATTTTAGTAATGCGGTATTAAGTTGGCCTTCGATTTTTCTGTATTTTTACTTTCCGATCGAATATTTTGGAAATGAAATCAATAAGTTAATGAAAAATATAATTGCATAAGATAACAGGTATCCAGCAGATGTAAAATATTAAGATGATCTATTAATTTTTGAGATGGTATTGCATCACTGATTTTAATTTCATATGTAGTAATTGGGTATCCACATATCTTCTGATTAAGATAATTTTCCATTCTATACTTCGGAATGCTGTTATTGTAAAACTGTAAGAGAAAAAAATTTCTAATTATGATTTAGAAAAATTTCAAGTCTACAAAGAAAGGTCTAGAGTTAGATCTGAGTTAAATTGAAAACTACTGTGCTAAGCCGACATCGAGATAATTAGTATCAAAAATGTAATCTGAACAGAAACGAACATTCTCCATGCTTGATCTGAATCAGAAAGACGCATGTAAAGTCTGCTGAACCTATGGCTTCAAAATATTAGCTGCATGATCGAATATTATTACTCATCGTAGTTATTATAAATGTTGATAAGTGCAACCAACGGGAAATCGACTTTACATATATCTGAATTATATAACATAAGAACAAATGTAGAATATAACATAAATAGTTTCTAGGTTACAATGGCAAAAGAAAGAAACGATCGATGACAGTTATCTTTACTTCAGATATTGAAATATGATTCGATGACGTTATCATTATTTCAGATATTGAAATATAATAATAATAATGCCGTTTTGATATGCAAGTTATTCAATTTCATTAAACCTTTCGTAAGAATAGCAATGATAAGGGACATAGTATGAAGAATTTTGTATCATAATTTATTGAACAGTTAAAATTAGCAAAGCAAGAATGGAACTCTTGATTTAATAGCAAGGTTTGTTTATGTAACAAATATTTTGGTATTGAGGAATGTATTTCAGTAAATTTGATTTTTTCTTTTTGCATTGTGCAGTAAGCGTAGTTTCTATGTTTTTAGCCATTCTGTCATATTCCACAATATAATAATTACATTTAAAAATAAATATTCAGTTATTTGTTGATATTTTTGTTGATTTTATTGTTGCATGATGTTTCTTCTGAATCTTCAACAATACTACATTCATACTCCAGGACAGTGAAAATAATTTTTAACCAATTACAATATATGAAATCTTCTGGAAATGTTTTCATAATAACATCAGACGCAAAATATCTGCAACAACAAAATTTATTTGAAGGAATAAAATTATGTTACACTGAACAACTATTCATAAAAGTTCATAAAAGTTTTCTAATTTAAAATAAGTTCCGATATCAGTCTTGCATCCAATTCCATGATAATATTAAATAGTTTAAAATTAGATAAACTTTGATAACATCAAAAGTCTGTTAATAGATCAAATCTATGTGTGAAAATATTACAATAGAAATGATTTAAATAAACTTTTCTATGAAACTGCCAAATTCGAAAAATAAGAATTCGTAGATCTTTTCTTAAATAATAGGACACATTTTTCAAGTAATAAGCAAAGTAATAAGCAAACTCTAAATTTCATTCGCTGCAAAACGAAATATGATATAAGACATTTTTCCTTTATGCTAAATTTTTTTGGCTTGCAAGGAAAACTCATCATGTTTAAAAAGCAATAGCTTCCTTTATGTTGCTGTTTTATATATTCATTGCCTTTTTAGCTGATTTTGAACGAGGTAGCTTTTTTTTCCGGAGCACTGAATTTTCAGTAACTTCTCCCCCTGATTCCAGTATTACTTGATCTGTGTTCTCAAATAATATTGTAAGCAATTCTATATGTTGTCTCTTGATTCCAACACCATCCAAGTATATAGAAAATTCACAGAATATGAAGCTATAATTCTTTTTTTACGGCGAGCAACTAAGTAAATATTATTAAGATATAAATATTATTAAGACATGAATTAAGTAAATATTATTAAGATATAGGTCTTACGCCATGCAATCTTTTCGACAAATATTAGATTTACTTTAATGAATATGTTTCAACAAGGAATCACTACGAAGAGAGCAAATCAGGAGTGATATAAAACAAGCGTAAGTTATCAATGAGGATTAACTGCTGCTTATTGAAATTTATTCCACCAATCACATGACGAAAGAAAAATTGATGCTTATGTAACAACTGAATTTAAATTTGATCTCAAAAATTTTTTTGTAAATAACTCCGGTGTTATTTTCTTAAATATATTCTGATAGACAATGAAATGATATTTTAATTATTGAATATTATTAGACGCTGGCAAATAAAATCTCTAAGTAAGCGACGATGAAAGAAAAATTGATGCTTTAGTAATAACTAAATTCATTAATGGATTTTAAACTTTGAAAAAAATTTCAAAGAAATTAGAAAATTTATCAAAATTTTTAGCAAAAGAAACACGACATTAATGTTAAGAAACATATATTAATGTCAGTTAAGAAACAATCATGAAGTCTCAACTATGGAAACTAGCTGAAATCTCGTCTCTCCAAATATGCATTGTTTTTGCTTTTTCATCATTGCTTACTACTAAATTAAACTTATAAAAGAAAATCTATGTAATGGGCCTTAGGTCTATTTTCCTTTCAAATCCGATGGGATTGTCTAATATTATTTTAATATCATGTTCATTTGTTATTTTGCTATATTTTGTTTAGATATCTCCTCAATTTCTAAACTTTTTTTAAAAGATTATATGAATGTTATTATAGCGATCATTTTGCATTAGGTATTCCTTTTTATTCAAATCCGAGAATCCATCCCATCTTGATTTCTAATTATGAGGAAATATGGAAATACAATATGGCAGAAAGGAGTTGTAAAAGTATACTAAAAAACTGCTATATAATCTTCGAATAAATATATTACTATTTCTGAATAATCAGATATCTTCCATAATTATATTTATTGCATATTTGTATAATTTTTGAGAGTAAAAAGGAATTTTTTGAAGGATGAAATTTTCTGAGAATAATTGAAACAAAATTTTTAGCAAGATATCTAAATAATTCAAAAAGATCATTGATTAAAAATGTAGAAACTTAAATTAAAGTTTTGACTAAGTTAGTTAGATTTAAAAGAAATTCTAGATCACAAAATAGTTTGCCAGGTTCCAGAAAAACTTACGCAAAAATCGCAAGATTTTTGCGTAAGTTATAATATCAGAGAAACAATTTCCTCCAACGATTCAAAGTACTAAGCTGGAAGAATTATCAGCAATAGTTCGCCGTTCAATACTGCAACAGTTCAGATACCGGGTGGAATTGTGATGGTGAGTTCAGCCGAACTCAACTGAAAGTCAATGAAAGCTATGTTGTTTTTATTTTATTTCGTTATATATCTGTATATCTGTTTTCTTTTTTTTCTCCGATGTTAGAATTTTTTTTTTTTTTTGCTTTATTTCGGTTAAAAATCTGATTCCAGTCTTGTACAGGCTCGACGACATTACATTTACGATACCCACCGTCATCGAACATGCGATGCTTCAATCCTGGACTTATTGCCTGGCATAGCAGAACGAATATCATCATATTTTGATGTAGAAGCACTGATTGAAGATCTCAAAAATAACAAAGAACTCAGCAAGGAACAACGAATTATCCATTGGTAAGATATTAAGATATTATTATAGAGGCTTATGTTTCATAATTTCAACAGACATATTTGTACAATTTGCTATTATTCCAATGCATCACGCAAAAATCTTCAAATTGAAATTAAGATGATCAAATTATGCAGAGAAACCACTACATCCTTCTATATACTTTGTGCGAAGACAATCCGAAGTTTTGTTTTTATGGTATGAAGAAACGATCGAATTAAAAAGCATCGGACGATTTTCCTGCAATTTTTACTTTCTTTGTCTTTGTAAAAGGTTTAATGACTTAGTTTTCCGACCTTAATTTAGGAACCTTTCTGTTAATAAAAATAGTGTCAGTATTTCAATTTTGGTGATGCTTCGTAATTTCGATTATGTAGTATTCTATAGCTTTGCTCATATTTGTCCCTATAGAAGTGTATATTTGTTTCATGTATTGTATTATTTGAGTTTTAATACTGAATTTCACTCCATCATATTATAACAATACGACGAAGGTTGCTGTAATCGAACTATTTTAACTCTGCAGTTGCTTCTTTTATTGGACGAATGGTTGCAGTTGCCTATGCATTCTCTTTAATTACTGTAACATTGAAATGCCAAATTTCAATTTTAGCTGCCCAACTTTGCTCATCGCTTACAGGAAAGGAAGAAGATCACTGGTGAGCCCCATTGATTAAACTAACAATTCGACTTTTCGAAATGTTTGTTTTCATAGAAAGTCGGTGACCGAAGCATTGAACAGTTTGAAGTATTCAGTGCCTTAGCAGCATTTTGATATATTGTTGTTAGATTCTTCATACAAGTGGAAGGAATAACAGATACACAGAAACTTTTGCAAGAATGTGAAGCATTAGATTTCATTTTCTTGTTTCATTGTTCTTCAGTTTCAAGCAAACTTACTTGCGAAATCTAAGTCGGATTTTGTCAACTTTTTGTTTGTTCTAACTTTTTATTCAGATTTATAATCATTTCCATTGATCATTTTTAGGTGGAATCATTATTTACCCGAAAATCTTAAATTCATTTCAACTCTTGTTTAGGACTCGTCCGAAGAAATATTTTATGATTCAAAATAATTCCTCGAAAAAAAAATTTGATTTCTCGAAAAAAAAATTCGAAAAAACAAATGAAGTATATGACAATGCTGTATGCCCGGCCAAAGATATGTCGCAGTCCCATGTAATTGGTGAGGTTATTAAGAAAACTGCGCATCTCATTTTGCACAATCTGTTAAAACCACGTAGAAATAAGATCTTCGTACTGAGATTTGGATACAGTAAAATCCGAGTGATAATAAAATTATCTATTGTACAAAATTCTTTTGATTATTTCATTATATATTTACATCGTCAAATATTTTATAATATTTCCAGATTTCCCGTTGAGTATTTTTGTTTACAGATGAATGTTTATTGAAAAGATAGCAAAAATACATGATATACCCGTAATTCAACAGCGAATCCCTTGGTTTTATTATTCATAAATTGTCGGTAATCAAAAAACATTTGAATCGCTTACAACTACATTTCAACTTGTTACCATTAACATTGGGTCATAATATATTTTGAGAGATTAAAATTTTTGTAGAACATTTCATTTTTAATTACTGTTAGCAAATGACATGATTGATAGATTTTTGTAATCAGATAGTGTTTATTTACGTCATTGAGGAACTGAACTAAATGATTATTCAAATTGGTTCCTGATTTCCAATCATCTTTTGTTTTCTTTTACTCTTTCAATCCTAAAAAATTTTATTTGAAAAATTTTTCCGATTTCTGTGAAATGGAGATTGAGATAAGCAACGGATAAATCTATATATAAAAATATTACGAGAGATTCCGAGAAAACTGATAATACTATTTTGATTAACAAAGCAGTTTGAACGATCACTTGCAGATGAATCAGATAAATATATCTTGGTCTCTTATGACCAGAATCTTTTTAAAGATTCATCTGTTCTAATGACTTGAATATCATTATTTCTGTAATTATTTTAATAATTCCAGTTTCCTTTCAAAAATAATAGTCTATATGTATAAATCTTTTATTTGATGATGATGTAAACATAACAACTTTTCCACTTGGTCATTCATGAGAGAAATAAATAGTGATATGATGATAATTTTTCAATGTACACGGCGATAAGTGATGTATGCGCTTTCACCACAATCTAAAATAGATTTAATTATTTCGAATTGATAGAAAAAAATATCCTGTGGACATTATTACTGTTTGGTCTCTCGTGGTTAAAACATTTTGAATCACTGTCCATTGTAAAGGCCGGAAATTATTATGACCAAAGAATTTCTTAAAATTAGAGAAAAGAATTCTCTTTTCTTGTCGTTGATTGGAGGTTGATCGTTTTTGTTACTATGACCTTGTTATAGTTTAAAACAACGGTGAAAATTCAACAGTTATATGGATTAAACAAGGAATTAAAAAATGGTACGTCTTAATTGAGTAAGGCACAGTAGAAGAAAGGTGATATCAACAGTCGTTTGGATATTAGCAGAATGTCGCAGATCTTCATCACTGCGCCGATCTCCCACCACTGCTACTGCCTTTGCTTCTCATTCTCGCTTGATCTCTGATCCTTGATTGTGCTGTTGGACTGTTGAAATTTCTCGTTGAATCCTGACTCTGAATGTCAGTACTGATGTTGACTTCATTATTCATCCAGTTGACGACACTTGCTGACACGCTGGACCGAAATTCACTCTTAAAACCTTTGACTCTCCTCTTCCCCTGATCTTCTTTGTTCCTTTGACACTTCTCATATTCTTTAATCTTATTAACATCTCCCATTCTCTTTTGATAAACTTATACATAATTATTTAGAGGTAAAATCGGTCTCACAACTAGCAATTGAGATGGTAATGGATTTCGCTGTTTTCCTTTCATCATTTATATGAATAAATAAGGTTTTAAAAATGTATTGTCCATATATATATATAACAACTTTATTCTGTAAATAAAGAGGTGTGCAGCAATTAATAGTTTCATATAATTTTGAAACTTCATTCGGTGAAAATCCTGCAGAAATATTTTGCCATCCAGGTTCCATTGTCGTGCTACTAAGATGACTAAACTATTTCTATAATAAACTCCGATGAAATTTCACTGCTAACTTCCGCCAGTAAATGCAAACACGGAATTGTGTAAGGAAAATAAATTATAAATGAAATATTATTTAAAATTTATTGACAAGGTCTGACAAAATAAGTAATAAATTAATGATTCACAGGAACTCAGTGGCTGCTTCAACAGGAAAAAATAAACCATTCCCGTTTTTGAGATATTTTACGTGTCTTAATAAGAATGTTGTACTCCAAGAAGAAAAAAATCAACATATCTCCATTTTTTATCCTACTGTTCAAGAAACAACACAAGTGCAGAGCCAAAATGAAGCAATTCTACTATTCCTGCAAAATTTTAAGGTACATGATATTAATAGATTTTACATAATAGAGTTGTGAAACTCAGAAAAAAAATTAAAACTTACTACGAGACGAGATACTGTAATGTGGAAGGCATTATAAATACTTAAAGATTGCTAGATAAATAATAACTATCAATGAAAACATCATATCGTGATAAAGCAAGCATATCAAAAGAGGATAAATACCGATCCATCAAATGGTAGAAAGCCAAAACAGAAAAGGTTCTCCGAATCATCCACTGATACGTGCATTAATATCGATACTGTGTAAATAATGTGGAAGCATAAAATAACCAATGGCATCGAAGTTATAAATGATGTAAGATTTCTCTTCCCTAAAGTTCGTGAAAGAGAAGCAAGAACGGAAGAAATGGAATTGCGGAATTCTCATTATAAAATATATATAAACATAAAACTAAACAAAAATACAGTGACTCTCATCGTAGATTTCGATATCTGAATGAAAAAAAAAAAAACTTTAGAAAGCGAATGAAGTTGGAAGAGTTCTTTCTGAGATTTATAACTTTATGAGATCGAGAAAAGGAGCTAATGGGAAAAATTGCTTTTACTATAATTTACATAAACAAAATAAAACTGGAAAAAAACAAGAAAAGGCTATGAGAAATGGTATGAACATATGGCTTGCATCTTGTTCAGCATAAGGATCTTCCACCAAGGGTTCGTCGTTGAAGCGCCTAATCTCAGAACGCAATTTGACGTCCCCTTCTTCATCCAATTCCTGCTCTTCCTGCTCCTCTTCTCTTTCCTGATTAAATGATACATCTCGTAAAAACGGGATATCCTGAAAAAAGTTGAAAAACTTGTGTTTTATAGAGTTTTATAGATTTGACAGATCAATTCTATTTGGCTCGATATGAAAGTTTTAACTTTCTTCTTATAACTTCAGTAAATTAATCGGGATAAGATTTCAAAAGAATTACCGTTTTGGGACCACGATAAATGTAAAATGCATTTATTTTCGGATTATCCAAGGTACCCTGAAAAATGGCATTATTTCTATAAATTTGGATTAAGGTTCTTGATTGATGCTTTTTATTAAAATTATGAATCTATTGTGAATATTGTAAATTATGATAATTACAAATCAAAGAATGAAAAAGAAAAATACCTTGGCAAATGTAATTTTTATATAACCAGATGAATCACGTAGATCTTTATATAACAAAACACCATTTTCAACCTATAAAATGTAATATTAAGAACTTTTAAATTTGGTCAAATTCAAAGGATTTTGAAAAGTTCCATCAAACGATTCAATCTATATGACATCTTTTCATATTTCTAAAACAAATGTTTGACTTCCGATCTCTATTACAGTTTAAAATAGAAAATCTAAAACAATTTTAGAAAAATCTAAATTTCTAATGCGGGAAAAAATCCATAATCAAAAGTCGGGAAATGCTAAGCTTACGCGCGATATTTGTTCCAAAACCGAATCACAGAACACTGCGCTTATTTGTAAATAAAAATAAGAAGAGAGAATTAAAGAATTCATTTACATGAAATGTTAGCAAACGATCATAAGCAATTCCAATGCCTTTTGCTTCCTTAAATATATCCAACTCTGCAATAACTATTTCGTCGTTAAGTAAGACATCAAATACCTAAAAATAACGCATTAAGCCTTTCTATTAATTATTTAACAAACTTTTCAAATGAATTTAACAAAAGCAAAAACATCTTAACCTTCTGCTGTGAAGATTGAAAATAGACTTCACAGAACTTGAGGACCAGTGTGTATTCCCCATCATCCTTTGGTAATGGCACTGTGTAAGTTAAATCACTTGTGTGATATCTGAAAATCTGTCAACATTATCAAACAAGCTTAACAATCAAGTAAGCAATTTTTTAACAAATTTTCGAATCATATTTAAAAAAAAAAAAAAATTTTGAGAGTAAAATTATGCTGCATTTCAAGATAAATTGTATTACGTACAGTAAAAATTAATAATAGCGCAGCACATCAGAAGCGCAACGGTCAGCTTGATAATATTATTGTTACTCTCTTTATTTAATCAAGTGAAAGAGATATATCTTTAATTACTATAATTAATATAGTTAAACGTCGTTTAAATGAAAATTTCATGTTGTTCAAATATTATTTCGTCATTCTTAAATGTATTAACCTCTCAGTCTGATAAAGAATAGCATCACGTGGATCTACTTTCATTATCGATAATCTACTGCCAAAATCAGATGCGGTGCCAATGCGTAATGGATCAACTTCATAATGAACACCGTTAAGATCTGTATGTGCCAGTCCACCTAAAACATATAAAGATTACTCGGTCTTTTGGCACTTTTTTGATATTATTACTTTCAAACCGTGCCAAATTCATGTACTGAAATGACTTCGCTAAAGTAATGCTATTACTAAATCAAATACTATTCAAAGAAAAAAAGTCTTTTCCTTATTTAAATTCATCATTCGATAAAAAAATACGACAGTAGAAATATATAGCGTCATAAATGCACAAGCAATATAAGTACTAAAAGAAACGAAAAAATTTTTAATAATAATAAAGCAATAGACTGAATCATGAGATAATAAAGTGACGAACTAGAAATTTTATAGATGCATAGAAAAAAATTGTATGGATAAATTTCTTCACAACTTCTTCAGAAGGAGTGACATTCTTACTCACAATTTGGAGAGAATTATCAGACAAATCTCTATTGAACAAATAATTATACTCAGTAATTATGAATGACGATAAAAACGTTTCTTAGATGAGAATTTCCATTTTTTTTCCTTTTTACAGGAGAGAATTTATTTGTTTTTAAAAATTTTATCAACTTCAGAATCATAAACAAACCTTAGTTGAAATATTTCAAAATTCAGGCCCCATTAATGGATGGAACTTGTTATTGGAAAAAAGAAAGAAATTGATGCACAAATAGATAAAAGGTCTATCCACTTTCAACTGGATACTTAATAATTGACTACTCCAAAAATATTAAGCTCATTTAATTTGATAAGAGCAATGAAAAAATATTTCCATAAGTTATAGGACTTTAAAATTTAATCTAACGTAAACAGAAATGATACTAACCGCAATTCACAGCATAATAAATATTGTCACCAAGGAAAACATTGTCCACTGCTAGTGCAAAATGGACCAGTGATATGCTGAACCACTGCATGAAGTTTATACTTTTTACTAAACTCTAAAAATTAATCGAATTAACAAGTCACTGATAAGTCTACTCAAAATTAATAAAAAATAAACACTAAATCTGCCAACAAGAGATAGCATCGTTCATAATAACTCCTACTAAATTTTTAGGTGAAATAAAACCTAATTACCTCTACAAACAAGAAAACCGTGAAGTACCAGTCGGGCTTTTCCAACGAAGAAAATAAATACTCATGACGCTATAGGAAAATTAGGTTATTGATGAGTTTGCGTGATTGCAATTGCGTGGACACACTGGTTTGCAACGTCATACTCATTAATTGCACTTTTCTTTCTATTTATTTATCTTTTGAAGTAAAGGCAAGCATACCTTCTAAGTGCTCTGTGCGTATATTGTTCAGAACTTTTTCCACACTTTCCAGGAAGTATAGTGCTGAATTAATTTAATCATCCGAGAAAAAGCATTTCCATCGTATTTAATATATAATCGTATTTCTTCCTCATTTATTAATTTACGACCCTAAAAATGACCAAACACTTAAATCGATAGTAGAAACGGGGATGACGCAGTGCATTTGTGATTAACTTTGAAAACTGCAGTGCCTGCTTATCAAACATGAATATGATATTTGAAAAAATAGGCTAGACTTCTTTATAAATGTCTCAAAATAGATAAACAATAGCGAATATTTCGTCCAATACAATGTGAGAATAAATTGTAAATGTTCGCGTTTTTCAATTAATATTACTTCTCGAAAGATTCGTTGAATATATCTGACTTCAATTCGCAAAGAATACCAATATCAGTTACAGTTGTTCAATAAACTGAAAGGAAATATGGTATTAACACTTCCAAATTGGTTTCCTTACGTCGTCTGATCTCGAATGGTTCAATCTTCCTTTGTAACAGATTCTGATAAATATCTTGTCTCCTAGTTTTTTTCAAGAAACAACTGAACAACATCAAAATTTAAACAATTGCTTCTGTCAAGTTATGTGTTAAAAAGTGATCACTGTTATAAGAATAACAATGTAAACAAAGCAGACCGTATGGAAAAAATTTTATCTCAGTAAATGTTCCTTCTGTTCATTTTGATCCAAAACTTGACATAATAATGCAAGCAAAGCGAAAAATAAGTAACACAAAATCTACATCTTATACTCACTGTTAGAGATCAGTAAATCATAAACTTGATTGATAAATCTTAGACTTCACAGTTAGCTTAAACAAATCAGTTATTTGGAACTTTTCAGGACAGTAGTTACTTTGATAATTAGCTTACTTATAAGATTAGTTTAAATGCATCTATCGGTTCAATTGTATATTCGTCGTATATACGGCATGCTACATATCCATCTACACTTATCCGTCTTGATTTGTCGGCACTGAGTTTAGTTAATGCAAATAGTTCAGAGAAACTTTGCGGCTTTTCCTAGATATTCAGTCTGTGCTCTTCCACAACAAGTGCCATGACTAAAATGTTAAATGGATTTTAGAATAATGTTATTTCGAAATGAAAGAAATTTAGAATTGAACGAGATAGTAAAGGATATGTTTTGTATTTTACACGGTCTAGTAACGAGCTTTATCAAATATAATGGTTTCTTATGAGTAGTTTAACCTTCCATCATTACATTCAACCTACAAGTTCTACTTCCATTCCCTTAATTTCTGTGTAAACTCTGTTTTTTATTTTTTAAGACTTCTTCAAGATTGATTTTTATTATCATAAAAAAATTATAGGAGTCTTGTTCCTTTGAAAATGATTGTATTGGATACATTGAATTTCGTCCCTTATACAGCTGCAGAGAAGGTGATTGTTTGATATTGTTACTCTTGTAGTTTAGTGATTATGTCGATTTCATTTCAACTTGAAATATTCCTCCAATTATCTTTTTTATTCGTATTTTTAGTAATGTCATAATAGCATTTCACTTGGTATTTTATTTGCATTATAAATAAATTTTTATTAGCATTGCTAATTCCTCATTTTCGATGATACCTCCTCCTTCTTCTAACCCTTCAGAAATAAAACTGGCAATTTTGTCGAAGATTCCAAAACTCTTAACTAACACATTCATCCTCCTTATTATCTGTTATTAATAGTAACTTTAAACTTGTCCATATTATTTCTTAGTATTCTATGCCTGGAATTCTGCATATTCGTTCCATTCTTCACCACACAAAATTGATCACTTCAGCAATACATGTTGTGGTACGAAAAAATTTCATGGCAGGATAACAATTGTTGATTTGAAATGATTAGATATTTGAATTTCAAATGTTCTACAGGTCAGAATGGATGTTAGTAGAAAGTATTATGCTCTTTAACTTGTGAGATTCTATGCGTATGGTTCGGACTACAATCTAGCTTTTTAAATTGTCTTTATATGTTCAATACCAAGTATTTTGCAATTCTGAAAACAAAGTTTGTCTTTGTTGAAGATGTTATTAATTGATATATGTGTTACTATTATTATTTGCAGGTAAGATCAATTAGAAAAAGTACAAGAGGATGAATGCAGACATACCTTGGTTAGTATTCCTTCTAGATTTTATCATTATCTCAGCTTGATAAATTCATACAATAATAATTTTTATTATCCACTGTCATTGATATGGAAAATCAGAACAGAGGCATATGTAGACCAAATAGGAACCAGGAATTGAGTTAATAAGAATCAAACCATAGACAGAATTGGTTAAAATTATCATCACTAATATTTTGCTTCAGATGATGGATAAAATCTATGTATGAAAAGAACATTTGATTAGCTATCATTAATGTTATTTTTTTTTAGGGGCATTGTTCGTTTTCATTGTAATGAAATTTTTTTGAGCTATAATTTTTAATGCATGATTAAATAAAAGACTTTATGAGAATTGTGTTGTTGTTGCAGGGTTGAAAAATATCGACCGAAAATATTATCAGAAGTGGTCGGAAATGAATTTGTTATACGACGTTTGGTTACTTTCGCAAAGCAAGGAAACACACCAAATATCATTATTTCAGTCATTTTTTGATATTTTTTTATGCCAAAAATTTTTTGAAATATATTTTTTGGCATAAAGTCTAATTTTCATTGATACACAATTTTGTTTCATGGAGTTGTGATATTAGTTTTAAGGGACCACCAGGATGTGGCAAGACAACGAGTATATGGGCATTAGCACGGGAGATGCTCGGTGATCGTCTTAAAAGTGCATGCTTGGAACTGAATGCTTCCGATGATAGGTAAATCTTCAAATTCTTATCGCTTTTATTCTTATGTTCCTTTGAATCCCTGATTTTGGTTTTTCGCTTAAAATCATCGTCATATTTCAAATCAAGACTTTGTTCAGTTGTATTTTATCATACTGAATCATTTCAAGAATGTTACGATTTCAGGGGAATAGATGTTGTACGAAATAAAATTAAAAACTTTGCACAGAGTAAGGTAACACTACCACCAGGAAAACATAAAATAGTTATACTAGATGAAGTGGATTCAATGACAGAGGGAGCGCAACAAGCACTTCGAAGAACAATGGAAATATACAGTAAAACCACCCGCTTTACACTTGCCTGTAATCAGTCAGAAAAAGTTATAGGTAAATTTATTCTCTGCTCTAATTTAATGAAGGTAAAAGTCTTTCTTGGTAATAATTCTATTATCTTTTTATAGACAACGAAATCATATCCTATTCTTTTTATATACAATTAGTAAATCGTTATGAGAAAAAAAAGGAAACTGTCTGAAAAACTATCGCTAGAAAAATTGGCTTCAAATTTTTAATTTAATGTCTTATTTGCTTGCGAGAAATTTACGAAAAAACTTCTTTAGAAAATAAGGATATGTATTTTTGAATTATTGGATTTGTCATTTGTTATTGAATTGTTAGTACTTTAGAACCAATTCAATCTCGCTGTGCTATTTTGCGGTTTTCGAAACTTTCTGAGGAACAAATTGTGAAGAGATTGTTACAAGTATGTGAGGAAGAGAAGGTTACTTACGATGATAGTGGAATTGATGCTTTAGTTTTTACTGCTCAAGGAGACATGCGACAGGTATTAGCCTTTATGCTCAGTTTGCATTATCGTAGAAAGTTCCCTAAATTGTATGTGTATACAGTAATATATTTTTTGCAAAATGAATGTGATAGACAATATTTACGATTGTTAAGAAAATGTGTCAATGGATAGAATATGTTTTAGCATTCCTAACAGTAGAGACAGAGTATCATCATTGAGTGAATTTGAAATGAATTAAATTATTTTTAGCTAGATTCAATACATGTTTTTTTTTTTATTGTGGAGTCAAGTCTCTTCTAGGCTCTTAACAATTTACAATGTACTGTGGTTGGTTTTAATAATGTTACGGCTGACAATGTTTTCAAGGTAAGCATTCTCGCTATTACTTTTCGTCAAAAATGGAAGCTATGATACTCTCAGTAAAATTTCCGTCTTTTAAATATTATTATATTTACTATTGGTTAGTTTTCTGTAGTAAATTTTTCTTCCAGAGATACCTAGTTGAATAAAATACAAATAAGATATATTTGAGAATTAATGGCATGCGAATCTTTAAAAATGTCGTAGTAGTAGAAGCTGCTTTAATTGTTTCCTATTCATAGTTTTAATGTTTCATTTATCAAAACGTAGAATTTATAATACCAAGGTATGTGATGAGCCACATCCGAAAATGGTGATGCAAATGATTGAGCATTGTGTTCATGGGAAAATTATCGAAGCTGGTGAAATTATGCATAGTCTTTATCATATGGGTTATTCATCAGAGGACATCCTTAATAACACTGTTCGTACATGTAAAACAATCAACATTCCCGAATATCTGAAATTGGAGTATGTGAAAGTAAGTTTTGGTTTTTCTAACTAGGATATGAAGTTGACGGAATTAAATCGAGTAAATCATCAAATTACTCGATACCGAAGAATAAGTGATTTCAGGAAATTGGTTTGTGCCATGTGAGAGTTATAGAAGGACTTAGTTCATTACTTCAGTTATCTGCATTGATTGCTCGGATGTGCCTCAAACAAAATCAATGAACTTTTTTGGTTATGCCTGAACACGTTCAAATTCCTTCATGGATAAATATATATTACTGGTCTGCATTGACATATATATGTGAAAGCTCGGAATTCACTGGAAAGTGATATTTTTATTTTTCATTAAAGTACGAGGAAATATATTACTTAATAAACTTTTCAAATACAATAGGATTCGCTTTATTTTCTTCTTTGTCTTTTTCTCGTAATAAATTTCCAGTGACGATACCAGCAAATAAAATAATGCCAAGCCACTGAAAAAAATGGTGAAAAATTAATATCGATATCTTTCGCTATGATTCACATTTACGATAAATTCTTGTGTCGTTCTAAATTCATTCAAAATCTTTTTATCAAAGTGATATATTAAGTCTGAACAACAAGCTTTCAGTTTTTAATAAATTTCATTTCCCTAAAAAAGATAATAAAAACTGTTTATTTTTTTTTTCATTATATTTTAGATTTGTTGGCTATATTTTTGCACATGTCGTCAAGGATGATCATGATACTATAATTTACCACGCATATCACGTATATCCTTTATTTTTCAAAAGGGTAACGCTTGGTCCGATTCAGTGATATCTTTAAGATAATCCTCTGGCTTGAAAAACATTAACACATCACTATCTTACCTGATTGGTCTTAAATTTCTTCCAGCAATCATTTGGATCATTGATATTTACAGTACCAATTTGCCACGCAAGATGTGTTCCGGTAATGGCTAGTGCACCATAAAAAGGCCATGTCTGCTGTACCATAACACCTGTTGTTCCAAGACCTAACAAAGTAAAAGCTGCGAAACCAGTCAACCAATATTTCGTTTTATCACCGAAAAGCAGAGCCGTGGATTTAATGCCAACAATTAAGTCATCTGTTTTATCCTAAACAATAAAATTGAAGTACATGCAAGAATAAAGGCACAGAAGAAACGAAATAATAAATGCACAATGCAATACCGTATTATTACTAGTTGATTTACTTTATCATCGATCATCATTAAGAAAGAGATAACTTCTTTTGCAGAGAAATGGTAATTTAAATCATTTATTATGCAGTGATATGTTACTTTGGGTCAAATAGATTTGTGCTGCTATGATATCGTTCCACTGTCAAATGGTCTTTTTAAGTGCTTTATAGTGTATTTGTTAATGTATGTGCAATGCAGTCGAAGCCTATTCAACCTGATGAGCATATATTGTATCGTAAATTAGAGTCCAGTTCACCGAAGCCATATACAGTAAAGGTACCACTGATGTACATAATTCGTCGCGTATAACGACCCAGCCCAACAATGCGCCCCAGTTGAATACCAATCCTGTGGAATCAGTAGTAACAGTGCTAGAAGTTGTGTAAAATCTTTGGATGAATACTTTTCTTTCGTGACCTTTTAACCTATTACTTGATTATTCAAAATTATTGGTGTGAAATCTAGAAGGCCTAATTAAATCCTGAAATTATAGGACTTTATTTCATGCCGTGCATTCAGTGTAAAACATGCACGTCTAAATCTTAAACGAAAATATGCATCTACGAAAACTTTTTATTAAAAGGTTATCATTCTAAAAAACGATCGGCTAGTTCGCAAGTTCGAAGCTTCGAAAGCCATGTTTTCTACCTGTCTAATCTCTTGAAAATGTCTAAAAATTATTTCCTGAAAAAAAAAAAAAAAACTAAAATAAATGAATAGTAGTGCGTCATGCGATTTCTGTATGTTTACGTAATAACTAAAGCTTTAGATAGAATTGTCAATTCTTTTTAAAGACTGTAGAAAATCGGCGTTATCTTTGAACGCAAACCATATCTTTCAAAGAAAAGCAGAAAGACAAACGAATACCTTGAGTATTATGAATGTGCAAAAATAAAATTAAATCACAAGACAAGAAGATGAATTAATTTCAATACATAGAACAAAAAAAAAGCATCCCATGATAGGAATAAAAGCAAAACAAAAATTATAGAAGCAAATAAAGCAGACCAAAACAGAATAACGGCCTTTTCGCACTAGAAATTAATTGGAAGCTGTTAGACAGCATCCAAATTTTTAATTCAGGCCTTTTACGGATTTTTCAAATTTGGTAGTATTAAGAATGCAGTCAGTGCAGTGAAGCTTATATAGAGTAGGACAAGATAATGTAAGATACAATACCTGCTGACTATATATAGTGTCATATGTAACAGTGTAAAACACGGTAGCAATATATAAAGGAATGACGGTAAGTAGTGTATTCGGACATAGATGACACCACGCAATAAACACTCCCCAGTTAGAGGTAAGTCCTGAAATTTTTCAACACGAAATGAGTATTTTCCAATTCTCAAGTGATAAAAGCAGCGAGCTGTGAGAAAGGCGTTAGTTTGCAAAGCTGTTCCACTGCAATCAAAAGAAATTCAATAAATTGGAACTTTCAACAAAATCAAATCTATTAGTTTCTGGAAAATCTGCCTTTTCTAAAAGGATAATGCTGAATATTTTAAAATAAAAAGTTTATTAAATTGAAAGAACTGCTAAGAATACCAAGGACGAACTGTGGCCAATATGTGTAACGTTTTGCCAATGGATATGCAATAACTAAAAATAAGGAACTGGCACCTACGGCAACACTGAAATAATAAAGGACTTATTTTCGATTATTACCAGAAGCATTAATATTATTATAATTAAAGAAAATAATTAATTACTTGTAATTAAAGCTTAATTTCTAGATTTCTGGAATATCAAATTTGACTGTTCGTGTTTAGTTTATATATAAATGAAACATTCAAGAGTGAACAAATGAAGATTTATTTGAACAAGCCAAACATAACAGATAATCTAAAAACCGTTTATATTTAAAATAAATTGCTTAAAAAGCACATTCCAGAAAACAGATAATGAACAAGATGAACAATAGGTGGAACAAACCTGAACCAACTGAACTGTAGAAGTATCGAAAGTGATCCAGAAAGTAATACAGCAAGAAGAGCGACAGCTTGTCCATTAGTGAGTTCTCCACATGCAAGCGGTCTTGACTGTGTTCGTTGAACCTTAACATTAGCAATGAAAGCAAAGAAATACAGAGCAGAACAATCTTATCCATGCCATGGCAGACTTTCTGATTTTGTTCTATATCTAGCAGATCAACTGTTAAAGGAAATCGAAAAAGGTAGAAAACGGAAAAAATAGTGATGGCATTCTAATATAAACCATTTTGTCATAATCCTTGTCGAAAATATCATTCACAATACAACCGGCAGAGCGCATTAGAATGGAACCGGTAGCAAATAATGCAAGCATTTTCAAATCGGGTAATGAACCTGGAGGTGCAGCTAGCGCTATCGACCATGTACATGGCCAATATAACAACCAAAAACCTATGGAGACATTACTGATTGTTTTTTTTTTCTTTTTTGTAATTCGAATAATTTACAAGGATTTTAAAACATCAAGAAAAAAACTCGTAAATGAACTACGAAGTACTCCATACTCCATGCAATGTTTAGAATAAACAAACCCGTTGGTTTATCGACACGCATCAGTTTTAGATATGGTTGTATACTTTTTGGAGAAATCTGAACCAGAGCTGCTCCGGATAATGATCTTTCTGATTTGATTGAAGAAGATTTTGTTGCACCTAGTATCAATTCTTTCCGTTAAGAGAGATAATTGCCGGATGTACCGATTTGATAATATGTTCATCTCGTATATTAAGCTTATTTTCAATTCATTACGATATCTGCAATACCTTCAGTAAAATAAAACTTGCATCATCAAATCAATTTTTGGTGAACACCATAACAACTAATCTACTACAAATTCAGAAAAAGGAAAACTTTCATGCTCCCGAGCATCATAAAAGACAAAATACATATGGAGAAATAATAATAGAACTTTTTACACATACATAACAGCAATAAAGAAGAATTTATTTAACACATTTACAGAATAAAATATTAAATCTCAGCGATGGTTCTCAATAATAATAATGCAAATACAATATAATCCGAAAAAATTAGTGAGAAAACTGGAAAGCGAACAATACATTAAAATCTATACAGACATCCCTCTGTATGAATCCTACCTTATACTTTTCCTTCTCTAACAATATATCGGATTCTGAATAAGGTGAAAGAACAATATTTGAGATGTTGAAACAGAAAGCACTTTTAATATTTCAAAATGCTTAAAATTTAATTATCCTCAGAATTTTGCAAAATTATCTTTAAAGCGTTAATCTGATTGCTAAAATAGCTAATGCAATTTGATATTCAAACAAAATTCATGCTCAAACCAAACCAAAAGTATAACAAAATGTTATAGAGCTCAATGTTCTATCAAAATCATCAATAAATCGAGCAGCTAAGACTTTCATTCACAAATAGTATTTCTGGATGAGTTTTTGGACGAGCTTAATATACTCTCTTTGGCTTCTTCGCTGAACATACCTTTAAAGCAATGGATAAGGCTATTCCACAGAATGAATATCTAAAGCTTAAATAAAATTTTAACACGCGAGGTTTCAACAATGTTTCGCAAGTGCTACATAGATGAATGATGTCGATTCATCGCAAAAGATCTGTACACCAATGAATTCTGATGAAAACAAAAGCTTAACCAAAAGTTTCAAAAAACTAATACTAAGCTCGCAACTTAAAGTTCGTAACACTACTTTGAAAGTAGAATACACTGAATGTTGCAATTATTGGAAACCTCTTCTTTTTTGCCAGGCCTCTCACTTGGTTCGAGCTTTGAAGTTTGTCCACGGCTTGCTATTAGCATTATCACCCACGAGGCCTGCTTATAAAAGAAATAAAGTTCTAGTAACTCGTCATCCATTAGACGCTTTTTTAACTCTTTCACTTTAGCTACAACTTCATCAAAATTCATTCTTCCTGCAATTATTTGTTGTTTCTCATTTCCATCACACAACAGTATCCGTTCTCATCACATTCCCGCCGCCCTCATATTACTCCATTCTATAATGATCACAGCGAGACGAAGATGTTCACAGTGTCCACATAAAAAAGCATTATAATTCGAATATTCGGACGGTTTGGAGTTTGTATTATGTCAGATTTGCTGAAGTTAATGCTTGGTTTGGGTTTTATTACGAGTTGTTCTGTGATTTCAAGGAATACTTGCACGAGCGACAAAAATTGTTAATCTATTTTACTAGAACTAGAAAAACATTGTGTCAAATAAAATCTGGTTTTTGATTATCCTTGCCTTAGTTATCCTGACTTCACAGGCAAAAATCACTTATGTCAGCGAGAATGTTTTGGAGATGACAACAGTATATAATGCAAAAATGAAAGGGATAGTTTGGGAAGTTTGCAATTGGTAGAGACTAACTAAGAATATTATATTGCAGGAATTTTAGAATATTAAGCAAAACTAAGAATGAACGTAATATCTCAAGTGGAAGCACCCGAAGAAAAGACTGTGGATCGTGAGAAGGTTGCTTCTTATATTAGTTTTCCTTACTGCAATCCTTTTTTTTTAAGTTACATCTTCGAACTATCATCCGTTAAGAATGGAAAATTCTATTATAAAAATTAATTTAATTCTGAATTGGCTAAAGAAATGATAAAAATTGGCAGTTTCTATATCCATTTTATTGATATTAAAGAGAATTTCTATCGGAATTTTATACGTAGTTTTTTCATTTTAGATATGTCCACTTTTATTGCGAATATTTTGTGCAAACGGACGACATAATCCGTTGTCGGAATATGGACGTGGAAGTACTCCAGCTAATGAATTACAGATTTATACGTGGTATTTTGACTGATGCCTTTTATAGAGTCTTTTATGTACTACTATCGTTGCTAAAATATTGGTATTATCAATGCATCACAGTTATGCTCAGTTATTCAATCATTACCTTATTAGCGGTGTCATTTACGATTCTTCTTTGTAATTGATTTGATTTTGTCTTGTACTTGACAGATCGTATTTATTAAGATATCCCTGTCGAATTATCTGAAAAAATGCTCGCTAAGTCAATATGTATTAATGACACTGTAATAATGAATCAAGAAAATTGTTTGTCGGCATCGTAAAATTAACAATATTCTAGGTTAGATTGCACCCTGAGAGAACTAATGTCACTAATCAAAGAAGTAAATCCAGATGCGCGACGACGTGGTACTGCGTTTGATTTTGCAGTCGGTAATATCACTTTGGAAAATTAGCTGTATATATCAAAACTTACGTAGTTATTAAACCGAATTTCCTAAAGTGGTTGTAGAAAAAACTCAGCGAAAAATTGCATTAGCTAGCCCTGTATTAATACAGTTATATACTAATTCCATTGATTTCTTAATACTCAATTATTTTATTTCATTTTCAAGTAGTCCTATCGATTTCATGATATTTGTAACTTATTTAGACCTTAATGTATAAGTTACCTGCTTCCTTAATTACTCGCAACGTTAAATCCATTTAAATTTCAGTAGCACCAGACCGCTTTACTCCTCGATATGTGATGAGAGATATCGGCAACACAATGAACGGGCAACGTGGTGTAGACGACAATAAGACAGTAAGTGTAACTATTTGAAGAATTTTAATTTCTTAATTAATAAGTTTATCTTCGAAAATTTCTTTTTAATTCGGCTAGTTTGAGATTCATTTAATCGATGCAAACTTGTTTGAGATAACCTCTGTTTTTCTAACCGATCCGATTATTGTCTAAACTCAACTTTTGAAAAAAAAAAAAAAAAAAAAAAACTAAAGCGATTTCGAAACTGATTACTGATTCATTATAGTTTAAATTTAGGAAATGATGTCATTTTTTCTAAAGATCCTGGACTTTACAAATTCTAAAATTTTTTCATTCATGACTCATTTTACAGTTAGCAAATTGCAAATTCGAAATTGGTGATTTTATCGATGTGGCAATTACATTACCAGGTATTGGACCTGTTGGGCCGATGTTGCGGCGTAGTGGAGGATTACCAATGCGAGATCGGTCTCCAATACGACGGAGAGTTTATTGAACTAGTTTTATGCTTTGTTAAATTTTCACATTAATAAGGCACTCCACAAAATGACCTCCATTTGCTGAATGTTGCAACTGTTATATATATATTGCTTTTGAAAGTAGTGAATTTCTGAATAATGCAGGAAAAATTTTTTTAAAAAAAGTATTTTGCACAATTACTTGATTAGCTGTTATCCAACTTACGTGATTAGCTGTCATCTGTAAGTACTTATAACTAGAAACTAAAAGTTCCAAACATGTATGATCAAACTTGATAAGAGATTACACTGATCAGCAATTAAAAAAATTCAGTAAATTGGAAAATTTTTGATTTTAAATTTCTCATGAATTCCATCACTATAGCATTGTTGTGTCCATTCAGTTCAATGCAATATACTTTGCTATCATCAATACAAAATCTATACTCGAAGTCATAAACTTATTAATAAAAAATTTTATGGTTTTTGAATGCATTTAAATTCATTGGACGAAAACGGATTGTGCTGAAATGGAAGAGTATCATTCATACCTTTCTCAATATAAAAACAGCTGAAATACTGTGTTTACTTTCAAAATGTGGTCAAGTTGGGTGGCTGTTTTTGTAATACATCTGACAGATGTTGTCGAAGCTGTGTGTTCCATGGATAATTTGCCTAAGTTTGAGGGGTATTTGTTCCATATAATATTTCGTGAAAGTTTGGCATCTTATGAAATGTGTAGTGGTTATGGTTATGATTTTCGAGAAAAAATATCTTGCGTTATGTAAATCTGTTTATTTAACTACGGAAATCTTCTGAGTTATGAGAACATTAATTTTAGTGAATACATTCATTATTTGCTATCATGGGATTGTAAACTGACGATAACACGAAATTGGGATGGCAGTTCCTTACGGGAGTTTAGAATCGTCTCAGATAGACTGAATATTTGTAAATCAGATGGAATAGGAAGTCCAATACATTATGTACAAATTCATTCCAAAGCATATCGACTTCCATTTCTAGTATTCATTATTCATTTTCACAAAGAAAATGGTGCTAATACGAATTTATGGAGAGTGATAAGGTGAAAATTTTGTTCTTAAAATATAAGAAAGGAAAGACTGATGAACTATTTAAAAGTGGATGTCAGTGAATTATTTGGATTTATAGTTTCTATTATTCAGAAAATCGTCTTGAGAACCACCAGTCATTCAGCCATAAGTTTATAATTGTTTATAATTTGCTAAGGGATTTTAGAATAAATATTACTGAAATAATTAACCAAAAGCGCATACGCCGCACAATTCTCGATAGCGTTCTCACCGAATATTCAACACTTTACACGGACTATCCACTCCGGACTTGTACTTACCATACTATAAGCAGCATTTACTGCTTCTGGCAGAAGGGTGTCGAACAATGGGCACAACTGTATAATATGTCCGGAATTACAACATCTTTGGAATACAGGCTTCTTTTAAAACTGTAGTTTAAAATTCAAAAATTACGTAGTACTAATGATTAAAAATATAAATAGGACTTAAGCAAAGAAATAGCTAGAATTTATTCATTTTTTTTCCGATATTTAGGAGTTTCAAATTTATAGACATAGTAATATCAAAAATATGGACCCAGTAATTTTCATCACTGAAAATTTTTTTGTTAATCAATCCGGTGTTCTTTTATTAAATATATTCTGGTAGACCATGAAAGGGTATTTTTTATTATTTAAAAGTGGATTTGTAGTTTCAGAGCAGCTAGTGAAGCATTTTATTTGGAAGGGCATCCGAATTTTGGCGAGATCATAGGCAGCTTGCCTGGATCCATTCCCCGTGTACTTATGTTTGATTACAAAGTACCAAGCTGGTTATACGAGATGCCAGTATCGATAAATTTGACAGTACCGGGACGACGGATTCAAGAAATGCGCAAGATTGGGAAGGTATGTAAGATCGCTTGTTTTCAAGATGTCATCTAGGATCTTAAATATAAAAAGTCAGTGTTAGTGAGTGTTTGCCAGTTCATATATTTAATTTATAGTGAATAGTTGTTTTCTCAGCGTACTTTTCCTCCTCAATCACACAATTACGCATTTATTAATGTTCAGAAATTCTGTTAAAAGAATTTAAGAAAAACCGATACAGTGAAGTTCAATTTAGTCCAAAGTTATTAATTGAAGAATTCAAAAAATATCAGTGCTATCATGATGAATCACAGCAGCATTTTTTTTTTTTTTGATCGCATAAGTAAACTGATTGTCTCATTCATAAATCAGACTTCCAAAATATCCGTAAAAGTATTTGAAGCTCTAAAATCAATCATTAAAATATTTTCATATATTGAAAAAAGTAGTAGTAATTTTTACGATACTTTGTATTGGAACTGGTATATAAATTCATTCTCTGTTAAAATTTGTATGACTATGATTTTTAATCCAGGTAGAAGGTAAACTGAAACAAGTAGCTGCGATGAGTATCCAATCGTTTATTATTAGTGATTGCCGTGATTCTGTGTGTGAATATCGATACAATTCATTGAGTGAGGTTAGCCTTCTACTTGATGTAATTCCAATAAGTGCAATCTTCCTTATATTCTGCAACTTTTTTACACACATCTCCGAATAAATTAATTAATTCATTTGAAAAATTTCCTTTTATTCATCTTTACATAACAAATTTTTTAATTCATTTAAAAAATTTCCTTTTATTCATCTTTACATAACAAATTCTTTTTATATATATAAAATGGTTATGTCAGATGTCAGATCCATTTTAGTAACATACCTACTGGAATTATAACACGAGAATTTGGAATAATAATTCCTATATTGCTGACATAGATTTTTGGATGTGAGGAAAAACTTGGATCATTCATCAAAAATTAATATGACTGAAATCAATTCAACCAAAATTGAAATTATAAACTTGGTTCATATCAGATTGCCAAAGCAATAACAACATGTGTCTTTACATCTTCATTCGATGCTGTCTCGGGTGTATTCGAAATGCCTCGTAAATTTCTGATACCAGTAAAATCGGAATTAGAAACATCTCCATCCTCACAAACCATCAAATTATCCACATCACCGCCAGCTGAAAAACGAAGAGAAATTATAATTAAGCAGTGGATGGAGTACTGTATGGTGGCCATTTATTTTCACAGTCGTACTAGTGCTCATCATGAAAACTTCTGGTAGAAATTTGTATTCTGATTGTTCATCCCATAATATCCCCATTTTCGAGCAATATTTCACAACAGTTTACAAATGCTTATTCTGTGGATTAATAACAGGTTACTTTCTCGTATTTTTTCTTTTAATTTACATCCAATCACAAAACCATGTGAATCATTTATGCTGGTTTAGCAGTATTAAGATACGGCGTTATAGATGGTCGATCAAATTTAAATCTGCTATGGAACAATTATCAATTTGAAAATTATTAGATTGATAATTTTAGGAAGCAATAGCAGATTAATGATTTTAAAATATGCATAAATTAAAGCTCAAAAAGAGAAATTTCCAAAGTTTCCCAGATGATCTTCTTATTCGGAATCTCAGTCATAAATTGTTTTTTAAAACTTTCAGGAAACTGATGAATGAGTTAGTTGTGGAAGTTTCCAGCTTAAATACGTCCAGCTTAAATAAAGACTTCAAAACGGCTATTTATAGTTGTTGGTTTTCTCAAAGAGAAAGAATTTGCATATAAACATTTTCAAATTCTGCAAGAAAAACGTTGCATCAGCTTTAGATGTTCAGATATTTTAATGATTGAACTATAACTTTCTGATAATGTCGTAGTGGTTTCCATAAGAATTTTTCATTGCTTGTTGATTGAAAATGATAATCTCTAATTCAAGCCTTGTATCGCTATTATATAGCTTCAAGCATATTGATAAAACTAAATAGATCATCTGCATTACCCCAAAAATGTGCGATTCTTGAAATTCGTCAGAATTTAAATTATTCGCTTTTGAATGGGAGGTCACGTTGAAGAGAGAACATTTTTTTTGGCTATAAAGAAAGTTAATTCAAATAGCTCATTCGTTTTATCATCATCTGAAATACATGCACAGGTAATAATAACAGAGCAATAAGCTATTGTCGAATCTGAAAGTTTTACTATTCTCGAGAAGTTGTATTCTCATCAATAGTTCTAACGCTAGGTACATCAATTCGTAGCCAAAATTTGTTGTCTTCAATTGTAATGCGATTGAATATTGTAACAATCTAGTTTTCAAAGCGATCAAGAAACCAAAGTTATGCTTGATTATCATTTTACTCATTTCGGCGAACATTGAACGTTAGATTCCAACCAAAAGGAATCATTACCAAAAGAACAGAGAACAGAATTGTTTAGTGATGGCACTGTGAATCTCTATTCAGGAAAAATTATGCTTAGCTATATATTTGATTCGTTGTCGCATCAATATGGATAACTCCATAAGAATAGATGCTAATCAAA
Organism: Dirofilaria repens; assembly: GCA_008729115.1. NCBI lineage: Eukaryota > Metazoa > Nematoda > Chromadorea > Rhabditida > Onchocercidae > Dirofilaria > Dirofilaria repens. The sequence goes on from SNRZ01000011.1 coordinate 1,063,059, forward strand.
ATGATTTTGATCATGTGATATTGGAAGCTGATAATACAAGGAAACAATAGGTAAGAAAATAATTTCAGATCACATCATGTCGCTATTATGTTCTACAAAAACACGGCTGGGAAACATCTCACTTCTTCATGAGAAATACTTCAAATTTCAATAATAAACATGAAATATTCTCTCGTTGTATCAAAAATGTTCCAGGGAACTTTATATGTGACTACTGTAAATGCATATATATTGGGAAGAAAAGCAGAAGCAGTCCGGAGGAGAATCATTTCAGATCAGAAGCAGAGATATAGTTATAGGCTGGAGAGGGAAAGATATACTTTCATCTAGTGACAACTATGACTAAAGTTTTTTCAGGATGGATACCGTCTGTCTCCTTTGATAATCTATCTTTTTGGTGGTCGAGTCACAACCACCGCTCTCTTCCATCCTCATTAGTACTGAGTAATGACAACAAAGGCTATAAATTGCTTCTCACTCTCTTTGAACCCTCTAAATTCTCTCCAACAATTTCTATGTTTGTTATTCCTCCCCGCCTGTTCTTAGTTTTTTTTTCACTTCACATATCAAATCCTATGTGTATGTCATCAGCACCACCTTTTCTTTAAACCCCTTTCATTCCTTATTTCTCTTCAATCATGTCTTTGTTTTCTTTTCCAAACTAGCTACCGTAACCTTTAAGAATGAACTTTGTCCTTTTTAAGGTCTATCTCCATCTCTGTTTTAAATTATGATTAAGAATCATTTTTAATTATTCCAATTTCCCTCATGCATCTTTCGATTTCCCACAAAATAAAATAGCATTTGCATTTCTGTCCAGAAAAAATTTTCAATATTTATCAATTATTGTAATCTGCTCTTTTTTAAAACTTCAAGTTGCTCATACAATATAATAAGAAAGAACATGAGCAAATATTTTTGTCTTAAAGCTCATAATACGGTAACATCAATATACTTATCCCATTTATTTATAAATATGCGAACTTTTTGATTATAAAGTGCGAATATATTGGCCAATGCATATCATCAATGAAAATGATAGCTTATTTTCTGCCCGAATCCAATGATAAATTGATAAGAATAGAGGAAAACAGGTCGAGGATAGTTTATCAAGAATTTTGCAATATTTTAGCGTGATGAGAATCATCGACAGATTCTTACTTGATAAGGCTTTATGAAATGTGCACGTTCTTATCATTGATTTGAGAAATATATCGATGAAGAACAGAAACTGTATATATTGAAAAAAATTTCCTTAATAAAAACATGGGTATTAATTCATTAACCGGAGAAATGTTCATTTCAACTTCTTTGAAAGTCGGACTTACCTGTTGCATCATTTCCGAGAAATAGTGTGCCATGCGTCCGAGATATTAGAATTCGTGCAGTAGGGGGAATAAGAAAAATGTGAAGTAATGCAGAAGGAATATAATAATGTCTTATGCTATAATTGTTCTGAAATATGCTTTGGAAATGATTTTATCGAGATTGAAACAGTTCCGAAATTTTCAGTATCGACAGGACCTGTGCAGGAAGTTAACGAAATAAAAGTAAGAAGAAAATCATTCTATAGTTTTTTTGTTTTAAAAGAAATTTGATTTCACTGTGATTATGTTCAATGGAATGGTAAATTTTTTTATGTCCTCTTGTTTCTAATCAAACGTTACGGCCAAGTTTAAATAGAATTGTTACATTTCTTTAAAGACAAGATGGGTAAAACTGAAAAGAAAATGACACTTGGAGGAAAACAAACTTTCATCTTGGCTGCGAGTTAAATCCGTTTTTAAATTAGTTCTTATAGATTTAAAAAGATTTAGCGGCTGCTGTATTGTATGCATTCATAAGAGTTAAAATAACTTCTCATTTATGTCCGATCAAGTGATTCAAACCAATGTTGTTTGTCAGGATTAAAATTTCGAGAAAATTCCAATCGTTACTGCGATTTCATAAAAGCTTGAATTCAGATTTAGCGCTTCAACAATAAAGACTTTAACAACAAAGGCTTATCAAGCCATGCGTAGAGAATGAAGATGGTGCTGGGATTGAAATAATTGAAAGGAAATGAAATTATTCTTGACATGTGATTTATTGCCATCTAACCGTTCATTTGGCCCATTACTCCCGGGCCATTTGTCTACTCACTTATCCACTCATTCACATACAGTACTTAAATCTTCTCTCATATAAATTCACTTCTTTGGCCATCTTTCATAGTACGCATTTTTGGATGTGAAAGTCATTGCGTGGGTAGATGTATCACTCACCCTCTTTCTCTGTTAACAAGGGAAGAAAACGCTGATGGAGCAGTATTAGGTAAACTTTCAAGATACATCACAATTGTTATGGATCACTTCTAACATATATCTGAATGTTCTCTTAACAACTGCGTGTTTGTCTGCCTCTCCTAATGCACCAATTGTATGTCCCTTACTCTCTTTCAATACCAGCACGTTTTCCTTTCTTCTTCCCAATAAATAATATATTCTCCTGCTCCCTTCTCTGAGACGGTCCCTCATTTTCGTATCGTTGTGTGCATTCCCTTCTCTTTACCCTTTCTACGTTATCGACCCAATCCCTCTATCCTTTATCATCTCCCGCATAAGTTGGCTGTATCGTTTTCTTCTACTCCCTCATATCTTCAGAAACCGTTGCTTTTTCCACACTCTGCATAGAACCTGCTGTGTATTCCCTCGCAATTCTTAGTGACTGTTTTACTTTACGATTGTCTTATGGTTTGTGCTTTCTCCGTATTCAACACTATTTCGCACGTAAAATGTATGATTCTCCACGTAGTGCGCATTGTCTACAAGTCATCGACTCTATCGAAGAGCAATCTCCACCTCCCAGGCAGTGTATCTTCTCGCGAGCTGCTCAGTGTTCAATGCTGTCTCCTCTGCCGCTGCCTGCCCTCTCCCTCTTTATACTTCCTTTGTATATTTATTGTTTTGTGTATATTATATATATATATACGTGCGTGTATGTGTGTGTGTGTGTGTGTGCGTGTGTATATGTATGTATTTGTGTATATGTGTGCTATTGTACACACAGAAAGAAAAATTGTTGAGCGAGAGATGCGTCACCCCATCCTTCCCTATAATTTTGCCGACAAATTAATGGAAGACGTATGTCTGTCTGCGTGTACCCACGGACACACACACATACACACACACACACACACATACACACGTACACTTCACTCATCCACTTATATGTGTTTCCCATTTATTATACTCCATTGTACCTATATTTTGAATATTTGTTTAATGTTAGCACCCCGAACGAATGGACAGAGAGACATAGACAAACAGGAATTCTTCAAGTTGTATTCATTTCAAAGCAATCAGAATAACTTCTTCCCGCCTTACGAACAGCCTTATCCGAGGCCGATGTGACAAAGGTCAGGATGCATGCCTCAAAATAGGTATGTACGCAGTAAAGACTGGCTCACTCCTTCCTCACCAACTATCTTCTTGACCTCCACTCTCCCTCTCTATCCTCTCCCATCAACTATCACCACGAATGCCAATGCCATTGCCACTGCATTCCTTACACCTCATACAGCCTCTGATAACATGCAGAATGCATCCAAATTTAACTTATAATTCAATTTGCATCTTTGGGTAATACAGACATACACACACATATACACACTTATCCGTGTATCTACCAGTGCTTCTTGGGATACGGTAAGAAAAAAGTTGGATCTGAAATAATGAAAGAGAGCCTTGTATGGATAGCAAGGTGTACTGTAAATTGTGAACGGTAAAGTGATTGCCGAAATAGGCATGGCTTGCCTTGTGTACCGTACATGGTTCTTCCAGGAGGATCTGCAGGATTCATTTTCATCAGTTTTATCTGCATAAATTGACTTGAACTGCAAGCATATAATGAAATAGGATAATAGATATACCGATTATTTGTACCCAAGTACATGGTTGGTTGATGCAACCGATGATAGATACCTGCAAGAGAAGACGACCATGCATCTGATTCTATAGTAATGAAGTTTATTTTTCACCATTTGGTGTAAAATGTCTGGTATTTCGGTGTAATTGCTTTCTATCGTGAAATATATCGCATCTTCGCAAGCAGTAGTAAAAAAATTCGCGCTACAATTAAATCTTGTCGAGAAATATAGTTATCTTGCTGGTTTCAGTGTATCCGTGTGTACAATGAATCAGAATTTGGTGCCAGCTTATTTTCAGACTGGAAATATGTCCAACTCAGCTTCACAACAGGTCCAATTTTCTTAGTATCCATTTCGTAAACCCAAGATTTTCACGAGTATTCCAAACTGGAGTCTGTACATTTTACGAGCGATTCCCCGAAGCACTCATAATCATAATCGTGTTCGAATATAATCGTATCTGGATTTTCACATCTCGTGTGATTCACTACTTCGAAATGAAAAATATTTCTATTTTGACTTCGGATGTTTGATTTTTGTTCAGGTCGAGCATGTAGTAATTGGCGATCGTGTCAGCATATTGAAAGATGAAACGAAATCAACGATGCAGGTAATGTTAGGTAGGCAGAGGGAGATTATATGGCAATTTTCTTTGTCATTTCTCCATTTTTGCCGTACTTTATTCTGGTCAGGATTAAATGCTTATCTGCAAATAATGTGACCGTGTGTAGGAACACTCACGCCATGATGACATGTGGCATCGAGGAACACTTAACACGTCAACACGTCAAAGTGACACATGGCATTGAAGAACACTTGAGGTGGCGTGTGACGTCCATGCGCCTTGTATGGAAATTGAGCATAACTTTCGTTCTTCTTCGTTTTCGTACTTGATGAAATGCAGATGTGGTTAGCATTCTTCAAGCAAAACTTTAGTGATGTATAGGTGAGTTTTATTAATCGTTTGAATACAGGTAGTAATTCCTTGTCTCCTTACTGTAACGTTTAGTTGCAGCTACAAGCACAAGCACCCACGGGTATGACTGTTCATCCAGCAGGTACAACCTTCTTCCAAACGACATCCAGTAGTCCGTTCACGACAACAAATAGTGGTCCCGTTTTTCATAGTTCTACAACAGCAGCAACATTTCTCCCTAATTCGGTAATTGTTTGCGATTCATCATTCATAAAGCTGTTTCCATTATTTATACTTATTTTTACATCGGCAAATAAGCCGGAAGTTTTTCTTACATGTTCGAGAGGCACTTGGGTTTTAAGTTCTGTTCTTAGGTTTTCGTTAAAAAAATGAAGCCTGTAATGTTTTCTAGGTTCAAAACGTTCAGATTCAACCAAACACTGCAGCCACACTTAATGGACAACAAACACACCAGGTGCGTCTTGTGCAAGCAGTCAATCCTGCACCGGCCGTCAATGTCACATCTCCTCAACAGCAAGGCGCTACAGTTCTTACTGGTAAGAAATTTTATATTGATTAAATGTAAATCAGTTTTAGTTATACCTGTTATTCATAAATGAATGAAAGTCATGAGAAAAGCCATTGCGTGGTGGTTCGACATTATGATACCGAATAGTTTATGTACTGATGCAATTAATAATTTCAAATTCAACAAACATGAGTATTTCCAAATCTGTCGGTTTTAGCTTTGAAAAGATCAAAATGGAAATATTATTAATTTATTAATCTTTTTAAAAAGAAGTATTTAATAGCAATAGTGGTTTCCAACAGTGTTTTAAAATAATTATTGTGAGTTTTATTCCTTATGTGTTGAAGTTTAAAAAAAATGATTTTTATATTTATTTGCAGTTGTAACGGCGCAGAATCCGAATGGTACAACTATGCAGATTCTTCAGCCACAAGGTGCTGAAACAGATGAACGACGTATTGCGGCTATACTGGATTCGTATTTCATCGAACAACAAGCTCCAACGACATCGGTGGTTGCACCCATCACAACAGCTGCTGTAGCTGTTGCGACGCCGGCCGCGTATCCATCACCTGCCAGTATTGTAGCGAAGTAAGTCATGTAATTAGTATTATGCTGCACCTAAAAGGAGTACAATATGCAGTATGCAAAATATCGGGAAAAAATAGAATGAATGTTATTTACACCATTACTTACTTAATAACCACCACACAACTTAATAGTAAGTGATCTGTTCCGAATGACTATTTTGATTGTTTTGAAAAGTTTGCATGCGGAGTTTCAAATAATTTTTCTAAGTGCTCGTAGTCATTGATTTTAGATATACACGTGGGAAGAGTACAACACAAGAGAAGAAAGAAAAGGACGAAGCAAAACGAGCTAAACAAGCGGAGGCAGCACGCTTACGATATCACCGATTAAGTGCTGAGGAAAAAAGGGCATTGAATATCAAACGGACAATGGCACAGAAGCGCAAAAGGCAGCGTGAAAAAGAGCTTGAGGAACTGGAAAATCTATTGCGACAAACAAATGACATACAAGAGGTTATACTTTTCTTTTACGAAGGCCTTTATTTCTGAGAAAAAAATTTTGATTTGCGAAACATTTTCAGCTTCATATTTCAGGATCCAGACATTAATGAACAGTTACGTGAGAAACGGATGCGAGCGCGTTGGGCTGAAGCAGCACGTTCACGTTATCAGCGTATGTCATCAGAAGAACGCCGAGCGCATAACAATCGTAGACGAATGAGGCAAATTGCTGCAACTGAAGGATTAAAGGGGCCTGACGGACAGCCCGTAATTTTCCAATTGAGTTTACCTAGATTTGGCTAATTTTTTAAAATGATTGTTTCATTACATTTTCATATTATTTTATATTGAATATCTTATATTATTCTAGAGAAATTACAAGTCTGCTTTTTCAGGACGAAGAAGCAATCAAGAGACATATCAAGGAACAAAATGCAAAGAAAGCTGAAGCTGCTAGACTTCGTTACCATCGAATGACCGAAGAAGAAAAGAGGGCGTATAATCAGAGAAGGTTAGTGGCCGTTTTATATTCCGATTTTAATGTAAATCTTCTGTTTGCACTAATTTTTTCATCTGAAATATTTTAAAATATTTTAAATATATGTAAATTTTTATATTTATTTAGAACAGAAGCATTCCGCCGACGACGCATGGAAGAGGAAATGTTGCTTGCAATGCCGATTGGACGTATAAATGGTGAAGCCTTAGATCGAGCACAACAGATTGTTGTTCGAAATGCGAAACGAGCAGAAGCTGCTAGGCTGAGGTGTTGTGTTATTAATTTTGTGAAGATTTCGTTCAGAATGAAAAATCGAAATTATTTCATCACATCATTAAGTAAGAATTCCAGATATCAAAGAATGACACCCGAGCAAAGGAAAGCTTACAACCAAAAACGGTATACGCCGAAACGAAAACGGCTTGAAAATGCTGACGATGGTGAAGGTATCGCAAATCGTGGTCGGAAACGTAATCAAGAAGAACAGTTTGATGCACTTTCAACTTTAGAGCGAGATGTTATCAAGAGGACACAACAGGTATCCTTTTTCATTTTGATGAATGCTGGTTCAAATCTATGACTGAATAAAAATTTTGAAAATTTGAAGAATTTAATATTCTCTCAGACTTAATTTCTGAATTTATGGAAGTTTTTTACTATGCCGTATGCGATGTAAAAAGACGAAATTTAAAGTTTTTTTGATGAGATAGTGGATAGCATTGATAGTTCTAGATATAATTCATTTAAATAATTTTTAATGTCTTATAAATTTTTAGCTCTGAGAAGTCACAGTTTTAGGCCCAACAAGCTTTGATGCGCCAGCGAAGCACTTCTTCAGCGAATACTCCAGCTGGTGCTTATTTGACAGCACATGTTGTTCAGCAACCTCAAGCCAGTATAACTACGGTTTTACCGAACACAGCAATAATCCCGAATAGTAGCAGTGTATTACCGAGCGGCACTGTGCTGGCTGCACAGATTCAGTCATCACAGATTCAAACCGCTCCAATTCAGGCACAGCAAGTGCAGTCACAGCAGACAAATCAATCTATGCAGCAACAAACAATGACACCAATTCCACAACAAGTTCAGGTCCTGATGGAAAAAGCATGTTTGCTTCATTTAAATAGCTAGAATTGTGGCATGTTTAATTCTTATCTGGCACTGTGCAATTTGATTTAAATTATTTTTAGTTAAATTTACATTTTGTTATATTTTTTTCATTGGCTTTTAGAGCTTCCAGTTATTTCAAATAATTTTAAATGCATCGGGAAATTAGATGAATTATGAAAAGTTAAGAAATCCAGTTTTTCTGATACATGATAGATTACTTGAACTTTGATATTCAGTAACAAAAAATTTTTTTGTGTTGTAGAAAAAGAGACATGATGATGATTTATGAACTATCTTTGAAATTGTGAGTAGAAATAAAAATAATTATTCAAAAAATGCCAATGAAGCTGATCCTTTTTAAAAACATCTTTTGAATTCATTTGTTGCATTTATCATCAAAATAGCCATAGTTCCAGGTGCAGCAAATCCATCCCCAGCAAATTCAGAATCAGTCTTCACAACAACAATCACAACAGATTCAATATACCGTAAGTCCGAGCGGACAAATGATGGTTGGACAACATCTGCAACAACAATTACTTGCGCCATATGCGACAGTGCCTCCAAGAGCCTAAGTAACTTTTTATTCTGGAAACTCCACTATAATGAACGACACTACAACTCCGTTTTTGGGGTATGCTACATGTACGTATTACAATCCGGCAGTAATTTCGGCACCAAGAACCAGATTAATATTAAAATCATTTGTAAATAATAATGCAAGAGCACTATTTTTTTCAGTCTTTTGAGCGAACTGTTACTTCTTTCTAGAAAAAAGAATTTCTGCATTATATTCATGAAATACTATTCGTTTTGGAATCATCAAGTATATATGTCATTCGTGATGTCAATGTTTTCTATTCACTTTTTTTTATGCTGTTCGTTTAAGCCATCAAAAGTTGTACTTTAAATATAGGTTCCTTGTTTTCAAGACTTTACTGGGTCATTAGGCTTTGAACCAGGTTCCTGTGCTCCAGACGTCTTTTTTATTCCATGTATGAATGTGAAATCAATTTTTATCGATATATATATATATATACTAATGAATTGATATCGTTGACATCACATGATAAACAGTGACGAGAATATGAATTAATTATCTACATGAATTGGAAGGGGAAAAAAGCAAATGGTGCAGATGAACTTGGCACAAATATGTAAGGTTTTTCTAGTGTTGCTGATTATTGTTGTAAAAGAAAGTCATATAAACCATTTTTTTTTTTTTTGTTTTGAAAATGGATAAACTTTGTAACGGTAATGGAATGGATTAAATTTATTCTGATATCTTAATATGTGTTAGAATGCACGGCCTTGCTGTAATGTTCACGTCGAGTGTACTCTCAGGTTCTTTTCTGTTTTTTTTTTTTAATGTTTTATATTATGCAGTAATAATTTGGGTTCTATCATTCCTTGTCTAACTTACTCTATCGTTTCCATTTCATTCTGGTGTCTTACTTCACAGAGCTTCTATTTCATAATTCAGCTCCAAGAAGTTTATTGCTTTAGTTTCAAGTTGTTTTTTTGCTTTTGAAATTTCGAATAATTAAATTCATTCTCATGGAAATTCACTGATCCTAATAATGTTAAAAAGAACGTATTTAAACAATTTTGGATTTCCATTCAATTTTAATTTTTTGATTACATAGTGATCGAAACATATTTTTATAAAATATTCTCTATCTAATTCTTTTTCTATAGGACCTGGAGTTTTTTTGTTTGAGATTTGGATAAATCGATAAAATTTTTTAAAAATATGTTGAGATTATTATAATTATGCGAATTCTTTTAAAATGCAATTTTCTCTTCTCGAGCCAGAATGGAGAGTTTATTTGATTTTACCCAGTTTATTATATATATTTTTTCGGATCATTCAAGTTTTCATCAATTGTTCATTGATGTTTTTATTTTAATCGGATTCATTGAATAAACGTGCTGATCTCACGAAAGCTCATATTATGAACTATGAAATTTGCTTGAGACAAGCGTTTTGTTACCTTTTTTTCTTTGATTAAGATATTTAATCAATTTTTTTACATTCTTATCTATTGTTGCTAGGACAGTTTCAGATATCTAGTAATGGGAATATTATATATATCTTGAAATTGCTAGAGAATAACTTGCATTTGTTTGAAATATTCATTTCAGGATTAGTTTCATCAAACATTCACTATAAGTGAGAAATTGAACAAGATATTCGTATCCTAATATTTATTGATTGGTAATACTTCAATAGCTTATGCTACTTTTCCTTGGGTGAAATGAGCCAGCGTGCGTTTTTCTCAACCGCAGGTTCGGAAATTATGGGACAATCACAAATTCTTGACGGTTTGTCCACTTCGTTTTATTCAGTCCAGTTCAGTTTTTCTTTAAAATGAATCAACTTGAGAAAATGAAGTTGCAGGTTTACCTACAACAAATATAGGTCCTGCTGTGACATCCGTACAGTTTCAATCATCTGGCTGCTCAACTTCGGTTCTATATCAATCCACCGTGACACCGACGTTTTACACATCAACTGGATCTCCATTTCATAGTACTGGGGCATTTTTACCTCCGGCTGTCGAGGGATCGCAAAGAATATGTATGTTCTGAGAGTCCAGTTTGACATGTTTTTCGATCCTATTTTTTTTTTTAATTCCGAAAAATCAGTTTTTTTAGGTAGCTGTGTTACCAGCTGGTGTTCAAATAAATGATGCTTCTGGCCTAATACCAGCAAGTGGGAGAGGCACTCTTGCATCCGTGGGAACAGTTGACGCTGCCAGTTCAGTTGCTCAGCTTACCGCAGTTCCACTTTCTCATGTGCAGTTAGCCCCTGTACAAGTAAGTCTTTTACCTTTACGAAATAAAGAACTAGGTTCGTAGAACTAATCGCTCTCTAATTGTTTTATGCAAAATTATTCATGAACTGATTTAAGATTACTTGAATTTTTCACTTAATTGTTGATATGGTAATAACGCACCTTAGCTGGCTAATGATGGGCAGTCAAACACTCAACAGCAAATAATATATGAGCATTACTATGTTGATCAGCAACATCCGTCAACTTCGGCAGCAATCAATGCAAATCCACGCGGTCTTCTATCCGAAACTGCATCAACTGGAGCTGAAAATGGCAAGTAAGTCAAAAGAGCAGATTTTATAAATATTTCATATTACAGGAACTGTTATTTTTCAGAAATATAATAGCATCGTTCGATCTCTGAGTGTATTTCAGCATAATATCAACTTTCAAAATTAATGATCTTGCAGAGATTTTGCAAATAAAAATGGTAGTAGCGAGACATGTTCATTAAGTGGTTCCGATACTGCTGTTGCGTTGCAATTAAAACGACAAAAACAAGCGGATGCGGCACGCCAGAGGTATCAACGAATGACTCTTGAAGAGCGGAAGGAAGTAAATCAAAAGCGAACTGAGGCACAGAAACGTAAACGCCAAAAAGATAAAGAAGTAGGAAATTTTGGAAATTAAGCATTTTCAAACTATGGAACTATATATATATATTTGTAAATAGAATATCATACTTAATATATTTTAGCTAGAGGAATTAGAATCTTTACTGCGACAATCGAAAGATATAGAAGACGATCCGGCAATAAATGAGCAATTAAGAGAAAAACGAATACGAGCTCGACGTGCGGAGGCCGCGCGATTGCGTTACCAGAGGATGAGTTCGGAAGAAAGGCGTGCTTACAATCAGAGAAGACGTTTTCGACAGCTTGGCATTCAAGGTGGTGATGCTATACTTGCTGCTTTGTTCTTGGTTGTTTTTTCGTCGTTAGTGATCAAGAAGGACTCTAGTCTGGAGGCAGATTCGAAAGACCATGAAGTAGTTCTCCTATAAGGATGTTTTGCATGACACTGACTTCACAAGTAGCGAATAAATAAATAAATCCTTTTGTCTTCAAAATTGAATGCTTATATAATTGAGAAGTAATTAATTGTTTTTTTTATTTTTTTATGAATTTCTTCTCTGCTTCACTTCATTATTCTATTAATGCGTAGTAGTTCCGATTAAGAGAATTTTTAATGTGATTATTCAGGTGAAATTGAAAGCTTAGAAGTTTTTCTATTAGATTCTTGTGCATATGAGATGATTCTCTTCTTAACAGCAGAATAGCAGATTTTCAGAAGTTTGGCCTCATCTTCTACATTTTATGTAAAAATTGGTGCTTGTTTACAGTGGTACTGAAATGAAGAATCAATAAACTGTTCAGATGTTAAAGTTTTGCTATTTAATTACTGGTTGATAAAGCCACTTAATGCTTCATATTAAGTTATCTGCAAACGTTGATATTCCGTGATTTGTTGTGTGAAAGAATATTTATTTTAAGGGGCAAAGAAAAACGGCATGGATAAAGAAAAGTTGCGGCAACACATTATCGAACAAAATGCCAAAAAGGCTGAGGCAGCAAGATTGCGCTATCATCGAATGACTGATGAAGAGAAACGTCAGTACAATCAAAGGCGGTAATTTTTCTATAAATTTTTTAAGACATGCATGAAAAAGTGGAAATTTAATTAGCAGATTTTAAAAATTATGAGAGAATCTGCAAAAGTCTCGGTTTTATTTCCAGCATCATTAAGTATTACGAATGATTTTCTTAAATTGATACATATATCAATCAAACGTCATTCCGAATTATGCTCTCTATCGAAAATTTTCTTGCATTTTGCGGTTCATAGTTATTGATAAAATTTCTAAATTTCAGCACGGAAGCGTTCCGTCGCAGACGTATTGAAGAAGAAATATTGCTGTCGACTCCAGCAGGTCGTATAAGTGCGGAGGCTTTGAACAGAGCGCAGCAAATTATGTTACGTAATGCTAAACGAGCAGAAGCTGCTCGATTACGGTATATGTTTCTATTTTTCCAAATTTCAAAAAATTCCGACTCCATATAATTTTATTTCATCGTTTTCTCCAGTTTAAAAAATCTATTCATTATTACAAGCTGAATGCACACCTACTTAATCTATTGATAGATATTGAGCATTAGAACTGACATGCTTCGTTGCTCTTATAAGAACAGTTGTATATTAACAGTTTTAAAAAGCAAATGCATTTGTCTAACTTTTTTCGAACAATGAACTAATAATTTATGCTATCGTGGTATTTTCAAGTATACTTTTAAACTGTTGTGATATTTTTAAGTGTACTTTTAAACATACTTTTAAGCTGTCATTTCTGGTAATTTCACTTGCAAAATGTCGAATTCTAAGATTCAAGGGTGCCAAAAAAAAATCTGCCAAATGCTAAACAGTGGCAAAAAGTAGATGGCAACATATCTAAACTGAGGGTACTGGAAAAAACGAAAAGCATATTTCCCCAGGAAATCATCATTTTAGATATCAGATGGTCCAAGTCCAGTTACTTGCGACCATTTGAGATACTGAAAAAAAGTACATATATATTTAGATGAGAAAGTTAGGGATGCAAAAAAAAGTATAATATCTTCAGATCTGGAAATCGGATTTTACCTATCTTTAGAGTTTCAGATTCCTTTTTTCTAGATAAGGCTTGGAAATTTTCGTTTGTGAATGCACATATTTATTTTGCTATGTATTTTTCTAAATGAACGTTTCGTTTAATCCTTCCCTTATCTACTTATCTACATTTTCATCTGAACATTAATTATTTTCCAGCATGAAATCCTTATCACTTTAAACTTTCTGTTGCAGATATCAACGAATGACACCAGAACAACGACGAGCATATAATCAGAAGAGATCTCGTGCAAAAAAAGAGCGCGAACGAGTGATGCGTGCTGCATCAGGTTTATTTCTGTAGCTTCAAATGCTGAGAATATCATTTTTTCTTATAAGTCGCTGTGATTGTTTTGAGATAGAATTAGTATTACGAGCTTGCTTGATTGAATATTGTTAAGTTTTTTTTCCTGAAATGCACGAAGGTTGTGGTCTCAGGAATTGAAATTCCAAATTAGTTTTGCAGAGGATGCCATGTCAAGCTTATCATCGTCTATAAATGGAAATGAAAATTCGACGCAGCTTAACAACAGTAATAATGCAATGGAACAGAAGCCAGTGATTGATAGTGTAGTCAGCGAAGAGGTATTATCAACTTTGGAAAGAGATGTATTGAAACGAACACGACAAGCCAATATGGTGCTAATGCGACAAAAAAGGCTTCCACCTCAGGAACAGTTCGTTATCGTATGTTTTTTTTTTTTTTTTGGATGCAGTCATGAAGTTATAAATTACGAATTCTAGTGCAGCGCATATCAGTGCTGATATCTCTGCATTGATTTTCTGAAAGTGGCGTACCTATGTTCAATCGTTTTCTTCGATTATAATTCTGATTATGCTTTAAATTATGCTGTTTTTTAATCAGAAACACGGAAATCTATTTAAAAAAAATAGCTCAAGAAAGTAGAAATAGCATACGTTGTTTCGACAATCTTTAGCTCTATCACAGTGTATTAAAATATGTAAATTGAATTCCGTGAAAAACATAAATGGAAATGAACAATGATAAATTAAAAATAATCTCACATATAAGTAAATTCACGGATTGACTGACTTATAATAATTTGAACGTAGATTGTGCTATTCATAATATATGATGATGCTAGTTTTGCATAATACTATATGTATGAGTATGTAAAGCAAAAATTTAGAAATTGTTTTTGATATGTTTAGAATTTTTATAGGTGAGTACAAATCCTGATGGCACTCAAACGGTTATCCCAGCAACGACTACAGAAGATGGTAAACAGATATTTCACATCCCTGCTACAGCAACAACAACGGAGGATGGCAAGCAAGTGTTTCATATTCCAACCATAACGCAGCAACTTATTAGTGCTGATCCTACCACTCTTACACTGGTTGATGATTCAAGCAAGTTATTAGGAGCTGCACAGCAGCCACTGCAAATAGCATCAGTACCACATCTTCTCGGTTTATCACAGCAACAACACAACAACAGCCATGATCATGGAGAAACGTCGCACCAGGTTCGTATTTTCTCTTTCTTGAATAGTTTGGACATTTTAAAAATTATAGAAATGTATCAGAATTTCTACTAAAAAAGTGAAATAGCAATACAGAAAGCTGTCATAATATGATTGCATCCAATTTTTGTGACTGATCTTTCAACGATTGATTTTTATCTTTCAGTTTCATTAAATAAAAATGGAGAAAATTTTGTGAAATAATAAAAAAATGTTTAGAAAATATATATTTACAGAAAATACATCACATGAATTGAATGCCTAAATCAAAAATATAAAAGAGCAAAAACATACGCATATGAATCGAACGTGATAAAAATAATATTAATCATAGATTGGTTTGGGAATTTGGTTTGATTGAAAGAAATAGTTACAAGGAAGAAAAAAATTGCAAATAAAAATAGATATAAATTTCAAGTATATTGATGGCATAAACATAATACTTGCAACATATCGTAATGTTTTGATAAATTGCCTTGATTTTTCTGCGAGAATGATGAAATCAGCTAGGGTATTTCGTCTTCATATGTTTATGACAGAAGTGTAAAAAAATATTTGTCTGTGATTTTGTTCTAATTATATTATCTTAAATAAGGGTATTAGCATTTTCTTTTTTTTTTGGAAAAACATTTAGCTTACACTTTCTCCATAAGACTCATAAAAATATTCAAAAAGAAAGAATTTTTCGGCACATCAGCGAAATATATTCAAACCATTAATCACATATGATTTCTTATTACGGTAGGTTGCTTTTTTCAAAAATTAAAATTTAGGTTGCGATGACTCAGCAACACCAGATAATCCCTCAGCTTGCCGAGTTGCACAATGTACAGGAAAGTGGCGGTGCAGATGATGCACAGCATGCAACGCGCGAAAATCAAATTGATGCCCATGGACAACTACAAGCTCATCAGCAACAGGGTTCACAGCAACATATGCAACAACAGTCACAACCGCAACATATTATAGTAACTTTGCAGAGCCTCAACAACCGATGCAACATCAAGTGGAGACTTTAAATAAACTTTTTTGTCCGCTTATTTTTTAGGTTTCGAAGATTTTCGAGAAAAGTTGTTCCTCTTCTTCATCAAATACTATGTTTAGATAATTGTCACCGATTTGAATCAAGCAACCGGAGCCGTTCTTTCAAGTATGAGTGGACACGGACGTTCACGCGGTCGTCCTCCAATGTATGCTGCTGCTGCTGCGGCAATTCAGCAACAGCAAGGCAACGTGATGTTGCCATCGGGGCAGGCAAGTTTTGTAGAATTTCATTTACCGTTTTTATAATTTATTTCGCTCTTTTACTTGACAAGTGTTTGCGTATCTAATTTTCTCTAATGTCAAAAATATATATTAGCCTTTAGGTTACTATAACAGCAACGCCGATGATAAACGAGACGGAAATAAAACCTCCATATCGAGTAACTGCTCCACGTCATATGAATGCAGCTCCAAGTAGACGAGATATTTTAGCGGTTGCGACCGCAGCATCGGTCGGTCCAACAACAGGGATTTCTCCCGAACAAAAATTAGAAATGCAAAGAGCAAAGCGAGCAGAGCGAGCCAGGTAATTTATCTAATGTATGGCATGTCTGATTTTAATTAAATTAATAGTTGTTTTAAATCAATGGACTGGCTTTTATATGTTGAGGGAAAAATTCTCAGGTTGCGTTATCATAATATGTCCGCTGAGGAGCGACGCAATTTTAATGCGCGTCGTGCTAAAGCTTTGCGAACAGCTCGTATGAGAGACGATGAATTATGTCGAATGGCAGAAAGAGCTCAAATGTCTGGAACTACTTTGGATGCAGATTTGATGATACAAGTATGTTCTCATTTTCAAAGTTCTTGCGTCTCACTTGCTTGAATGAAACATAGACATTGAATGTGTGCTCCAAGTGGGCCATTTTTGGCAAGCAGAACTGGCGCTGTGGAATGAACTAAACGTTGAGTTAAAGTGTCAGACTTTCCCTTCGTGAGACTCCATGAAAGGCGTTGGTTGATATAGACAGCAGGACGGTAGCCAAGAAAGTTGGAAACTGCTAAGGAGTGGTGAGTGTAACAACTCATCGCCTCAGTAAACTGGTCTTATGGATGAATTGTATTTAGACAATGGAAATTATTTCGGGAATCTTTTTGGTTTTTAGGTAGCCGAAGCACAACGCCGTCGCGCTAAACGAGCAGAAGCAGCTCGATTGAAATACCACAGAATGAGCAGCGAAGAACGACGCCAATATAATGCAATGAGGGATGCTCAGAGGCGTCAAAGGCTGGTTTATGTAAAAGGATCCAATAGCGAGAATGAAATTTCATTATTGATCCCATGATTATGAGTAAATTTCCACGAAATTATTTTATAGAAAAAGACAAAAGGAAGAACAAGAAATGATAGAACGCGAACGTCAGCAACAAGAACAACAACAACAGCAACAACAACAACAACAACAACAACAACAACAACAAAATGAAATTCGTCGAGAAACCCGTGAACAGGTTGAGCTGTTTGAATTGGCTCTGATTGATAAACCTTCTATCACTATTCACTTTCAGAATCGGATGAATGATTAAATTTATAAGAAATGAATAAGTAGATTTTCTTTGGTTGAAATAGAAATTCACAATTCCTTTATTATTATTAAGATTTTTATCATAGCATATATTGCACCATAAAAGGATTTGATGTACTGGAGACATCTCGAATGACTTAAGAGCGCTATGCTGCTAAAAATTTTTGCATTTTATTACATCAATTGTAAACCAGTGGCGATGTCAATTGATATGAGTGATAAACTTTAAAGTGTGTAGTCTTATTCGCATTTGAGTGAACCGCTGGACGCGCTCCAGAACAATGGAAAGCTAAAAATGGAGCATTGAGAAGAGACTATGAGAGTAATATAGAGTTCGAAGTCAAGAATTGCAAAGAGACTAAAATGTAATTAATAGCAACTCTCTAATAGTTCTGAATTGTACTGATATTTCGCGTATGCTTTTATTTGCTTATAAAATATATTAATTTAATATATTTTATTATGTTTAACTAAAATTGTTATTTTGCAGGATGCCAATCGTGAAGGTAATAATGAGCAAATTCTCTATGATTCATACATTCGCTATGATAGTCAAATGGATCATGGATGGGCAGTGCAAAGTTGAATTATTCGTTATGATGCAGACTTAATTTATGGAACCGCTCAAATCCAGTGAAGTTCATGTGCCGTTACGGGTAATCCAGATCATCTATCAGCATCTGTTTATTGCTTTATGTTTAATCTTTATTTTGCTAAAATGATCAATTTTGTTTAGTCACTGCTGTTGGTTTTTATTCATCTAGTTTAAATTTTGCTTTTTTTGCAAATATCACTTTGTTTTGCTGTTAATTTTTTGAAATCCTGCAACTGAGTGTATAAGTTCACTTCTTGTCAAAGAAGTTATCTGCATTCTCATAGCAGGTCTACCAAGTGTATTTATAATGGAAATACTTTTTTCGAAGAATTAACTATTTCGTCATGTTAAAAAACAAAAGTCTACCATTTCCTACTAACTTGTTTTTTGCTTACGCGAATTACTTCCTTAACTCATATATTTTTTTAAGGTTTTATTTCTTTTCCTCTTAAAGTATGAGGCAAATCACGCTAATTATTGACAGTACCACAGTGGGTCATATCAATTTTGCATTAATTACGAAGTCGAATTTGTTTGTTATTTGTTGATATCTATGTCATTATTTTAGAACTTTATAGACATAGAAATCTCTGAGACATAGAACAGGTTCAATTTATTTGTCCTTCCATGCACGTCACTTTTATGTGTGACTTAAATTTTTTGAAATGAATTTTAAGTTATGGAAGTATTTTTCAGAACATTTTGGATGTTTTTCATTTTTGAAGTGTCATATTTTAGTTCTTCAGTTTCCCTATTTCATTCAGATCTGCACATTCATTTCGCGTGACTTTCTTCCTGCTATTCCTTCTATTCTGATAATTGATCGCCTTCTTCATAGTTTATAACCATTGTATAATGAATGTTTCATCCTGTTCTTTTAATGAAGATACTCAGCCTCAGATTTATTTGTACTGTTTATCATAAAAAATAAGAACACGGATTGAGAGTAGATTGAACAACACCCATCTGAGTTGTGATTCGAAGACCACATCACTGAGGTGAGGATATTCGATCCTTCCAGAGGAATAAGAAAAATATATTAAGGTTTTTCAAATTCGGCGCTATCCACAGTAATCTCTGCCCAACTACGCGCAAAAACCAATTCCTTATCAAACTCAATCGATATTAAGTATTCGCGCATCCGATTTTCTAAAAGAACTATAAATCATATCCTGTTCAACATTATTTTGTCTATTGTTTCCAATTAAATTGAAATGTTTGAAACTCCTACGATTCAAAATATCAGCGATTTATATTTCAAAAAAAAGTAGAAATGATTGTATCTACTTGCTTATTTTTATAGAAGAGAAGCTAGAAAAGAATGTCACATTGATCAATGTACTTGATTAAGACGACAGATTTAATACCGAATATTCCACAGTAAACTGAATCACGTATAAATTGAAATCTAATTCGCTGATATATAAGAATTCGGAAACGATGATCATTCTTAGGAAGATAAGAGAACTAAATACTTATCAGTAATCATATATTTGTTTGTGATAAAGGCAAGGGAAGCGAAATTTGAACAATTTCTGTCATTTAAAGAATTAACATAAAAAAGGTCATGTTAGACCGTTGCTATGAAGATTAATACATGAAAAGTTTTAAAGGATTCTAAATACATGAATTAAACTGTATTGAGTATCATCTGACTGAAGCATTTAATACAGCTAATGTCTCAAGATATTGGATTATCCCTCGATAAAAAAACGCAATGTAAATTTCCTCAACACAAGACTTGCTGAACTTCAATGATATACTAGAAGTTACAAAATATAATATTTAATTATACGGTTCCGCTGGATCGTTATGTGTTTCTGCAACTTCAGCGTCATACAAACGTAATTCCATATCAGCTGGATTTGCTTTATCGCAGCGTAATTGTACATTGCGATTATCCTTTTCAAAATGTTCAACCTCAAAAATAGAAAATTAAAGCCATTTTTTACTTCCTATTCACAAATTTTTATTGTTGAATAAAGTTTTCTTAGGCTTCCTTGAACAACATTTCATTAAAAACTCAAAACTAATTTATTTACTATTCAGTTAAAGATAATTAATTGTACCAAGGTTTCTAATTTAAGGAATAATAATGTAAAATAATCTTGCACGCATGAAATAAATCAGTTTTATAATTTTCTTTCTTCGATTTGTTAAAAAGAATGATCATCTCTTCGTTCTGCCTTTGCAGAAAAATTTAACGATATAAAAAAAATGTGGCAAAGAAATGTGGCAAAAAAATGTGGCAAGAAAACGTCATTAAAATATCGCCCTAAAAAAAGCACGATGACAATAATTGAACCTGTACTACGAGATTTTTGTTTGGATCCATATTCAGACTAGTAATTTCGTTGAACAGTTCCGTTGCTGATGGTAAGTTCTTCGTACCCAACTTTGCGAAAAATTCTAAAACATTGTCGATATCACGCAATAAGAAAAATAATGCTCGAGGATGTGAAATGTCCATCGCCTGTAACAAGTTTTTTTCAAAACTAATTTAGAGCAATGTTCATAAATTTTCGCTTTTCCCTCCTATGTTTTTTGGCTTTCTTTTTTTTATTTTTTGAAGGATTTGTTAGCGGAACTCAAAAAATTCTTTATAGTATTAAAGATGGTGTAAATAATACATATATAAGCACAAGAAAATTAGTTATCAATTGCTACAAAAAAAACTTAAAAACATCTCCTTCGAATTTTGATATGATAAAACTAATTCAATAAAACTGATTTTAAATTCATTTCATAATTTAATCAATAAACTAACCTGTGAAACATCAATAATATAAGCATTACTTTCGTGATAAAGAATATTAAACTCGCTGAGATCACCATGTACGAGACTGCAATCCGTAAACATTTTAATCATTGCCTGAAAACCATAACTGCTTCCTTATAAATCATGCCAAAATTCTCATTGGAATCGAATAAAATCTATCTACAATGTCTTCAACAGAACATCGAATTTTATAACTGAATTACATAAAATACATATGCACTTGCAGAAACGTTACACCTGGTCACGAGTATAAATTTCGGTAGAAAAAATATAAATTCCAATTTTTGAACAATTGGTGCTTAAGTCCTTTAATCAAAAAACAAGGAAAACTCGGTAAGAGAGACCGTTTTCACTTGCAAAAATGTATCATAAATAGTTTCTTGATCTCTCCATTCGATATCTTTTAATTTGCGAGCTGCAATGCCATTTGAACCAATGAATGTCATTATCATGATATGTTTTCTAAGACGGATCGGTTTTGGACAATTAACGCCTCCTCGTACCATCCTTAAAATAGCATAATCTAAAATTAGAAAAAGTATAATTTAAGATAACTAGATTTCCGAGTTACAATAATTCTCATTTTAGGAATATGTTATGCCCGCAACATCTGCAATATCATATCTATTCCAGTTAAACGAAAATAAGGTAATCTATAAGTCGAAGAGGATTTGACAGTTTCAGTTTGACAGTTCCAGCGATCTTTCCCAGTTAATGGGAAAGAAAAACACAATAAATATAAGTGTTAGAGATTTGGATTCTTTTTCTGATGCGATAAGATTAGTTAGAAAATTCTCCCTTTGTCACTATGAAATAATCACGAAAAGTAAAGTAAAATAACTTAATAACTAAAATACTGTTAAAAAAAACTCAAAAAAGAATTCAAGCAAGTATACTTGTATATGTACTTTTTTTATACCTAGATCCTACAAAATATAAATATTTTAAAGAATTTTTGAAATCAGATCACTGAAAACATTAAAGATTATCGAGTCGAACAAATGAAAAAACATTTTTTTTGTTCGAATTTATTCTATATTACTTTCCATATTATTTCACATAATCATATAAATATTTATTTCATATAATCACATAAATATTTATCTCTAAATTAGATAACGACAGAAGGAGAAGAGTGAAATCAATTTTTTAAACAATCTTATCGCAGAAAAAGAATTCAAATTCCTAGCAGTTATAGTTATTGTGTTCTTCGTTCTCGTTTCTGTAAAATCCTCTTCAACTTAAAATTATTTTCGTTGCTTCAATCCAAAAATTAAAAGAAAATAGTGGAAGGAAAACTTCGAATGCTTTTGAATATTTCGTATATAACTGAATATTTATGCGCTTTTCTCAATACAGTTTGTTTGCAGTAAAGCCTTATCCATTTATCTATTTCCATATATGCAAATAATGAAGATTTATTAATTTACTAGTTCTAACAATTAACATAAAATGCTTTAAACATGCCGATTCAAATTTGCGTATTCCTTTTCTGCCCAAATCCGCAATACTCGTCGTGGATTTCTGAAACGATAATCATCTTGAACATATTCTGATCTATTCTTGAATTCCGACAACGTCATTTTGTAACTTTCAAAGCACAATGCCTTTCTTCTAAAAGTCGCACTCCATCAGCATGTGCTGTTGCATGCAGAACTACCGATTCCTGTATTCAAAGTCAATTTTTAATTAAATTCGCTGAAAGTAAAAAAGAATGAAGGCAAATATTTTTTGATGTAAATTTGTATGAAATATATTACTTGTAACAGATAAAGGTGCAATTATGAATATGATTTCATTAAGGATAGCGAAACTGTTCTTGATGATGTTATAAATCATTTTAAAAAATTATGACCAAGAATGAACTGACACTCTTCAAAAGTATACAAGACCAAAGACTTAATTCATCATTAATTTTCAAATAATTTTTAACATCTTTGGGAATAACTGATATGAAATACTTTATGCCATTATACTATAGCTCTTTCAGGAGTTGATAAAAAAGAGGAACTTAGATCATATTTCCTCCGATGCGCAGTATTTGCAAAAAATTCGCTT
Source organism: Dirofilaria repens (assembly GCA_008729115.1). Classification (NCBI taxonomy): domain Eukaryota; kingdom Metazoa; phylum Nematoda; class Chromadorea; order Rhabditida; family Onchocercidae; genus Dirofilaria; species Dirofilaria repens. Next base: position 1,086,026 of record SNRZ01000011.1, read on the forward strand.
ATGAAATAAATGTGAACGCTTACTCCAAGAGTAATTCGAACATATACCAGATTTAGAAAATCCTATGAATTCGTAATATTTCTTCTATTCGGTATTTCCTATCTCTATATCTTGACAATCTTAGCTGGATAGATATCGAAAAATTTGAGGTATTTTATGGAATTTTCAAATCTCAAAGCCAATGTAAATTCAAAAAAAAAAGATGAGATGTGCATGAATGGCGTATAATGAAGATTTGCAATTCTTATGATCTATGGATAAATATATGAAATTATATCATATAATATAAATATAAATATAAATAGAGGAGAAAATGACTGAAAGAGAGGGAAAATGCATTCTTTAGGATACCATATCTTGTAAAAAATATGAGTAAGCTGCAACTAGAAACATCAAACAATTTCTTTTCCTATTTTTATAACTCTACCTTGCCCGTTGCAATAACATTTTCGATTATATCAAAAAGTCCAGAATTTATAAATCTATAGATTATCAAGCGAGTGACTTTGTCCAGGCTTACTTCATTTGTTGCTTTTTCATCCTTATCCTGGAAAAAAAAAAGAATTGAAGCAAATTTCACTTAATAAATCCCTCGATCGTACACATTTCCATCATTTTTCTAAGAATGTTAATATCTCATAACTTCGAAAGGATGTTATCGATCGTTCCAAACAAAATTAATTTTTCAACATACCTTTACACGAACATTTCTTCTCTGTTCAACTTTGCTATAGTTACGCAGTTTATTATAAACTCTATTACTCAGCTTTTCACCAACTACATCGCCAGAATATCAATAGGAAGCTATAAAGGAAGAAAGAGTATGATGAAACAAATACCAAAATTGAATGTTCTGATGGATTCAATTGAGATAATAAAATGCTTATTATGACGAAATTTATTTTAAGAAAAACTAACGTGCATCACTTTTTCAGAATTACGCCTTTCCGCGATTTCTTTATCATGTTTTGTAATTAAATGTCCCGAAGCATCACGCATGTATCCACTCGACGGAAATTCATCTTTTGGCCTTGCTGAAACTCGCTATTTCCGAAACTTTTGCTTGGAAATTTATAACTAGTTAATGTTCTTTTTTTTACATTGTTCATTTTCTTAAGGAATCTAATAGTATTGTAAAAATACCTTCGCTTTTTAGAAAATTTCAAAATAAAACTTTAGAGCTCTTTCATATAAATAATTATAAAATAACATACAATAAAGGAAATCAATAGCGATTTCTCGTAAATCTTCATCATCTTCATCACTCAGCTCCTCTTCCAGACCATAATCGCTATCGTAAGAAGGACGATAGCGTTCAAATCCAAATTCAACTGTAATACTGAATATTCAAAAAAAGAAATTCAACTGGAGAATTTTAAAATAAATGTGTATTTGAAAAACCGACTTTTTGTCTCAACTCCTTTTCCTCTCGCTGAATTTAAACTCATTTCATATTCTCGATCAAACTCCTCCTGCAGCTTTCTAGCGAGTTCTAAATCATTCTTACATTGTGATAATTCATTGGGACTCAAACCATATTGTGCTATAGATGGATCGAGATCATATGCATCTTCTTCCTGACAGAATTAGTAAGCTACAGCAATTTTTTTAAAATAAAATGACCGATACGTCAATTATTTCATCACACAAATATCTGAGAAAAAAGTCAAAAGGCAATTAATTTCTTAAACAGTAGTTTATTTTCTTTTTATTCAATCTCAATAAAAAAAAATCATAAAATCCATTTATTTTAGATTCCATTCTTTTCCTAATTTTAATAAAGAAGAAATGCAAAATACTCACCGATTTAGTACATTAATTACAGAATATATATTAATGAACATAAATAATGTCGTGCTGCTCCTCAGGAATTAAAATATATCTCCCTTACAAAAATTTATTCTAAATCATTATTAAAAATGTTGGGAAGAATTGAATTAAATTAAAGCCAATGCACTGCTATTAAAGTACAACGAAAAAGATGCCCTGAGTAATAAGGATCCAACACAGGCACTCGAAAATGCCAAATAGAACCAACAATATATTTTAAGGAGTAAGTTTTCATTACGCACTTAAAGTTGTTTTAAACAAAATATTGATTCAAAAAGAAATAAACAAAAAAGTAAACCTCAAGTTGTTCCGCCAATTCTTCGCTCATTATCTCAGCAAATGACATTATTGGTTCCTCTCTATTTTCCTTTCTACACCATGCCGACTCTTTTAATTTCAAACCGGACGACATATCTCCTAGCCGTTTTTTTGTTGAGCTTGGTAAAGAAGTTTCCGATGTGTTAACTTTCTGAAGCTTTTTACGATGAAACTGATCCACACTTTTTAAATCCAATTTGATCCTTCTCCGTTAAAATGTGCCAGTTTAAAACCTGAAGATAATACAATGAGAAATTATTGTCTCCCATAAAACTCAATAAGCATTGTTTCTCGTCATCCAATAAAGCCATATATAGAATGACAATTGAAACACCAAACCAAAATGAAAGTAATCTCAAAAATACAATTCTGCTAGCTCACAAACTACTGGAGATAAGAATTATTATGTCTTTAACTAAAGATGGTCTAAGAGTTATCAAAGTTATCAGAGAATACACAGCGCTGATCGAGTACATATCACCAAAATGTGTACGATTCATAGTGTAGCATTTGCGCGGTCGGAACGGGCAATAGTGCAATGCATGCATTATTTCACGGAGATTTCTTAATTTCATGTTCGGGAATTATTTCGGCAAGTGTTGGTTTTTTTTTTCAATTTGGATTGATTTATTATTATTGTTTGTTGCAGCTATAAGTGATGTGAACTATTATGGAATAATAAAGTGCTTTTCCTCGCAAACTACCAAAATATTATAAAAAAGCATATATGACTATATTCATTTTACTGCTTTCTCTCTCAAATTACGCGAAAATATTAATATGTTGGAGTGAAGAGTTCGGTAATGTCTTTTATCCAATAGTGAATTCAGAATGCAATAAATCAATGACATGGAAAGATATAAACATTAGATAGCCAATGTGCATCTTAATCAGTATTATTGATCATATATCCTTCTACTGTGAAATGCCACCATTTACATTTCAAGGGAGGCAATTCAATGATTCAAGCACTCCTTCTTTCAAAGGAGTTCAAAAGCTCAAATATTGCTTCAGATAGGGATATGGTGTAGTCCTCAAAAAGCTGAAGTGGATAGCGGAACAAGAATTGTAGTAGGACAATAAACTGACTTCTTTATCGATAGTCACTTAGCACGATAATACGAGGATGGAAGACTACAGATACTTTTGGCTAGGAATTCTTTCTTAATGGAATCCCAATGCTTCCAATCAAGCACATAAAAACAGTTGTCGCATGATTTGACAACATTATACGCCATCATACTAGTGATATTTTTTACTAACTGCCTTTAATGTTCACGTAAATGTCAAAAAGAACGAGAAATCAAAAAACAACACAAATGTATGAGAAATATGAAAACGAACATTTGTCGGATATGTTTAATTCTGTTATGCTTTTGATAATATACAAATAGCACAAAAAATAATCAACAAACTGAAAACAATAAAAAACAATTGGATGCAATCAATACGATTGTTTTTATTTCACATAGTCTACTCAAGTCTCAATTTTTGCACCTAGACTTAGACAGTCTTTCTCTCGATGCACGAAAAATTTGCTCGGCAGGAATATGTGTTAAAGCAAAAATTAATATGATTTGTTTATCGTCAAAATACATATAGAGAAATACAACCTAAGTTTCGATCCATCTTTTGCATAATTTCATTGCAACATTCTGTACTAAAATCTTAATATATATATGTTTCAATGCTATAATTGAAAAGTTTTCGCTCTAAATATTTTCGAAGATAGATTTCTTTGCAATAATGTGAAACTTTCGATAGTGGGAAAAAGCGAATGACTGAATATGGAATGATTGAAGCGAATGACTGGACATTAAAACTTTAAAACATAATGATGTATTAAGACCAGACATCCGTTTGATAATTTCGTTTCTGCTCCAAATCTTTTTGAAATTTCTGTGCTTCGATCTCAGTTTTTCCGCCAATCTCCATGAATATTCGTACGAATGTATTTTGCACATCACGTGCCATATTGCGTGCATCGCTAAAAATAGTATAAGAGACAAAAACAGTCTTAGTAATATATAAACAATAAAAAAAATAAGTAGGAAGCTTAAACCGCAACATAAATTCAAGTTTTCAAAAATACTGAATAATTTATATAAAGAAGAAAAAAATAAATCAAAAATAAAATGAAGCATACCCACACACACAAATATTTGCACCATCCTTAACAGCCTTCCATATTGCTTCGCGATTTTTCCAAATTTCATCTTGCACGTAAATCTGAATGAACTATTTGTGATGATAGAAGATATTGTGATTATTGATTTCAGAAAATTCCGAGCAAGTTGGAAAATCTTTTATAAATAGAATGAAATATTTCCTATGAATGAAATAAAAAGTAAACTTACTTTTTTTGCAGTAATTCTTGAAAAGGCAGTGTGTAATTCAGAAAGAACACCATCTTGAATGAATTTCGTCAGCTCATCCCTATAAATGTAATCATGTTCTGGATGGCGACAACCATAATACAATACCATTGGTCCAATATCTTGACCTAAAGTATTTGCTTCAAAAGATTGCGTAGTCAATCTGTCAACCCGAATTTAATTGGCTAGATAAATTAAACGAACTTTTCAGAAGAGAAACTCAAATTTTAAGGGTTAGTTCATTTAATATACAAATTTCTACCTTGCTTCTTCTGCCAGTTCCGCTCCTGAAGAAAACCTCGAAATGGAGCAAAACCTGTCCCAGGGCCTATCATGATAACTGGTGTCTTCAACCGACGTGGCAGTCGCATTGTTGATTTTCTAACAAATATTGGCACTTTGGAGCCTTCACCCTTTAACAAAAACTGCTGATGAATAAAAATAATTTCATCTGAATATTGAAGATACTGAAAAAAATACACGAGAAAACGAATGCATTGAAAAGATTTGATGCATTAAAGTAAGAATCGCCAAAAACTTTTTAGAGACTTTTCAGAACTGGAAAATCAAAAGAAATCAGCAATTTTTATAAAATTTTTAAAAAGTCTTCAAAATTTCTAAAAAAGTACAGAAAATAACTTTTTGGAGCAGAAAATTGGTACAAATTCCTTTGATAAGTCGATCACCAACCATATATTTTGTTATAATAACTGTTATAGCTAATGAATCATGACTATACTTGGATGATGATGATATACTATAATAACGTGGCTGCAATATATAAAATTCTACACAACACAATAAATGAGTTCATTTCACATAAAATGACTTACAAAACTTCAAAATATCAACAAATGAATCGAAGAAAAACTGAAATTAAAGATACCTGAAGTCGAGGCAACAATTCTAGAATATAATCAACTGGAGGTTTACATGACGGGAATGCACGAAGAATATCAAGAATAGAACGCCGTTCTTTCTGAATATAGTTTCCATATTCCTTCTACAAATATAAAATATGAAATCTTGCTCCCACTTGTTTTCAGAAAAGAAAAGTTGTGAAAGGGGAAAAAATCAACGATATGATTGGAAGAAATTGATTACATTTTAAATATTTACCAAACCCTGCTCATTTGCTGTACTCAACAGTAAAAGACGTTCTTTTTCATTTTCAGCGCTTGTGAAAGAAGATAAGGCTTTCAGAACATGCGATTTAATTGGTGCACAAATATCAACGTAATGAGTAAATGCGGTTCTTATTGTACACGGACATGGAAACGGATTCTTTTTCAGATTTTCCTCTAAAAACAATATTATAGTGGAAGAAACCTCAATGGCAGGATTATGAATAAATTCAAAAAAGGTCCATTTGGCCGATACAATTGGAAAAAGGATATTTTAATGAAGAAAATAATTAATAACCATCAAGATTAATCAGACTGAAACGTAAATCCATATCAGCGTCAAGCAAGTGTCCCAGTTCCTCGACCCAGATTGGATCATTTGTTGGAAAAACGCCTAAATGATCACCCGCTTCATACCTAAAAGCTTTCATTGCATTTAGTTAACAATTTAATATTGATCAAACCAAGCGATTTTGAAAATCTAATGATAAAAAGGAAATTCGAATGACTAACCTAATCCTTGCTTCACTGATGATAAATTCGATATGACGACAACTTCTATCACTTTCTACACCATGAAGTTCACGATTAACACGAACAGTAGCAATAAATGGATTCTTCTGATTGAAAGGCCTAAAAATTATCGCATAACAACCGAAAAGATTATTAAAATAATATAGACAATTCTAATGATTCTTCAACAAATTTTATAAGTTCACTGTACGAAACTTACGGTCTTTGTTTTTCAAATGATCCTAGGCGACCATGCTCCCCGTAAATAACTTGACTGAGAAATCATCTACAATTTCAAAGCGATATTGTCGTACTGAACCTGTTCCAGCAATTTCCCAGCCAAAAATATTTGTTACAACGGACCAAAAGCCCTCTCTCCATCTAAGGATACAAACTTTTGATTTTTGAGGAATAAGTTGAAAGATTTCAAAAGTAGCTATGAAGATAAATCATAGTTAGTTCAAAATACACAAAGCAATTTAAAAGGTAAACAGGGAAAAATCAAAATATGACGAAATAACAATTAAGAAAACCCAAAGAGAGAATAATCAGTCAGTTCGAACTTTATTAACATTAACATCAGACTTCATAAAATCCTCCTCCAGATTTCCATCATCATCGCCAAGGCCAATGTTGTAAATACGTCTAGCACCGAATTCTTCCATTCTTCGGTCGAAATATTTCGCTATTTTATTGAAATGTCCATAGGTTTTATTACCTAAGCCGAAGACCTGAAAATTCAATTCTCCAATCACCTGCCATTCTTCACATCATTTCTCAAGACACTTCAACATCACATAACGTTGATTATCGTGCGCCTAAATTTGAGTCAATTACAAAATAAATTAGAGTGAAATTTATGTAGTACAACATAAAAAAATAAAAGAATATTGAAAATTTTTCACAATATGATCAATTTGCCAGCTTATCCTATTCAAAAGCATCGAACTAATCAAACTAACAGCAAAATTAACGCCTTTCAAATTGAGATTCGTATTTAAAACATGCTGATAAAATTCCTGCGCATTGTCTGTTGGATCACCTTCACCGTAAGTTGCCATACACAATATCAGAAGAGTACCAGGAATTTCTTTAATTTTTTCAAAATCTTCAACATTCATTTCTTCTGGGTCTAATAAAAGAGCCTGGAAACTTCCGTAATTTTCACAATATTTTGCAAAGTAATACTATGGGATAGATTAACAAGAGCAATTACAAATACTGATTTTTAACTGATTTTTGATTTGATTTTTTAACTTAATGATTTGGCACTTTTTTCCTTTTTCAGCCTGCCTACTGAATTCAAGTTTCAAAAAGAATTAACTTTTTTCTTGTTTTTTTTGAGAGTATGATTTACAATTTTATTAAGAAACAACCTTCTGACCGTAATTCTGAACATCCTTAGAAAGACGACCAGCCAATTCCTCAGCTGTCCCCGTTTGTGAGCCATAAATTATTAAGACCTATGAAAATTAATGTTTGATGACTGAATACTGATCTGAATTAATGTATGGATGGAAAACTTCCATGGATTTCCTAAAGTTTCTTCAAGAAAACTTTTTACATATGCGAAAGAACTTTCTTGTTTTTTATAATAAAAACATAATAAAAATACATAAGAAAGTTTTAAAAACATAAGAAAGTTTAAAAGATTCTTATAAGTATCTTTATAAATATATTTAGTATTTTTGTTTACTGAAAAAATATAATTTAATTAAAAAGATGAATAAAGTTGAAAAATATTAATGCATTAATCTCGTAAAAAATCAATTTGATAAAGTCAAAAATCGATTTGGGAAAATAAGAAACAAAAGTTAATAACCTTCCGTTCTTCTGATTTCATACGTGCCACAAATGAACTTGGTCGATCAGATGAACCTTCGAAAGAAGTGTAGGATGGTAAAACAGATGATGTGAATTTATTGCTGGTTTTTTTGACCCATAATTTCCAGAAATAATAGGCTGTTGTAAGTAGCATAACAATTAAAACAACCACATCAATAATATCTAATCGTGTTCGCAACCAATCCAACAATGCAATCACCATCAGAGCTTTCATTTGATTTTTTTATGGACTTCCTCTGAAAGTATTAGGCCTGAAAATCTAATTAAAACTATGACCAGCTAAAAAACTTACACAAATTAGCCTGGCAAACTTTTAGAAAATTTTTAGCGGAAAAATATTTCAGAGAAAAGTTAAAGGAGAAATACACGAATGACAAAAAAGAAAATTAGTCAAGATGGAAATTTATCTCTTCTAGTTCTTATTTTTCAATTATTGATCAAAAATGACCATAATATAATGTGGAAGTAATAACAAATCAAAGTGATAAATGAACAGAAAATATCAGAAACTCTAATTAAGAACCAGCATTTTTTCCTTTTTTAGCATAGTAATGTCATGGCTTTTGTTTTCTGGGGATGAATATGACCTTTACCGAAAGCCAAAAAAGTCATTATTGCTTATAAAAATTTAATGGAAAAATCCAGAATTTCCGAACATAACTGAACAATCACCTTACAAATAGGGAATACTAATAAAAAATAGTTTGCACATTCCGTAATTCTGATCATTAAATTATGGCGATATATTTTCACTCACACTTATAGCGCTATCAGATAAATGAGAAACACTGATTTAAAAAAAATTCTTTCTCAGAATTTAGAATTTCATGCGATGAATGTAAAAAAAGACATACCAAAGTGAACGGATAGCTGTAGTTTATGAGGAATGAAAGATATGCGCTCATGTAACTCGATGTTAAATTTGTTGATTGCAAAAACTGGTTTCTCTTATCATATTCGACATATTTTCCTAATATAATCTGAAAAAAATTTAATATTTCCCTCTATTTTGTCTACCTCTTGTTTGAGAAAAGAAGCAAATAAAGTTAAATATGAAAATAAAAATTACGCTCCATGTCGCGAATTTTAATATCGCGAGACTCCAAACAGACAAATAAAATTTTTATTCGAATTATAAATAAATGCTAACGATAGATGAACCATATATCTAATCTCACATTCATGCATTCTTTATGCGTCTACTTGTTATCTTGATCAACTAAATTCACATCCTTTTTTCTTCACGGCTAAAAAACTAATCCACCTGCAAAATCCTTTATCTGATAACTAATCTTATTGCAGTTCTTATACTGTAATTAGATCTCTTATAGTTTTTACTGTTATTTTACTGAACATCTGTTAAAAAATATTTAATGTAAACCACTCCCACTTTTTAACAAATATAAATCCTTCCTTTTTAATAAAACAGGTTTAACACCAATTCTGATTGCCATCAGCTTGATACTTCCGATTCCTCGTGCAATATTCTTTGTATTTCTAATATTTCCTCTATATTCACTCCTACTCATATATTGAAACTCGTTCCATGGTAATTGATATCCTGATTATAACAAACCTTTCAATTGACCGTACATTCACAATGCAATTAGCTGCACGATAGAAGTGTACGTAAGTCAAACTTTTAAATGAATTTCCCCTTTTTTTTTGTTTTAACACAAGATAGATTTATATCGTGATACAAAATCCATGACACTCCATTTATTATATAACAAACAATCAACATACCTGTGCAGTACACTTACATTATTATCAATCCCGCAAATGATATTTATCAAATCACTAGTTTTTTTTCGACGGAATAATCATCAGAATGAAAAAAATGATATTCAAATAAAAACAGATGGCTGATGACAATAATGAAAAACGATGTATGCATAATTTATCCCATTGTAATCAAGTAAAAAAAAATCTCCTACTACAAAGCATTTCATCGATTACTTCAACTTAAAAACTTAAAATCGTATACTTAAAATACAGCGAGATTTGATGGGTAGAGATGTGTTTAGGAAATTTTACTTACTTATAATAGTACTTGAGCTCAAAAAATATTTTCACCGAATTTGAATAAACTGCAGAATTATAAGAGGAATTTCAAGAAGAAAAATGAAGAAAAAGAACAGCTAATGGAAAGTGCTCATCACATATTGTAAGCTAAATGGGAGAACGTAATAGAAGAGTGTGCTATCATCGCTCCAACTTGTCATCGTATTTATTATTATCTAAAATATTAATCAGCATATCAGTTGAATGATCGACTCTTCTTGTCGCGAACGCTGATTCGCGAAACTCCAACATACAATTACATAATTAAATAAATTTCTTATTGTAAACAAATAATGAAATAGATTATTCACTATAAATTAATGCGCGTGAAACCATGAGTCATTCCAGACACATCTACATTCCTTAAAATTGTTTTTCGCACGTTTTTGTTGTTATCCTGCCTAACCAATCTACATCCTTATGTTTAAACGCTTAATTTCCCACGCTAATCTCCCCGTTTAATCTTACTGTAATGTTTCCTCCATATCCGGTATGTTTCCGGTGCTAGAATTAACCACTCCCACTTCTGGGAAGATATAAACCACGTGTGATCATCATCAACACTTAATTACAATCACTTGATCATCATCAACACTTAACTACAATCAGTAATAAACGTTTTTGCTTCACGGTGTGCTCTCAATACAACTCCACTACACCCTACTCAATCCCCAACACTGGTGACATTTGGTCCCCTCGGCGTCAGCTCACACCCAGTAAATACGCGACACTTCTTACTCCTCCCTTTTCTTTCTCATACACTTCAGTTATATTAGATATTTGAAATCGTCGCTACATTTCAAATATTCCAACTTCGGATCATTGCAGCAAATATCAATGAACTTTGTCAAATATGAAGATTTGAATAGGGAGTGGAAATCAATTAATGCATGCATACATTTCATAAATAACTAAATTTGAAATGCTACATAATCTTATGCTCCATGCACCTTGACGTGACATAAAGCACGACGATAACATTCACAAACTATATACATTCTGGAATATTTCAAGATCATGTTATGAAGGCATAAATATTCATTAGAATATTCAATAGAAGGAAAACCGAAAAATTAATCGTCAAGCAAGTCAGCCGTGAAATATAAAAATTGCATTTTTCTATAAAATAATTCTATCCAAAACATTTTGAAAACCGGTTGGATATTCTATTTCCTATTTCATCAGCGAAAAAGTAAATCTTGTTTATCAGTGCTCTAACTTCAGCAGTTTTAAACATCATTTCACGTCGATCATTCTTCTCTGCATTATTTCCCACACTTCAACATCATGTCAAAATTTAGATGCAACGATATTTCTCGTGGTCCCACATCATTTTCATCAGTCGAACCTAGTATTTCCAGTTATTACACTTTTCTTGCATTATCTCATTTCATTAAGAAAGAGTGATCAAGCACCAAATTTTTGTTTTGATATCAAGATCCATCCTTCTTTAAATATCACTCTCATCACTTAACAATAGCGCATATGTCTGTCCAAACAGAAAATCCAAAAGTTAGCAAAATCCACCCTAACTAAAACTGTCAATACCTGTGAGACACCTAATCTAAGTCGGAAGTATGATAATTAAGGAATTAGAGGGTTTAATTAGTTGTTCTTTAATGCTATAAATACCGGGCCCAACACTTTTTTCCCTGTCCTATAGTTAATTCCTCCGATAGTGGATTCTTCTAATTTATTAAACTCAAATGACTTTGTTGTTGTGTTATCAACTGCAGCTTCCATAACTCTTCTCTTTTTATGTTAGATAATAAAAATTTATTCAAGGATGAAACAACTAAACAAAGAACTCTTTAACGCTATAAATATCAAGCTCAATATTTTCTGTTCCCTAATCTATATAGGCCATATTTCATCACCTAAAAAAATATTGACTCGCTTTCTCTACGCAAGTAACTTCTATAAAGCATTCTTATCATCCATAAATGCATAGAATCTAAAAAACTCGAAGTCTAACGTTCATTGCCAATTTTTTATACACAATGATCTCTGAAAATCTGAAAACAAAAAAAAAAAAAAAAAAAAAAAAAAAAACAAAAGAAAACAAAGAAAAACTTTATTATGTCTGTAATACCATAGAAAACAACAATGAAAGAACAAACATCACTTTCAAATCGATGTTTTAAAATTTAAAAACTGCTTGGTATCAAGCCATCGCGTTTCGCGAGACGCAAAATGCAATCATCCGATTCACCCATACAACGAATTTCGCCACAGATTGCGTATCTGTAATAAAAAAAAAAAAAAAAAAAAACGTTAATTCATATGTTCTTATAAAAAACATTTGTAAAATCTATGAAATTAAAATTCTGCTTAGAGAAATAAGAGCCATACTCTCTAACTAGCAGAATGCGAACTATATTTGCTTGTGGAAGAAATCTACAATAATATAAATACCAAACCTTAGAAACTTGCAAAAATCATGGGGAACTATTCAAAAGACAATGACGCCCACATTCAAGCACTTATACCTTATAACTTTGCCAGGCACCATGCGCCCAGTTTTAGGATCTACGTCGACTAAATCAATCTGCACAGCTGCATGATCTGTTGCTGCAATGATACGCGATGATGATGAGCATTTCCTCGGTATATATAATTCAACAAGTGCTCCTTCGTCGTTCTGCATAATCAGTAAATAAAAACTGAATAATCCTTATCCTGCAATTCTTTCTATGAAAATTGATATTAATGCAAAAACAGAGACCATTCCCAAACAACCACTAATGAAAAAATATACCCACAACATTGTGGCGAAGCAGAGTTTCAATGCGTTACTACAGTGCACCTCATAAAATTCGATCATGCGATGAGTCCCCGCTATGTATCAATAATATCCCATAATTGATTATATACTTAGCAGAGGATTAACATGAATGGCGAATAGTTTGTTTGTGTAGATGAAAGAAATGGATAGAGAACACCTAATACAGGTCGGTAAACATAGAAGTTAGAAAGGAGATTGAAATTAATAATGCCTTAGATTTTGTACTTCATCCTTTGAACTATCCATGATTTAAAAAAAATTGATGAATCACACGTCAGGCCGCCTTATGTATTTCCTTTCTTATTCCCTGAAAAAAATACTGAATACCAAAAATAGTGGGATTAATTCATGTTATATCAAAGACTTTTTCAATGAATAAGGAATGATAACACATCCATTTAAGTGATTGTAGCTTCAGACAGTAACGGTTTAAACAATTCAAGAGGTAAATGGATTCGGTCCAAATATTGCGTTCATTTATCGTTTGCGGTAGTACTGAACTGAAAATTTAAGAATTTTTTATTTCAAGTATTCCAAATATTTTCTCATTTTCAGAATTATTTAAAATATTTTTACTTCGACAGTAAATTCAAAGGAAAGCTTTATTTAGGTAAGTATTTTTGGATGTTTCGTTTACGGTAATTCGGACAAACATTCTATTACTTTTTGTAAAATTATTGTTTGTAGAAGCGAAGCTTGTCGATCATGTTTTTGCACAATGAATTATGCATTTTCATCGATTGGTAATTACTCCTCTCCGCTTTTGCTTAATCAATTTTAACTATTTTTCCATTCCATGTATGAGATGGAAGAGCTCTAAATCTAACGACTCATTTGATATTGTTCGCATGTCAAATTTCATAATTAGACTAAGATATTCCTAAGTAATTGATTTGATGAGTAGGTGAATTGTGCTGAATCCAAACTCTAATGTACAAGTAAATTAAAGAGTGAACGCGCACATCGTTGATATCTTGACTTGATTGAAATATATGCAAGCCAGGCAGTCTTCAAATAAATCAATCTTTTGTTAAATCCATGTAATACAATATGAGCCAACAAGAAACTAAGTAAAATTAGACTTATCATTTAAGAGCTTCGCCTCACTTTAATTTCCTGCAAATTACTTGTTTGGTATTTTGTTTTTGCAATTGAAAATCTTCAGGCAATCTTATAAGACATTCCTCATTAATCTTTCAGTTTGCGATAAAACGAAATAAAAGTTTGAATGCATCGCTGACGATACGTGGACAAAATGACGCTATTTTACGCGTACATTTGACTTCATAATTCCTTAAATGATTAATATACTTTAAAATTTTCGAAATAGATATGGATTTTTGAATTTTTTTAAAGCATATATAAGCTTTTGTTCTTAGCTGCACTTTTTACGAACAAATCTGCCAATAAGACGAGAGAAATATTTAATTTTTGTGAAGAATTAATAATAAACATTTCTGCATATCAACTTTAGATAACTTAGAAGCAAATAAAATCAGAAGTAAAAAATTTAGATAAAAAGGATAGAAATATCTCGAATTAGAAGATCTTCAAAATTAATCATCTGAACCAATGCTCTCGTACTCGGCAAGTTCAAAATTTATCTTTATTTCCTGTTGCATCGCATACGATATTATTGTAGATAAAATTTGTTTTTAAACAAAAAAACGATTTTCCTCTAAAATTTTTTTCTGAAATAACCACTAATTTCGATGAAATTATTTTAAAACGCTTTAGGTAATACTCAACCAACTTGATGCTATTAAAATAATTATATGTATATGGTATGGTTATCCAAAATTTTATTATACGTCACAAGATTTCACTAGAATCTATCTAAATAAATCAAAATATTATCCGTTTTTGTAAAAACTTCATGCCAAAAATTCTCCATGCAACTACTTACAACTGCAGTGTTAATATTTTGATTGCTTTTTAAGCATTCCTATATTCATTCTAATTCTCTAATGATCGCTTGTTATCTTTCATATCCCCAGCACCAAATATCAAATATCAGCAACTGTCAATATTTCCAAAATATTTCCTCCAGTGATTTTTTTATTTTTTGCAGTTTTGCAAATCATTATCTGCAAAGTAAAGTCGGCTTTTTCGTATTCTCATTCAAAACTGAAAACGGCCTAAATTCCTTGCTAGATGTTGAACTTTTTAAAATTTCGTTCATTGTCATTGCTTGACATCAATGTAACATCTTCATGCTGATATTTCCTAAATCATGAAATAAGCAGTATGAAGTTGATCATGAATCATCTTAATAAAACTATTATCTTGACCTAATTCTTCCTCCTAAATTTAATAATATTCTTGGAAGATTTGGAAGAAGCAAGCCGTCATTCTTCTCCTTCTGCATTTGAAATCCGTTTCTCCTACATTCAAACCGTTTATTATTCTTTGCGTATTGGATGAATCTTCTGACAAAAGAAAAAAAGTAATCGATTGGGATTTGGTTTGTTTTCCTTCTGCGATATCAGAGTATTATTACATTAAAAATTATGAAAATTTCGATACGAGGAACTTCAAAGATGCTATTTCATTGACGCAGTTGGCATTGACATTTGTCGCACCAGAATTCTGGACGTAGTAGATGATAAAGTAAGCTTTCTACAGATAGAGAAGTATCGAAGAAATAAACGGAATGTAAGCTTTTTCAATTATTTTTTTCAATAAAAGATTTTTTGGAAAGAAATAAAATAAAAAGTTATATCAAATAATTATTTTGAAATTCATTGCTTTGGAATTCATTTTTGATTAGCTGCTAATAGATGAAAAGATATGTGTAGGTGTTAAATATACTACTGAAAGTACTGCTGAGAAATCTTTCAGTAAGTATTATAATTTTAGCTAAAGCTAATTAACTTATTTCATATTACAACTCTTTATTTTGGCGAAAACTCGTTTAATGCCGGAAATAGCAAATTTCAAGTTAATACATCCACAAAGATGCGAGTCCATTATCGAATTTTTATAAGACACTGAACGATGCTGGTAAAATGAAAAAGAAGAAAGCATAATAAAGTTACAGAAACGCACATTTTCCTTATACATGCTCGGTACATGCTTTCAGATTTCCTGTAAATAGCATATATGATGAATGGTATCTACTCAGAATTCCTTTTTATCAGTCTTACTCTCCACATCAATAGATTCGTAGTTGTAGATTCACGTAAGTAACCAAGAAACACTCAGCTTGAGTTCTTTTGCTTTTCTCGGAAAAAATGTAAATTTTTTTAAAATTTCTTTTGTCTTCACTTTTTTGTCTTTCATGCTTTTCTAATTGTTAATTGATTATTTTTCATTTTAAAAAAAAGTAGTTGCACTTATAGATCTGCAATCAGGACTGCGGAGTAAAATTCCAAAATACCATGTTAAAATATTTGGTAAGTCATATGGAATAACTTTATCAAATTCAATCTTTGAAATAAACGAGAAATTATATGCAGGATTATAAAATCTAAGATGAATGATCTTCAAACATAGATTTCATCGGAAACTTTGTTTCATGTTTGCAAAATAAAACTCCATATAACCTTTGATTTTGTTTAATTATTTCTTTGAATTTTCGAGGTCGATTTTTTCTAAATAGAAATCAAATTATCAAATATTATTCTTTATTATTGCTGACTAGTCCATGCAAAAATTTGAATCTTCTTCAAAATTGAATGTCGAAAAATATAGCAATGAAAGTTAATCATCAATTGGAAAATATTATCTCTTAATAACAAAATAGGTTTACACTTAATTTTGGAGTATTTGAAACTTTCCCGTATTGCTCCATGGATGAGACAGGAAAACTCGAAGAATCATAAACTAACGTAAAAAATACTCGTAACCTTTTTATTATTTTATCTATCGACTCTTTTCAATGAATCCATCAATTTTCATCTTTGATGTGGTATAACAAAGTTTATCTATAGTACAGAATTATACAAATATATTTGTCAAAAGCCTTCTTCTCTTTTTTGCATTTCTTCAAGCTAATCCAATAGAAATGGATTAGCTGTTTAGTAAGTTTATTACAATCAATTGAGAATCAGAAAATGACATACCTAGGTATTGCAGCATGACATTTATTCCAATCATTTCTTCATTATTATAAGTTATATAATTTGACAGCAAACATTTCTGGGAGATTTGCAAGATCCCATAATAGTGCATCGCTTTGAACTTTCATAAGAAAGATCTGAACTTACCTATTCTGTAGTTTTATCGATGATTTTCCTCATTTTCCATCTACAATTGAGTGATTCTTTCAGCTGAAGTTTTCGGAGACGCATACATATCTATACCTACAGATTTTCTCCCCTCTCTTAGAGAAAAAACAAATGGACTAATTTTTTTGGCAAATATATTTTTTAAAAACTGCAAGTAAAAAGTAACAAAATATAAAGCAAAAAACAATAAAAAGAAAATGACCAGAAGAAAAACCTGACAAATACATTAGCATCTGGACAAACGGAACTAAAATGTCATGTTTGATACGGCACGGAGAGTGAAGAGAGGTAAGAACTGGGCGGACAGAAGGATAGGAAATATAATAGAATCTTTCCTTTCGGTGGAAAATATGAAAATGTATACGAGGTAATCTTTTAAGGCATTGATTGGAGATCAAATACTGATTGTGATTATTGACTACTATTCTAATTTAACGAAACGAACAAAGTCGTGCATTGCACTAGCCAACTAGTATTATCAAAATTCTGCAAAACATCTTGCCTTCCGAAGAAAAAATTTTGAAGTTCGAAAGGAAATATTGCATAAAATCTGGAAAAATAATTTAAAAATTAAAATATTACAACTGCAAATGATGTGGACATAATACAAAACTGAAGAAATTGTACTATCAGATATTAACTGGCAGAGAACAATATTGATTGATATGGTAGCAACTAAAGTACAGGTGACATAGAGATACATACACATACATTATCGAATTGCAACAACAAAAAATTAGAATATATGAGCAAGCAAAACTGAGTTTTTATCTAAAATATTCAGCAAATATCGGAACACGAGATCTCTAGCACGCATCCTCAAGTTGTTAGGATATCACCAGGATTTAGCAACCAAAATTAGTAGTGATAGGCATCGGGTTAGTGATCGCGACTATTCAATGGTAACGATTGCTATTATTAAATGTTGTGGTCCGATGCTGACGACCGTGTTGTTCATGTCGTACGAGCTCTTCTAGTGCGCGGATATCTAGTCGAACCGAGCCAGCATATGTCAAAAAATCTCGGACATCTAAAGTGAGCGAAGCTAATGATCGTCGCCGCCAACCTATAACTATTTTACATTATTTGCACGAATGACATTCTATATTCAAATACATTACAATTTTCAAGTTTAATTATCAATTTTTCGCTCATCTACGATTTAACAAATGTTGCTAAATACAATTTATGAAAGTTTTCTAGGGAAAATAAACAGAATAATATGGAAAATATACATATAACATATTCGTTAAGAAGTATTGGTGGAGTGGATGAACTTTCGAGCGGTATCGGATTGTCTCGGAAATATTCGAGAAGATCAATCATTGTCTCAAAAATCATCTGATGAATGCGGCATTCTCCATCAGGCATCATTACGATCCGTACGTGCTATAATTATTGAAATGAACTCTCAATTTGATAAGGAAATAAATATACTGTATTTGACATTACATATGTCCTCTCATCCACAGCCCACCAAGATTTCATTAATTTAAATAGATGATCTCTAACTTGAATAATTTCTCGAACTGAAAGGGAGTAATACGGAATAGACCAAATCATCAAATGCACATATAATGAGAACCTTAGCTTTGCCTTGGCAATTGAATGTCAATACAAATTCTCCAGGACGTGTTTCGCTTTGACGTACAAGAAATAAGCCGTGCCCATCAACTCCATTATGAAGCACTAATCGCGCACTTACACCACGGGACAAACGTGCATGAAACCATGGATAAATCTCTAATCGCGGTACAGAACCACGTATTGTTCTTGTCGGGATTCGCGTTTCCATTCCTGTTGATGTCATCGAGTGCACATTATTCAATGATCTGGAACTTATTTCTGGAATTTTAAAATTCTATAGTAATACTTTCAGAAACATAATTCAGTAATCGTAAATGATAAAAATCTACTAGAAAGATAAAAATATTTTATCTGGTAAGTCAATGTAGCGAATTTCAATATCGCGAGACTCCAAATAACCCAATAACTAAATAAATAATACAATAAATCAACTCATTCACATTGTAACTAAATATTCCCAATATCATGACTCATTTAATTCCTTAGATTAACAGTTGCTGGAAAATCGATAGAATATATTATACTCTAAATGCTTAAAATATTTCTAATGATTTATCCCTTTGTATTAATGTAATTATTTTCCACGTGTTCTTTGTTATTTTCCCCAAACAATTGTCAATTTTATCCTTGTATCTAAAAATATCTACTTTCCCACGCTAATCTCCTCACCCAATCTTGTTATAATGCTTATACTATAATTTATCCCTACAGTTCTTTGTGTTTTTGGTGCGTGAACAGTTAAAAACACTCCGATTTCCTAATCCATACAAATTCTATGGTATTAACCGATAAACCATTAACAATCGGGTACTTGAAAAAATCAACTCAACGACCATCAACTCGACTCATATCAAAATACTGGTAGTACCCAGCTATCAGTCGACATTAACTCACAACTCAACAAATTCCACGACAAAACATATTGGTGCCCGAGGTGAGGTGCAATGTCGAGCAGCATCATCGCCAGTATAGAACCAGCAAAAAACAGGTTAATCTTTTTTCTTCAAGAAATAAATTCTCTCGTATTTGAATCCCCGGATCCGAACTCGTCATACAAGCAACAGGGGAACCTTTTTTTATGACTAGGAAACAATCAAGTCGCTCAAAACAGCCTACGGGATGTGGCTTACATATATCCAAACAGTTACTAGTACAAAAAAGAAGGATGAAGAGGAAAATTTGAGTCAGTCCTAGAAGGGGGAAACGGACTGTTTCGAGTAATTCAGGAGAGACAAAAAGCAATAATAACCCTAATGAGTCACAAGAATGAAACCGAACAAAAACTAGAAAGGATTTTAAGAGGATAAAGAAGGAACAGGAAAAAATAGTTCCTCCTCCCAACCCCACTGTTCGCCTCTTTCAATTGTCACTATCTCTCTTCAATGGAAACCCTAGACAATGGCGGAAATTTTGGAGCAGTTTTGATGTTGCTGTCCATTCACAAACAATTCCTGACATTCAGAAATTGAACTATTTGTATTCGTGTCTCACAGGAGAAGCGTTACAAGCATCTACGAAATGCCTACGAAATGAGGCCCGAAAACTACACAATTATAAGACGACTACTTAAAAATAAATATGGTGATCCCTCACAATTTCGTCAATATTATATAAAGAACTCTAATCTCTTAAATAGAATGAGAAAGGGTGGATGGTTACCACCGAAAATATCGAACGGGTACTACATGAATTGGACGCTTTAGGAGACAACCTGGAGCATCCAAGTATTGAAACTATAATGGAAAGCAAGTTATCACCATGGGTTCTTAATAAGGTATACACTCAAAAGAAATTAGACAAATCTTGGACAATTCAAAAATTAAAAGACTTCCTATAGAATATGGGGAAGTGAATCAACAAGAGTAAAAACTGCCAACGCTCAATTCCTCAAATTGACAGCAAATCTACAATCATTAAAGGGGTACAAAAACAAAAATATAAACCTGAAGGAACTTCAGCCCTATCAGCAATTCAAGCAACTCAAAAGGAGACACAATCCCTAATAGTTAGAAGGAGACCGTGTATATTTTGCGCTCGAGATCATTGGGACAGCAATTGCGACGTCTATCGAACTATTAAACTCCGAATGAACCGCCTCAAGACATTGAAAAAATGTTTATTCTACTTCAAAGGTAGTCACAAAGAAGATATATGTAAACTTAAGAAAAACTGCTCTTATTGTAAGACTTCCCATAACAGTGCCTTGAAAAAAAAAGGTATCTCGACTCCTAACCAACATGACACTCTCTAGAAAGTAAGAACGGACATATTCAAGCGCAACGGAGAGTCCAACTTTACTGTACCATTCAACAAACGAGCCTCAAACCGATTTGACAAAGAGAGCTTTACTCCTTGCAGAGAGATAAAAGTCCTTAATCCAGAGCACCCTGGAAGACAATCTAGAGCCTTGACATTATTTGATATCGGCTCATAGATGTCTTTCATCTCGAAGGAACTATCATCTCAACTAGAATTAACAGAAACGGAACCTCGAACTACTTTGATATTCCCGTTCGGAGGAAAGGTTCCATTAAAGTGTCCACCGCCAATGCACAATTGAACATACGAACAGAAGATCATGGAAATTATAACGATCGACATACACGTAGTTGAACATTTAACACAAGATCTACAGGTAGTCCACATACCTAAGAAAGAACAATTTGAGGACTTAACAAACCACTAGGAAAAACCAAAATACTAATTGGTGCTGATTACTTTTTCCAGTTTATCGATTTACAAGCTACAATAGAATTACATTCTGGGCATAGCTTGGTGCAATCGAAAGTTGGCCCCATGGTTGTGGGAACAGGTTATATCAACGAACTTTGTAAATCCAACAGTCATCTAACACAAATAATATGCTTAGTAAATAAATCTAAATTCGGAATTAGAAAAATTCTGGAAACTGGAAATGATTGGCATCCACCAGTCTCTCACAGAAGATGATGACGAACTAGCAATAAATCAGTTCAAACAAACCATCATTAAACTTGAAGGAAGATATCAGTCTGTTGGCCATGGAAAGACTCTAAACGAAAATTGAGTGACAATTATGGTTTGTGTAGAACGTTTGAAGAGTCTTTTGAGACGTCTAATTCTTTTTGCGCCGTGGAGAAGAAAAACTTTCACAAAATGAACCATCTTACAATTCATTGCCTCTCAATATGACCCACTGGGTTTCCTTGTTCCAGTTATAGTTAGACTTAAATTATTTGTTCAACATTTACGGAAACAAGAAGTTTCAGAGGACCAACTCTTAAACGAAAATGATCAACAACATTGGAAGAAAGTGATCAATGAATGGCCCACAAGGGTAATTGAGCTACCCAGACATGTGATAAACGTAACGCAACATCTAGAATTCCATGTTTTCACTGATGCATTTCAAGTGGCATATTCCGCAGCTGTTTACATCCGGAATATTCTGCCTGGAGGATGGTCAACGTCATTTTTGATCTTCGTTAAATCTCGAATAGCTCCAATAAATAAAAGGCCTGTCATACTCAGACTCGAATTACTATTCGTATTAATACGAGTAAGGGCAGGACAATTAAAACAGTTGCATGAGCAAATAAACAATTACTCAGTTACATTGTGGTCTGATTCAAAACTATACGAAGTTCTTGCCGCAATTCGTGCAAAATAGAATAAGAGAAATTAGAAGTTCTAAATTTAAACTAAGATATCTCCTTAGTCAAGAAAATCAAGTTGATATTGCAACTAGGAGGACTTTCACCACGTAAATTACAAAAACAAGAACAGTGGTGGAAGGGACCCTATTGACTGGATAAACCTGAAACACAGTGGCTCGATAATCACCTTCTTTATTCTGGCAACGACGAATTTAAAATGACAATTGTCACAAATATAATGACGACTCCAACAAAAAGGCGAGTAAGGATAGTGATTCAATTTATCGATCTACATCGCTTTATTAATGGGAGAAATTACTAAGGGCGACTGTATGGACCCTCAGGTTCATTAAACAAACTTGCTACAAAAGAATATTTTGGCTACAATTATTATTAATAAAAGGAAACAATATGACAACAGACGATTACAAATTAGCTCAGCAACTACTGATTCGGCAAATCACTAGTCGCTGCAGTCACAAAATCTAACAGATGACGACAAGGAAAAGTGGGGTTTACTTAAAAGTAGTACCGACGATCTTTGGAGACTGAGCAATCGTTTAGGATATTCCGACTTAGCTGAAGACGGCAGATTCCCGATTTACTTACCAAAAGGTCATTCTCTTATCAATCTCATAATTTTATATCAACATGAAAAGTTGATCCACGCGGGAATTACACATACGCTATCCGAATTAAGATGACGATTGGATACCCAAAGGTAGAACCGCTGCAAAGAGTGTCCTTAATAAGTACATGGCTTGCGATGGAAAACGAAACCATTTAAATTATCAGCAAAACCTACCAGAATCCCAAGTATGAAGATCAAGAGTCTTCGAACAGGTAGGTCTTGACTACTTGGGACAGTCACCTCAAATATTCGTACGGTATGGTTTATAAAAAATTGATCGCACTCTTGTTTTACTACGCGAGCGGTACATCTAGAACTAGCAATAGATCTATCAGGTGAGAAATTCTCCCATGTCTTTAGAAGATTTGCGGCTCGAAAAGAATTACCAAAGTTGGTCCTCAGCAGCAACGCTAGCCAATTTCAACTCGTATTTAAGATCATCATGGAACAAAACTCCAATTTTTTTACGGATAGAGGTATAATCTGGAAAAATATTATACTCAAGGCACCATTGGGCGGTGGCGTATATGAACGGATTAGTTTTACGAAACAAGATTTAAGACGAGCTATAGGAAGAAAACTCCTAAAAGAAGAAGAATTTATAACATTAATAACAGAGATCGAAGCGATACTTAACATCCGACCACTAACTTATGTGAGCGGTGATGACTATCAAGTTATACGTCCAATCGATTTCATCTCACTAACATCCTCGTTGGGAATACCTATCAGTAGAGACGATGAGGATAAAGAGTATACTCCTTATCCGTTGAAAACAAAGAATAAACTCGTAGAATATTGGAATCATACTCTAAAAACATTGGACATCTTCTGAATGAGGTGGAGAGACGAATATCTACAAGCCTACGAGAACGAATTCAAAGAAATTTGGTCTCTCCTCGATTAGTGGAAATCCGAAAGCCACGAAAATGAGATAGTATTATTAGCAGAACCAAATATACCTCGAGGTACCTGGAAACTAGCACAAATCATCAAGCTCAGAAAAGGACGAGATGGATGTATACGGAGTGCAACAATTCAATTGCCAAATGGAAAACATCTGGAACATTCCATATAACTGTGCCCCATGGAAATAAATGGAATCAATGAAATGGAAGAAAGGCAAGAATCTGAATCCGAAAGATTTAATGATAGTCAAATAAAAGGAGCTATTGAATCATCAACTGAGCACAAAGAATCGAGAGAATAAGAAGAGGAAAAATGTGAACAACCGATAGCCAGTCGAACCAGAAAACACACAATCAACGCAAACAGGAAATATTATTAAAAATAATTCACCAGTTATACTTTGGCACACTTCGCTTTTCGAAGGCTTTTCTCAAGATTTCGCTATCAGTAGTATCAAATCGAACAACTACTTCCGCAATATCTTCATTATCCTGTCGAACCTTACATGCTGAAAAGCAAATAGACGGGATACCATTGACTCAAGCCTCTCTAAACAAATGGATCAGAACTAATGAAATGCAGTATTCGTATGGATGGCTTGGAATTAAATCCAAATTGACAACGAACTTTGTACTATTAGAAGGAGAAATATTCCTTCACGAAGGAAGAGGCCCGATATCCAACCTTGATGTCAGCAACCACTGCAAAGTCAAAAGGGCAAATGTATAACAAACACAAGTATTGTCTTATGGAACAATACTGACATTCATGAACATTGACCTATATAAAAGAATTAGAAGATTCGATGCAATAAAATACGGAGATTGTTTTGTCATCAATGAATTAGAAGCCTCATATGTAGTAGACAAGGACCACCACAAGATAATAAATACCATTTCCGGCTTTATAAACCCTCTTGTAATGAAAGGAAATATCATACTGGAGGTGGATAATGGCAACAATGAAAACTCCACAATAACTTCAAATCAAGCTCAGGAAATGAAAAGACAATTACTTCTGATAGAAATTTCCCCAGAAGACCAAATAATGTAAAATTTCAATATATTTTTGATTCTCTTCGAGAATTTATTCAACAACTCAAAGTAATCTATCAAAAAAGATGTCAAAATAGAAATAATTTACTCTACCTGATTGAAAAGATGTCCGAAAAATATCCTCCTCTCACTATAGAGATGTTATTACAACGAAACGATGTGAAATCTAAAAAAGAAAAGGGAACATGGCGTGTAGCACCCTGTAAGACAAATGGACCTCCACTTCAAACCATCGAATTTAGTGGAGGACTGATCAATAAATTTGAAATTAGGAGAATCAATCCTGAATTGGAACTTCTAAGTCACTATCATGACACAACTAATTCACTTTCTTATCACCAAGAAGACGACTCTATTTGGGAAGAAATCACGAAAGAAGGACAACGATTGACCAATCAGTTAATGGAAGAAGTCAACCAAGTCGCAGATTCATTACGAGAAGACTTGAAACTTGTAATTAATCATTGGAAAACTAATAACCATTTGTATAAGTATAATAGCTATATCAATTGAACCACTTCTTATCGAGTTGAAATTCAAATTACTTATATCAATGACTTATATCTCTCTCGTAAACGAAATTCATGCTCAAAAACATTATTGTCCTCCCTACAAATTCAGCGGAAACCCATTCACCAAATAATAAAATTGGGGACTCTTACACCTTTTCCTATCACCTGATAATCTCTCATTCAAATCCTCATACTAATTTTTCTTTCTCCTCCCTTTGGAAGTGTCGCGAATTTCAATATCGCGAGACTCCAAGTAACCCAATAACTAAATAAATAATAAAATAAATCAACTTATTCACATTGTAACTAAATATTCCCAATATCATGACTTATTAATTCCTTAGATTAACAGTTGCTGGAAAACCGATGGAATATATTATACTCTAAATGCTTAAAATATTTCTAATGATTTATCCCTTTGTATTAATGTAATTATTTTCCACGTGTTCTTTGTTATTTTCCCCAAACAATTGTCAATTTTATTCTTGTATCTAAAAATATCTACTTTCCCACGCTAATCTCCTCACCCAATCTTGTTATAATGCTTATACTATAATTTATCCCTACAGTTCTTTGTGTTTTTGGTGCGTGAACAGTTAAAAACACTCCGATTTCCTAATCCATACAAATTCTATGGTATTAACCGATAAACCATTAACAATCGGGTACTTGAAAAAATCAACTCAACGACCATCAACTCGACTCGTATCAAAATACTGGTAGTACCCAGCTATCAGTCGACATTAACTCACAACTCAACAAAGTCCACGACAGTCAAAACTTTATACTAATGATTTTTTTCTTGAGTTAAAGTCTTCATACTTTGGAAATAATCTTTGACAATTTTTAGATTGTCTTAATTTTTAAAAGAAAACCGATTCGAAGAGCAGAAATTTCAAAGGGCAAGTAGATGAAGAATTACAAATTTTTCATAACTTCTGTTAATTACCAGAAAAAATCATTTTAATCCTAATATTTTTGAAACTTATAGATTAATTTTTTTTTAATTATATGTGAAAGAAAACTTACCGCGTCGAAAAAAATTGCCGATTACGAAGAAAGTTGGTGTCAATTGGTGGTGCAGATGGTTGTCGAAATCTATGTGCAGAATTTGAGTCGTTTGCCGATACGCAGTTTCGAATCACAGTTAACCAGTGTTGACAGTCATCTGAATTCCTTGCTTCGATCACATATTCCACCTAAAATTTTTAATAGAAGGACGAAACAACTATCGGTTAGGAAAATTTATTCAAAATATAATGGGATATAATTAATAACGAACAGATAAAACAAACATCGTTATATCCCCGAATAGCAAATATCGATTCATTTCCTTCTTCAAATTCTAACGGTGTTGTTTCCCTGACTTCCATTATCAAAAAACAAAAATGCCAGATTTTGCTCGACTGCTCTAAAAAATGATTTTTCTATTAGAGGAAAACAATTCTTTCAGTTTAGACAATCGCAATAATTTCGAGATTGTAATTTCTCAATTGAAATTCTTTGTACTTAATATCATTTTAACTTTCAGAATTTATAATCATCCAAGTGCAATAATTATCTTGCATAAATGCTGATATCTTAGTATTTAGTAGTTTCGTATCTGAATGGGTGAATGAATTTGTTATAACAGAATCAGTTTTGCAGACAAAAAAGTATTAGAATGAAAAGGTGTATGAAATTTTTTTTAATTTCTCTTACTTTGGGTGGCGAATAGAACTCTAGCAGATACCCTCCAGTCGTTTTCACGAGACACAGCCTGCATTTTCGCCACTGTTTCGTTTCAAGTTCTAAGCCACTCATATATCTAAATAACTATATCTAAGATATCATATATCTAAATATTATTAGAAAAAAAAGATAAGCAGAACTTAATTTACAATCTACTATTGGCAAAAAGTAGGAACGATTCAAGACCGAACTCACAGATGTGACAGTTAAAGTAAATTCTAAATCAAGCAAATCATATTCCCACTTCAATTATCAATTATTATCACCAAATTGAATTAGTTTAGGAAGAATTAAATTGAAAAGTTGTCTTAACTTAAGGAATCAATTAATGAAGAAGTGACTTTTCAAGCAAATTTTAATTAATTTATTTCTCTCATGTAGCAAACTATTTATTATTAGTTTTCTCTCCCGCTTATCCCCCGCATTTGGGCTTAAAACATCATCAAAAATTCAATTAAAACCTGTGGTATTGTTTAAAAAATGAATATCTGAAGAAAAAAGATTTTAAACAATTAAAACATAAAGTTTTACCTTACATTACCCTCTCGAATCAATTCAACCGTTGTTTTAGCCTGGAAATGTGATCGAAACCAAGAAAGTCGCTTGGTTGATGACTGCCTAGAATTAGAAGGTGCTGGTTGATGTTGAATGATTGAGTCTACCTGGAATTTGAAAAATGACACTTGAGATTTAAAAAATCATTTACAATTGTCATTTTAATAATTGGAAAATCATTTAAAATTGCCAGTTTTAACAGATGAAAAGCATTTCAGCTATAAATTCAATTTTTTGAAATTTAGGGCGGATGTATGGTCTTTTCCTATGGCATCATTAAGAAAGAAAGGAACGGATCTTTGCTGACCAGCATATTGCGGTCTTTTGAGGCTACTTCAGATCTTGATCGTGATAACCAAGTAATATCCGCGACATTCGCTGGTCGCTCATACTCATTTAGAGACCTTGAACCACATGAATGCTCACGATAGCTGATGTTGTCAGCAGTTATGTGATTGGATGAAATATTCTGAAAATATAAAAATACGATGGTTTTTATAAAAATAGGCCATTAGCAAACTTAAATAGAATCAGCCTGTTCTATTTATTAAAATACAAAGCACTGAAGAGCGGATAGTAAATACAAGTATAGAACGATTTAATGATCAGACGACAATTATATTGCAGAGATCGCTTCATATGTACTGTAAGCATAAGAATAAATATTTTTCGGATAAAATTCCAGATACAAATCTCGACAACCTATTTGCAACTTACTATCTAAAAGAAATGAAAATGATATTTAACGTCGTGACCTTCTTTGCATTAGTTGATCTCTGCATTATGCAAAATAGGAGTCATGTCGTATTATACTATATTATATCATGCTGAAGAATATTATGTCTTGTTAAATTGAAAAATGAGACACATTTTGCTAGCTTGTACACTAATTGCAGGAATCACATATCGTTTAGTATTGTAAATTTACCGATTAACTTAAGAGAATATATGACAAATGATTAATGAATATCTTCGAGATAACGATCAAAGGAACGCATCATTCGAGAAAATAAATAAACTGATGAAGAGAGGAGACTTTAATTCTTAGTGTTAAGATGTGGTATTATGTTTGACAAACTATAATTTCTGTCTAATTTATTTTCGTTAATCAATCAATGGCTTAAATCATTGATTTTCAATCTCTAACAAATGGTAGTGTGCTTTCATTAGATTCAAATTCTCTAGAATATTCTTCTCTTTCATATTGTTCATGAGAATAATGGAAATCTGAATAATAGGAAGAATATATGGACAATTTGCACTTCCTTCTGCAAGCATCAATCACTATGCTATAAATACAGAAAGAAGAAATAAGAAATTTGACATTTCTTATAAGAGAATGAAAACTAATCAATCAAAAAGGCCAGAGATAATTGTAAATGGCAATCGAAAAAGAACTTCGAGCTAAGGATTAATGCATACTGTTTGAAAAAATGTAGTTACAGGAAGAATGACATTTGAAGTAGCCAGCCTTTCCGTTAATTCTTCACTTAATGTACTGGTAAATTGCTGAACGATATCCGTAATGGGGATGTTGTTTTGAGCGACACCAATACTCCTCGAATATTGACGCCAACTTTCTGCGAATTTGAAAGCGATTGACTTTGCGTACTGTATGCAAAACTGACGCCATCTGTCACTTTCTTGAGCTAAAATATGTGGAATTTGCATTAGTATTCTAATCAATATACTCTTGCAACTGAAATTAGTTGAATGATATGTTAAAAAGTTGAATGATATGTTAAAAAAAAAAATTCTTTAATTTTCAGACTTTCTTAGGAAAGTAGTTCCGAAAATTCTTCTAATGCATTTTGGGAATGAATTTAGATATCAAAATTTTTTCGTTGATATTGACTTTGATTGAAGTGTGTAGTCTGACTACTAAATTATGAGCAAAAACTATATATTTAAATCTTCTGATATCAAACCAACATTTTCCGACAAATCCTAATTTTAAATGAAAAAATGTCATTTGACTTACCTGATAATCAGTATGTTCAAAAAAGACAAATGTGCCTTGTTTGATGTCTAATTGTTGATAATGATTTAAAAATGATGGTCAAAATATCAAACGAATATTTTTTTGAAAAGAAACAGAATGAAATTCAACAAAAACAATTTTGATTTTAATTTATTACAGAATGAAATTTTTTTTTTGATTGGAAACATTTTTTAAATTGTATTTTCATTTGTTATTACATTAAAGCAAAAAACATATGGGAAGTTTACATTTGTATAATAAGCGTACGAATAATAATAGATAGATACGCGAAGTACTGGTAGAATAATTAGCAATTATATAAATTTGAAGTGAATCTCACCTTCCATTCAATGATCCTTTCAAAATTCAGCGCTACTTTCTTTTGCAGCTAAACTTATCCACTAATAATTTTTGTATTTTCAGTTTCAAATCGATCATTCATAAAAAAAATAGTTTCCCGTCACAATAATAACCATTTTTAGTTTGCAAAATAAAGTTTGAGCATTATTCAGAAAACATTCAACTTGTAATTAATACGATATAAGGCTCGTTCAATTAATATATCAGCCGCTGTTTTTTTTTTTGCATATTCCAATTTACCGAACATCAAATTGTTCTCTTTCAAGTTTTGTATTTGCTATGATTTAATTAACGTTCCGACTGTTCAATTCAAATAATTTCTTCGCCTATTTCTGAAAATAAAGTTTGCAAATATTTAATAAATAAATGATAAAAATGTATAATGCTGCGCTAAGCTATTAACATAACTGATCAAAAAAAACGCAAGCATATATTTAGGATTGAACTCGTTAAATATCATACATTTTTTGAGATAAAGCAGATGTTCTTTCAAGAAAAGTCATTTGAGTTACCGAAGGAAGTAATTCTTAGTATAATTAATACACAACAAAAATATCTTGCTTTGAGTAATGGAAAGGAAATTTCACACTTTGCCACTGTTGTCAGCGTCAACAGTGATGAAATTATCAAAGGGCATGAAAGAATATTAGAAGCACGTCTTGCTGATGCGCAATTTTTGATATCTTAAGATAGAAAGGAAAATCTTGATTATTATGTCAAAAAATTGGACTCGATATTATGCTTACCTCGGCAATGTTGGAGAAAAAGTAAGGCGTATTGCTCTATCAAAGTATATAGCTATGTATGTTCCATGTGCTTCGTTAACTACAGATGTTCTTTATTTCAAGCCAGTAATTCTAAAAAGATTAAATTGAAGAGTCTAAAAGAGAACATACACCTTCAAGAATGAATAATGCACTATCAAGTTTAATAAATATTTTCTTCCCAATAGCATGCAATAGCCACAGTTTATCACTACGATCCCATTAATTTATAAATCATAGCTACCTATTCTGTCAAATGCATTCTGATTACTTAAGCTTTATCACTCACGCCAAATGCATTATAATTACTTAAGTTTTATTACTTAAATATTGATGTCCGACTGGTCAAGGTTATAATTGAGAGAAAGAGAAAGAATTTAAAAAAACGAAATTTTAAAAATCATTTTGTGGTTTGAAAGAATTATTGTATGAACTTTTTCATCCTAAATAAAGTGTTTTCTGACATATTTGATCATCACCATTATTGATTATTTATCGAATGAAATTTTCTTAAAGTAACGTAAAAATGAAAGCTGAAATATCCTTAGGAATTCGATAATTCTTATAAAAATCTTAAACGAGAAAAAATGTGAATAGGAAGAAAAGAAAAAATCATTTACTTTAATGAATAAAAAAAACAAATCTTTTTGATAAATCTTTTTGAAATGTATTAAATTCGCCCTTCATTTTTGCAAACAAAGTAAGGAAAATGAAAAAATCGCACTGAAATAAAAAATGGTATTTACGGAAGTCATACTAATAAACGAACAGACAGGTGATGAAGCAAGACAGGTTGAAATGGTGTAGGATTGAAAAAAAGATTTGCAAGCTTCAAACGATTAATAAATAATAGATAAAAATTTTCTCTTTTTTTTCATTCTTCCAATTTTCTGACAAAAAGTAAAAAAAAAAAAACCGAAAACAAGACAACAAATCAGAGAGCTGCAGAGAAAGAAAAGAAATTTTGCTATACTGTGATCAGGGAAATGATAATGGAATGGGATCGGTGAATCTTATATTTCCGTTATACATTAATTTCCATATAATATAAAAATTATGAAGAAGACTGAATAGAATAAGATGAATATAAACAATTCTGGATCACATCTTATACAGAGCCGTACATCTTCTAAATCTTCATGACATCTAAAAAATGACTTCTTTCAGTATAAATGGAGATAAATTTAAAATATAGAAATCATTCAAATGTATTTAAAAATGTGCGTATTGCATATGCCCTATTAATATTTCAATGTGGGGGGAAAAAATATCTTCAAAAGATCCAACTAGATGATTTCATCATTGCAGTAGAATTTTAAAGATTTGCTTTCTTCCAATAAAAAATTTGCTGAAAAAGACTGATGGTTACAGCAAGTAAAAATGTGATTCATTATTTTGAATACAAATTTAAAGAATGTTGTAAACAAATAATTTTTATCAAATTAATTAGAAATGCTAATTTAAGGTCAATAACTTAACTGATAATAATTGGTTACCTTAGTAAATTCCGAGCAATCGAATTCTTTTT
This sequence comes from Dirofilaria repens, assembly GCA_008729115.1. NCBI lineage: Eukaryota > Metazoa > Nematoda > Chromadorea > Rhabditida > Onchocercidae > Dirofilaria > Dirofilaria repens. The sequence goes on from SNRZ01000011.1 coordinate 1,118,357, forward strand.
TTTTTAAGTAATTAAAATCAAATCTTTTCTCTTTTAATTGGAAGAAATAGGAAAGGAAACGTAAGCAAAAAAAGGAGAGAGAATGCTAATAAATCTGTTAAAAGCTATTCACCTGCAAATGAACAACTGATGCATGAGTTGATCAGAACTGCTGCGTATTTAAAAAAATTTAGTTTGCCATATTAATATCCTAACAAATCTCAATTAAATTTCAAACAATCTGTACGATCAAGAATGATGAAATGATAGCAATGCGTCTTTTATAAATCTCTCTGATAGGTTATAAAAAATTTTGAAATTCTCACATTACACATTGATATCATTTAAAAACAATTTTAAGTTTTGATTTTTATGGTAACTCTCATATTTATTACTCACATTGCTATAATTTCGCTTCCTATGTAATAAGCATGAAAAATAAAATTTAAGTGACAAGATGATGTCTGGACAATATTAAGCATACCATGAACTAGTTGATTAAAATTGAAATCCGGAATTAATAATGGTTTCAAAAAATGGTGAATAAATGAGATCTCTCTTAGAGATAAGTTATGTCTATCGCGCAATCGTATCAGAATCAAAGAAATACTTCATTACAGTGAATACGAATACTGGCAATCGCTATAAAAGGTTATCCTTTTACTTACAAGTTTAATATATCTTTTGATTTCGAAAGTTGAAGTTGTGTTAAATTTAAATCTGCAAATATGCATTGTAAAATCTTGAAATAATTCGGGGAAAAAATGCATGAAATAAATTTTAGCTAAGAGTTTGAAAGAGGATTCTCTCTTATAAATCTTAATATCTATTTTTGTGATTAAATGTTGCTGTTACAAGAGAAAATATAAAATAAACTGAATTGAAAGGCTATATCTGCTAATAATGACAAGTAATAGTAACAACAAATATTTCAACTATCGACTATCACTTCAAATAATGTTTTCGACGGCTGAGCTGTATTGTTATAATTAAAAATTTAAAAAAAGATGACATATCCAATTATCTCGGTTCATTATAATAGTTATCAAAATTAGCAATATTTCATTGTACAGTATCATTTTGAATGACATTATGACTATAAAAAAAAGTTAGAAAATGTAAAATCGTATAATTCATTTTTCAAAATAAACAACAGCAATAAGTAAGATGCTTGACTAATTCAGAGAGATTAATAAATTAATTATTCTCTAGAATATAATTATAAATTAAAGAGGTACTACAAACCTAGTCGTACTGAAATCGTTTGCGGTATTGAAACAGTAACTCCGGATTGTCACTTTATACACAAAAATATAGAGTGCTCTAATAAAGGGTTTCGATTAATTTTTGGAAACTTTTAAACTTAAGGCTAGATAATAAGGGAATAAAACATTTGAACTACAACAAAGAAGCATGAAAGATGAGGAAGTCGGTCAGAAAAACTAAATTTAAATAAACTGGGTTCAGTACAACTTAAAAAAATCAAGAATCGAATGTACCGCAAAAACAATTCACAAAGATACTACATACAATGAAATGGTTTCGGCTTGAGTTGGAAATCATCCTGCCGCGTCATCCCCGATATGTTGAGATGAAGGACAGGTGATAGTTCAGAATTGAACCATCATTGTCCAAGTATGTAGTTTTTGAAACAATTCGTTTTTTTTTATTTCAAGCAACATACTCTAAATTCGTATGAGATTTCTGTAACATTCTTTCCATTCGTGCAAGGCCTAATCTAATTCATTAATTAGTCATGGAGCAAATGACGGTATTTATTTTATAAATCAAAAGCTTATATAGTTTAAATAGCAAGTAATAAAGTGATGACAATGTCATTAGAAAGTTTGTTAGCCATTGAAATTTTCAGCATATAATAGAAAGAATTTCTAAACAAAATTCGAAATGATTAGCTTTAAATATCTGATCGGCGGATGAAACAATTAAGAACAGAAAGAGCACAGTGTGATTTTTTTCACTTCCGGAAAACTATCAAAACGAGCATCCCGACGGAAGTGGCAAAAAATAAAAAGTGAAAAAGTGAGGAAAAACAATTTGTTATGTTAATATGAGGAGGGATGTTTCTAATTTCTATTTGATCAACTGGAAAGAGTTGAAGAGAGGAAAATAATACATCGCATCCTTAACAAAAGATAATATTATTCGAAGAGAGGAAAATGATACATCACATCCTTAACAGAAGATAATATCACAGATAATAAGATTTTGCCTAAAAAAGCAAGAATTGCTAGAAAGTTGCCAAAAAATAAAGCATCAGATTTTTTGGAATAATACAAAAAAGCGTAAAAATTTTTCAACCTTTAGAAATGAAATGAATGAAATAATAGAATTTTTCTATGCGATGAAGGAAGTTAGTTACTCTTAAAATAAATCTTTAACATGATAAAGAGCAATTGAAGATCAGTGGCAAGAAAAAATAAAAATTTCGGGAATTGATGATTGATTTTCACGTCATATTGCATAGAATAATCTTTCGGAAATCAACTCATATAAGTTACATCTCCATTAGGTAAGATATGTTGTTGCCTAAGTAGAGTATATTAACAGCATCGTCGTCATCTGAGATGCCGCGAACGGTGATGATAGTAGTTGCGGTGGTAGTTGCTTGTAATATTCGAATCTGCAGATTATCGAAAAGAAGGATAATTACGATAGTAGAGTGCAGGATGCACACAGAGGATGCCATAAAATTTAGTCGACAAATGGTGCACTACCACCGGAAGTTGTTTTCCACTTTATTCCCTAACTTTCGTAGGTGCAGAACTCGAGTGCGGATGTCGTGTTAAACAAGTAACAAGCAATAGTAGCAGTAACAACAGTAATAGTAGTAGTAGCAGTAGTTGTAATGCAGCAATGCAGTAATAGAAGTAGCAGTAACAGTGATAGTAACTGTAACTGTAACAGTAGTAGTAGTAGTAGTAGTAGTAGTAGTAGTAGTAGTAGCAGTAGTAGTAGTAGTAGTAGTAGTAGTAGTAGTAAGTAGTAGTAGTAGTAGTAGTAGTAGTAGTGGTAATAGTAGTAGTAATAGTAGTAGTGGTGAGTAATAGTAGTAGTAGTAGATTTCGAATTGCAGTTCAATAGGAAATTGAAGAAAAGAAAAAAGAAGCATCCAGTGGAGAGAGAACACTGCTTAACTAAAGTGTAAGAGGAGCTTTGAAACATCACACCGTGAACTTCTGTTATCACTACTGAAACAACGAGCATTACTTTTCCTCTCTGATGATGCTATCAACCATCATCATATAAGTCCAATGATAATGATGATGATCATAATAATAATGATGATAATTATGATGATGGTGATGATGATAATGATAATGATGATGGTGTCGCTGATGATGATGTTTTTTTTTTCATTCTCTACTCATAATTTCTGCGTAGAAATAACTACCTTTTTATAGAAAGCCCAATAATCGTAAGTTGTGTTTCAAGTTGAAATTATCACGAGCCAAAAAAAAAAGAAATATTTTCATTTCTAAAATTTGGATAGAACGATGCAAATTGCAGCACATCGAAGCATGTAAATAGCAGCCTAGAGACATACATGACATAGTTTTTCGATGAATTTTTTGACATTTCGTCATTGTTGGCAATTGTTTTAAAATTGCAGCCTAACGATCAGACTCTCCGAAAAGTAGCACATGTTCGTAAGTATTTGGCCGAAATTCTAATTATTCGATGGGCGATTGTTATTTAGAGAAGTTAGCGAGCGAGCTGTTAGCAAGAAATAATGCTACGAGCAATCAATCAAAACCCTAACTTTTGCGCTGACGAATAAAATATGAATGTTTTCAAAGATACCAAGGATTTAATAAGCATAATAAGCTTAATTTGGCCAATATATCCCTCTTATTCATTGCCGTTCTACTGCTCAATCTATTCATTTCATAAGCTTCTCAAAAATTCACTCTCCTCAAAATTGCATTAATTAAGGAAGTTAAGAAATATTTCTAAACAGTCAGTCTATGTTTTTTTTACAGAAGCAGAGCAGAGTGAATTTGATTTGATGAAATTTTATTTCTCGGGGATAAGATAAATGTGATAATGTGGAAGAAGTAAAGTTGATAATAATTTGATATGTAATGCACGCTGCACGCTATCTTCTCTTTCTCTAATTCAGTGCTGCAGTGAGCTGTAATGATATATGAACAAGAACGAAGTGCCGCCGTTAGTAATCAAATTTTAACCGTCAATGGCAGGCAGGAGACGCCTGCTCGAAGAGGTAGCACTTCATTACACAATTTGTTCACTTATTCTCGTAGATCTTTAAAGCACAGCCAATCTAATTTTATCTTTCCAAATCCTTTGACCATCACTTCTAGAACCTTCCATTGATTTATAATTTAACTAATACAATTCAAAAATGAATGAACATTGAAAAGTTGCCAAGAATGATCTATTGTTTGTGTTTGTTTATAAACACATGTAAAGAAAGTTGCTAAATACATTTATTGCCTTTATTTCCAGAAGATCATAAATTACACATCGAGAAATTTTTGTGCAAAAATTCAAGTTAGCTCTCTCAACTACTTCTCAATAATCTTATATAGTTTTTAGAGATGATGAGATGCATAGTAAATAATTTCATACCTACCGGAAGATATAGATTTGTTATTTGTTTTGAATGCAATAAAGAAGATACATGAGGGTGTTTGTTCCAGACAACTTCTTACAGTATCATTAGTATGATGATCAATTGCAACAGTATCACTTATTACATTTACTCTTTTCTCTCTTTTCACCATTTGACCTTTAGTAATATTATTTAATAGAAGTGAGTAGAATAGATTGTTTGATGGTACTTTATGAATTCCACGTCCGCATTTTATCGCACTAATTCTGTTATTGAAAGTGCAACGTGGCCATTCATTGCACAACTTTAAATCTTGCAAGTTTGACTTGGAAAATTCACAGTTAAAAGTAACAGATGTGCTCTTGTATTGAGGACATACTGATGATATGACTGTTGAGTATTGTAGTGTTAACGTATATATACATCTATATGTTGTAGAGTAGAGGTATGATGATACGGACAGCATGGATTGCTGAACGACTGGCTGGCACAAATTTATCAAAAAGTATGCCATCAAATCAGAGAACAGCAGTTTAATTCATTTTAAAATTTTGCACCACCATGAATGACCCATTAAGTAATATTAGTAATAAGGATAATAATAATAATAATAACGCTCAAACTTGGTTAATATTTATGTCTTCTTCATTCATTTATCTATAATTATCAGTTTTTACTACTTATCCTTATCATTCGTAGTTATAAATTCAACTACATTTCTATTAGAACTTACATTTCTCTTCTTCTCCTCATCGTGTAATTTATTTTAATACTAACTAACTAACGTTTCCAATATTTATTCGTTCATTCATACTTGTTCTATCAACTCTGGCTGCTCATTTGTCTGCGATTTTCTACCAATAACCCTTTTAAAAAAGCAGTTAATAAGATGACGATTTCAAGACTGTACGATTTTATTCTTTTCTAATAGTTGCAAAATAGCATACTTCTTCATTTGAGAGAGAAAGCCTTTGATTTCAAAATTATCATTTTATTTTTATTTCAATAGGCTTGTTTGTTTCAAAATGAAATTAGACTTTTTATGCTTCTGCTAAATTCAAGCTAAACATGAGTTTCTTTTATATAATGATTGATCCGAGAATTGCAATATCCAATAAATCTCAGTCGAAGCATTCAAATGTTTAGTTGCTACAATGTAAGTTTATCATTATAAAAGAATTGGTAATAGAATTAATAATATACTCTTAGACAATGAATGAATGCAATGAAAAAATTCCGGTTTCGGTTAAGTGAAGATCTTCGGCGCAAATTGAGCTTATCATCATAATATATTTCCTGCCTCACACTCCTCTTTCTTTAATTTGATTAAAGTTGAGCAAAAGTTATAAGCAAACCAGTAATATAACTTCTGCAGGATAACTAGTTTTATGTGGACATTCTCTTTGCTGCACTTGTTGTTAAAGTAATTCTTTATATCATTGTTTCGTGAAAGAAGATGTGCTTATCTTGTGTTTCCTTATCTCTCCTCAGCTAAATATTTCCACATTAGGTTTAGGTATTCTCAATATTTTCTAATTTTCTGTTGAATTTTAGGAATTCCAACAGTATTTTCATCATTTTAAAGTTTTTAATATTTCGTATTAGGTGAAAAAAAGTAAGCGGAATCTGAGAAACTACACCAAGCCAACGTCCATTCAGCTTCAGTTTTTATTATCGATCATACTCCATATCTTTATAGCAAAATAAAAAAAAAATTTCGATTCACAGTAGTATCGTTATTTTTGAATCAGCTCTCCCTGTTTTATTTTATTCCCGGACATTATCTGTAACAATCCTACGACATCTTCATTCCATTAAATCAGCAAGTTTAGTAGTCAGAGCAAGGCTATCTAAGTTAAACTTATTATTTACTCTTTATCTAAACATTCTTCATAAACAAACGATGTTACACCAGGATAATGCATGGATTTTTCCTTTTTTTTTGTTTAATTGCAAGCTATGAAGAGTTGCGATATGCGTCAAACTTACCAGTCGCTTTTATCGATTATCAGATCAAAAATATTTGTGAAATGATATAGTCATTTTATCACCATGAATGGTGTGATAAAGTTATTTACTTTTTTTTTCATAATATATCATAACTTTAAACGATTGTTTGATGCTTTTGTATTTTCATCATCGGTCTTTCATCGAATATCGATATAATCACTAACTTTCATCGATGAATCAGTTGGCAATAGTGCATATCGATTTTCTTTCTTCAGTTCGCGAATACTAATGAGTTAAATGATTCGATCATTTCTCTAATCGAATCAAACTTATCAGCTAGCAACAATTAACTATAAAAAATTTCATTTATTATCTTGAAGAAAGGACAATCGTCATGTCCCTTCATCAAATTTCTTTATTTTAGTAAAATGAATTGAACTGAATTTCACTTTTCCATGAAATCGCTTTTGCCAAATAGTTTCTAATATCCTACCTGTCCATTAAAATACTCGAAGCTCACACATATGTATAAACATACGTATAGATAGATATACACACAGACACACAAACACATACACAGACATATATATATATATATATATATATATTTATGTTAAACATTAAAAGAGCACATTTTTTGCTTTCCTGAACAATGGCACTTTTAGAAGTACTAGTCGAATGGTGTACAGGAGAGCCATGCGCGGGGAGATGGAAGGCATGAATTGATGGCCGTACCATGTTGCGCCAATATTTCTTGACTTTACTTTGTGCTATCCTCGTCCCTCCCTTTTCACATTTACATTTTGTTGTTGATAGCACAACGAGAAATTACAGTGTCCAACTGTGGACTGCCCGCCTGCCCGTCTACCCATCTTTCAATATCCTACTCCCACTCTATCCCTTCAAATCTGTCGTCATTTCCTTTCGCTTGAAAAATTTCCATCCATTTAACCCAGTTGTTATTCAGAGTTGACCCACTTTCTGCTTATCAGATCAAGCTGAAATATGACGTTGAAGCTGTATGGAAAGAACTTTATTGACTATTATAGATGATAGTAATTCTAATAAGTAGTTAGTGTACATATTGATGTTTTTATTTGTGCTTTTGAAAATTTATTCTATTTTTAACTGGCAGCATTTTATAATGGAAAGACCTTATGAAACGTTTGCAGTTCCACTTATGTATTCCAAAAATTTGCCATGCGAGAGGCTACAGTAACTTTAGGATAGTACAAATCTGATATATATTTCGAATGCAACAGAGTTCACGGGAAATTACTACGATCGTCCTGGTAAAGGCAAACTGCAATGAGGGATGCTTTGTATCACTTGCACTAATTTTTGCATAGAAAAAAAGCGTAGCATAAAATGCATTTTTCAAGGAGATAATCTGAAATACATCGTCGGAAGACATAGTTTCATTGATTGAAAGAATTCATGGTAGAACTCGAATATGGGCTATCATTTTAGCAAAATGGCCTAAAATGATGCAAATAAGATTTGTAACGATTTTTTATGCGGAAAATGAAATAAAAATATCATTATGTAAAACAAATTGTAGAACTCACATCAATCCGATAGAAGTTTAAATCTAACTCTGGACATCATAAATTGAGCATCTATTAACTTGAGCATTCTATAAATTAGCATTCAAAAATAATTTATTTATCTAAAACTTTACGGAATGAATATTTCCATACCATTAGCCTTTTCTTATAGTTCACTGATTTTAAGAAGTTCATTAATTCTATCAGTTTTAATTAGTCCTCTTTTTTTATTTCATATTTCCATTATCATACAAACTTATTCCGAGAAACCCAACGCATATGTCATGCACACAAAATTCCGTGCCAACAAGTACACATCCATAGTTGAAATTACATCAGATGATATCGCAATATAATATCTTCTTTTTTGTTTCAAAATTTCCAACAATATTTGCATTACAGATTTATTGAGAAAAAATTTCTGCGTGTGCGGTAGAAAATTATATGTAATGTATGTATGTATTAGATTTGCGTGATATTACGTGTAAGTTTGATTTACATATTCCGTGCACTTTGTTTGTTTATATTACATGTATGGAAAATATGAGCAAAAAACAAGGCGGAATAATAATGCCTTCGATAACGAATCATTTCAGATATTCGATTCTTGATTGTTTACTGGTCTTCTCTTAACGATCCAGTTGTTGAATAATTTAACATTTTTTTTCCCAAAAGCGCGAATATACAGTAGTTGAAAAGGTATTGCGAGTAGCTAGCTATCCAGAAAAAAACTGAGATGTAAACTTTTGTGAACGAATATCCTTAACTGCAAACATAAGTAAATACGCATAACATAGAGGAGATTTTATATTTTAATCTTCAAAAAGTCATGCCTTTTTTGTATATATCTATATATCTGATTTCCTTCATTTTATGCTTTAATTCTGAATGCAAATTTGATCACTTAAATATAGCTGTGTAACAGTGCATTATAACTTTGTCTAAACAAACAATTTTAATTTTGAACAATGACTAGTCCTGGCGTAAATTCATTGAAACTTTTTATCGAAGGGCTTTATTTCTAAGCTATTACATTTGTGAATGACTTATTTAGCTGTTAGATATCGCAGAAATGATGTCATTAATAACGACATTCGGAAGTGTTGTCTATGATTTAATTTCGATATTTAATTTCAGAAAAACCGGGCACATTTTTTGTCAGTAGTTAGATTCATGTACATTCATATACAAACATATACAAGTTCTTTCTGATTATTCAGAAAGTAATTTCATTTATCGTTAACTAAAATGAATTGTCGTGAAATTCTACAATCAAGTTAACTTTATTTTTGTGCTACTGAGGAGAGGAAATAATTTGATTTTGGAAAAGATAATGGTCGATTTTTCTGCTCTTATCTTCGTTCCATTATGTATAAAGAAAAAGTTTTGAAATTAACACTTCAAGTAGCATAACAATGATTAAAGATGAAATGGTAATGTAGAACAAATAATGATAACAAACATAAAGGTTGAGATCAGAATGAAGGTCACCGTGCAGGAAATTTAACTTATATTACTCAGCAAAGAGATTTTATTCTCAGCAAAGTCTTAAATAAGCATAAAATACTGTGAGAAATAAATAAAATGAAGAAATATAGACAAAAACACAATACTTGAAATGGAAGAAGAATTCAAATACAAATCATTCCGTATGCAATTTGATATTTTCAATTAAATCTGATGGTATAGCATTTTTAGCAGTGAGTTTACTGAAGTTTTGGCTTCTTGCAACAATTATAAAGCTAATTTAAATTTAGTCAAGTTAACTCTGTTTTAACAGGAGAATATCACGGATAATAGGTAAAAATATATATATATATCGCTTGATAATCAATCATCCGACTTCTAGAATTATATAGATGTTGTTTTAAGTTATTGGGCTTTTTTGAAGAAGATATGAAACAATGTCGGAGATGCGACTGTTTACTCTTAGTTTTAAATTATCAGTAAACTTGATAATTCCGCTAATTCATTTCTGTTAATTTTTAGCTGATTCAGCAATTTCTTTTGAAAACAAACTTTTGTCATATTTCGTTAACACGCACCGCCATGTTGACGAAATATGACAATTTGTTTATTATAGTGTACTTAACTAACATACCAATAAAACAGACAAAAATTGACGAATTGCTGAATTCAATGAAGCGTGAATAAAACGTGTAATATACGTTTACGTTAAAATAATATCAGTATACATTTTGATAAATATAACTGATTTATAATTCTCTCAAATATCATATTTTGTTCCTAGTGAAAATAACCTCAAAATGAATGCATTTATTAAACAATAGAAATTAAATGTATGTGATTCACGGTGATAAACCTTCTCCATTTGTAAATCATTTCAACAAATTTCATCGTTTTTCCATCTCAGAAAGTAATGGAAAGAAAACAGTGATAATTTGACTGACGACGTAAGCTGAATGACATTTATATCTCATACAACATTTGATGTAGAATATTTCAGATAACTCTATCACTTGATTTATAATGCTTATTAAGACGAATATGTGAGATTTTATAGCTGGACGGATCATAGCTGAACGGATGAAACAAATTCAGCTAAGTACAACACTTTAGTTCATTCACCCTTGACCCATTCTATCTTTGCCAATTTCGAGAGCTCAAAAGATGTCAAAGTCTCTCTTTTCGTATCTAAAATTGAGTTAAATTTTTGCTTCCTTAATAAATTCTTTAAGTAATAGAAACAAAATTATAAATTTCATTCGAAAGATGAAATAGTAGTAGTAGTAGTAGTAGTAAGCAGCAAGAAATGATGGAGACTGTTGTGCCACGGCACACAGTGGTACATAGAACTACCTCCGTCTTCTATATGTATGTCCCCGTGTTCTTTGAAAATGTCTCGAAAAACGCATGAGTCGTAAAAGTTGCGTATCAGAAAGTTAGGCGTCAAATGACAAGAATGACTTATGGAAGAGAAAGAGACAAAAAAAAGAAGCCCTAATTTCTCCGATACCTTTCTTCAGTTTGTTGCAGTTGTATTTCAGGCTTGTGTACATTAACATTATTCATCACCTTCATGTTCATTAAGGCCTGATAACGCATCAGATTGCAAGCAAATTGCCGATATCATCTTCACACATTCTATTCATTAATCAACATTAGCATTTATAGTTAAAATTTCGAACGCTGTCATTTTGCAATATGACACAAGCTTCAGCTCTTTAGTGCTCTTATTTTTCCGGTCGCTCATCGTTCAAATAATTTTGGTTCATTTTATAAATTATCACATGTTACTCCATCATTAATTATGCCTTATTATGCCGACAAAGATCAGTTGGCCCGGTCATGAAATTTAGCCGTTGTACGCTGTTGAGAAGATAGTAATGTCTGCTAAAATTTATATTCAAACTTTCTTCTAACACTATTCGGATGTGTAACATATTTCTGCATTTTCAGTGCTTTATTTTTCCTCCAAACGATTGTCAATAATTTGAATATTTAATTTAGTAGTAAGTAGTTGTTGTTTGAGTCTTTATTCCAAACAACCTCCTGTGTCGATTCATTCGTCTTATTTTGTATCAATGAATTTGTACTTCTCGTTTCATATGAATAAGTTAACAATGAAGAAGATGATCATTTCACTAGTATCATTCCTTTGCTGTGGCAGCTGATTTAAGAAATTTCTTAAATGTCTTCAGGCGGTTTACTGAAATCTGTGCCCAAATTGAAACAATAAATTGAGCGAAATTGTTGTTAACATTTGAAGTTTCGATGCGAAAGATTTTATTCGTAAATTCGTTAATGGGTGCGAAAGGAGTATATCATTTATCATTTATGAGAAATGTTGAACTTGTCGGTTTTACTAAGTGGTTGTTAATTGGAAGACAAAGCAGGAGGTTCTATCTAGGTATAGGGAAGAGATGGAATATACAATGATGGTCAAAAAATGTTTGTTAAAGAGTAATAATCATAATAATAGAACTAATAATATTAAACCTCGGAATTCCGGTCTCACTTACCCGTTTCATCGTTTATCAATAGTATCTGTCTTCCATTTTCTCTAATTTTCCTGATTAAAACTTGCTTAATTTTTTTTTCGGTATGATTAGATCTCATCATGCAGTGTACAATATTATTGAGCAGTAAATGTATTGATTATCATAATGCTAATAATGCTGACGCTAACAGAAATTGATAGCGTTTATCATTTGTATGTTAGAGAATGACTTCACTGATTTCTGGTTCTGAATTAGGATTAAAGATCAGTACTCTAGACCAATTCAATCCAATTTATAGTTGTGGCATAATAAGAGGAGTAATGTCGTCTACTTTTAAATTCCTTGCAACTGCATACTGCAAGATGTTCGGTCGGTTATCTCACCGATTTCTTGTTTGGTCGGTTGATTGGTGTACACAGATTCATAAATCGAACAAAGACAGTTAAAGATCAAGGGGTAGGAGCGCATTTTTATAAGGATGGCATCTGGCAGAAGTCATTCGAGATTCTTTTTATTTTTTTGCTAGCACTGTTATATCGAAATTGTTGAACAAGTTAATCTTATGAAGACAATAGTTAATGAATAAATGATATTAGTGACACATTTTCTCCGACAGATTATTGTGACAACCAAATTTGCCGTATAAGTACGAATTTTAATGTAATGTAATATATGTAATACATGTGATATATGTAATAGAAATTAGAACATAAATACAAAAATATTTCATATTTTTGTATTTAAAGCTCTTTTTTGCAATGTGTTTCAGTGGGAAATTCAAAGAATTTGAAATTAAGCTATCAAAACATATGGAACTGTTTACCAAAATTTGAGGGCAGCTTGACTTCAAGCATATATCTGTTTTTGCTATATGTTTTTACAGAAGAAACCAATTATGCGGCCTAGTTGTAGATAAGGAGATTAGAAAAATCGGTACTCATGATCTCCAAAAAATTTATTCACATCTTGAAAGTCTCCAAAAATTGAAAATTCTTCTTCTCCAAATCAAAATTTTAGCTATTCAAGTGCTATGGAATTCATTTATTAGAAATAATATATTGATATCATTTTTCCACTTGCCTATCATTTTGCAAGCATTTGTAAAAATGAAATTCATTTGGAGCGGTAATAATATATTTTGGAAAAAATCAAAGATTTCAAGATTCAAAATCTGTAACTTTATTAAATATGAACTTGAGCGGTTTTATCAACAAATCAATAGTGTGGATTAAAAAAAAGAAAATTTTATTTTTAAAAGAAGAATTCGGAAAAAATGTTGCTTTTTCTTATTTATGTATTTCAGTTTTTTTCTAGATTACTTTAAGCAGATCTTTTCATCCGTCCTTATTTCTCCATCTATCTGGAATCAATTGCAACAAATAATTACTTCAGATGTAAAAATGTTTGCACAACAAGAACAAAAAAAAAGATCCATTTGTGCTATTTATTGCAAATACTAATCTATCAAGATTTTAAAATTATATAGGGATATAAAATGCATAAATCGAACAAGATTATAAAGAATCATATCATCTAATAATAAGAAACGACTAAAGAACGAAAAATAGATAGTAGAGATTGATATCATTAACAAAGGATTCTGATAAATCTTGGGAACATTAGCGATAATTTTGATAATTCAAAGTGTAGTGATAATTTTGTTTCCAACTTTTAATATTAAAAATATTGTCAGTACAGAATTTCCCTTAAAAATCGATGAAATTGCCATGTTTCATAGTTCTCCAGTGATTCTCGTAACAGACAATCAAAAAATTGTTTATTCATAACTTTTACAAGAGCAACTCCCATTGTTTTTCAACAGATTATACATTTGAAAAAATTCAGAACAATGAAACATATCTTTGTTAACTAATTTTAAAATGTTATTTTCATTTTTAAAAATTTCTGAAGATTAGCAAAAGAAAAGACGTTGCATTGAACAGTGGTGATAGATGATTTCTTGATATTTGGAAAGAATTTGACTTAAGAAAGATTTCAAAAAAACGATAATGGTAAAAGTGAATTAATAGCAAAAATCGTAAAAGGAAGGAATAGATTTGCAATGTTATTGTGTTATGCTTGCTAAACTGCAAAGATAAATGCATGCATCTTTCGTTTTCTTCTCTTCTTTGGCTCACTTTTTACAAACTTTTACATTCAGACAATAACTGTTTCTCTTTCCTAATACTCATGCTACTTTATCATATCTCTTTCTCTTATCACAATTCCGAATCTTTTACACATCCAATGTTAGAAAGATTTATCACTTCTATGCGATTTTTTTAAAGAAATTTTTTAAATAGCTGTAGAATTCCTTCTTGAAGGAAACATCATCTTTCGGCGATATTTCTAGAATTTTAAGAGATAATAGTGATAGAACTAGTTATTGATTCAGTATTTTGATCAGAATTCAGCGATGAACAAGTTAGATTGTCAAAAGATTAGATCTATCAGAATGCTGATTTGAAATCTACCTAAGGCGGATTTCAAATCATTCAATCATAATTATAACTTTGATCTCAATCAAAATATCGACGATAGGAGAAGAATCATTCTGTAGCAGCGCTAATTATGAATAAACAGAAATGTAAATAATAACAGATAATTTCGAGTACTGTCAACAAACGTAAGCGTTCTCGAGATAGGTACATGAAAATAAACGCAAAAAGTTTTGTAAAAGAAAATGAAATTAGCATTCAATTAATTGTTTTAACGAATGGGACGAGGAAGAGAAAGATAGATCTTCTTTGTTTGGAAATTTGAAAGAATGGATATTTCTTAGTGGAAAATTGAATGATAAGTACAAAACTATTCCAGCAACAGCCAATTGGACGATACGGAATGAAATCTTTTGAAAATAATTAGATATTATCCCAATTATCTTATTTAAAAATTCCCAAGAATCCAAGAATCCATTTCACTTTAAAAATGATAATGATAACATAACTATTATTGCTCAAAGTACTTCTAAAGTTTTTTTTTCTAATTCTCGACTTAATGTGCTGAAGCATCAAATGCTTCTTTATAAGCTGTCTGAGCTGAAGATTGGAATGGCAATTTATTATATCCCTTCAATAGGTAATTTATGGCAATGAATGTCAAAATGTCATCTGATAACTTGCTATTATTAGCGCATAAAATTAATTGGCCAAGTGTAAAAGACATTTTGACTTGAAAATAAGTTTTTTTTCCCACTTTTTCCCTCGTATTTGCAAATAATAAAAAAGAAGATAGTGATAATGTCAGGAAAATAAATCATACAGCAGTGAGTTATAGAAAAGGATGATACTTGAATGATGATTAATACTTGACTTAATTTAATATGCCTTGGCCAATAATCTTCTAGAAAGACAACGGGCACGAAAATGCCTGGCAAATGGTAAGCTCGGACAGAACTGCACTCGTCGAAAAAAGCCGTGCAATCCAAGGCGCTACGCTACTCATTCTTTCCGCCTTTACTTAATACCTATTGCACTCTTTTGCTGCTGCTGTTGCTGCTGCTATTTCTGTTGCCATTGCTGCAGCGCTGCCATGTTGATATTACAAGTAGTCCGTGATGCATAGAAGACTCACCCGAGCTGTGTCAATAGTGAATGAAGCCAACGCAGATATGGAATGAAGGCCAGCGAGAGTGAGGCGCCACTGACCTTGTCTTCTCATAGACAATAATCACATTTGGTACCCGATGTCATCGACCATACTAGCAGCAGCGGCAGCAGCAGCAGCAACAGCAGCAGCTCGTTCAACTCTCTCCATTCACCTTGATTTTTGCTGTATCATATCACCCTTTTGCTGTATCATATCACCCTTCTACTTCTCTTCTATCCATTACTATTATTATATACTGGTGGTAGTAGTAGTAGTAGTAGCAGCAGCAGTAGCAGTAGTACTAGTAGTAAAATTTGTAGCTTTCAATCCTCATCTTTCCTTAATTTTAAACAAGCATTTCTGTTGCCACACTTCCATCTTGCAGCTCATACTTTTTCATCCTTCATATTTGATTTTTTTCAGAGTTCTTATTATGCAATGATCCCCGTAGTTTTTGAGATTTGTTCATCGAGAATACAGTATCAGGCATTATCACTCGGAATTAAGATCATCTTCCAGGTCCATGAGATTGTTTAGTCTAATTTACAACTGTCTTATCCTTGATGCTTGTATTTGCTTTGGAACTCTTCATTCTATACTGTTATCGAAATATTAATCTATAATCGCCATATAATTTGCTTTTGACAAAAACTTACGTTAACTTTAGTCTGTGACATGAAATTTGAATTCCATGTAATGACCTTGGCAAAGGATGACTGACTTCAATATACTTGGATCAATCGATTTGAATTGCCACCAAAGGGACAAGTTTTACATTATTATCTCAAAAGTGTAAAATGTAAAGTTTTTCAAATCAATTATAAACATACTTGGACAATTTTTCAAAAGATTTAATAAGGATGATTCTTAAATTAGTCAAATATGCATAAGATTTTGTCCTGGAACTAAAAAATATGATAATGATAATACTCTTATGAATCATTAGATTGGCCGCAAATTTTTTATTCAAATATCAAAGTAAGGAGGGACATCGATTGTTCATTTGAAATTGATACTCTAGCTGGGTAATCCAGGAGCGATTGTCTCAATTAAAAAAGGTGGATGAAACAATCATGAAGATCATAATAAGATTTCCAGTGAAAAAAGTCTCAGTGATGGAGGAAAAACAAGAATGTAGTAGAAAGATAATTAAAATGTAAATAATTTAAGATAAGTGTTCAAATGATACTACATGCATGCAGCGTTTTTTGCGACCGTGACATCTGTAAATTAAAGAAAGAGAGATCACTGAGTCTCCGAGAGCCTGGTGGTCTATTTTTGAAATTCTTCAAAAAGTATGAAATCTCAGGTCTTTATCCTATTTGATTCAGTCTTTTACTACCTGTTTTTTTGTACCGAGAAAATTGAAATTTGTTCGCAATGAATTTAATTGCTTTTGATAATAAATGATAATAATTTAATTACTTTTGATAATCAGTGATAAAATAGCAATTATAAAATTTTAAATATTTAAATAGAATTCAACAATATTTAGAAGTTTTTAGCTTAGCGACTTTCTTAATACAACAATACATTTTTTTCCTTCCATATTAGCAATAATATCTCTTTGAAATAAAGTGAAGAGATTTTAAATAATATTCTCTTCTATCAGTCTCTTATTTTTCGTTAGCAGCTTAAAAATGTGATCAAATATATAAGGAATGTTTCCTTATAAAATGCCAGAATGTTCCATACAAGATGGAAATAATGTTGCATAAGTTGAGTGAAATATCATGTGATCAGTGAGTGATAATTATACGGGGCATGTCGAGAATGAATAATGAATAGATACATAAAGTAATATTCGTAACATTTAACATATTCGGGATATATTGACATTAACATATTGGTATCTGAAAAATGTTGATATTACAGTGCGATATGATAATAAATTCAGCAGACGTTCACAATTTATTGAATATAGTAGACGTGGATAGTTTACGTTCTTGAATGAGCTAAGTTGCTTTTTTGTCGACGTAATGCTTTTTAACAAAATGAATGGACAAATCCCATTCATTTTGTCATATTTATATACAGTTAGGAAAAAATCAATGTCTATAGCAAAGCAAGAAGGTTTAGATTTTGGCGAAATTTTGCAAATCAAATGATCATAAGTCTTTTTTTCAGGCCGAGCAAAAAGTACCTAGCTAAAATGTGGAACAGGATAGAAATTTAAAATTTGCAAATCGAATTTTTATCCATCGAAATGAATATTACTGTTCTTACTTAATAGCTAGATGTATAATAAATAAATGAAAGGTCAAAATAAAAGGGTCAATATAGATTGCTTTGCTTATATGAACCTTATCTTGATTGCATTAGTGCCAGTCAGATAAAGTAATTGTACTGTCCTGCAATACTCGTTGCTCGTTGCTCGTTGCTAAGTAATAAGAAGGAAAGAGGTTAAAATGGCGGCATTATCGTCCTGCCAATATGATGTAAAGGCTGCACTGGAGTAAAAAGTTTGCTAGCAGTAAGCAGCGGTAGTATTGGCATCGACAATGATGCTCACTCTCATTTTACTTTTTCATCAACAGAACGACTGACTGATGTTTCGCTTTAGAAAGCTGATATCGAGATGTTGTGGAGCACTATACGGCTGCACACATTAAATTTTAATGCTCTCTGCAAAGCAGGAATGCATTTTTCAATCACTAAACGCTCTGCGCTGATATATATCACTATGACATCAGAGTGATAATCATGAGACAGCCATCATCATTATCATCTCAAAGCTCTCATCACTGAAATTATTGATGAAAATGATCAGGACTACTATTATTATCATTATATTGTCATTATATAATTCTCGCTCTTAACGTTATCATCGTTTTTGATACGTTCAATTCGAGTAATATGACAAAGTTTGGCGCCATCGAAGAATTTATTCGTCGAGTAGGAGGAAAAGACTTACGTAGTTTATTTAGCTACTTTTTTTCTGCGTTAATTTTTTATTTACGTTCTAAAATATAACTATTCTTTAAAGCACATAGGCCTAAAGATAGATAATTGAAGTTGAAATGCGTGCCACTCTATTAATGCTATATTAAGTACATAAGAAAGATTTTTTATACGAATCGGACTTGATATGAAATTAACCTCATTGATAATAATACTGTTTATGAATTCTTATGATGGACTTCTTCTAATTATAAGATATGATTATTCATATATTCCATTCGTATTGCGCTGACATATTCAGAATTGAACTCTTTGGATTTAGAATTTTTTGAATTCTCCTCCTGTATGCTAAAAGTTTATTTTTATTTGCATTTGAAGCAGTGTTTCGCGTTATTTATGAATAATTATCATTTCTTTAGTTTATAGTAAGTAAAATTCATTAAACTTACTTTGTTCTAATTGCTCACATCGCTTTCTATGTAATTTGACTTTTCAATTGATAAATTTATGGTTTATGTACATTTTTTCCCTCCGGAATTTGTAGAAATTGACCAACTTTTCAAAATTCTTAGAGAGCTTTCATTTTTTATATTTGAATCAATATCGTACGACATTCGTTTCATTAATACTGACGTTTCAGTAATATGGAGTAATATTGACATGGAGATATTCTTTCAATATACATTGATATCGAATGGAATTTGAAAGATTATCAATCTAATTTATTTACTTGCTGCCCAAATATGCTACAAAAAATCGTTCACCAGTAATTTTACGACCATTATTGTTTTTGAAATTTTATAAATTTCAAATAAGAAAATACTTGCAGTAATATTCTTATATCCTTTCTTAGTTTACATGAATCATACAATAATAGGGCCTTTCTTTCAAACACTTATTAATGCTCTAAGATTCATAGATTTTTACGAATATTTATGTAAACATATGTCTCTATGACATTGTTTATTGTGCAGTTATCAGTTCGTCTTCAAACTATCTTATAAAACATTCATTGACCAAGTTTTTGATTGCTGAAGAAGTTATTAAAAAATACACTATCGATAAGTTGTCAATTTTTGCTAAAAATACATCAGAATAATCAAAATCTAATTTTTTAAGAATTTCCGAATCGATGTGAGGAATATATTATATGCGTAGAATCGAAGTAGTTAGTTCTTAATTTCTGTATCTGATCGCTTATCTTTGTTTACCCAATTCAACGAAACATACCAGTTAAGAAGCGGAATTTTTTTGCCAGTTCGATGATGATCTCTACTAAAACAATGATAAAAGATGAGTTCACAAAAGCTAATGGCCTGGAATATGAAGAAAATGGTGACATGGATTTGGAAAATGACGACGGTGATTATTTTGAGAATGTTTTATATTTTACATCTACTAATTTCTTTAGACGATTATGATTGTTGTTGACTATTGTTTCAGTAGAAAGAAAAGGAACGTTTATAGTTAGAATCTTTTAAAATTCTAAGAATGTATTAATTAGGAATTCCGTTCAACTTGCAAGTTAGAATAGGACTAAAATCTATTCTGAATGAAGTAAAAAATGCTAGATAAATTCTGTTATTATCAGTGATAAATAATGATTTGTCACGCAAGTGTAACATAAATGCCATTATTGCCATTATTTTTTTTTTCCACTTCCTATTGATGTGGAATTTTGTTACGCCATGAATTTCTCATTCAGGATCGAGTATCGGTGGTATCAATGAAGCTAAAGAAGAAAATGAATCTGCTAACGGTAAGATCCTGATATTCGTTTTTTTTTTTTCTTTAGCTCTAATCCATTATCCAATAATTCAATTTCTTTCTCATAAAACGTATTAAACTACGAAATACTGGTAGTAATAATGCTACGAAGACCAAATGTCAAAACAAAATAAATTCTAAAAAAGTTCAAAAAAAGACCATTTGAGAATGACATTATCATTACATTGTAATAAATTTATTAGAGAATTGTCTTAGCGAAGATTACAAATCAATTTTAACGAAATGATGCGATTTTAATTGGATCAGACGATTACCGGTGAAATTACTGCGGAATCAAAAACATATCATCCATCCTTCTTTCAAAAAATTCACTGATTTTCAAATCATTCTAATTAGCCATTTAGTTGTTGGTAATCCATTTGTCCTTCGAAACTTTTGGAATGTTCCATATTTTCAGTATTATTGCGGCACTATTTTCATGGTTACTTTCACATCGTGTTGGATGATATAAAATGAAGTGATTGAAGTAAATTAAGAAATTGTAGATGTTGGAGAAGAGGAAAATGATGGAGGAACGGCAAGCACTTCATCGAATAATTTATTCTTTACACAAGTATTTGCTACCCAACGACATAAATCAAATCGAGAAGCGAAAATTCTGGAAACATCCATTGCTAATTTGAAAAAGAAATTACAGACGCAAGGTCAAACAAATTTCTCAACTTCTAGTACGCTTTCTTATTGGTATTCTTTATTTATAATAGTGCTGTAATTACATGTCTATTTGTGAACCATCTTGGAGGATTATCCTCTGTTCCATTTAATATTTGGAACTCCTATTCAATTCAATATCCAGATCACTTTGCTATTTGGATCACTCAGTGGAAAGTTTAGTAAAACGATTGAAAAAAGAAAAAAATCTATTTATAAAAACAGCTGAGAGAATGTGATCTTATAAATATTTGTCATTTTGAGCCTATACTGGGAAGTTGATGATCAGTGATGTTAGTACGTGATTTTGTGAGATTATCTGTTCAGTATCTTATAGGCAAAATTCAACATGATGCTGGGATAACTATGTTTTCTTTTTTTTGGAATGAAAGAGGAAATCACGTTTCATGAAATTTAAAATATTAAATAATAATTTTCTAGGCTAGAATTGAGCAATGAATGTATTGAACAAGAGAAACATTTTTGAATTTTTTTTGAAGATTTTTGTTTTGTTTTGAAAGATTTTTTTCCATTTCATAAATTAGATTTAGGTCTGAAAAGAATACTTGCAGATACGGAATCAGCATCAGCAGTAACAAGAAGAGGAGAAGATCTCACTCAGGTTACCTGTCATGCAGTTTTACAAATTGCCAACGAAGGAAGTACATCGGAAGTTGAGAATTATTCGAGGAATAATTTCGATGAGAAAGGCCAAACAGCTATTGGTAATGATAATGATAAATTATTTCTGATCTACGAATTATTTATGAGAGTTTTTTGATTCCGTTTTTAGTTAAGGATTAGGAGAATTCAGTAGATAATTTATTTTTTACTTCTGTCGTTGTTATAATGTTTGAATTATGTTCTATTCTGTTTCTACCTGACTCTATTGAAATGTAATCATCCTTTATTTACTATTTTTAATTTGATTTCTTATAGTATTCATAGTCATCCCACTGAATGTTTTTCAAATTGGTAATAAAATTCTTTAAAATTCTTTTTTTTTGTCTTTGCTTTGTCAATGGATTAACATAGAAACGCTTGCACAATTAATGGTCTATAGCAAAAGATTTTGTTTTAGAAAGAAGTTTGGCTGCAATGACGAAGTCGAAATATAGTACCTTATCACGCAATTCATTTAATTACATAGATGATGATGATCAGGATAATGAAGGATCGAAAAACAATGCATTTTTAGATAGGATTTTTGGAGAAAGTGGTAAATTTTTTATCAATGTTTCATTTTTCCCTAACACGTATTTGAATGTAGAATCTTCATTTTAAGAGACTGAATCAAATGTATTTAAGGGACAGATAACAGTGGTTCAAAAAATTTCGATTTTTATGATAATAATGAATCATCTGAAATTTCGAATTCGAGTGTCTACATTTCTAATGGTATGTTTTTCCTCTAGAATTTATTAATTATTTTGATTGCTTTGATTAAATTCTATTCTTATTGTGATTGATAACTTTTTGCAAAACATGATCAGATGAATAATCTATAACAGTGGTGTAATAGTAATCTCACTCATAGCAATTATCATGATCAAAATAAGAAGATTTTTAGATATGACATTATCTGCAGCATTACGAAGAAAACGTCAACGTCGAAATCCGGTGTGGCCGTATTTTACAGTGAAGGATGCCGTGGCGACATGCAAACATTGTAACTATAGTACAAAGTCTGTGTTCAGCACTAATTTGAAAGTACACCTAAGAACACACCATCACGACCTCTTTGAAGAAGTCAGTTTTTAAGATATATATGGTTGGAATATATATATATATAATATATCACTTTTTTTTGATTTAAGCAAGAACATGCATGAGATTTAAAAAATAAACCGATGTATGTATTCCCATGGCTCATCTAGTAGATCATATTGCACAATCCACTGCTCATATAGGATGAATAACTTATTCATCGTATAAGTGGAATTAATACAAAGAAGAATAATAATTTTTTAGATTGAAAAAGAAATCAGTGGAATTATTAGTTACTAAAGTCATCATATATAAACAAAAGATTGGACGATATAATAATTTGATTGCAGTGAAAGTCATTTTGCACTCTCTAAATCCAAATTTTCTTTGCAAAAATGTCGGAAGAAGTACCTTATATTTCTAGATGAAAGCACCGCAATAATTTACCAAAGGATGAAGTCCTTATAAGATCACTTAGATATTTATAAGACTAATCTGTATCCTTAATCAATAGATGGGGAAGCTTGGGTAAAAATTTTGAAAGAATAAATCAAAAATGTACACACACTCGTAAAAAAAAAATTTCTAAATAGACTATATGAGAATTTTTAGGATGATTTTAGTAGAGATTTTGGAAAATTTGATAGGATCATCAATAATGTTTCACACTAGGTAATGGTTACCCTCAATCACAAATTTAAGGGAAATAATATCGTCTTCTGTTTTCAATTTTGCTAAGGAGCTGTAGGCGATGTAGAGCAAAAAATTTGTGATAAGGTTTTTGATATCAGTGTTTTACTCATTCGTTGTATGAAATAGAGGGATTCAATTTTTAGTGTGTCCCATCACTGTATAAAATCTGTATGCTATTATTTCTTCTCCTGGAAAATTGTTCATATTTGCATGTTTCTTTACACGTGATATCATAAATGCGTACATTACGATCCCTAATGACATGTTTTAGTAATCTTAGAAGAAATAATGGCATATGGATTTTATTGATTTTTAGCACATAGAAAAAGTGTGGTCAATGATAGGAGCACTAAAAATTGGTAAAATCTTAATGATAAGAGTGAGATTAATAATGTCAAAAGAAAATATAATAATTGGATGATTTAAACATAAAGAGTCGAAAGCGTAGGGATTTTTTTGAAAACAAAATTCATTACAGGTTCTTAAAGCAGAGGAAGAACAACAGGAACAGATGACACTTCAAAATTCTTTCCTGTCTACATGTACAACAACAATAGCAACACCAGTAACAACAACAAAAACTCCTTATATGCACCACGTAACAACTACTGCTCTACCGGCAATTGGAAGATGTAGCAGTAGTAGTAGTAGCAGTAATACTAATAATAATAATAGTAATAGTAATAATAATAATAATAATATACTTCCAACTACCGGGTCTAATTTAAGCAGTGCTGTAATTCTATTGGGCATACTGAATCAGACCAGTAGTTTTCAGAATACTTCGGTTATGACTACCACAACTATCCCTACCACTAGTATTACTACAATAAGTAGTAGAATTCCCACATTGCCTACCATGCCTCGGAATATTTTGGATTTCCCGAAAGCATTTTCGGGATCACAGCTTCCATTGGATTATTTAAAAAATACACCAGATCTCGCAAGCAATTTACCGGAATTACTGAAAACTATTTCGGATTCCTCAACAAAATTTGCTGCAAATGCATCACTAAATCAGACAAATACGCTTCTTTCTGGTGACAATGAAAGCTTGAAAACACTCAATAAAATATCGCAAAGTAAGCTATAAGCTATAAAGAAATAATGAATTGTTCATCATGTAACATTTAATATTCTATCTGTCATCTTAGTCTGTGCTACTTTATACTTAATTCATTAGTTGAACAATCAAAATCCTTTCTCTATAGCTTAAAAACTATTCTTTTTTCAATTTTTACATGTAGAAAGTTGCGTGAGATATATCTTTATGAGTTTCCTCAAAATTTAGATAATTAAGGGACTAGTCGCTAAAACTTGCAGTGAAGATGAAACTTTTTTTTTCCTGGTGTTTACTCATAAGAATAAAGATTTCAAAGTTTTGCGTAAATCGGTTTTGTTCTTACTTTTTTATAGCAGCTTAAATGTAAATTATTTTTATTTATTTGCATTATTTTTACTGTGGTAGATAATACATAATGAATTACGTTGAATTGGGAAATTATAATTGATTATATGCTATTCTAAGGAAGTAGCATTATGACACGTTACATTTTTGAATGATTTTTTTGAAGGTTTTTGCTGTAGAGAAATCATATTTTTCCTTTCTTCATGCTGGCACAAGCCTTCCTGACTTTACAGGCTCGGCTTAATTTCCGACTTTATGCCGTGTGAAGCTACTGATTATTCGATGAGGCTGTTTTACAGATTCTCCATCGTCTTATTATACAAATGGCAAGACTGACAAAATTATTTCCTCAGTGGGTAACCAATCAGCAATTGTTTTAAAAAGACGACGTTTGCGACGACATCCTGTGTGGCGATTTTTTAAAGATGTTGGTGATGGCAGTAAAGTAAGTAATTTTTTTCATTTCATTGTTTTTCGCCTTTATTTATGAAATTTCAAATGATTGAACTGCAAACATCAATGATCATATCTTTCTAGTAGCTTAGAAGTCTCCTTATTGGAAGTTCTTATTAGATTATTATTCGTTTGTGCAGATTCGATTAGCTAATACTGCGGAACGAAATTTTATCTTGTAGATCTAATTCAGTTGTTTGCATAATTTATTTCTAAATTAATCTATATAGCCTAAATTTTTCTACGTTTTTTAAGTCGTTTCAAAAAAATTGTTTATTTCAGACAGTGAAATGTGTTAATTGCCCATTTAGCACTTCATCGCCATTCAGTACAAATTTGAAAATGCACCTAAAAGCACATCACAAAAGTGATTATCGACTGATTTTGATATTAGAATCGCGGCAACGTCTGGAAGAGGGAATTAGTCCTATTCCAGAATCGGTTCAGATACTTCCATCTCCCTTAAAAAAGTAAGTTATAATTTGCAATTTCTTTCCTCGTAAACAAAAAATGAGAGCAGTTGAATTAAAAATTATTATTATTACCACTCATAATAATTTCTCACTTCGTATCTTTTTCTTCAATTTCTTATCGGGAAATAATTTTTTATAATGGAGAGAAATAATTTTTTTTATAATATTGTGGGACAGATAATACTAGCACAATCTCTTCTCAAAAAGCAACAAAAATATGAACCAAGGACCAAAGAATGGCTAATTATGTCTTCGATTGCTGGAAATTCATTTAGGTTGCTAGAATTCTAATCAAATTCGAATTTAACTTCAAAATAATCATATCATTATCCATTGGTGCTTGTTCTGAAACATTCTTTAATCATATACGGAGTTGTAACATAAAGAGAATAAGACTAATAAACGGATATTGGATTTTCAGAAATCTTGCTACATAAATAAGAAAGCAATCACAGAAGATAGCTTTTGGAGCTGTGAAACACTCTCCAATTCCTAGTTTCTGGTCAAGAATTTGAATAGAATTTCTAGATATTCCAGTTCTAAACATTTAATTGATCATGTAATCAATGTGTTCACATTAAGTTTATATTTTTGTATCTGTGAGATATAACATTTACTAAGACTTGCTTGAACATCTCATTTCAATCTAAGAATATAAAATTAAAAAGTAATCTTGTTAATGGCCGATTGAAATTAGGTACCTATACATTGGTAAACGAAATAAATGCATTTTTAAATAGATGACAAATGCACTTTTTCTTTTCTAACTTTCAAAAAATTTATCCAGCAAACGATAGTCTAGATTAAGCATTATTGAATCGAACAACAGTTGCAGCTGATGTTAATTGTCTATAAAGGGAAATAATTGGAAAATATGTGCTCATTATTGGGAAAAAGTTTTGTGTTTTTTTTAATATATTAAAAAAACATCCAGCAAATTGATGATTTCTTACATACAGAAGCAATAGTGAGGATGCAAATATCAATAGTGCAGAAGAACAAATAGAAGCGAAGAAAAGATCTTTGAGGTATGTATTATAAAATAATTAGCTAGATTTTTGGCGTGAAATGATATTAAAATAAAAGAATCAGGCGCCTCTCTCAAAGTAATTTATGTTATAAGCATGCTGGAGCTGATATGATGCTTATGCTACTGAATTTTTTTTTGACTGGTTAAGAGTATTAAGAAAATGTAAAAATTTCTCCAAATTCACTTAATTGACATTTCAGTTCGGGAGCTTTTGAAGACGAAAGTTTCACATCTATGACTAATACGGAACGTGTCAAAGCAATGATAGAAATGGCAGCAGCAAGTCAAACAGAATCGATAGATTTACAATGTTAGTTTACTTTTAAATCTTAAATTTCGTAGTAATTTTCAATGCAAATGTATCTGTGTAACACTTCAGATTTGCTTTTACAAGCTTATGTGAATATGTATAGAAATAAGGGAAGTAAGGTGTTAATATGAAATAAACTTGCTGTGATAATATTTATAATTATGTTTTGGGACTTAAATTGCCATAGAAGCTTGTCCCTCCCTTTCTTTTCTCCCTCCTTTTCTCTCGTGCAATGTATTATGTTGCAGTATATTTACGAAACTTATCAATACGAACATGTTAATTACTATTCATTATAGTTATACTGTTAAGATTATATGTAAATAGAAATTTATGTGATTAGACGAAGAAAAGAAAGTTAAATCAAATGAAGATTATCATTAAGTTTTTACGAAGATTCATTAAAAAAAATATCCTTCAGATCACTTGTTCTTTTTCTCCTTACCCTTCCTATATTCAAATGAGATTCAGAGGTTATTAAATAGTTTTTAGCATTTATAGATTTTATTTCGAGTTTAAAATCTGATCTGTAAAATTCTAAAAATCAGATCATTGTCTGATGATTACGGGAAAATTAAGTGGTGACGAAAATAATTTCCTTTTTCCGTCTTCAATACCTGTATCTTTTTTCCTTTCAGAACCATTTCCCGTCGCTTTCTTCTTTGTTTGTTAGAAAATATTTTATTCAAATTAAAGACATCAAAAGCGAAATAAGAAGATATATTAAAGGTGAAAGAACAAATGATGATAGGTCATGCAAATGTAATGTTATTGAAATGTTTTTTAACTGCTATTCAGATCCAAGTGCTAGTTATGGTACGATCGGTAACACAAACAGAAAAGCTACTTTCGATTCTGATGAAACATCAGGCTTAGTCGACACCAATTTGTTAATGCGTCTTGGTCTGGCGAAGTCGGATTTGCTACCATCAAAATCACCGTTGCAGAATAAATTTTTAAATACTCAATCCGTAGTCAGTGGAAGCGCTATCCGAAATCATTTAGTAAATGCACATATTTCAACTCCTTTGGATACAACGAAGTCCGTTAGGTGAATGCTTAATTGTAGTTTTCAAATTCCAAAATTTAAGGTTATAAGTTTCATTCTTTCTTTTTTTCAAATCAATTAAAGCAAAATAAAGCATGTAAAAATTGGTAAAGAATTAAGTGAAGGTGTTAAAACTAGGCAAATCACTATAATATGCTAATAATGGAACATAAGAAATGAATATCTTTTCGATAGACGATATTCAACAATATTAAATATATTCTACAATATCAAATATTATTGGAGTGATTGCTGGTCTTGAAAAATCTTCCTTTACAAAAGCGTATTCAATCTATCTTCATTGCATTCAAATCATATTTTTAATTTTTGTTTGTATTTTGATATTTCAATTACTTCTTGGGTTTTTGATAACTTTAAATGTCTAAATTGATCTTTTTAAACAAATTTTTTTGTTTAAGTTTCATTTTGATTATTTTTCATTTTCTTCTATTTAATGAATTATTTCAGGACAATAAGTAAAAGACTGCCGACGGGCGAAGTAGTGAAAGTGCGCCAGACACGTAAAAGTGTTGAAAAATCAGTGACCAATATAATTGCCACTACATCTGCTGCAGCAACTGCAACTATTAATACTACCAAACCAATTGTACCTTCTCGTGACCTAACAATCACAGGTACCAGCGATGAACAAGTTAATGCCATCAAGTCTGCAAAAGATGTTGCTCTCGCGAAATTTTTGGCGAAAACAGATGCATTCCAGTTACTCGAACTACCTGAATTTAAAGTAATTATTTTCTTAAAAGTTTTTATGTTCTGATCAAAATTTTCTTTATGAAATTATAATTCTTGAAGTGAATTTCCATTAATAATGAATATTTTTACTACGAATTCTAAAGAATTAAACAAAATTTTATCTACTGTTAAATTCATTTTAGCTATTCCTTTAAAATATGCCGCAAACTCACTCTTTTTACGATCTTCTTATTAAGTCATTTTGCGACCATCGATCTCCCATTACAATTAAACTTCAACTACAGATTTCCTTGAATAACATCAAAGAATAGCTTTACTCTCGGCAGACAGTTTCCATCGATTGTTAGCAGTATAAGCAATATATTTTGCGAAACATTTTCTGCTTACAGTAATAATATGTAATTGGTTACCTAGAATTTTCTTACATTCAAAAAATTTCCGAAGTTTCAACAATCATTATTTCTACATTTCTACATTGTTCTTTTATATGACGTAACTTTTTTGAGACTTTAAGGGCATCATTAGCATCATAAATGCGATTTTTTTTTCAGCGATTTGTGGATATTTTGGATCCCACTTACCAAATACCTCAGAGCAGTTACTTGAAGCGTTTATTGGAATCTACAATAAGTGATTATAATTTGCAATCAGAACATCTTTTAGATATCGTTCCGGAGCATGGAGAATGACATGCATGAAGAGTGGTATGTTATTTAGTAATTAATTATTCAAATGCTTTTATTTAATTTTTACACATTCTTTCAATCAAGTTTTGCTTATAATGATAACAATCATTTTACTATGGAATATTAATATCTTTTTCTTTTTCATTTAGCCTTTTGCTATTGCTTCCATGCAGTACTTTTCCATATTTCTTGAGGATTTTTGTTTCTCGGAAAGAAAAAAACTTTTAGCACTATGACTTTCTTATTGATCCAGACAAATTTTGGCTCAAACGTTTAAATGCTTATCATTTATTAACATTCTTGTCTATATCTTTACAGGAAATAGATTTACTGATTTTTGCTCGACTTCGATACATCATATTATCGAGGCATTGAACGAATCTTTTTGTCTTTATATGATGCGATATTGTTCTTGGAGTATCGGCTAAAAGCTTAATTCTAGCCATTGTGAATGTACAGAAGATTACAAGAAAGCTTGTGACATTTTTTTTCTCAGCTTTCCGTAGATTACTTGAAGAATATTATTTCGATTTTCTAATTGCTGTTCTTATCTGTTAAACGATTTATTCGATCTATCATATCCTTTTAAGCCATATTACCTGCCGCCATTTGTTGAATGCTTCTTAAAAAATTTTTAACCTCGTATATAATGAACTTTTTTGATCCTACAGCCGTTGGCTGGTGTTCTTTTCGTTTATTATTTCATCATTTTTTAATGAGCATTTCAAAATTCAATCTGTTCGTGCAACTCATTTATCCCCTGTATCTAATACAGAATATAATTATTTTCAACTTTACTTTCAGTGAAGGATAATACGTATATTTGTTATATTAAGCATTTATGAATCATGAAGATAAAAAATCTGTCAAAATTTCGTACTTATATTCAGAGAAGAATTGATGTTAGATCAATTCGATTATTAATTAAGATTTCTATTCCAATATCCCATGATTTTTCAAATACTAATTCTACAGTATTAATGAAAGAAGTAATACTGGAGCTGAAAATACATCACTTTTTTGCTCGTTCATATCATTCATATCAATTGCTCAAATTGTTCTTTTGATAGCTTAGTATTTTCATAAAGTGTACGAATAAGGTTCCGTATCAAGTCAGGATTCATCTGTTAAACATACATTTTTAATTTCTGCAATATGCATTCTACTTTTTATTTTTTTTCGCAGCCGCTAAATACGTTTTAGTTTCATCTTGCAAATAGAATGATGCAAAACATGTTGCACACCAAGATATTAATGCTTTTATTATGCAATTGCGTCACATATCGCTTCTAACTGCAAATATCGTGAGAATGCTTGTAGCATGCATTAGTAAGAGGTGCTTTAAAGAATGTTGACTAATTCTTATTCTTGTTGATACTTTTTAAAACCGTTACACTGGACTTAAATTTTCGATAAATGGCCATGTAACGACTGTTTTTCAAATTTCCTGAATTTTTTAGCCTTTTCAAATTGTTTTTTTTAGTAGGCAAGTGTGATTATCCTTGCCATCGTTTTTATCTGTTTAAAGATCTATTGCCTTTGTTTTTTAAAATTTCTTGACGATGTGCCTAATTTTTGTCTTAATTTGATATGAATTTAAAATAAATTCAGTTTGTTATAATGTTCAGCAGCCATTTTCAAACAGATGAATAAGTATTCAAAAGATCATCTATAATATACATTTTCTTTCTATCTGAAATTCTAAACAGCTTATTACTATTGTTTTAGTTTATTGTTCTGCCATGAACGAAATAAGATATGGAGGAAATTATTACTACTTTATGCGGATTTCAGAAATATTCTCAGTGGAAATACTGGCAATAATTTTCACGAGGCTTCTCGGATGTCGAAGATCACGCGGTTCATGCTATCTTGATTGGGAGTGCAAATTTTTTAATTCAATATATTAAATCGTAGAAATAGATTCAGATAAAATTGGACAAAAATAATAAGTCTTGACCCCATATTTTTTGTGAAAGCGTTACAAACTGTTGATTTCGAAGTGTGCTTTTCTTTCTTACGGTGAAGTACCATAAGGCTTCTACGAGCATTAAAAGTCAGTTTCAAAAATAATGATAATCACTAAATAATTTTATCGTTTAACATATATATGATTTCGCAGTGTATAATTAATTTCTTAAACGGAATTGGAAATAATTCAATGAGAATATTTCTGAAAATCCGTATAAAGTAGTAATAATTTCCTCCATCCTTTTCAACTGCTTAATTCGTTCCTTCACTTTCATAAGCATTAAAAAAAAAAAAAAAGTCGTTCTTGAAAAATGATTTTTGTCGCAATTTTATTGGTTGGTATTTATGTTATGAATTCAATTCTTCCGTAACCAACAGTTAGTCAATGAGATCTTTAAGATGCATAAGAATATCTGAACATATAATAAAATTGCATAGAAGAACCATGGGCAGTTATATTAAAAATAAAACCTTTAAAATACCAATACTCCATTTGTTCTCCTGTGAAAGCTCTCATGGCTGGGTGGTTTCGGTAGCAGTACAGCTGAAAAAAGTGCTGATTGCTGTCCGGAATCCGTGGAACGTTTCTTCCAATTTAAGAGTCCCAAAGTAGGAAATCTGGTCCAACTACCTTCTTTCAGATTTTGAATGTGTGAAAAAGTAAACCGAGGAGTAGAAGTAGACAAATGATCAATATAATGTGCTTTACTTATTCGACCATTGGGAATATTATTCTGCTGTAGATAAACCATCTTCATAAATTCTCCGGTATTCATCAGTGAAATAGAATCATCGATCAAAGAAGTTTTTGAATGACAAGCTCGATTTTTATCCCAACGTTGACAAGTATGGCTGCGACGAGATGATGATGCAGCAATCATACTTCCTGCCTTTTGCTCACCTAGACGATAACGAATTCTGAATGAAGACGATGTGGATGCACTGCAACTGGACGTACTACCGACACCCGATTCGGCGTAACTGAAATGGATTCAGCCAACACCAGTGTGTATAACAGATCTTTTTCAAATGGAATCAATGAGACAGGAAGAAGCTATACAATGGTGGAAGCAATACATCATTTTTACCTATCGATATTTTTTATTTATCATAAAAATCGTGATAAATATTTCTTATCAATAGCAAAAAACTTACCTCGACTCTGTCTGTTCCTTCGCTACGTCATTCGTGCATATAATATTGTCCTGTTGGTCATTAGATGAGTTCCGATATGTTCGATCTATCAATGTACACCAGTCAGCACATGGAGTTAAGATCCATGAATGTTTCAAAATTGCATCAAGAGTGCATCGCTTATTCGGATCGAAGCGCAAACATTGGCCGATCAAATCCATAGCATCTAAAAAGATAGTTTTTTTTTTCGAAACTTCTTAAAAATTTGAGAAATTCTCTTGGAATTTAATTTGATCAAATTAAATTTGATTGACGTGGAATGTGTATAGGACGTGTTTAATAGTCAAGAATTTATCAAATTATTAATCTGAAAATGCAATTCTAAAATTAAATTTGAAATATGCTTTACTTTTACTTACGAAACTCACTTTTGCTGACTTTTGTATGGAATGGCAATGGTTCAGTAGATGCGACGTACAAATCTCCTTTTCATTACGAAATGGTAATCTTCCATTGAGCATGTTGTACAGCAAAACACCTAATGACCAGACAGCTGCTTCACAACCCAAATACATCGAACGCAGAAACCATTCTGGTGGGCAATACAAACGAGTTCCTCAAAGATGACCGTTGTTATTAATGAGAAGTCATGAAAGCTGACAAAAGTCAACACTGTGAGGGTTATTACAAGTCTATTAATTTACTTTATCATCAGTTTGAGTCACATCTGCTGGCTGTTGAACTTAGAAGTTTGTTTCAGCCGAATCCATCTATTCCTAACGATAGCTCGATGATAAAAGAATTTATTTTGAGATTGAATGTGTCTTGCAGAATGAAATTCTCTAAACCATCCAGAAATATTTTAAGACAGACAAATTTATGCAACAGACAAATTTCAAATACCCTGGAAATCAGTATAGTGATTTTTCTTGAGCAGAGTTGCAGCACCAAAATCAACTAGTGATGTTTCTCCGTTCACCAGATCAATCACTATATTTTCGTCCTACAACTGTTAATTTAAAAATTTAATTAAAAATATTGATTATAAAAGTTTCATTGCGAAATAAATAATTCTTTGATGATGTGCATTCGTGTCTATGTTACCAATATGGTGATACTGAGTAGCTGATCTTCTCACAATGATTATTGATAATCAGCACTATTTCTATTAACTTTAAAGAATCATACTTAAGTTATAAATCAATTTTTCACAAATGCATCAAAGATAAATGTATTCTTAAAAAACAATCGAAAAGACATGATTAGAAAACAAATAGTAATCTCTTTCCCAATTGTTCGCTTTTCCAACATTTATAAAAATACCGATACACACCTTAAGGTCTCGGTGCAATACGTTCTGCTGGGCGCAATCATGAATAGTCAGAGCTATTTGTCGGAACAAGAATCGAGCAAGCTGAAAAAAGTTTCAATTAAAATTGAGTGATAGAATTTAATTGAAATTACGAAACTTTTCAGTATCTAGTAACTTATGAGTTCTTTCAAAAATGAATTTGATTATATATGATCTAAGTGAAAATTTGATTTTATACGACATTTCTCTTTAAGCACTCCTATTTTAATCATTCAGAGTTGTTAAACTTACATCTTCATCCAGCTTTTTGTGACTTTTAATAAAATCAAACAAATCAACGCATGGATATGGACGTGTCATTACAATCAAAAAACCTTCTGGCATGCTGTACCAATCTAGTAGTTTGATTACTCCAGGTACATGAATACATCGTGCTAACATGCAAATTTCCATCGGTAATCGTTCATCTTCTAACTAAAATGTGTATTATTTCTGCTAAAATCGCATCGGTACCAAAATTATTAATTTGAAGTCGAACTTGTGTAGGTGATGAAGGTAAATATTGCCTTTCCCCAGTTGCGAACATAGTTTCGATCGATGAATTTGATAGCAACCGGCAGTTCATCACTAATTCGGATTCCACGATAGACGACCCCGAAACCACCATGACCAATTTCTCCCTTAAGCTTATAGCGTTTCTTGAAATTCGAGAGACTGCGCCCTAGAATTTTTGAAATTTTATTAAGATTTATTCTTGAAATTATATTTATGCATGTTACGCTGAAAAACTTCTGGCCAATACGCTACGTCGGATAGATACCAACTTAACCGATTTGTTTGGGCTTTAATAAAATTTTCAAAAAAATGTATCAAATCAATTATGGAACAAAATCAGTTTTTACAGTCCTTTTTTGATTTGAATTGGTTTAGAAACTTTCGTTAGTGTAAGAAAATAACTGAAGAATACCGTTTAAGAGAACTTTCAGGTTGTACAATTGCACAGTCGCAAGTTGCTTTACTTTCTTCGCGATATGCGCCATAATTATACGTCATTTGAAAGAGAGAATGACTTTCCTTCTTCCTTCCAATTCCAAAATCGAGCAAGATATTTCAATACAATCACAAAAATAATGAATTATTATTGAATGTGAAATATATGCTTTGATACTATTCTGGATTTCTAAAAATTATATACAAATCAAATTAGAGGTGTGAATTTGAAAATACGTGAAATTAGACATCGGATATAATAATTGAATCATAGTGAAAGTCTCATTTCAAAACCCGTAATATATATATATATATATATAGATTTTGATGTGAGATATATTGAAATAAGAGAAGCAAAAAACAGAAACGGAAAGAGATTGACTTTAATTTCAGCTGATTTAAACAAAAAAAATATTACACATATTGCGCTTTAGAAAATACATTTGAGAAAATTAGAAATTCTATTAAATCGAAATGCATAAAAAAACGAAGAAAAAAAGCGAGGAAAAATATTTATTCTATTTGACCGAATGTAAATTTGTTTCCACCTAACAAAACTTCTCATTATTTAAAATTATAAATTAGTTTAAATTTTATTTTATTCAATCACTTTAATTAAATCCTATTATCTTTTGATCGGATAGGTAAAAGATCTGGGAAATTTTATATATGCAAACATAATTATCACTTTGTTGGTTTCATTACAGAAACAGAAATTTATTTCTTTTTTTGAGAAAGGAACATTGTTATAACAAAAAAAATGATAAGTGCTTGAAATTAATTTTCTATTTGGAGGCATATTATTTTGTTAAAAAAATTTCTTCTGCACATTTTCTTGTTGTTACATTCTGAGTTCCAAAAATTCATTTTCTTTTTCAAAATAAAATAAGGATAAAAACGATCATGAAGTCACAAATTCCGAGAATGTGTTAGATTCTTCTCCTATAATGATAAAAACGATTACAAAGTCACAAATTTCGAAAATATTCGAATAGCATTGACAAGTAGCATTGACAAGTTATGATCAAATGCAATAATTGTTGATGTTAATGCGATAGATGTACGCAGAAATGATGATTAGATTACTGTGTCAAATCAAATCAAATATTAGTTACTAAAAATAATAATTACAGGATCATAACTATTAGGAATTAATGTTATTCATAATTTATTCTTTCATATTCATTACATTAAATTTGCTTTCTTTTTTTGTACTGCTCATTACGTTGATGTAGTAAAATAGAATGTTTCTGCATCAATTAATTAATTATTTAAAGTATATATATGTAGCCATTCGTATTATTCATTTTTGTTATTCTGTTCAACAATAATAAATAAGAAGAGAAGCTGTCAGTAGATATACGGATATATAAGTAATGAAGAACATGAAAGAGAAAAAGTAAATTTTAATTTTTTCAAAAAAGACATAATAAAACAAAATTTCGTAAAAAATGAATGAACTTAACAAAAACTAAAAACTTCTTGAAATATTTTATAAAAGTGATCATATCATTTAAATTAAAAAGAAAACAAATAAAATAAAATGCAACTAATAATCTTAGTATATTCAGCAGTTTACTTAACTATACTAAATTCAATCGCTAGAAATCATAGTAGAAATTAAATCCTTCGTTGGCGAAGTATGAAATAATGCAATGCTTCATGTACGTGCTATACGAAAAAGTACTATGTTGAAAATATAGTCAATGAAAAAAGAAGGCCCAAAATATTAAAATTTCTTGCAACTAAACATGAATAATGATAATATCCAGAATAACTATAGCAGAAGGATAGTATGATGAATTAACAAACAGAATAGTTTGGATGAAGATTAATTTCGTTTATTAAAACAGCTATCGATAGCAGCAAGATTGAATTGATTTCAACGAGCAGGCAATGAAAGAAGAAATGGTGAGCAAGACAGGTTATTCTGACAATTTATGGTCTTCCTAAACAAATAAACAATATCCATTTATTTGAACAGAATTACTCTCTTCTACCTGTAAGTATCCTTCGTGCTTCGTTTTGTTAGATAAACTACTGTAACTAGCCCGGATACCTCTTTATACAACTATATCATTGCTATATTTTTATTCCTGAGCAAAAAAAAGTGATGATGATGAAAGGGATATTAGTTAAATAAAGTTTCATAGCATTTCGAAACTTCCCATAATAATACAACAATAATTTTTTATTTCCTCAGTTTATCTCTTCTAAATATACTAAAAAGCACCATTGTTGGCATAGGAAGAGTTTTCAAATGAAAGTGATACATTGCTACTATAAACAGTTAAGTTTTTTTGTGGCGCAAATATTTTTAATGGCAAAATGCTAATCAAAGAATTTTCTTTTACTTATTGCAACTTACCTTGATGGGAAGTCCCAACATCTGCAAAAGAAGGCTTTTTTTCGAAACCCCAAATCGATGATTAATCGGGACAATTTTTAGGTTATTTTCATGGTATATCTTAACCATATAACTGCATAAATTTGCTCAGGAATAATACATATCTTGCATTCTTTTTTTAATTTTAAAAACAAATTTTCTTTTCAATAAGAAAATAATCCTATCATTTCGTCGCTTAATTATCATACCATATTTTAGAGCCAAAAAAAGAAAGTATATATAAGCATCGTTCATCTAAACAAATACATCGTGAACAAGATAAGTTTCCATTAAAACCTGTCACAAGATTCTGCATATAAATAAAGTACCTGCGAGACTAATTCAATATTCCTACTGTAGCGCCTATGGCAAATGAAAAAATTGAGAAGTGATATATTACTTCATGTCTCAATTTTTCCTCTCTTTCTATTTCTCTCTTCCTTTTTTCCTCCCTCTCTCTCTCAAGACGACATGTAAAAGGAAAAGAATGGAATATTTCTTTCGATTACTTCCTTGCAAATGCCTGAGGTGATAAATTAAGGTATAAATAAATTAACTGCGTGACAGATTAGAAGCTATAGAAAGCCGGCGCCAGCAATTTTTTCATTTTTTACTTCTCCTCTGTACTTAACAATGTTTGCACATGATTGTACACCCACTCGAAAGT
This sequence comes from Dirofilaria repens, assembly GCA_008729115.1. Classification (NCBI taxonomy): domain Eukaryota; kingdom Metazoa; phylum Nematoda; class Chromadorea; order Rhabditida; family Onchocercidae; genus Dirofilaria; species Dirofilaria repens. The sequence goes on from SNRZ01000011.1 coordinate 1,156,299, forward strand.
CAGTATTCAGGACTGAATTTCAATTCTTAGATGAAATTTTTTACATAAAAATAATCGCAACATGTAGAAGTCTTCATAACTTTTACCACAAATTTATTTGTGCATAAAATTTGCATAACCAAAATTAAAAGTTCATTTCTGGGTCAGATACAATTTTAATTCTTCTTTTGTAATTTAGTATTAAATATGTTATGATTGACAAATGATCGTAGAAGGAAAAAATGATTCTAAATCCTACAGTTTTTAATATTTCCGACGGTTTTCAATTCTATCACTTTTATTTACATGATATTGTTTCTAACAATTGATCTATTATGAAAAATTTCAATGAAGCATTTAGTATCGAACTTTTGCTATAATTTCTACACAAGATTTTTCTGAATGACACATCAGCAGAATTCTTAACAATCATCATTTACTCAAATATCATTATGAACTTCACAATACCTTTGAAAAGCATTTGATATTCCTGTTAACTAACGTGTAAATCACAGATCAATCTGAAATCAAAAAGTACTAACAAATACAATTTGATAAATTTCAATATTATTGCAATTTGATTAACTGTTAATATATATAATAGAAGTAAAAAAAAAACGCACTATGACTGTCAATATTCTAAGATATTATTTTAATTAATCATTAATTTTCTCATTAATGACTATAGCAATTACGGAGCCAGATTATAAACTTTAATATTTCGATTTCAAGTATATATTCATACAAAATCTTATTTCCATCGCAAAATATTAGCGCTGGAAGAATAATCTTCATTAATTCCATAATCCAATAATGCCCACTAAGATTAGGGAAAATTTTAGCAAGCTTTGTCCGGACCCCAGTTAGTATAGGAAACAATGATTGGTCCAGATTGCTGCTTAGTCTAGGTTGCTGTAAAAATTATTAGGTCATAGTAAATAAAGTGGCTGAGTGTATGTAGCAATTTGTAGGGCGAAATTCAACGTAGTATGAGGCTAGGTACGAGTAAGGAGAGAAAAATAGAGAATGCTCGGTACATTGAAAAATAATAATGGATTATTGGATTTCAAAAATTTAAAAAAAAAACAGGTTTCTTTAATAACACTGATGTTTTAATAAGAAATCAATGAATCATAAGAAAGCAGGAAGTATTGTTTGTTAATCTCTTGTGATTGATGATATTTTATGCCGTAGACATTTGAAATGTATAATGATATTTCTTCAAAGAGTGCAAAAATATTTGGAACGGCTTCCTTTTTCATTTTATAACCTGAATTTTTATGTATACAAACTTCCTGAAGATTTTGGAATTTTTCGCTATCTTCTAGAAAAATATTATAAATGATAGAAGTCTCAACGAAATTCCTACCAATGAAAAAACTTTTTGAAATCAGTCGAGGATTTTATTCATTTTTCCAAAACCACATTAGTGTATTCGAGGAAATATTCACAAAGAAAGTGTCAGAGAACAAATAATAAAAATCAGGAACGATGAAACTAAAATCAGGAACGATGAAACTAGAAAAAATAAATCCAATAAATTATTCGTTTCAATGATATTTACATTTACTGGGTTTATTGGGGTGAGAAGAGGACGAAGAAATTTGTTTTATTATCTTTCTTTTGGTTCTGACTAAGGAAAAATTAATGTCTAATACATTCCGCTTTCGTTTTACTCCGGAAAAAGATGGATAATTTGTTGAAAGCTGGTTTCATATCCGCTCCTTTTGTTCGCAACAAGAGAAAATATTTGTGGGGGAATTTTGTCTATATATAGTTAATATTAGCAGTAAACTAGGCTCGTATTTCAGTATTCCAGTACGACAATAAATATGACGATACACTTATCCAATTGGGAATAAATTTCCGAACGAAAAATGATAGTATTTTTTCAACTATTCCAAAACTGGAGGAAATTTCGTGACAGTGCAACTCTGTTACTATGGAAACGAAATAAAAGTAATAATCGATCATCGAAGAAACAACTGGGAAAATGTTGTTTTTCGATTTGTTGCTACGATTCATTTTTATTCCTAGTTTTTACATGAATTAATGTCGTCCAATAAATTACATATCATTAAATTTCCAGCAAGACGCTTTTATAATGGTGCAATTTTTTATTAATTATATGAAAATTTGGTACTCTTAACCGGTCACTTTCTTCCATTTCTTTTTCACAAAACATTTCCCTAATATCAAATGGCCTTCATTTCCCACCTGTTTTCGTACTTTGTATGACTCATCACCTGAATATATTCATTAACAGCATTAAAGAGAAAGTGTTTTAGAATTTCACTCTAAATAACATGAGAGAATAAACTAGTAACATTATTTTAATAATAATTGTAATGCCAATGAAAAGTGTAGCAAAGTTAAGTTACATATTCTAAAAGCTCAAAATAATAGTACATTTGTGATGAGATTGAAATTATGTTAAGATAGATTGAATATGGGCAAGAACAGAATATTTATAATTTATAAATGAAAGCATAAACAATAACACGATCGATCACCATAAAAACTGTAAAAAAGGTTTTTTTAATTTTGGAACTTTTGATGGGAAAGTATCGATGTAATAAAAATTTTGAAAGAACAATAGGAGACAGATTGTCAGACAGTGAAGATGACATACTCCGAAAGTTTCATTGCTTCCTATTATGTCAAGAAGATAAGAAAAACCACCTAGTACCCGAGTATTCTTGTGAAACGACATCATTCTACTACTTTTATTGCTGCTACTAATATGACTGATATGCGAAGCGTTACATATGATTAAAATACTTCATCACTATTTGCAAAAATTTGAAATGAAAAATGACTCATTCAGAAAATCAGATAATCCTTATAAAATTTGAAATCAGCACATTCTGATCTTGAGAATAAACCTATTGTTGAATCTCCAGAGCTGCTTACTTTATTGTAGAAGCATACTTTGGATCGGATAACGAATTTATCAATTTTCCAGAATATCTAGTTATATGCCTCTGTAACAAAGCATACATATATTTATATAACAATAAATATCAAACACATTCAGAAACACAAAAAAAATCCCGTGCTGTGACCCAATTCGGTGATTGAACTGGTATTTAATATAGTGGGGATGGAAGGAAATCAAAATTTCCACAAAGCGACAGAACAAAATGACTGAAATTTGAAAACTGAATAGTGAATATTGATTAACTTCATTTCAAGACTTCTACTTCCTCAGTTTGTTATTAAGAATTTTAGAAAGAATATTAAAGTCTAGCAAATGACATCTCATTTATTGCTGACCGTTTCAGTAATTTATAGAAATTCAATATTTCATTGAATTAGTGCCATTCGTTTATCGCACTGACCTTGACACCGTGAACGACGAAGTGATGAGAAACGCCAAATCAACATTATCGAATTATGTGTATAAAATTTGCAGTAAGGGAAAGGAATCAAAAAATTGCCGATGTATAATTCGTTGTTTCATGATCTGAATCGTACGTATGAAACAGAGGATTTTCATAAATCTTCTGCAAATATTCGATTTTTATTAAACCATTTTGCAACCATGTTTCTGTTGACAATATTATTATTCATAGATTTAACGTAACTTACTTTTCCCAATAAATCTCATCGTAAAATCTAAGATAGTCTACAACATAATATATCTAATACAGAAAAAGTACTTTAGTAAAAATTCGAAATTCAATAATTCAAATTCGCTACATGAAAAAACCAAAAAAAAAAAACTTCTGCATCAAAAATAGTTCATTATTTTTTAGGATTTCATTGCACTTCTGCAAAAATTCTCTTTTTGTTTCTCGACTAAAATTTGAACTAGATCCCTAAAATAAATGCTTTCAATCAGAATTATTTTTGCTCTTAATTGAAATTCAATTGAGAGAAATGATTCCACAGAAAGGCAGCAAAAACCTACACAAATATTTTTTTTCATACTTCCGAAATTTTGAAATATTTCGCGTTTTGCTTGGGAATTTTATAATGCTATAAACAAAGCAATTTTTGAAAATCAATGATATTACTCAAAAATAAGCATTTTTTATTTTGATTGAAAAATTAGATTATCGAAGAAAACTAATAATGTTGGTGTAAATATGACAAAAATCATGATAATGGTGGAGAATGAATATGATAATCAATAATAATAGTGATACAATCATGATGATCATTAAGAGAACGATACTGATATTATAATGATTCTGATGTCGGTAATGTTTCAGAAGCATCAAAAGGACTAATCAGATCATATATTGGACAAGAAAATCGCATAAGCAGAGTTTTAAAATTTCAATGATTGTTTTGTTGCTACGACATTAAAACTTTATAAAAATTCACTTTACCTTTTTACTATGAAAGCGACTTGAAAAGTTAGATCTTCTCTCCTTATTAAAACAATAATGTAATAAGAGATAAAGAATGGTGCAATATTTTACATCTGTAACATCTTAAAAATTTAAGATTATTAATTGAACTAAATTGGAAATTCGTACCCTTGCAAAATTTAAAAAAAAAATCAAGAAAAAGTGCAAAACGAGATAATCTGCGCCGATGTGCTAAAATAATTTTTATGAAAATAAATAAGCTTGAAAACTTTATGAGTGGGCGTGGGAAAGTTCAAATTTAGCAGAAGTAATGGTAGTAGTATGTGATCGTAGCAAACATGTTAGACTGTTTATTTTACATAACCAAAAATGAAATCAATCTTTTAAAAAAACTATGATTCATTATTTGAAGTAAAAAAAAACAAACAAATCATTTATTTTCCTGTAGCTTCCTTGGCTATATTGAAAAGTCAGTACATTGTTTGATTTAATAAATAATGTGATCAAATGATTTTCCATTGAACTACCTAATTATAATAATTGTCTGCTATAAAAGACAAAATGATGAACTCTGAATGGAATCTTCTTTTGATATTCAGACAAATGGGATACATTTATAGCAGACAATGGAAATGGAAAAACTTAAAGTTGAAATCCAGATGGTTTGTTTGTGGGTAATTCAATGGAAAATCATTTGATCACATTATTTATTAAGTCAAACAATGTATTGACTTTTCAATTTTTTTCATAAAAAATTTATTTTCATAAAAATTATTTTAACACATCGGTACGGATTATCTCTGTTTACACTTTCTTTTGATTTTTTCTTTTTTAAATTTTCCAAGGATACAAATTTCCAGTTTAGTTCAATTAATAATCAAGCAGTAGGGATTCAAACAAATTACTTTTCGTTTATAAAGTCTTCCCTTTAATTCCACACATCTATGCCAATATATTTGTTTCGCACTAATTTTCCGGATTCAAAATAGTACTAATAATGAAGAATGTCATAAATTTCAATGAAAAAAAAAAGAAAAAAACAGAGTAGGACTAAAAGGAATTGCAAAGCAGTGGAGATTCAAACAAATTGAATATTAAATCATACTTCGATTCATTAAAAACAGACAGAAATTAATACAAATAAATTTGCAAATTTAAGTTAACAGATGCCGAAAATAAGTCTGATATATTTCTAAAATGTTGAAAATATTTGGTTCATTTTGTCATATTTTTTCATCAAACTTTTCAAGCTGCATTTGTTCTCTCTTTCATTTTTCAAGTTCTCTCTTCTTCTAGCTGCATTTAAATCATTGGACCTATAAAAGTTATTGCATTTGCAAAGTTTAAAATGTTATGGGTATCATTATTTAAGTGTACTTTTTTTATACGAGATCCACTGTCATTGTTTAAAAAGTAAAATTACCAAATATCTTTCTAGGAGTATAATAAGAATCAAGTCGAGACAATAAACTGAAACTAGTTCGCGATTTATAATCCAATGTTAGATGTAATATTAGCAATTATTGTTAATTCCCTATAAAAGACAGTCTTTTTCATTGTTATATCGCACTTCATTGAATCGCTTTATTAGTAGCGAATGATTACGTAAGCCAATTCAATTTTTATCTTTTCCAGTTCAAAGTCAGAGAAGTGTTAGTTGTTTTCAAACAAAGAGGAAATATAGAAATAGCTAATACTTGTTTCCTCTATCTTTTTTGTTATTATCAAGGCATCTCGCTTTCTTCGCATGCGATCCTTGAATATTTGTAGGAAACACCCTGGATCGAACTCATCTAAATCTTCAGGCATCGGACGATCCTTTGTCTCAGGTGCCGTCAGCAAAAGTAATGCTGCAGTGAAGGAAAATACTGCCACTACTGCTTGTGGTGCTAGAGGATTGATATTTTTCTGCAGTAGGGTAAGTTTATTAGTTTAATATAATATAATAAAGATTCTTATTGGCTACTTCCTTATATCTATTGAACAGAAGACATTTGATTGAAATACTTTTCGTTGTGCATAATAAAAACATATTTATCCTATGCTGATAACATTTGTATTTAATCCTTTGCTATCTATAAGATATCGAGCTATCATTTGTTATTTGTGTCTACGGTAGTCTATATTTGAATAGTAACAAATTTTGAAATTTTTTCGAATGAGAACAAATCAAACAGAAAGTATAGCGATACAATACAAACGGATAAAAAAAAAAGAATTTTATCAGTTGCTGTTGGCTTTACTTAAGTGAAAGAGTTCAATTGAATCGAAAGTTCTCATTCAATAATAAATTGATTAAATTTTGATTGGTGAATAAAAATCAAGAAAGTAGCATAATTTTTCACAGTTTTATTATATCTTCTTCATTCTCGTTTTATTCTTATTCTCAAAAACTCTCCGATTGCATTAATAAAATTAATGCTTCTTTTTTATGCTATGTCTATTATCATCCAATTAAAGGACGATTCTTCTTACTAATAACTTCTGATAACAGGAAGACTTACAAGCAAGGGTAAATAAGGCGCCAAAATGGAACCAATCTCGGCAAAAAACTGCACTGTTCCGAAGAATGTACTGCGTATTGTTGTAGGACTCATTTCAGCAAGCATTAGTGGCTGTGCTACCCAAACAAAACTATTGAAAAACTTGGCTACTACAACAATAACCATTTGCATTATTCCAACACCTGCAATCATTTTGCCTAATGCATGATAAATAAACAATAGAAGTGAAGGATTGTTAGCGTTGGAGAAATCACCTGGAAAGAGAACGGCTATAAAATACAGTAAAGACTGCAAGAAGAAGGACCATATGCTGATAGAGCGTCGTCCAAATTTAATTAAAAATAATACAGCTAACAAACCACCAGGCAGTTCGATAAAACCAGATAAAAAGTAGCCTGTATAACTATCTTCACTTAATGTTGTGCTTAACAATGCCATACCCCAATAGGACATATTCATTACTGTCCTGAAATTGGGCTGTTTTGTTCCTAAATATAATGAAATCTGCCAAGCTTTTATCAATTCAATTTATAATTATTTTCTTTTTTTTATCACAATGAAGAAACAAACGGACATCACATAACACTGTACCACCAAATGAAAAAGAGCCACTTTGTTCTGAAGAATATCCATAATTGTTCGTGGTCCATACTGCTCAGGTTGCTGTTGCAAGTCCACTTCACATTTACTCACATCGATATTTACATTATTATATTGACAGGCATCTTCAATGTATCTAAAGTAGCTATAAAATATATCTAAAAAAATTTTATATTTCTAATGAAGAAGAAATCATTTGAAGAACAATTCTGCGTTTGCACCTGTTTTCGTTTTAAAAGTTGAGAATCGAGATTGCTGTGTTAACAATTCTGATAGAAGTATTTTACCTGTTCATCACTCTTCTGCTTCCTAATCGGATAAAAGAGCGATTGACTCTTTTTAAACGCATCAGAATTTATCTTATCATCGAGACTTCTCTTTTTCCATTATTACTAATATTCATATAAGAGCATACGGTACTGAGCTTCGCTTTATCTATCTAACATTTCATAAACAGGAAAAAAGTAACTATAATTTCCTGCATTGGATATCAGAAAGAAACAATCAAAAAAAAAAATTACTGTTCTATGATGTGCTGTTTATTACGATTAATTGACCAATACGGTGATTCCGGCAATAACCTAAAACCAGACTGATCATTGAAACTATCATTCAGTCGAATCAATTTTATATTTGAAATAAGTCCTTTTCAAAAGTCCCACGAGATTTTGCTTGAGAAGAGTTGCTTTCGTAAGATAATCTTAGCAATTGCTTACTTGAACTTTGAAATTTGTTACAGGAATTATTGTTATCTTAAACATTTTTCAAAACATTACACTGCATGAAAATGTATGCATTTAACTGCTTGCTGTACCATGCTGGATTGACTTGCATAACTTTCCTAGGCATAGAAGACAGCTAAAGAGTTAATTAACGAACCAGTAATAAAAGGCACTAAGTATACTTGGAACAGATACTGTGAAATAAAGCCATCTCCAATTTAATATCCATAATTCTGAGAACACCGACGAGCATGATTCCTAATACCCAGGTAACAGTATATGCCACTGGGATCAAAGATCTGAATTCGACTGCTACTGATTCACAACACATTATCCAAATTATAGCAGAAGTACCCTAGAATCTCATTAAATTCGGAAATATCATTGAATGAATGAAAATGATATTCTTATTCTAAGATTTTTGCAGTAGACAAATTTATCCCATTGTATTTTCGCAAACTCTTCTCTCTTCCTATCTCCTCTTATAACTCTTACTCAAATATTGTTGCACTGATACAAACACCAAGTTGAATGGCATTTCTATTTTGCATACTCATACATTTCTTTTTCATTCTTAAATTATTTCAATTACTCATTAAAAACTTTCTCATATAATACGTTCAATTTGAATTTCAATCATTTTTTTTTTTTAACAAAGAGTCGCTTTCTGAAAATATACCGCAGATGCGACACCAAGTATGAGACGACAAGCCAGGAACATGAGAACCGTTGGTGCCATAGAACAGGCAATAGCCATAATGCTAGCAACCCACAATGTAAATAAAAACAACTTTCGTCGACCGTAGAGATCCGATAAATGAGTAATTACTGGTGTAAACAATGCTCCTAAATAAGAATGTTTAAGATGCTATGGTTCATTGGTATTCGTTACATAATTTTTATCTTACAATGATATGATAATTTAAAGGTACCAAGCATAAACAATGATGAACCATGTTCTGCCCAATACTCATCGTTGCATACTAAATTGAACTGAAAAAAATCTTTTTTTCCACTAATATCCATTTCCAACACACATAAATGATAGTAATTAAGATAATTTATTGGATCACTGTCACATTGATATCTCTCATGAAGGCTTTTCAGAAGCTTTAATATACAATTCTTGAAGATTATAAGAGCCGTAAAAAATTTCTGATTGATAACGCTGATGACATATGACGAATCACTTTACATCGTTACAGAGTTTCCACGTTATCGTAAGATGCATGAGTCTTAGCAATACTTCTTGTTATTTCGAATTAATTTATCCGGTTTAACCAATCTGATAAGAATCCAATAAATTATCTTAGACTAATTCTTATCATATCTTAAAAACTAGCCTCAGAATTTAATGTAGAAAAAGGGACTTCTTCTTTGTATAGGTATGTCGAATTAGATATTTCTGAGCACTGGATTACTTGGTGGGTCTTCAGTTCAATTATATGACAACTATCAAATACTTGGTAAGTCTGCTGCTGTAAAATAATTTTTTTCACTTGTTTTTTTTTTTTTCAATTATATTTTCAACTTTTTTCTTTAATACTCTTATTAAGGCAAAATTGATAAATTTTACAGGAGGATTTTGAAAATTAGATTTAAAAACATTAATCATTTATCATGACATCTAATTTTTGTTAAAGTGTATAAAGACAATGCAGAAATAATAGACCTACAGTGGAGGAGGAAGAATTCGGAAGATTGATAATACACTGGAATGATGGTGTATGAGTGATAAATCCCATGATTAGCATTTGTGATGAATAGAAGAGTGCCGGTAATGTTAGCAGTATATATGTACGCATCTAAAATCATTTGTCAAAGAAAGTTGGAATCATATCAGTCAATCATATCGATTAATTATGGAATCTGCTGTAAAAAACTGAGAATCTTTTTTTGATTTTAATATCGCTACCTGATATTTTCCATATTTCCCAAATGCACTCAATAATTTTTCTGGATCCAGCCGTGGTTTCATTGTTATTAACGTAGTAGTTAAAACTTCAGGAATTTTATCAACTCTAAAAGGCAACATTTTCGTGCCATCAGGAATGAGATTACGTATTTCATTTTTCATTATATCAATTAGCTCATTCATTCACCTACAAATTCATTTCAACAACACAAATAACTTAGATAAATCATTCAAAGAGAAGAAAAATTAATTGCTCATCTTCACACACACATATATCAACATAAATAATATTCGAAGTATCTTTTGATATTTCATACATTTTCATCATTTCAATCAATTAAAAAAGCAACGAATTGAGACGTACACGAGAATACAATCACATTTTCCTAAATTTCGAAATATGCAGTTAATGATATATATTTATTTATTATGTAAGTCCAGCCGGAATTGATTGCAAATTTGCAGCAGCGAAAATAGAACAGTTATATATGTGTATATATATATATATATTTTTTTTTCACAGATAATTAATATTGTTATGAGTTTAAATGATCATTTTGTCATAGAAATAATACTTTAGAAAAATATAATATTCACGTAGCATGGCTTTAAGATGTTTTTTCAGACAAAATGAAGAGAATCATGAAGGAATTTAAAAAACATTAGCAATGAAAAATTAAGGAAATGTTAAGGAGAAGAAATGTTTTACAACTTGCTGAATAAGAAAGGTTCTTTACTCTGATTTCCAATCGCTATTTAATTTTATATTTATAAGCTGAAATTGAACATTATCCATTGCTTACTTCATAATCAAATTATCACCAAAAATGATTTTTTTTCTCAAATCTCTCATTTTTTCATTCTTCGATCAATCCTTCATGAAAGCATTAAATAGAAAAAAAAAATTAGAACGAAAATATAATTTCGTTGAAAAAGTCATTGTATTTGATAACCGCGGAGACGAGAGAGGAAGCTTTATAATCGATTCCCCGAACAAAGTTCATCATTTCATCAACATATCAAATTGAAAAAAGAAAAAAGGCAAGAAATAGTATAAGGAAAAAAGAAAGAGAAGAGAAAGTAGAATAAGAACTGATAAATTTATTTGTTGTGAGTATCTGAAATAATGACCGAATAATATCTTCATTATAATTGACTACTATCACAAGTCACGAAATAAAATAATGCACTGATGCTTCAGCATTCTCATGATACAATAATTTAGTCCCAAATAAACAGTTATCTATTAAATCATTATGCTATACGAATATTGAGGAAATGAGATGGAAAAAATCTTTTTTAGACAGTTTATTAGAAGAAATTGTTCTAGATCTTTTCTTCGTATTATCCTATTATAGGTCCGAGATTTCCTTGAAAGAAAAAATATCAAATAAGAAAAAGCAGAAAAAATGGAAGAGAAACAGATGACACTGCTCAGAAATCAGCGAGTTGTAATACCTCTATTGAAATGATGTATTTACTGATGTAATGATGTTTGAAAAAAATTTTTAATTATTATTAATTTTCATTGCTGCATTGTACAACTTTTTTTAGTTCTGCAAATATTACTTTTGATTAAATTCGCTAAAAAACGCTACCGAATTCTCTAATTGCAATAAATTATTCTTATTGAATATGATGAAACCTTCCACTACTTTATTCCAAAAAATAACTTAATTTTGTGTTTATCCAAGAAACGGTAAAGAAAAGATTTACAGAACACTTTCGATAAGAAATGAAATTAGACAAAATACAAAAAGTATTTCAAATTATAATGACACGGACTTATCTAAGCTTAATACAAAATATCAGTTTAAAATTTCCAAATTGGCCATACCCAGCTTCTAGTGTTATGACAAAACTCCCATAACTTTAAAGTCTATATACTTTAATTCAAAGAACATTCGTAGAGATATTGAAATGATGTGAAAATTTAATCATGATCAGTTTCCTTCCCTTTATTTAATATTCTGATTAAGAATATGCAAGGTCTTGCGAAACATATGCCGACATAGGTTGACGTAAATGAGCATAATAAGTTCAGTGGATTATTATTCAGCGGAAATTTCTATATTCCAAGAGAATATAAAACCTTGTTAAATATACTTTCATTTAAATTCTTTTTTATTACTCAGTCAATTTCAAAGAAAAACTTCGAACAATCATGAATGTCTGGTCAGGTGTGAAATTTAATTCCTGCCGATACTATCAACGTAATCAAGCATGTATATATTAAAAATAATACTGACAACACTAATAATTTTAATTTAAATATCGAAAGTATACCGTATTCTTGTAATATCGATGTTACTCCAATTAAAATAGTTTGAAAAAAATAGTGCAGGGGTTAAAATCTAATTAGATTAAAATAAAAGTTTAATAATTTAAGTTTAAAAATATTTTTTTGAAATCATAATAAAAAGGTATCGAGATATTAAATATCCATCAACGAATAAAAAAGATTGTGTAAATCAATATAACACAGAGATGTGATTCAAATTTGATTATATTTCTTCGAAATTTTCAAATTCATTATGTATTATTTTAAGTTTAATTTTTCAGACATATCAGATATATACACTTTTCAGTTTCCTGATCCAATAAGTGGAGTAATCAGGAAAGGAGCAATGAGGTGTATTTAAAGGATCCCAAAACAGTCTACCCAATCAATAGTTATTACTACAAAGTAATACAAAAATCTAATTCGTTCCAAACCAAGTCAACAATCACTTGAAATATTGGTTTAATTTTACAGCTTCTGCTTTTCAATCATTTATTATTTCTTTTAATATAATATTATTTCTATTCTCAATGCACACAAACCAACATGTTCCTGAAATGATTTAATTTCGATCTTATTGTTTTCCAGAAATGGTGCAACAGTCATACACAATGACAAACATTTGAAAAAAAAAACTTTATTCTAAACTGTCGACATTCCGTTGATTAAGCTATCAGATATAAAAACAGTTTATTCATCATTATCTACAGCCATCGTGCATTTGTTTGGATGTTGAAGTGGGATGCGTATCGGATTTTTTTGTTAATCATTAAATATCAAAATATAGTGATTTGAACACGAAACAAATAAATATATATATAAAAAGTATGACTAGTAATATAAAAATATAAAAAGTATGATTAGAAATTGACGTGGAAAAGTTGATTTTAAAATTTAAAGAAACCAATTCAAAAAATCGCACCATAGACACCGGACATAACATCTAAAAGGATGAAAGATTAAGTCGGAAGTTTCTAAAAGAAAATTTGTATCAAGATGGGAAGCAATGAATTTTTATCCAGTATTAATACACAATATTACAATCTCTGCCATGTTGTAATTCTACAAACTATTAATACCTTTTATGCTGAAACTTCTTTTGCATAAACAAAAACTAAACAAGTTTTAGATGCAAATGCTGTTTCAAAGCACTGTCTTTGAGAAGGAAAATTTTAGGGAAATTCTTTTGGTTTTTTAAGAGTATCATTTCTTCCAAACAAATTTAAGTTCGGATAATTTCAATCTATCCCGAAATAAGTTGTTGCAACCATTACTCCTTCCAATTTATCTTCTGTGGCACATGAAAAACAGAAAACAAGAAAAACAATGCAGTTACACATAAAAAAATTAAAATAATGAATCCATATTTCCACGTTGCGTTGATTTGAATGCACCGAGATCTTGTCGTGATGATATCCTCGTCTGTGAAGCAATACCCCATGCTGGTCCGTCTGGAGCTGATCCAGATGCTGTGGGTCGTTTAAATCCCTAAATTCAACGCATCCTTAATAAATTAAAGTATCAATATAATTACTACGAAAAACAGAGCTAATAAGAAAGAAATAAATAAATAGATTATGCGGATTAAAATAAGACGAAGCAACGTTACATTCCCGCATTTTTGCATATCGGCTCAATATAACTTCCAAAATTATCAAACAAACATATATATATTTTACGCTAAATATAAAATTTCAATTACATTCTGGTTCAATTCAAAACATTCCCGTTCATTCTCTATTTAATTGCTCACTCTCTTTAGATTCCATGTAAAAATTTGAATCAAACATAGTTGATAAAGACAATCAAGAACCAATATTATCGTAAAAATCCAGTAAGATCAGTAAGATCAATTTCAAGAATTACTTTCATGCTTCGATTTGCTGCTTTTGTATTAAAAGAAAGCCACTTTCTTTTCTCATCCTCTTTTGCTTCTTCCAGTTCCTTTTTCCGATATTCTTTTTTAAGTGCTCGTAATCGTCGTCTTTCGCGCTCCATATGTAAATGACAATTTTTCAGAATAAATTAATGAAAGAGTCGAAGAAGTGAAATCAAAATTATATTATTTAAATACTCAGATTCGTGGCGTATTTCAATTTTTTAAATCAAGCTTTATGATATTTATATGCATTGATAAACTATGCCATGCTCACGGAACTACATTTCACTGAGTTTTCTGAAATTGCGCTAGCCTTCATTTAAAATAATTCGGAAGCGAAATTCACATAATACTATCTATTAAGCTGTTGTTAGTTTATATATTTACTTCTCACTTTAAAAAACATTTATTTCATATCACACCATTTCGCGTTTTTAGCTTCAACAAAATGATTCCTTAAAATACGCTTCAATATAAGCAAGTAAAAGTAAGGAAAAAGAGGAGAATTCATAAATTGCCTCAAAATCGATATACACAAACAAATATGAAAGAACAATACTGGATGACAAGTTCAACTTTTTAATTGTTAAATTAATGCTTATTAAAACAAATAAACCTAAACTATGTTATGGTGCAAAGTACGAATTTTAATTAAAATTAAAAATACACTTCACCTGCCATTCGCTTTTGCGATGACGCATATTTTTGTTTGATTTTTCCCAAACATACATTTTGCTATCATTTTTCGAAACCGGACTTAAATTATTCACACTTACCATAGCCTTTGTTCCTTTACCTAAATATAAAACTTTTGTAATAAGTAACATGAATAATATCGGAAAAGCATAACCCAAAAATGGGGTAGGAATTGGAGAGAAATAGAGAGAAATAAAACCAAGCAATGAAGGATGGTTTTTAAATTTTAGCAATTACTAAAAATAAAACATTTGTTATATCACCGATAAATATTTACCACTTTTAAACCACATTGGTAAGATTTATTTATTCTTTAGAAGCATATTTTGAAAAGATAATAATTACCATCCTCACGATAAAAATTGATACTTCTCAAGAAAAAGGATTAAAATTAATAGAGAAAATCCGTCGGATTAAGAACAACGACTATAAAGTAAGCTTCAAATATCTAGTATTTCTAGCAAAAATGCGAAAGAATTTTTGAAGAAAAGGTTTTGAAAGATTTTTGCGCTTGTCATTAATAAAAAAAAACTGGATGGTTACCGACGATTGTAACAGCGACATTATCTTGTGTGAAGCCATCAATTACTGCCAAATATTTCTGCCCATTTGAGGATGGTGCCATGCACTGATCTCCACCTGTAACAGAAAGTAAAAAGTAATATTTAAGAGGATATAAAAATTTGAGTGCTGTGAACTATTTTAGTCGCTATTTAATACATAAGTTGTAAGCAGTCATCCATTCCACCTAACAGGATTATATAATTGACAGATAAATCTTTTTTTTTAAATAAAACTATATTTCGAAGGAGAAATAAAGAACAAAATACCTCACCTTCCAAGTATTTTTAGTACCATCGTCAGAAGTTGTAACTTGGTTGCTCGGTACTGATGATGTTAGTTCTTCTTGCAGAGTGATAATTTCCTGTAAATCGACTTTCAGTTTCAACAGCTCATGATTATCAGGTTCAGTAAGCAATGCTGCTTCGACCTGAAAAAAAATTCACACTATCAATCAAAACTGAAATTTCAAATAATGAGCATCCAAATACAAATAAACCATGTCACAAACAGATTCACACATATTGCTATCAACAATCTTAAAAGCAATCAAGATACCGCAAGTAAATGAATGTCATCATATCCAGATTATCTCACAGGAATATCGGATAAGAAGAAAAGAAAGACAAGCAATAAACATACTTGTGAAGCTGAAGCTATAACTCCCGAGCTCTTCCGTCGTATTCATCGGTTGTCACTGAAAAAAAAAATTCATCGAGTGTACATTAATAACTATCTATATCAATCTTCTAATTAATTCAATTTATTTTTTATCCTACCAAAGCATCTGTAATCTTGCCATTCCCTGACCTTGCCATACAGTGCTTTAATTATTAATTACTGCTTCAACTAAGCATAATATACTTTCTTGTAATGTAAAGGATGTCTCGAGTATTTCCATTATCTCATACTCAGATACATTCTGATGCTAAAACCTTCACTGACACTCACCCTTGTACTAAGTTTGAGCGACTTCACACTTGGCTTCTCACTATTTGTGTATTTAACTACTTTCGCAACTCTGTCATGGAACCTTATGAGGAAGGTAAGATTCAAGTAGCCGAAAAATCAATGAAGAAATAAATGTCAATAATAACAGTAATAATAATGACGTTGACAATAATGCAGTAATAATTGTTTTAATAAGCTAAGTAGGAGAAAGAAAATCGATAATACGAATTTTTTCCAGGGCATCTGGTTCCATGAAAAGATCATTCTTAGTGCTTCAAAGTTAGATTTGCTTTATATGAGAATAATTTATATAGTCAATTTGGTGATAAATGGAAATAATTAATGCACTATAAATCTGCATTAATTGTATGTATTACATTTATGGCCAACATGATTTTTCAAGTTCGATTTTTATGCAAACTATATAGTATTTACTTTCTTTTACATCAGAGATATTTTTTCAAAAGAGATGGATCTCGATGACATGACATTTTGAACAAGATGAGATAGCTCATGGGAAATTGGTGTCGAACAAAAGTTCGACCGCATGATCTGTAATTGATATCACCATGGCAACCTTAAACGGATACTCTTTGATTTTGTTCAGTTTCAGTTATATATGTAATCTGAAATTCAAAAGCATATAGGATAAGACCTGTTAAATATCTTATTTTTTTTAATTAAGTCAGACAGAATTAATCATTTGTGAATTTTTTAAGCATTAAGAATTAGTTTGCTTGTGAGTTAATTTGTGTAGATTTATTTATTTATGTAACGATCGAGTGGATTCAAGGCAGACCGTTTTTTGCAGTTTTTGAGACAAATTCTCAGATTTGTAAGAATTAAGAAGCGGATGAAAACGATGAAAAGGTTTGGTCAAAGAACAGAAGTTGGTAAGGATTAAATAATACATACATTATATTTTTAAAGAAATGTCTTTAAAATTACTACTTTGTAACCACTAATTTTTAAAAACATTGAGAGAATTAAACTTTTAGAAGTTTTATCAAGTTTACCGCTACAAATTGCTTTGCATTATAACATCTGCTTGGCCCCATTCTGGACCATTGGATTGATTGTTGGTCTCGTAAGTAAGGTAATAAATCTTAATTTCGATCTTGTTATTTCTGTTTCAAGTTTCAGGTTTTTTAATTTTAACCATTACGTTCGATTTCTTAGATTATTAGTTCTTTTTTACTGAATTTACAAGAAGACTGATTGGCTCCAAACAAAGAATGTGAAATATAATGAAGAACTTGAAAGTACTGAATAATTTATTATTAAATAAATTTTCTTACTGATTATTAATCTTAATGTTGGATGTCTTATTATGTGATAAGAGTGAGAGGAAAGCTTTTATGGCTGGTATAAGAGGCAATATTCATTCATTAAAGAAATGATGATAGATTCCTTGCTAAAGTAGAACGAAAACTACAAATTCAAAATTCCATTGATAAAGACCAAAACGCAGGTAATTGTTCTCCACTTATGCTACCAGAAATGGGAAAAACATTGAGAGAAAAATATATCGGTTCAAATTTGCTACCAAAAACCATCCCCAAGCCACTCATCAACAATTTTTTATTAGAATTATTCTAATAGTATGCATGCAAAAATATTTTTGTTATTATGAATTGAATAGCAAGCATAGAAGGTTGTGGGGTAGTAGAATCCGTATATCATGCAATTAAGCGAAACGCGTAAAAAGTATTTCAGATGCATTATTTGTCTGTCACTCATGTGATTATACTTTCAACTTTACTCTTCATAACAATTACAGTTGAATTTATCCGTTTGTTTCTTGGATACTACGGCAATTTGGGCGAAAAAGTAAGTAAAATATGCGAAGTTTTAGCTCTGTTTTAAATTCTGCAGGTAATTATGCAATTTATTTTTCATTTCTCTTTTAGACTGCCTTGATATCGGTTCAAATTTGCTACCAGAGTTGCGAGAGAAAAATTTAAATGCAGAATTTTGAGACACGGAATATTGAGCAAGCAATGCAAATTGTGTAATTAGCTGGTAAAAATGAATTTAAATATCAGTTAATAACCCGTGTTATAGTCATCATTTCAGATATCTGCTCTCTCCGGTTTTTGGTAATAAGTATAATTTTGCAATGCCAATTTGCAGCGTTTTCGACTTTGAATACTAATATTCCATTACCTATGGAGAGGATTTTATATTTCTATCATGCCATTTTTCTATTTATTGAAGTATGATATTTATCGATTTTATTCTTCATCAAAAATCAGTTCTTCAGTTTCAGCGGTAATGAAAAAGATAGTAGAGAATGTAACAGGAAGAACGAAGCAAGTTGCTGAGATTTTCCGAAGTTTGCATGGTCAATATAATTAGTACCGCAAATAATATTTATGGTTTAAAGGTACTAATAAAATGTCTAGGCTTTTAGATTATTGCTGGCTTCCTGGTAATTCGAAAAATATCACGCTATCAAATGGCTAAATTCAAAGAGAGAGTGATCGAGGGAGATGAACTGAAGAACAAAAATTGATTGTTGTTTTTCACTTTTTGTTGTTATTTTTGTTCTGATATTGCAAAATTAGTTACAGTTTAAAAAAATCCATTGAAAATTTTTGAATAGTTAAAACTCTGCAAATAGACTACTAACTTCTGGAGACTTGACTATGAAATATAAAAAAATGTTTTACTATCTCTTTGCCATTTTTATCTTTGTTTTTGTCCTGACCGACATCATTTCTAAAAGCAGAAATAGTTGTCGTTTGCTGTTCAATGGTATTAGTCATTCATATTTCTTATTTACTGCTTCTTTGGTCTGGAAACATCTGTGTTTGTTCTGTAGTATCCGAAATCATCATCATGAAGAGTTTCAAGAGAAGTTGGGAAAGAGAATTTCGTTGCGCAGTCGTTGATTTGAAATAAAATAATTTCATTCGAATAAATCGCTCAATGTGATAACTTTATTTCATGTTTCATATAGCGGTTAGAAGTACCTCTATTTTCTGTTTATTTTATACGTTAAAGAAAAATGAACCAGTAAATCACAACTGAATTTCAAATTGTTACATTAAATCACAACTCAATTCCAAATTCTAGAAATTCTAGAAATGAATCAATTATTGCAAAATCTAGTTTCCTTTATTAAAATTTAGCTCTGATTACCATTTCAGAATTCTCGACTGTAAACAGTACTAGTCGACACAACCGTCACATTTTAGAAAAAGCTACGGTATTCACCTCTAAGTGCAGTCGTGCGTTCCTTGCACTGCAGTCTTGCATCCGCCTTGCTATCATGCATCGAAAAGTGTTCAATTGCAAAACTGGTTTTAATAAGTGTGCTACCTATTATTGTATCTCTCGTTTGTTTATTTTCAGTTTATTTAAAAGTAGAGCGTGTTTATTGAAGAAACAAAGTATTCAAAAAATAGCTTCCCTTTATTATTCTGCAGTTAATTTTTGAAAATTACTGTTCAGGTTTTGGAAGCGGTAATTTTTCCAATTAAAAACTGATCTTTCAAATCCATTTTTTTTGAATAAAGGCACACGACCACCGATTAATTTTCTAAGTGGAAAAATTATTTGTATATGACTTGATATCAGGATAAAAATGTTTTCCTGTCAAATTTATTTCTTCAGAAAAAAGCTAGATTATATTAAATAATACTCATCATTTATTAATAATACTGATTAAAATTTATTTACTCAGTAACTTCTTCATTTTTTCAAATTGATGAATTTTATGAAATATTTAGTTGTGTAGCCGAAAAAGCTAAATTTAAACTGTTGGTTTTGATTTAAGTCTTTAAGTTTAAGATTTAATTAAGTCTTAAATGTGGAAGTGAAAAAAATATCATGCTGTAAAATTGTGAAAGGGAAGTTGATTATCTAATTTGAAGCACTTTTGTTACCGTAAATAGTGAGTAGAAATGAGTAATTCTAATTACGTGCTAAACAGAGTAAAGGATGCAGAATATTTTCAGATATTTACTCATCACAAATTGGGGAATTGGGAAATTTTCAATTCTTGCTAATTACTGTGAAACAAATATAGCAGAAAACCATCATTGTTTTTTTCGTTATCAATGTCAATACAATCTAATATTTTTCATTTTTAAGTATACCACTACTATCAATTTCCTCTTCACCTCTACCAATTATTGATCTTTACCTTCACCTTTACCAATGCGCATTCTCGAAACAGCTCTAATATTAATTTTTTAACTGAACATTTCTTTTCTTGGAATATTTTTCCGAGCAATGCTGCAGCAAAAGACCGTGTATAAAAAACTTCGTAGCAAAAAAATGTAATTTGTTTTAATTGAAATAGTTTGATAACAAGACTCATTTTCATATATTAGGTCACCGCTTCAAACAAATCAATATTGTAATTTAATTTTATCAAAATTTTGCTAGAATGTTACAACTCTTAGGGTTCCAGAATTTTTCGCTTCCTTATCGTATTTGTGTTTCTATGTTTTGTTGAATGCTCTTTATACATTTTACATGGAGAAGTTTTTCAATTGTATTTCTAATGCAAGTTTATTTTTTATTGTCCGTTTTTACAATTTAAGTTCTGAAATACGTAAAAGTCTCTTATATTAAAAATGTTCTTTTATGTTACATTAAAAGTATTTTAAGAACAGAATCAGAATCATATAATATTAGATTGTATTCTAAAGGATATGAAGAATAAAGCATCAAATCCGGCTCTTTGTCTTCATTTTTTTAGCTCATTGACATATATGATCTAATGAAGAAATAATGAAACAATTTATATATTATATAATAGTATCTCGTATTTTTTATTAAAGAAATTATTTTTTACAGGAAATGACGGAAATGATGACATGTTATTGATGCATTGCAGTAGTACATATGCAGTACATAGCAATCAAACATTTCTCCGTACTATTTACGATGTAAGTCTTTTTTCTGCAACTAGATTCAAAGAACAGATAGTTAGCGCTAAAAAGATATCCTCGAGATTACAGTTGTGTTTTAAATGATTTGCTTATTTCGTGTGAAAGAAATTAATAAAAATGGCAGTTATTGACTAATATCAAAACATGTTTATGAATGTTTCAAAATTATTGAGTTAACATCGCTATTTGTTACTCATTATGTGCAAATACCTTGAAGTTACATGGTCAGCGAAATGGATGATTGATTAAAAATCTCGATCCTTCTTAAGAGGTCCTATTCAAACGAAGTCATGTGGAACTTATTATCACGTCATTATCGATAAGTTCGATATATTGAATGGCTTAATGGCGTTGATATTTAAGTGTAATTATAATTTTGTTCCGCATATATGCAATTTTTTGTTCAAGTGTTTTGTTTTTCATCCTTTTTCTTTAATATTAATATTTTTAGAGTATGTAAATGATTTTGAAGTTCCTACTTGAACTTTTTTAGGTTTTTCATCGGCTGGTAGCAGAGAAGTATCCAAAAGAGTCGGCCAGGAAGTATCCAAAACACGAAGATTTTAACAGGAAGCTTTTCCTCGTACATTTAGTATGTGCTATTTAGATAATTACGAAATCTATTACATCTAGTATGTGCTCTTTAGATAATTACAAAATTTATTAAAAACGACAATGTGATGTGAGCTAAGAAATAAACCATGCTGCTTATATTATGCTTGAAAGCTTGATTTTTTTTCGTTCTCTTAGATCTTTTCGAAATAATTATCTTTTTTAGTCATATGCCAGTGAAGAAATATTCCTACTACGATTTCGGAAATTTTGCAATTCAATACAGATACATATTTTATTGGTCTGCGAATGGTTGCGAAGCTGTCCAGTGTATGATTCTTTCGATTAATTTGACCAGATTTTATCCAGATTAGTTAATCATTAAATTAAATTCATGTCACATACTGAGAATGAAGAACAATTTGTCGAATAAATATTTAAAGTAAATTATTTTATTTATCAATATAATTGGAACTTATTAAAAGCAAACGCATAAGGCAATGTCTTTTTCCGACTTAGCTGTATTTTTTGCAGACAACATTTTTGAGAAAATATGTATTATATCATACGATTTTGGATCCTTCTTATATAACTTTGCAAATTGTTTATCCTAATCGATTCGTGATGCAGAATGATCGATTTTTAGCAATCCATGAAAACTGTACAGAAAGATGGGAAGATGAGAAAGAGATTTCAAGTGCAATGAAACAAGATATTCTTAGTCTCTTTTGAATATTTTATTATAAATTTGAAAAATATATATATAAAGAACATTATGAATTTAACTAAATCTCAAAAATCTTTTAAATAAAATAGATTCTATTTTTCGAGGATAAGAATGCTTGTGAAGGTATCTTTGTGTAATCGGACAAAGAAAATTCATGCGACTTTTGAAATTTCAGTTTTCTCTTATAATTGCCATACCTTTGTGTTTTCATTCAACAAATGAACCATACCATTTTATTAATTTATTTTTTTTTTTGAATATACCGAACGTTACTGAAGCAGTTGATGTCAGAAATAATGGAACCGATGGTGGCAATGAAAATATCATTAGAAGAATTTTTTGCATTGAAAGCATTTGTAATTATGGCGAATAAAAAAACAGTATAAATTAAATGATAGTAAGGACACTCAATTATCCCTTTAAACTGCAATTCAAGTTTTTCTTGAATTACAACTTATTCGCCGAAACCGACTCAAAATGCTAATTGACAATTTCCAGAATTATGACACTTTTTGAAATTAGTTTATGTCGTGAATATATCTGCAATCACTTATTTAATTGGAGGAATTTTGAGTTTCCGCTTGAGTCATTCTTTTTGATAATATTTCTTACAGCATTATGTGAAATAATTAATGGTAGTAAACATGCAATGAAGACAGTGTTAAATGAATTATGTACGTTGTTCCATCAATATTATGAACAAAACAATCAAAATAATTTTCACATTGTTTCAGCAATATTATTCTACCATTCTCCGTTTTTGTAAGTCATCTGTATTGTTGATTTTGATCTATTTAAATTTTGATTCGGGAACTATGTTTAATTATTTAATGACCCCATTTGTATCAGATTCAGTGCTATTTGCATTTTTTTGTATCATACAATATATTTAAGAATCTTTGATTCATAAATTAAATTTGTTATCTATCGTCAAAAACAAAATTTTTACCGCAGAGAATAAATATCTCATTTATCGAACAATGGTACATATGACAACTCATTTGTTTTATTTTTTATTTAACATACTTGCACTTATTTTCTAATTTGTTCATCAATTTGTTCTGTTTTTGCTGATTTATGTTTATTGCTTTTTTTCGAAAAACAAAGAGGTAATATTTAAATATAGGAATAAGTTGCACAGTTTGGTTGTATTCACCCATAAATTGCATTTCACGTCAATTTTCAGGCTTTGATCTTTAATTTGTTGAAAGTTACCAAACTAGCCTTTTTCGATTTATGACAACTAAACAATTTACTAGTTCAACTTTTGAAATGTGAAGACGATTGATAACATAATTAAAAATAATGTTTTCGCTAAAATTGGGGTCGTTTATAAATTTTTTCAATTATTGAATGTTCAAGTGTTAGATATTGACTTTATTCTCTCTGTTCGAGGATGAAAGTTTTCTAAAAATGAAACATAACACATTAATTTCATTTGGTTAGATTATCAGTGGTATGAATCGTTTAGTGTTTTAATGGTTCAAAACAGAATGTACTTGATTCAGATTGCACTTTTTTAAAAAAAAACTAAAATTACTAAAATATAAATCTATGGTTTTGACGTGAAAAATATGCACATACAATATTTAAGAGATAATAAATCTGTTGGTATAATGGATTCATGTTTTATTTAGATAACTGGAACTTTAAAGATTTTGAATGAAATAAAAATGCTGATATAATGTTCACTTTTGATGTATTACCCTACAACATAATATATAGTTCGGCAATTATTGATATAAATGCTAACCTGACTATCGTTATGTATAGTAATGTAGGGACTATTTTTACTACATAATTCGAATTTGTGGCTTGCACGATCCATGAAAATCTCGTGCGCTTTGTTCGATCCATGAAAATCCGAGACATGAAAACACATTTCTTGTTCATAGAACAACAGGTTCTCTTGTCTTGTTCCTTTGCTGTTTCACTATTATGGAATTGTTGTCAAATTTTTATCAGGACGATAAAATGCAATGCAATGAATATTTTCAGAAAAGCAGTCATATAAAAGGCATCAATGATTAGATTAGATAGGAACTACAAATAGCAAGTGATATCAAAATATAGTGAAATAATTTGAGGCATATGACTTTAACGGAAAAATTCCTCAACTTCAACCCTAAATGTAACAAGAAAAGTGGATAGTCTCATCAAGTGACTTGTGCTCAAAATGTTCCATAGTCCGAAGCTCGATGGAAAATACCGTTCAATATTTCGAGAATCAGTCTCGTGGTATTTCCACTTTATAGCAATTTGCACAAGTCTTTGTTCAATTCTAAAGGTCCAGCCGAGATGAAATCAATACAAGTTGTTTTTAAGCTTAAAAATAATTTTTTTGATTTCTTCAAGTTATTACGTTCTCATCGATTCTGCGCGGTTGTAGATCTGATGAATCTTTAAAAGATATATGGGATACTGTGCATCGTTGTTGGTATACTGCCAGAGAGCGTGATGAAGACATAGGTGCGTATGAAGTGTGGGAAACAAGTGTGTTACGAAGAGGGCAATTTAAACAGACTCATAGTTTCATTAAATCTGCTGTGTTGATGGTGCAGTATTTTACCAAAAGTATTTATTGTTTACGTTATGATATAAAAAAACAGTATGAGTCCATCTTATCGCTGAAAAGAGCAAAGATATTTGATATAGTCTCATCGCTAAATAGAGCGAGAATACTCGATATTTTTGTTTATCTCAAACTATTCTGCTTGCTATTAGTTAGTACTATTTATGCTACTTCCTCAATATGACGACTGTTTGATTCATTAGCGAACTGCGCCTATTTACATAGAAAATAGAAGTTAGTGTCATTAAAAGTTCAATATCAGAATTCGCGCCCATACTGAGTGAATAATTGTAGCTTAATTTGCACAACGTTTCATGGAAAGTTTGAGTTCTAAAGACTTTATCTTTTGACAATTGCAAGAATGTCATTGCCAACATCAACGGCGTTTAACAATGTCACTTCACAATCTGGGACCTTTTTTCAACCACCCACGCAACCGCAGTCTGGTGGTCATCATGCTGGACCACCACAAATGCTTCCTGAAAATATTCTGGAAGAAAAAGCACGGAAATGGAAACAGTTACAATCGAAACGTTATGCGGAAAAACGGAAATTTGGTTTTGTTGATTCACAAAAAGAAGATATGCCTCCAGGTTTGAATGGAAATTTTATTGTGACATAGTGTAGAATTTCGTATGAACTATACACGCTTACATTTGCAGAATTGAATAGAAATTTAAAGCTTAATCAAAAAGATATTTCGGCTGTTGATAAAAGCATTTATTTTTTATTTTTTTTTTTTTTGTATTTGAGACACATTCATGCCTTCACATATTAAATAATTTATATAACACATGAATAGTGAATACTTTATATATTGCACCTTATGTTTTTTACATTTATTTAGTATGAAGCTTCCGATAGAAATAATTTCAGAACATGTTCGTAAAATCATCCGTGATCATGGTGATATGACATCACGAAAATATCGGCATGATAAACGGGTTTATCTGGGAGCTTTAAAATATATGCCTCATGCAGTCTTGAAACTCCTGGAAAACATGCCAATGCCATGGGAACAAATTCGTGATGTCAAGGTAATTTTTTAAAATGTGGAGTTTTTGAGCTTATCGAACTAAAAGTGAAAATGTTTTCACGAAATTCTTGTTTAATTCAAAACTTTTCGAAGCTTGATTTCTGTTCTAAGTTTCAGTACTTAAATTTAGATATAACGGAGACATTTTGATATACAGTAGCGGTTATTTACTCCAGATTTTAAATGATCATGTTCACTAGGAAAGAAAGAATTTTTGTAGTTAGTTGGATAATCTGCAGTGTAGCAATGTTTAAATGAGATGGAACTTCATTATTTTTTGTTAGCCAGTAAGTATTTATAAAGTAGTTTTCAGGTGCTTTATCATATAACAGGTGCAATAACATTCGTGAATGAAATTCCTCGTGTGATTGAGCCGGTGTACATGGCACAGTGGGGTACAATGTGGATTATGATGAGACGAGAGAAAAGAGATCGAAGACATTTCAAGGTAATTCTTACTTTCTAGTTCTTGACTGTCTAATTTGAAAAACAATTTAGTTAAAAAGAATCGCTCTATTTAAGTATAACAGTTAAAAAGAATAAATGGAGTTGAAAATGCAGAAACATTACCTGATTTAAATAGATGGCTGAATAAAATAATCTGGATATGCAGCTTGTGTTCCTTTATTTCAGCGCATGCGTTTTCCACCGTTTGATGATGAAGAACCACCACTGGACTATGCAGACAATATCTTGGATGTAGAACCTTTAGAGCCAATTCAAATGGAACTTGATCAAGATGAAGACAAAACTGTCGCAGAATGGTTTTATGATCACAAACCATTGGCGACAACTAGGTTTGAATTTATTTATTTATTTTTGCTCATGTCTGTCTTTTAATACATAGCGAGATGTACTTTTTAGAAATGATCAGAACGTATTTCTAGCTTTCATATTAGCACAAAATATATGTAGATACGAACGCAATAAATTGTTTTAGAAGTTCTCTTTTTCGTTAGATCTGTTTTTTCTAAAATTTGTTGCAAGATTTGTTAATGGAACGACGTATCGACGTTGGGCGTTCAGTATACCTATGATGGCTACCCTCTACCGTCTCGCTAACCAATTATTGACAGATCTCGTGGATGATAACTATTTTTATTTGTTTGATTTGAAGTCATTTTTTACGGCGAAAGCTTTAAATGTCGCAATTCCGGGCGGCCCAAAATTTGAACCGCTAGTTAAAGATCTCAATGCACTGTGAGTGATGTTTACTGCTTTTAGTTTTTCTGATTTTCAGTTTTTAAATAGAGGGAACTTTATCGAAATAAACGACTTTATGATGAATAATTTTAAATGCGTGTTATTCAGAATTATCAAAATCTTTCTCTTTTAGCGATGAAGACTGGAATGAATTCAATGACATAAACAAAGTAATCATTCGAGCTCCTATTCGTACTGAATACCGAATTGCTTTTCCGTTTATGTATAATAATCTTATAAACACTTTGCCAGTGCAAGTGTCCTGGTATGTTCCATTTTTTTTTAATTTCAGGATTTAAAAACTTATTAACGAACAGTCATCCAAAAAGATTTTTTACTTATGATCTGTAAGAAAAAAGTGCATTCATCTGCTGCTCGTAATATTAACAGTTTTTTTTTAGGTACCATACTCCCTCTGTCGTTTTCATTAAAACGGAGGATCCAGATTTACCAGCATTTTATTATGATCCTCTAATTAATCCAATAGCGCAGCGCTCAGCAGAGAAGGTTACTGTTTAAACACAAAATTTTATAGTTTTTGGAAACTGTCGAAAAATTCATAAAATGCGCAAGTTTGATGTACAGTTTTGAAAGATGTATTAAAATCATCTTTTTAATTGTGCGGTATCAATTTCCTAACGTACTTGTTATTGAATGGTTTTTTTTTTCTTTTTTTCTAGTTCTGCAATCTTGATTTAGAATTAGATCTTGATAACTTGATTTAGTTTAAAAGATTTAATTTCTTCATTTGATTTAGTTCGGTTTTTTATTCAAAACATTGAGAAAGGGCCTTGCAGAACTTTCCTTTTTTTGGTTAATGTTTCTCTTTTCTATCGCTAAAGTTATCTATAAATTATCATTATTCGGTTCCTGTTGCACAGATTTGATTGTGATATTTATCAGATCGATAGCGGAAACCAAAATTAGGTTGCCATAAATATAAGGCGAATGACTGCAGCAATACCAATGCAAGTCGCTAGATTGTAATGGATACATTTACAAAACGATTTATCGCCTTTTTTGTGATTCATATCTTTTAAACTTTGAAGATGTTATGGAAGTTCTAGAGTAAAGAACCATCTCCAATCGATGATGAAGATTTCATATTACCGGACGAAGTAGAAGCAATCTTTAGTGAAACACCGCTTTATACGGAAAACACTGGCAATGGGATAGCTCTGATGTGGGCTCCACGACCATTTAACATGCGTTCGGGGCGTACACGAAGAGCAATAGATGTACCGCTTGTTAAGTCGTGGTATCGTGAACACTGTCCATCCGGTTTGTTAAATTAGATTTTTCAAATAATTTTGTTCTGTTTATCAAATATATAATCTTTGTCTTGTTTACCAAATATGTAATGTAATTTCAGGAATGCCGGTAAAAGTTCGTGTTTCATACCAGAAATTGCTTAAAGTTTTTGTGCTGAATGCTTTGCGTCATCGACCACCAAAACCTCAAAAGCGACGGTTGGTTCATTTAGTCGCATTT
Organism: Dirofilaria repens; assembly: GCA_008729115.1. Classification (NCBI taxonomy): domain Eukaryota; kingdom Metazoa; phylum Nematoda; class Chromadorea; order Rhabditida; family Onchocercidae; genus Dirofilaria; species Dirofilaria repens. The sequence continues at coordinate 1,185,191 of SNRZ01000011.1, forward strand.
CGGAAATGCTTTATTTTGCTTCCTGAAAAAGGAATCCCTCGTAATCATTTTTTCGTTCTTTTCTAATAAATTGAAGTATTTACAGTTATTTATTTCGATCATTTAAATCAACGAAGTTTTTCCAATCGACCACACTGGATTGGGTTGAAGCTGGCCTGCAAGTGTTACGACAAGGCTATAACATGCTTAATTTATTAATTCATCGCAAGAATTTAAATTACCTTCATTTGGATTATAATTTCAATTTGAAGGTAACGTTTTAGTAGTATTGAATATGGTCAAGTTCTTGTTTTTTTTTTTCGTTCTTCTATGAATTATAAGTGGATTTGACTGACATTTGCAGCCAGTGAAGACCTTAACAACTAAAGAGCGCAAAAAATCTCGTTTTGGTAATGCATTCCATTTGTGCCGTGAGATTTTACGTCTTACAAAATTGGTGGTTGATGCCCATGTTCAATATCGATTGAACAATGTGGATGCTTATCAGGTATATTTAGTAAAATTTAGCAAACATTTTCAATTAAAAATATGATGCACTGAGGTTTTATTTATTATTTGATATTATCATTAATAAATTATGTTTAATTTGATATTAACATTAAATTTTGTTAAATATTAAGTATATACTATTGACGTAAGAATAGTTTTTTTTTTGAAATAATCGTGATTTTTTAGCTTGCCGATGGTCTACAGTACATTTTTTCTCATGTTGGCCAACTTACGGGCATGTATCGTTATAAATATAAATTGATGAGACAAGTGCGTATGTGTAAAGATTTGAAGCATCTGATTTATTATCGTTTCAATACTGGACCTGTAGGTGAGTGATGAATTTTTTTTTTTTTTTTTTTTACTATACATGTACGACTACCTTTTGTTTTAATCTTTTTGAAGAAGCAGTATTGAAATCATTAAAATAAAGAAATAATTTCGAAATCCAGGTAAGGGACCGGGATGTGGCGTATGGGCACCGGGATGGCGCGTATGGCTTTTCTTTATGCGTGGAATTACACCACTTTTGGAACGATGGCTCGGGAACCTTTTGTCGCGACAGTTTGAAGGTCGTCATTCTAAAGGTGTTGCGAAAACTGTAACCAAGCAAAGAGTAGAATCGCACTTTGATCTCGAACTGAGGTAATTTTAGCGCTTTATTATTCGGAATTTCATGTAGCCCCTATTAACTTCTAACATTATTAGGTAAAAATTTTGATTCAGAGCCGCTGTAATGCACGATATCCTTGATATGATGCCAGAAGGAATCAAACAGAATAAAGCGCGAGTAATTTTGCAACATCTGAGTGAGGCATGGCGCTGTTGGAAAGCTAACATACCGTGGAAGGTGAAAAATTTAATTGGATTCGGAAAATTTGCAGCATTTGAAGTAAAAAAAAAATTTGTGTTTAGGTACCTGGGTTACCAACACCTGTTGAAAATATGATTCTACGTTATGTGAAAGCAAAAGCGGATTGGTGGACGAATTCTGCGCATTACAATCGCGAGCGTGTTCGCCGTGGTGCCACTGTTGATAAAACCGTCTGCAAAAAAAATCTTGGTCGCTTGACGCGTCTATATCTGAAAGTATGGTTTTATTCTCGCTTCTGAAAATATTTTTTATGTTCCCTTTTGTTGTCGAAATTGCTTATTGGAGAGCATTACTTTTTTTTTCCACTCTTTTGGAATAATTACTTTTTAACTTCAAGGTTTTACGGAACTGTTTTCTAAATCTTATAGAATGGTATATGTTAACTAAAGAATAATGTTGATTCATATCTATTGAGGCTGAACAAGAACGACAACATAATTACTTGAAAGATGGCCCATACATCAGTGCTGAAGAAGCCGTAGCAGTTTACACAACAACCGTACATTGGCTCGAATCAAGACGTTTTTCGCCGATTCCATTTCCACCACTGTCGTACAAACACGATACTAAACTATTGATTCTTGCATTAGAACGGCTGAAGGTACAAGCAGAACCTCTCTGCTGATTTTATTTAGTTTTAGTTTCATTTTTTTTCTTATTTTATTGAATTTTTAGAAGTGAGTAAAAGTTATTTCAGGAGGCATATTCAGTTAAAAATCGTTTAAATCAAAGCCAAAGAGAAGAATTAGCATTAATTGAACAAGCATATGATAATCCTCATGAGGCACTTTCACGTATTAAACGACATATGCTAACCCAACGAGCATTCAAGGTTATTTGATTGACTCTTAGCATTTTTTATTTTCCTCTATATTCCTTTTGGTACACTTTGTTTTTACAGAACTTATAAATTTTCGTGGAGATCCTTAGCAAATGACGAATCATTCCTAAAATTTCAGGAGGTAGGAATTGAATTCATGGATCTCTACTCTCATTTAGTACCTGTATATGATATTGAACCACTAGAAAAAGTTACGGATGCTTATTTGGACCAGTATTTATGGTATGAAGCTGACAAGCGTCGATTGTTCGCAAACTGGATTAAACCGAGTGATACTGAGCCACCACCACTTCTTACATATAAATGATACGTTAATTTTATTCTAATTATTTCTTAGTTTTGTATGATATAAATTTTGAAAGTATAGTTTTGAATTTTTTCTGATTTTTTAGGTGCCAGGGGATAAACAATTTACAAGAAGTTTGGGATACCACTGAAGGTGAATGTGATGTCATGCTGGAAGCAAGACTAGAAAAAGTTTATGAAAAAATGGATTTGACATTGCTGAACAGATTGCTGAGGTTGTATAATGGATAATATTTTCATATAATGTATGCTCGATGTTATTTGACACAAAGCTTATTTGCAAAATATGATATTATGAGATCAGTAAATTATTAAATACTTATTTAGAGAACATTATTTCATTTTTTAGATTGATTGTTGATCACAATATTGCCGATTACATGACAGCAAAAAATAACGTGCTAATCAATTATAAGGATATGAACCACACCAATTCATTTGGTATTATTCGTGGATTGCAGTTTGCATCATTTATTGTGCAGTACTATGGCTTGGTTTTAGATCTTTTGATTCTGGGCCTCAGACGAGCAAGTGAAATAGCTGGACCACCACAGGTGAACTTTATAATTGAGATCGAATTTGCAAGTTAAAAACAACAAAAAAATTACGCAGTGTTTACTGCAATATTTCAGTGTCCAAATGAATTCCTCACTTATCAAGACGTTGCAACGGAGATTGTTCATCCTATTAGATTATACTGTCGTTATATCGATAAAATTTGGATCTTCTTCAGGTACGTTTTTGAATTCCAAACTGTTGAAGCACTTTAACATTTCACTAATTTTATCGAAAAAAATGGTTTTCAAGATTCTCGGCTGACGATGCAAAAGATTTAATCCAGCGCTATTTGACCGAACATCCAGATCCAAATAACGAAAATATAGTTGGTTATAACAACAAAAAGTGTTGGCCACGAGATGCACGAATGCGGCTAATGAAGCATGATGTTAATTTAGGCCGCGCTGTTTTCTGGGATATCAAGGTTTGTATTCCTGAAATTATTAAATCAAAATGAGAATTTGAAATTTATTATAAAAGGAAACCGAAATCAAGCATGGATTTCACTAGTCAGCATCTTCGTTTTCATTATTTGAAAATTCTTTTGTGTTTCAAGTAACTATATTTTTCAATTGGTTTGTTTTCATCTTAATTGAAAATATTCACAAATTTACATATTTGACAACACTCTGCTGTCAGGATACATATTTTTTCGAATTTCGATTTCATTTTTTTCAGATGCAAATGGATTTCTGTTCTTTTTAGGAATATATAATAACTTAAAATGTAAATTGGTGCATTCGGTTTTGATAATATCAAAAATTTCTGCATTTGTAAAATCGGACTTCAAAACTTTTCACATAATGAAGTTTATCATCATTCATTTATCGTTGAATGAAATTAGCCCACTCTTGTACCTATTTGAACAAAATAAATGAGTAGAAACAGTGTTATAATAGTGCATTAGTTTTAGAAAAATTCAAATCTGTTAGGATTGGACGGCTCATGATAATAGCAGAATCACTGTGAAATAATCCTTGATGGGGCTGAAAAATTTTGCAAAATCATAAAGTAAAATTGTAGAATCGTTTGCCTCGATCAGTTACTACAGTCGAATGGGAAAATTCATTTGTATCAGTGTACAGTAAGGATAATCCAAACTTATTGTTTGACATGTGTGGTTTTGAATGCAGAATACTGCCGAAGTGCCGTATGGCAACTGAAGAACTGACACATCGAGATGGTGTTTGGAATTTGCAGAACGAGGTTTTTTTTTTTTGTTAATATTATTATGACTTTAAATTCAAGTTTTTTTTTGAAGATTTCACTATTTCTTTTTTTCATTTTGAAGATTACAAAAGAACGAACGGCACAATGTTTCTTGAAAGTTGATGAAGAATCTTTATTGAAATTTCATAATCGTATCCGACAGATTCTTATGTCTTCTGGGTCAACTACCTTTACAAAGGTATACTACAATGTTTTTATTGAATTCATTTTTTTGGTGTAATTTTTGAAGTAAATCAGCTAAAAATCACCACTTTTTGAAGATTGTGAACAAATGGAATACGGCGTTAATTGGATTGATGACATATTTTAGAGAAGCTGTCGTTAATACTCAAGAATTGTTAGATTTATTGGTGAAATGTGAAAATAAAATTCAAACTCGGTAAGTCATTTACGCTTTAAGAAACATCTGCCATTTTTTAAAACATCGTATTTTATCGATAGATTGCGTCGGTGAATGAATTAGAACAAAGTGGTTTAACATTGATTGCGTTAGCTTTACTAAAAGATTGAATCATGACTTTTTTTGGAATGCTGATTTGCTGTTAATCAGAAATTAATATTTACAGCTATTATTTATGACTGCAAATATGAGTAATGGTTTATAAAAAAACTAGCAGTAATAATATAGAAAATGGTGATGACGAGAAAATTTGTGCAAAACCGATGATATTAGATCGGATAATATGTATGAGGTTAAAGTGATAGTATAAGATAGTATGAGGTTAAAATAACCATTAATTTTTCTTCCTTTTTATTTAAAATGATCATTAATTTTTCTTTCTTTTTATGTAATTGTGCAGAACGCCTCACTTAGCAGTTCATTTTTCTTTAGTTTTCATATTGAAAATGTAGATTAATTTCATAAAAATAGACAATTTTTTTTTAGTATTAAAATTGGACTAAATTCCAAAATGCCAGCTCGCTTTCCACCAGTGGTTTTCTATACACCAAAAGAAATTGGCGGATTGGGTATGCTTTCGATGGGACATGTTTTGATTCCACAGTCTGATTTGCGATGGATGAAACAAACTGACCAAGGTGGAATTACTCATTTCCGAAGTGGCATGACCCACGACGAAGATCAACTTATTCCGAACTTGTATCGTTACATTCAGGTTTTTTCGGGAATTTTCTATCAAATATTTTAATAAATATAATGTATAAAAGTTTTATAGTGTTTTCATTGTACATGGACTTTCTATTTTCAGCCTTGGGAAGCTGAGTTCATCGATTCGCAGCGAGTATGGGCTGAATATGCTTTGAAAAGACAAGAAGCAAATGCACAAAATCGTCGTTTAACTCTTGAGGATTTGGATGATAGTTGGGATCGTGGAATCCCACGAATAAATACGTTGTTCCAAAAAGATCGACACACATTGGCATATGATAAAGGATGGCGAGTGAGGACGGAATTCAAAACTTATCAGGTCTCATAGATTTATTTCTAGTATTAATCCAGGATTTGCTGTTTTTATGGAATTCAAATTAAAGTTAAAATATTAATTTGAATTGGTATTTTTCCAGATTCTGAAACAAAATCCATTCTGGTGGACACATCAACGACACGATGGTAAATTATGGAATTTAAATAATTATCGTACGGATATGATTCAAGCTTTGGGTGGTGTTGAAGGTATTCTTGAACACACCTTATTTCGAGTATGTTCATCTTTATCTCAAATTAAATTATATCTATATTTAACTTTATTGATTTAAAACCGATTATAAGAATATTTGGCAATAGTAAGAAGATACTTTTTTCAGGGTACATATTTTCCAACGTGGGAAGGTTTGTTTTGGGAACGTGCATCTGGTTTCGAAGAATCGATGAAATTCAAAAAGTTGACAAATGCCCAGCGATCTGGTTTGAATCAAATTCCCAATCGACGTTTCACTTTGTGGTGGTCTCCTACTATTAATCGAGCTAATGTTAGTTTTACATGTATTTAGATTATATTTCATATTTGCTTTTTTTGATCCAAGTTTATCTGAAAATGAATTAACATACAGGTCTATGTTGGTTTCCAAGTGCAACTTGATCTTACTGGCATCTTCATGCATGGCAAGATTCCGACACTAAAAATATCGCTGATTCAAATATTTCGTGCTCACTTGTGGCAAAAGATCCATGAATCAGTTGTCATGGATTTGTGTCAGGTATGTTTTATGTACGGTAAATTCGAAAATATGAAATGTAGAATTTTTGCATTCTAGAAATGGAAAAAGATTTTTAGGTATTTGATCAAGAACTTGACGCGCTCGAAATCCAGACTGTACAAAAAGAAACAATACATCCTCGAAAATCTTATAAAATGAATAGTTCATGTGCTGATATTCTTCTTTTCGCACAATATAAGTGGCACGTATCTCGACCATCATTGTTGGCTGATACGAAGTAGTCGTTTCATTTTGGAAGTTTTATATTATGCATTAATATGCTTACTGACTTACTGTACTTGTCATGAGCAGGTTGGACAAGTGTTTAGACAACATTTATAATCACATGTTCCAAAAATAATAAAATAATGAAACAGGAGTCGACAAGAATTTCTCCTTCGAAATATAGATGAATGAATTATGAATTCTGATATATTCGATTTATCTTCTTATATCTTACCTTCGAGAAAAATTTCAGGGATGTAATGGATAATACTACTACCCAGAAATATTGGTTAGATATCCAATTACGCTGGGGTGATTATGATTCACATGATGTTGAACGTTATGCGAGAGCAAAATTTCTTGATTATACCACCGATAATATGTCTATTTATCCATCACCAACAGGCGTTTTAATTGCAATCGATTTAGCATATAATTTATATAGGTAGGATTTCTCTTTTTCATTCAGTTTATTGAATTTCGCAATTTGAATTATGGATTTGATAACTTTAGTAAAATTCTTTTCTAGGAGAGAGTTCAATAATCTGTTTTTTCAGTGCATATGGAAATTGGTTCCCTGGTATGAAACCATTGATTCGACAAGCCATGGCTAAAATCATCAAAGCCAATCCTGCTTTTTATGTATTACGTGAACGTATTCGTAAAGGTCTTCAGTTGTATTCATCGGAGCCTACAGAACCATACTTAACATCACAAAACTATGGGAATTAATTCAGTAATCAGATTATTTGGTTTGTTGACGACACGAATGTTTATAGAGTGACAATTCATAAGGTTATTTCCATCATAAATTTAACAAAATTTTTCCTGAAATCAACATTTAAAGTTTTCGCTTTGCAAGACATAATGTATATTTCATATTATTTTGAGACAAGTAACTCAATTTATTTTATAAAAGTATAGATATCCAATTTGATAACACGATGTTTCAATCTTTTGCAGACATTTGAAGGAAATTTAACAACAAAACCTATTAATGGTGCCATTTTTATTTTCAATCCACGAACTGGACAACTTTTTTTAAAAATTATCCATACAAGTGTGTGGGCTGGACAAAAACGGTTAAGTCAGGTATGCTTTCCCAATCATACTCAATTTTTTTTTATATAAATTTTGTTCTTACGTAATATGTTTCAGTTAGCTAAGTGGAAAACAGCTGAAGAAGTAGCAGCTCTGATTCGTTCTTTGCCGGTTGAAGAACAACCAAGGCAAATCATTGTAACACGGAAAGCTATGTTGGATCCTCTTGAAGTTCACTTGCTGGATTTTCCAAATATTGTTATCAAAGGATCGGAATTGATGCTACCATTTCAAGCTATTATGAAGGTAAAATTGTTATTTTATTAGAGAAAATTTTATTCTTTATTCTTTTAAAAAATTAATGTTAATAAGAAAATTATAATCGAGAAATGTTTAGGTAGAAAAATTCGGTGATCTGATTTTGAAAGCAACTGAACCACAGATGGTACTATTTAACTTATATGATGATTGGCTAAAGGTATATTTCGGATTTCATTTTTGTTGTATTATCTGTGCTATTAATCTAAAGAGAAGCTTCTGTATTTTATTTTATTTCAGTATAATATGATTTTATGAAATTTTTTTTCATATAGATTGGAAATACTAATTCCATATTTTAAAAACATATATACTTTTACAGTTAGTAACAGAGCTTAATTCTGATTTTGCAAATTATCTCGGTTGGTGCACGTTAATTATGAAATGTACCTTTAGTATTGATGGTAAAAATAATGATTATCATCAACGAACAACGAGGAGAAAAATAAAAAAAATTCTCAGACGCTTAATCAGTTGTGCATTTCAGACTATCTCGAGTTACACAGCCTTTTCACGTGTCATACTGATAATGCGCGGTATGCATATCAATCCTGACAAAACGAAAGTAATTTTAAAACCAGATAAGACAACAGTGACAGAACCTCATCATATATGGCCATCTCTGAGTGATGAGGATTGGATTAAGGTTTACAAACTTTCAGATTATTGATAATTTCCTTCGTTCAAAAATTTTTATCTTTAGAATAAAATTTATTAAACTGTTTTCTGTGTTTCAGGTTGAATTAGCCTTAAAAGATATGATTTTGGCTGATTATGGCAAAAAAAATAATGTGAATGTTGCATCACTAACGCAGAGTGAAGTACGAGATATTATCCTGGGTATGGAAATCAGTGCTCCATCAGCCCAACGTCAGCAAATAGCTGATATTGAAAAGCAAACAAAGGAGCAAAGCCAGGTAAATTTATCCATTGAATTAATTTTCAGATTCAACACTTATGTTCTGTATCCGAATTCTTCGATAGTATTTTCGATTCTGAAGGTTTTTTTAATATCATTTTGTTATTTTTAGTTAAATATTAATTGAAAATAAATGAATTTATCAATTCAGTTCGCTTTTATTATCCCAATTCCAGGTGACAGCTACTACAACCCGCACAGTCAACAAGCATGGCGATGAAATTATATCAGCAACAACAAGCAATTATGAGGTGATAGGTTTTTGAATATTATACAAATTCCAGTAATGTTTCGAGTAATTTTTTTTATAAATTTTATGGATTAAAGATATAATTTTATGAAAACTTAAAAGACTGCTAAGAGGCTAATTGGATTAAGCAATGTTTTTTTGCAAAAAAAAATTCCTTTGGAAGAATCCATAATTAATATGCTTACATATACAGGGTAATAGTTTCAGTAATGATTTTTTAAGAGTCAAACATTTGCATCACGCACTGAATGGCGAATTCGTGCAATCAGCGCAACAAATTTGCATTTGCGAACACAGCACATATATGTTAACTCAGATGACGTTAAAGACACTGGCTATACATATATCTTGCCAAAGAATGTGTTGAAGAAATTCATCATTATTGCAGATTTAAGAACTCAGGTATTTGTTTTTTTCCTTTTTTTTTATATTCCAAGAAATTAAAATCTTAATAAGAAATTCTTTAGCAGATAATTATATAAAGGAAAATAAAGAATTTAGCAGAAATAAATAAAAAATACTAACTGGAACTTGACTTATTGACTTGAAATATTTTTCCCAGGTTGCTGGTTATCTCTATGGTATATCTCCATCCGATAATCCACAAGTCAAAGAAATTCGCTGCATTGTACTACCACCGCAGTGGGTACTCATCAGTTAGTGCATCTTCCCAACCAGTTACCTACTCATGAATTCATTAAAGATCTTGAACCACTTTGATGGTAAGGAGTTGTATTTAGAAACTGTAAGATATAGAAATTTTATTTCGAAAATAAAAAAAATCCAGAAAAAGCTATAGAGAAATTTATTCAGGTTGATTTCATCAGAATAATCATACAGTTTATAATTTATTAAGTTTGTTATATAATCATGAACTGGACTTTATCAAGCATCCATCTAAATTTTATCTCTAATCTGCAATCTGACTTTGGTACTTATTGACTCTGAATTTTTAGGATGCACACTCAGCCAAACGAACTACCTCAACTATCACCGCAGGATGTAACATCACATGCAAAAATTTTATTGGAAAATGAAAGTTGGGATGGTGAAAAGACAGTTATTATTACTTGCAGGTGGGCAAAGTAGTAATTTTATGACGGATTCGCTCTCATTTTTTCATTTTCGAAATAATTTAGGAATAGTTTCAACAGTTCCAATGTCATAATGAAATAATTGCTGTTGATCTCGACTCTGTTTTCACTGAGATTAAGAAATAATAATTTCAGTTTTACTCCGGGATCGGTATCATTAACTGCTTATAAACTAACGCCCAGTGGTTTTGAATGGGCTCGAAATAACACTGATAAGCAAAGTAATAATCCAAAAGGCTATCTTCCATCACATTATGAAAAAGTTCAAATGCTCTTGTCAGATCGTTTTCTTGGCTACTTTATGGTACCGTCGTCAGGAATATGGAATTATAATTTCATGGGTAAAACTTCATGAATAAATTTTTTTATACTTCATCCGGAATGCATGAGATTTTTTGATATTATCAGTTTGTTTTGGTTGGAAAATATTTCTGCACTTGTTACAGGCGTCCGGCATGAAGCAAATATGCGGTATGATTTGATGTTAACAAATCCCAAAGAATTCTATCATGAAGACCACCGACCATTGCATTTCCAAAACTTCAAGGGTTTCGATGATCCATTAGGTGTGGCTGCTGCTGACCGAGAAGACATTTTTGCCTGATATCAATTAAAATCGCTGAAAAAATTTTTTTGTCCTTTGAATATTGCTGAAATCCTTATAAATTTTAGAATTTAAGTTTTGAAATTAAAATATCGGGCAACACTTTACATAATTTAAAATTTGATTGTTTTTTTCGTTACTTTGACAATTCTTTTAGTTGAAGTCATAACCTGGTCATTCATTATTCATGATCTCCTCCAGTTTTCTTCGGTTGCAGATGAAGAGTATAATTCTAAAAGAATGAGTGGCATTCTTATTAAATAGTATTAATCACACGATTTCTCAGTTCTTTTGTAATTTCAGATATTATTTCTTTCGTTATTTGCAAAAATAGTTTTTGATTTTATAATTTTAATAAGGAACAAAAATTTTAAATTTTTGCTTCTTAACGATACTTATATATGTTTAAAAAAATGTTTTTGTTCTCGTTACGTCAGGTCCATCATTCATTCATCTGTACTTGAGCAATGATTTTCATATCTTTTTTCTCGTTGTTTTCAAATAAATGTGCTGGAGGCAGTAATTGTGCAGCAGAAAATGTATTTATGTAGGATTCAGTCTTTACTGATAACGAAATCTAAAATGGAGCTCGAAATAATAAAAAAATGAGAAATGTGGGTGAAAGTCAATGATATTGGATGTTCATGATTCTTGAGTGTGATAGTTTTTAGTTTGAGTTGTCAGAGTTATTTATTAATATTAATAGTTGCCAATGATATCAGGAGATAATGAATTGGCGTAGCAGTGACATAATCCGGTGTCCGTACTTTTTTGGTTTTTGCTCGCAAATCCCGTTGGACCTCTAAATTCCAGTATATCACATTTTTTTCAATAATACCAATTAAGGTAGTGAAAGGTTTGGGTTGTCAATTCACTGGTTTTTTGCAGTGGAGGGGAAGAGGGATGGATCGTTTTGTTGAAAGAGAAAGATCGATTCTTCCGAGTTTCTATTTTTCATAATCTGATGTGGATATGAAAGGTTCACCGAAATGCATGAAATACATTAAATTTATTTTGATCCTAAAAGTATTTGGTTTCGTAGCTTTAATTTCAAATTTTCACTTTTGAGACACTCAAATTTTCGCCGTTGGGATTTGAATACTCTTATTTTTTCCACTGCAGAAAGACAGGGAAATAGTTAATTTTCGTGTGATGCTCAACACAATTATTCCTGAAACTTAGTTTGGAAGAATGACAACTATTCCGGTGAAGAAGAAAGTACAGGTCAATTACATTATGCACTCTGTGGAAAATAAGATGCTTATTAAATATTCAAATATTTTTCTCTATTTTCTAATGTCAAAATTTCTCATAGTTTCGATGTGGAAATAATTTTCATTAATGCTTTGTTAAGGTTTCATTCGTGATTCGGGATGAAAAAGAGCCATTGCATCGTTCAGGTGTAAACTGCTTGCAGTACGATACACAAACAGGTCGACTCTTTTCCGGTGGTTCAGATACGATTATACGCATCTGGAAATCACCTGATCGCAAAGATGACAACTTTCGGGTTGTGTTAAAGTTTTAATTTCAAGAATAATACAAAATCAAGTATTAGTGCTATAAATAAGAAAAACTAATGCAAATAACTAATAATAGACGGAGGATTTCAACCAAAAAAAAAAATTCGAATAGATGAGATGCATTCAGACTATAGAAAAAGAATAAGAATTAAGATATAATGTTAAATAAAAAAAAAATCCCGAAATATTATTTGCAATATATGGCAGCTTATGAATGGTCGAAAATATCTCTCGGGCTGAAGATGATCTGTTTCTAAAGAATTAATGTAAAAAAAAAAGCTGAAATTGAAACTTTGCTTTTCAGCGTCTTCGTTGAATGGTAGTAATAGCATTTATTCACTGTCAATGAATCCTTCAGAACAATAGTTATTTCGTCATTTGCATTAGTTTTTGGCAAATTAAAGATTATTAAAATATTGAAATTGTCTTCTTTTTTACAGTTAATAAGCAAAGAAGAGTCTTTTTACGTTGGTAATAATTCTCCAATGAATGGAAGGACTAAAATTCGTTATGATCTTCACTTACAATCAATGGAGCATCATACTGACTGGGTTAACGATATAGTTCTTTGCTGTGGTGGCAGAAATCGTACGGTTTTTTTTGTTTATTTAAATTTTCAAATAATTTCAGAAATTTTCTATGGAATTATAAACCAAGAAGATTATTCAGATCTTCTGATTTTTTTAAAGGAATAAACTGTTGTGATTGCAGGAATTATTTGCTGATTTGGAAAAAGTCCTACTTTCTAATTTTCTTATTTTAGATATATCTTTCTTGCAAAAAGGGAACTCATTTATTTCTTTAAATGAAATTCAGTAATTTCCGCTTCAAGCGACACAACAGTAAAAGTTTGGAATGCTCAAAAAGGTTTCTGTATGTCAACATTACGAACGCATCGGGATTACGTTCGTGCATTGGCGTATGCCCGAGATGTTGAAATGGTTGCAAGTGGTGGATTCGATCAATTTATTTATCTGTGGGATGTTGCCACATTAACAAAGTTAACTGCATTAAATAATACTGTTACAAGTAAGTTGAATAATGCTGGTGCAACAACTTAACTTTTAAAAGTTTATGGATTAAGATGATCTATTTCCATTTAAAGAGTTAATGTAAAAAAAAAGCTGAAATTGAGACTTTGCTTTTCAGCGTCTTCGCTGACTGGTAATAAGGATAGTATTTATTCATTGGCAACGAATCCTTCCGGAACAATAGTTATTTCCGGCTCAACAGAAAAAGTATCCGCGTTTGTTTTTACCCACTTATGGAATATTTTTTGTATACCTGAAGAATTCCGATATTATTCAGGTACTTCGCGTATTCGATCCTCGTGCATGTCAAAAACTGATGAAACTTCGTGGCCATACCGATAATGTTAAAGCAGTAATTGTGAATCGCGATGGCACACAGGCATGTATTAAAGCATTCAATTAGGGCACGAATTCCAGATTCTCTGTTCACTGAAATGAATTTGAGCTGATATTAATCATTGGTTAAAAAACAGTTTTAAAAATTCTTTTTTATTGTTCTGCCTTTGGCCAATGATTTGTCGGAATACATGTGGATGTTGGAATTTGTGAGAATTGAATTCGTTTATCATGTGCCAGTTCTTTTAGTGCATATCAGCCAGCAGTGATGGTGCCATAAAGTTATGGAGCATTGGACAACAATGCTGCATAGCATCACTGAAATGCCATTCAGGGAGTGTTTGGGCATTGCAAGTAAGTTTAACTTCATTTACTTTATATAAGATTATTTGTACTTTTTAATTATTCTATGTAACGTATTCTAAAATCCATGTAAGCAATGGAGTTTTCTACGTTATATTTTGCGTAGTATCTTACATTATTTTATTACTTTCAGGTGGATAATAATTTTTCGTATGTATACTCCGGAGGACGAGATAAACGAGTTTTTCGCACAGCAATTAGCGATTTTAAAACTGCGCAACTTATGTTTATCGATGATGCACCTATACAGCGTGTAAGGATGATTTTATTGCTAAATTTCTCATGATTGAATTTCACTTTTATTTAAGTTTCGATTCATTTACACTCGAGACTTATGTTACATTCTAGACATAACAGTAATCAGCTCTCCCTTTATTCATGTAATTAAATAATAAGTCATTTCAAAACATATAATTTATTGGAAATTACTTGAAATTATCTTCGAACTGTAGCATTTGGTTTTAATTTAATGTTTAGTTTTTTTAATGTATTTCAGCTACAGCTAACTGATCCAGATTCACGTTTTATTTGGACAGCTACCTGGAATTCGTCAATCAAGCGATGGCCATTGCTTAGTGATGTCCAGATTTCAGTTGGAGTGAAGAATGATCAATATGGAGAAATGATTCCGTGCATTCATGAACCAGATAT